>CM062525.1:12523500-13757000 GCA_031439595.1 Pterocarpus santalinus
AGCTTAAAGCAAGCTTTGATCCGAGTTCCTGCAATTCCTGCATAGCAAGCAAATTGCTTCAGAAAAGAGAATGATAAATGATTCACAATCTTGCCTTCAATGATGAGTGATACTTCAATTCTCATTAGCTGTGTTTCAGTTCCGCTAACTGTCGAACTCGCCACCCATTCAAGCACGCAAAGAAGAGAGGCTCGGTTTGAGTGTTGAAGCAAGGCACGAAAAAGGGGACACCATAGAGTGTTCAGCAAAGAGAACAAAGAGACTGAGGTGAAGAAAGGAGGGAAAAAGGGTGCTTAAGAAGAGATTGCATGTTATAGTTATAGATTATTCTATAAATCGTTTTCACCCCAAAATAAAATTATTTTAATTTATTTGTATAATATGCTTAGTTGTCAAAGCAAGGACAACGACATAGACTGGCATATTACATTCTATATTCGAAATTATAAATTTTAATTAACAAAAGAATTTGACTTGTTTAACCTATAAATTATTTGTTGATTAATTATAAAATGTTAATCTTCTTATTTATAATTTTCCCTTGCAGCAATTAACATCCCTTCTTCGTAATGAAATTTTCAGAAGGTATAATGTGTACAAATAAATTTTTAAATTACCGCAATCAAAAGTTGGGAATATGCAAAAAAAAAAAGCTCTTATTTATTTAATATTTTTATTTTAAATTTGTTTTGAGTTTTAAATATTAGACCTAGCCAACACACTTGAAAGCATGCAACAAAAGGACATAATATGTGTTAAAAGAAAATAAGATAATGAAATAGCTAGAGGAAGTAACACTCAATTTCGAGGAAATCAAAATAAAGGCAAACAACTTTAGAACAATGTGTAGATTATTAGTTGCCTCATATGCGGAAAAAAATCATGGTTCTAGATAGTGTCTGCAAGGAAAGGTTCCGTGTTCTTGGTTGTTGATTGCAAGTTATGGGTTCTTTATTTTATGTTTGGATTCGAGGCAATAGGTTTAAGACCCAACGTTTGCGATATAGGGTTCACAGTACAGGGTTTTAAGGTCACATTATTCCAATCTAAGGTATCATAATTGTTTAATTACATTTATATATAATAATTGCTTGAATGTAAAAACCGCAATTTCACGATAATAGTAGCCATTAGTATCTATAATTAGCATCAATTTCCGGTAATTAGCATTAGTACACATGACAATATTGTTAAGTTTGATGCAAATGCTGATAGGGAAGTATTTAATAATAATAATATACATATTTATTTATTTCATAATTAGTTTTTTAATAAAATGTAAAAAAATAAGAAAAGTAAAAGAGACTCTAGTACTATTATTACAAGTTAATTAATCTGTATCTAATGCCTCTTGATTCAGTTATCTATTGTTTTGATACATAAAAAATTTTCAATAAATAAATTTATATAATATATTATTTATACCAAATAATTAATAAAATCATAATCTATTATATTAATTTATCCTAACACACCAAACATACCTTCAAAATATAATAGTACATCTAAGATTCCCTTACTTGGTCAATTCGATTAAAGGATTTAGGTATTACTTTTTCTTTTGAGTTAGAAAAATCTATGATGTGATCTTCTAGAAATGGACTTGTAGTCATTTCCTTTTAAATCTATTTTTTTAATTATTATTATTATTATTTTATTTATATGCATTGTTATTATAAAAATATTTTACATAGATATTAAATTATGTATTATTTCATCAATAAAAATATTTGATTGAATCCTTCATTATTTTATAAGTTTTATAAATAAAAATATATAATTAAATAATAATATAAAACTCGATTATATTATTAGTATATCAAAATTAATCTATTGTTACTATTATTATTATTTAATAAACTCTATAAACAAATTTGATTGTTGGAGTAGGTCAATCCAATTCTATTATCACAAATGAAAAGGAATGGGGTGAATTGAAAAGTGGTGGAAAGGGTTAATATTTCATTGTTAGATTTTAAAAATTTGGATGCATGGAATAGGAGTAGATAAACCCGATCTCATTATATTCTATTAACTCTCCTTGATTAACTTTCTTCCAATTTGCGGGGAATGAGGTGGGTGCTTTATTTTTACTTATTATTCATTTGATTTTATTTATTTCCATTATATTTTCTAAACAATGGAGTGATAATTTTATTTCATTCTATTTTTAAATATCCAAACAATAAAATGACATATTCATTTCACTTTACTTTACTCCATTTCACTCCACTCTCCTCTTTACTATTCTATTCCATCCTTCATTGATTATCCAAAGATATCCTTGGCCTTGTCACCTTTGTTCACAAGATCAAAAAATACATGCCAAAAATTTTTTTAACAAAAAGGTGTCTGGTTCCTTTAAAATACAAAATACATACTTTAAGAAGTGTACCATTGCAAGTATTGGTAAAAATAAAAAATTCTATATTATATATGAAATTAATTTTCATAAATTGTTGACATAAAAAAAATTATACTATCATATTAATATAAAAAATTACTATATATGAGATTTTTGAAGTAATAATTATAAGAATTAAATAATTTTTTAATATAAAAATATATAATTAAAGAATAGTGTAATATTTTTTAAAGCAACATCAAAATTAAAATTAAATCCTTAATTTATTTTTTAAAATGTTTCTCACACTTTTAGATTCTCTAAATCATGAAAACAAAATGAAAACTGTAGTTCGGGTGTCATCGTCCATCGAGGAATCACGGATGGACGGTCTGTAAACTGGGCCCCACTCCTTCAACATGCGCAATCAGCTGCCACGTGTTAAGATCGACGGCAACCCCGGTTGCTTCTAGCGCTTCCGCTAAAAGAGGAAGGACACCATATGCAGCAAGCAGCAGTAGTTGATCGAGCGTCAAACAATCAGACGGCTGAGAATCCCTCTCTCATCCGGATCGCTGATCGATGTTTATCAAACCCTTCCCCCCTCATCGGGCGCCAAAAACCCCTTTCGTCGCTTTATCAACAAACCTCACGCACAGACCCAAGACACAGATACACGAACACTCCTCATTTCAAAAACCGCAGTGCCCAAAAATCTCAAAAAAAAAAAAAACAGATAAATCCAGAGCGAGATTGAGCTTCGGTTTCGTGTTTTCGCAATCGGTGCTGCGATTCGGTTCGATTCGGATTGAATTGGAGCATGGACCTTCAGAACACTGTGAAGGAAGCCCTAAATGCACTGTACCATCACCCTGATGATGCCGTTCGCATGCAAGCCGATCGATACCTCCAGGATTTTCAGCGAACTCTCGATGCGTGGCAGGTCCTCTCTTCAATCCCATTCTCTCCTCTCTCGATTCGGTTCCTTCGTCTTTTTCGGTTTTCTTTCTTTTTGGTTATCATTTCCGATTTGATTTTTAGAGTGAGTAATTAGAAGTTTTTTGATTATCAGTCATGAGTAATCTGGTGGTTTCATTTGATTGTTTTCATTGATTCTGGGGCTGTGAGCTGAGCTGCAAGTTTTCTGGTGGTGTTCCGTGGAACGTTTCTATTTCTGTGCCTTTTGGATTTCGAGGAGATTTAGGGTTTTTTTCGGTTATGAATTCCGAGTTCGGTAATTCAGTGCGGAAGCACAATTTCGAACATGTGTTTATTACTTTTGTTAATGGTTTTGAACTCTGTAGGTAGCTGATAATTTACTTCATGATTCCAGTAGCAATCTGGAAACCTTGATATTTTGTTCTCAGACCTTGAGAAGCAAGGTAACCATTGTTCTTCTGCTTCTTGTTGATGTATTTACTGCTACTGCAAAATGCATATCCTGAACGTCGTCTTCTTGTTGGTTTCTGAGTGGTTGTTTTTGTATGATCAAGGTACAGCGTGACTTTGAGGAGCTCCCTTCCACAGCTTTCCGGCCATTGCGTGACTCATTAAATGTGAGTGGGTATCTGTCTTACGGTATTTTTGAGCTGATCTGAGAGTGTCTGTCGGCTTGTGGGGAATTATTGATTTCAGCCAGCGATGACTGTTCCGATGTTTGGATATGTACAATACTTCATACATTTGCTAAGGCTTTGCTTTCATGGTTGTTTTGAACACAGAACTTGCTGAAAAAATTCCACAAGGGTCATCCGAAAGTCAGAACTCAGGTTCATCTAGAAGTTCCTTGCACCCTTCTATCTTTTTTTCACAGCTTGTTTTATTGGGTATTTTTTTTATAAAAAATTTTAAATGGAAGTTTAATGTAACCAAATGTATTCTTCAAAATTATCTGCACTCGTAGATTAGTATTGCTGTGGCTGCATTGGCTGTGCATGTGCCTGCAGAAGATTGGGGAGATGGTGGTATAGTGAAATGGCTCAGGGATGAGATGGATTCCCATCCGGAATATATACCGGGATTCTTGGAGTTACTAACAGTTTTGCCAGAGGTACATAATCTGACATGCAGGGAATGTTCCATCTTTTCATCTTATTAATGAGACAAATGTTTAAGTTTTGAGTGACTAAACGACAAATTGTTATAATTTTCAAAGTTGCTGCCTTGTTGGATAGTGTTTTATTCGGCGTATAACGTCATACAACTCTTAGGCTCTTATATAAATGGTTGTAAACAAGTATTTCAATTAAAGTAAGTTTATTAACAGTTTCTTTGGTTGTGTTGCATGTGTGTCTTTAACATATTTTGTCTTTAACGTATTGTCTTTATAAACAGGAAGTATTAAATTATAAGATAGCAGCTCGCCCAGAAAGGCGCCGTCAATTTGAAAAAGAACTTACTTCTCAAATGGAGGTTGCTCTTAATATTTTGACAGCTTGTTTAAGTATTTCTGAGCTTAAGGAGCAGGTGGGCAGTGGATTACTGAATTTTATTATATATATTTACTTTCCCCTAGGTGGTTGTTAAGACTTATGAGGTGTTTTGAACGCAAGCTTTGTTGCTAAGTGCTCTTATGGTGATGGTTTTGCATTGCATGTCAGGTTCTTGAAGCATTTGCTTCATGGCTTCGGCTAAAGCACAGGTACTAATTTTCTCTCTGTTTAGGCCTGTAGCTGAGTTTTGTTTATCAAATGGTACATTGCTGATAATTGTAATATATTATTCTTCCCTTATGTTATTTTTTGAGAACTGTATTTGTATCAAAGACTCATTTAAATTGTGTAATGGATTGGGGGAAGCTTTTATTAATGCCACATGAGTGCTGGATTTTAAGCTTTGTAGGCATTATTTTTTGGGTGATCTATAGTGCTGTGTCTAAGCTAGATAGTTTTTCCTCTTTATGATGTTCTTTTTAATATGAACATTTACTATTGTCTTTCATATGAAAGAATCTTGAAAGGAGTGAATATTTGATCTTGGAGTTCTGCATCTGCAGACTACTTGTAAAGTGAAAGTGACAGAAAGCGTAGGTGACATATCCACAAATGCTGGATAATGGGTTTCAGTATGGGTTTATACAGTTAAATGAAGAATAGAGAGGATGGATGTATTTAAGTTGAAATTTACGACTTGATGAAACTTGGATGGATGTATTTTATATATATATATATATATATATATATATATATATAGGGCTGCTTTTTCTCTCGATCTTTTAATAGAGACAAATGGGGAGTAAAATAGGATTTTGTTCTATTGGCTTTAAATTTGTTTTTATTTTTTGTTTTTCAGGATTCCTGGATCTGTTCTTAGTACTCATCCATTAGTTCTTACAGCATTGTCGAGCTTGAATTCTGAGTTTCTTTCCGAGGCATCTGTAAATGGTATGTATGACAGCTGGGAAAAATTTTCATAATTTTTTTCTCAAATATTTGTATGCTTTTTGTAGCTTGAGCAATGAAGTTGTTGATATTATGGGTTTTATGCAGGGCAGGAAGAGAACGTAAAATAAGCTGATGAATAATATGAAGTTGATATGATTTGATGAGATATATTGTGTTACATAAGAAAAAGCACTAAATTGTATTTATACTAATACTAGAATCTTAGTCAAATAAGGAAATAGATTGTGAAATATAAGGAAGTATAGAAACTACTCCTAAGAGATCATCTAAGATACTCTTTAAGATACAATTAGGCTAGTATGAGATAATTTCAATTCCTGATTTCTGATAAAAGTTTCAGTCATGAAGTTTATAAGTAATACGAAGTGCATTTTATTTATCCAAAAAAATGTAATGCATTTCATTTTGTGTCAGTAGCTTTCGTTTGTTCTTATAATCTATATAATAATAATAATAATAATCTATGTACGCTCTGTAGGCAACATGAAAAATGTTGGCTTTTGTTCATATCAAATTATATATATATATATATATATATATATATATATATATATATATATATATATATATATTTTAAAACCCATTCTTTTCCTTAAATTAAAATAATTTTAATAAAAAAATTCGATTTATAGTTCGGGGTTCACTTTGAGGAAATCTTGTACAGAAGTGGCCAAATTTCCAAAGCTATTGTCAGCTATTTCCTACTTGTTTCCCCTAATATATCCCTATTTATAAATCACAATGATAGAGCCATTAGAAAATATCAAACTGTTGAATTGGATTTTTCATTTCCTGAAGACAGGGTAGTTTGACATATTTATTCTTTGCTTTTACCACCATATCTTTAATTGGACAATATTTACTTGTTCTTGTTGCAGTGATTTCTGAGTTAATACACTACACAGCAGCAGGAAGCATTGATGGTGTTTCTGCAAATATGCCCTTAATCCAAGTCATTGTACCTAAAGTTATGGATCTTAAAACACAGCTTAGTGATTCTACAAAGGTAAACACTTTTTTCAATTTTCAATCTGCTCACTCTGGGGCGTGAGGGATTGTCTACTTGATTGGAGCAGTATTCCAAAGCGTCTCGTAATGTTTTTATCATGATGTTATTGCTGATTTAGTTCACACTGTTTGCATATAATTGTAGTCTTCTAATCGCAATCCCCCCCCCCCCTTTTTTTTGTCTTGTGATAGCGCAGATTTGGTTTATTTAGTTTAGCAGCTATAGTTTTTGGTACCAAGAATTTAGGGATTAGGGAATGCATGCTGCTCTTGGATCCTCTCTCCTCTGTTACTGCAAATGTTCTGTCATTCTCTTGTTGTTGACAATGTCACTTTGAATTTAAGGTTTGATACATAATATTATACTACAAGCACATGCTTGCATTCTGATGTTGCTGGAGTACGCTGTTGCCAGTTGTAATTTTTAGAAGTTAGCTTAGAAGTTACCTTTTCTTCTATTTAGTCTGTAAGGATTTCAAAGGTAGTGGTCAATTTGCTGTTGTGCTTTTCTTTTCTTTTTTTAATGAATTTAGTTTGCTGTGTCAATTTTTTGCTGATGGATAAATAGGCATATTAGTGTTATCTTGTTAATTTCTTGAACAGTATTTATTTTTTGTTGTGATTGTACATTGCTGGTGTTGGTGTGAACCTATGCTATATAATTTGATGAGGTCTCTCAGTCACCAAAAAATTGAATATTCTGCAAGATTTTCTAAAAAAGTTATCATCATAGTAATATTCACCCAGAAATTTTTATCCATAACTCCTTTGAGAAATTCAGTTCTAAAGTGAATGACCATGGACATAGAAAATGGTTAGTTTTTCTTCCCTGTTTTATATGGTCAAAAAGATGGTTCATCCATTATATGTTATCGGCATTCTTAGTTTAAACACAATTGGTTGCTATATTTCATTACTTGTAGGTCTACTATATTCATGATCCTTTTATCTACCTTTAGGATGAGGAAGATGTAAAGGCAATTGCTAGGTTATTTGCGGACATGGGTGATTCATATGTGGAACTGATTGCTACTGGTACGTGTACATAGATATGCTCTTTATTAGTTCCTATCTGAGAATCATTGGTGTTTTCTATTGCACAGTTTGAATCACTTTGAACCATTGGCAAGTTGCTCGTGGTTCTTGGTTTGAAACTATCGGATCTAAATTGTTATGAATTAATTGTCCAGGTTCAAATGAATCAATGTTAATAGTGCATGCATTGTTGGAAGTTGCGGCACACCCAGAATATGATATTGCTTCAATGACTTTTAACTTTTGGCATAGTCTTCAGTCGAACTTGACTAAAAGGTATTTTTTCCCCCTCTTGAAAGTACTTAGTATACTGGGTATTGCCTTGACCAGATTGTAAATATGATTACTACATAACCGGACAGGGAGTCCTATATTTCATATGGTAATGAAGCATCCATTGAAGCTGAGAGAAATAGGAGGCTGCTGGTTTTCCGTCCTGCATATGAGTCACTTGTATCTCTGGTGAGTCTTCCAGGCTGGAAACATGGAATCAAAATTTTCCTCTACAACTGTTGAACACCCTCAGTAGAGCACGGCATCAAGCTGTGTGCTACCTTGAAATTAATTTTGTATATCCAATAAAAAATTGCACCACCCTTGTAGTAATTTATAAAGTTGTTCTTAACATTGTTGTAGCATTGTTATACATGATATTATGCCTGCATAAATCGCACGTAATACTTCTTATTTCCAGATATGACTAGATTCTGTAACTGTTATTAATTTCATATTATTACATTCTCACGGATGTTTAACAGGTTAGCTTCCGAGTGCAGTATCCTGAAGATTATCAAGACCTGTCATATGAGGATCTTAAGGAATTTAAGCAGACTAAATATGGTAATGAGTTGGCGTTGTTGTGATGCATTTTTATGTCTTCCTTTATTATGCCTCAAGTATTATTGTACATCAGATTGATTCGATTATGGGGTACAAATATTATTTTCTCATTATTATTATTATTATTATTATTATTCAACGCACTCAAGGCAAGTTATGGATTTTCTTGTTCTTGGAGCCCAAGTCACAGAGCCAAATTCTTGCATTGCTGTTGCTGAACTGTGTTGATGCTGTAGGCACATAAGTTTTTGGTTTCGCTCTAAATGTCTATAAATAGGGCATTTTAGTGGCATTCACTGGCACTTTCTAATATACAAATGTTTCAATCTTTTTCCAAAAAAGAGAAACAATAATAGCTTTACATTTGGAGCATTGAATTGCAGATTGATAACTAGTATTCTAATTTGATGTGTAGTGATAGATTTTGCAACCTTGCTGGTTGAAGTGAAGTTAAGAAATTTTTGCTTATGGCTGGATTGGAACACAATAACTTTCAAGGATTGCTTTATGGTGTTGCCTCTGCTGTGGTGCTCAGCTAACAGTTTTTTTTAGAGGGGTTTCCCTATTTTACATGTAGAGATATTGGTGAGCTTTGCTTGGGTATTTAAGTGATGTGTTTTTTCCCTTGGTTTTATGTGTTTAGGGTTTAGGGTTTACATGTATTTTGTGATTCTTTTAGGAAGACATATTATCCTTGGTTGTACTTCTTTCTTTTTCTTCTAATATTTTTTATTCAACAACAACAATAACTAAGACTTGTTCTACTAGGTGGAGTTGGTTACATGGATTGAATGATGCTATAGTGTTCTATTGTAAACCATTTTCTTTGGTCTCCCTTTACCTCTAATTATTAGTCTACATTTCATCCGATCTTCTCTCCTTTCTAGGGCTTCTATATCTTTTCTCCATACATGACCAAATTGCCTAAGACAAGATTCTATCATCTTTTCTACAATAGAAAGGAGCTACCTCAACCTTTTCTCTACATTCCTATCCCTATCTTGAGTGATACTTTTCTATATCATAGGTAACACTTGAAAAACTCTTTCATTTATCTGCCCAACTTGAGTTCTATAGTTTATATCTCCCTCTATTTCCTTATCATTTTTTGTATGGTGGATCCAATATACTTATGTGACTTGTTGTATGGCAGTCTTCACCTCTAAGCTAGAATTAGTCGTTTCTTGTTAAACTTGCATTCCATATATTCCGTCTTCTTTCTACTTAAACGAAAGCCATGTGCTTGCAAAGCTTGGCTCGGCATATCTAACTTTCCATTTTTTCCTCTATTGGATCTCCAACTAGGACTATATCATTTGGAAAAAAATATGCTTTGTGGAACTCTTGGATATGTTCAGTAAGCACATTCAAGACCAACGAAAATAGGTAGGGCCTCAAAGTTGACCTCGGTGCAGTCCTATAGTTGTAGGGTATGTCTTTTTAATTCCTTCGATATTTCTTCATCAATTTTTGTAGCAAGTTTTTGCTTCCCTAGTTGATTTCCCAATCTCAAATTGATTCTTTGTATTGTGAATCTTGTCTCAATCTCTGATCAATTACCCTCTACTATAGCTTCGTAGTATGGCTTGTTAGCTTAGTTCTTATGTAATTTGCACAGTATTGTATGTCTCTATTGTTCTTATAAATAGGGATCAACATACTTCTCCACTCATTTTACATCTTAAACCTTGACAACTTTTTGAGGCAACTTATGCCTTTCTCTCCTAGGTATTTCCATATCTCAATTGATATATTACAAGTCCAATTGCTTTGCAATTATCCATCTTCTTCAATGCTTCTTTTACCTCACACTCGCAAATTTACAATAAAAGGTGTAAGTGTGGTCTTCCTCTCCAGTGTTTACACTACCAGAGTTCAAAAAAAAAAAAAAAAATCGTGTGTCCTTCATTAAATAGCATATGAAAATAACTCTTTCAACTATCCTTGACATCTTGTTTTGTGACCAAATCTTTACTCTTCATTTCTTATCCGTGAGAAATTTAGAACAACCACCCTAATTAATGAAACCAGTGGAATGGATGAGGCAAGAACTTAGTTTTGAGATGATTACATGGGTCAATTCAGGGGAAGTTTAGTGAATATGTTTGATGTTGAAGGTAATGTGAAATTTTTCGTCTTGCATGGAAGATATGTTTCAGATGCTCACAGCATATGTTTGCCACATTCTATTATTAAACAATATACCATTGACATTAAAGCGTGCTTTCTCAGAATATTTAAGCTACTGATGAACTTTCGTCTGCAGAGGTGTTGAGGCTTTCCCCCATTCCCATCCCAGAATTGCCATGTTCTTCAACTTGTTTTACGTTTTACATGTGGCTAGATTTTGATTTACAGTCTACTACATCTCTTTATCATTTTCACCTTAACCAGAATTAGCTGGCATTTGTAACAGGCTAACTGGAAATTGTTGTTTCAGCTGTTGCGGATGTATTAACAGATGCAGCATCAGTTCTTGGTGGTGATGCTACACTTAGAATTCTATATATGAAACTCCTCGAGGTGTGTATTGCATCTTGAAATGGTTGAATTGAAAGTTGCTTTCTCTATTATTAATATGAGGAACTTGTAATTGTGGGAGAGTGAGTTCATCTATTTAATCTAATACATAAATTTCATTATACAATTGAGTGTTCATCTTCCTTTGCATTAACCAGATTGTAGATGTTGGCTGCATTTCTCCTTCTAAACAATGTGAATATTATTTCCTAACCCCTTCACTTTTTCTGCTCCCCCACCCCAAAATTTAGGCTGTATCTGGCCATGGTAATAATGAACACAAGGATTGGCGTCCAGCAGAGGCTGCTTTATTTTGTATTCGGGCTATATCAAATTATGTTTCAGTTGTTGAAGCAGAAGTAATGCCTCAGGTATGGTTACATATTTAAATTTGTAAGGGTAATTATATTGATCGTGCCTAAAGTATAGCCAAATAATTGGAACCTCCCTCTTAATTTTTGATTATTACAATTGACTCTTAATATTTAATGCCATATTACAATATCCTCGGTTGTTGTTACACTTTGCTCTTGATATAGATGAACGTCTATTAGCATTTATATCTTTTTTGTGGATATGGAGTTGTAGAAGTGATACAGTGATTATTGTACTTTAAAATTAATGCCCTTAAGCAATAAGAGAGGTTAATGTGATATGGCCATGAACAGTAATAGAGTGGATTTTAATACTCAAAATCTACGTGGTTGGTTCTTGATATTTTGCCATACCCTCAGGAACTTGCAATAATTCGCCTTACATCTACATTTGATATACGAATTGTAATTTGTCCATGGTTTTACAACATTTTTTAATTTTGAGAGAAAATATTTAGGCGGACACTCAAAGTCATACTACATTTTACCATTTGCACTTTGATATGCCAATGTGCATGGTATCTTGTTTCAGTGGCTAGTACATATGTTTGTTTTGCACAGTTTATGGTGCCCCTGAAGTTTGATTCATGTGAGAATTGTAGTTATAGAGAGAGAGAGAGAGAGAGCATATCAAATGAGAGGAGCTTGACAATTAGATTTGACAATAATGGTTAAAATTAAAATATAAAGTCATGTGACTTTCCTTCATATAATTTTTAAATAAATTTTAATTTTGATCATCTATATACAGTTTGATGGCCAATATTTGCTACTCACTTCTCTTTTTTTTTTTTTTTGTTGGGGGGGTTCTCTCTCTCTCTCTCTCTCTCTCTCTCTCTCTCTCTCTGTACAATGTCCCTATCTAAATATGGTCTATTGCCGGTCCGTATGATACAATTATTTATGTTTGCATTTTTGGTTTTCACTTCCAACAGATCATGGCTTTGCTTCCAAAACTTCCTCATCAACCCCAGTTACTTCAGACAGGTATCGTGCATATTGTCCACTTTTTAAAGGTCCATTTAATTCACTTCCCACTTTACCTTTTAGTTCCTGCCTTGTATTGTACGTATAATTAAAAAATGTAACTAATCTATTTAAATTTGGATGGCACCTGATTATAAGAATGCCTTTTATCTGCATGTTGCCATATTTTCAGTGTGTTTAACAATTGGAGCTTATTCAAAATGGCTTGATTCTGCATCCTGTGGACTGTCCATACTGCCTTCAGTTTTAGATATCCTAATGAAGGGCATGGGTACATCAGAGGAATGTGCAGCTGCTGCTGCTTTGGCGTTTAAACACATCTGTGATGGTATAGTTAACTCTTTTTCAGGATATTTATGCACTTTCTGTTTGCTTCTTGGAATGTTGAAGAATTGGCTAGGTGAGTTGCAACAAGTGGTGCAAACATGGGGATGAAAAGTGAACCCTAAAAGTTGATATCAATTCAATATTCTGAACTTTGTGGTTCCGATTATGAAGCTTAGCACTGAAGTTTTACCTGAAGCATTTGATTTGGTCATTTCCATATATTGTAGCAAAAATCTCTCGTGCTTTGATGAGGGAATGCAACTTGTTCAAGTAGGCTTAGTTTGTTTTTGAAGAAATTATTGCAGGAATCTAATTATCTAATTGTAAAGAGAAGGTGCAAAATTAGCTAAGATAATTTTGGTTTTCTGTCAAATGCTTTTACCAAATAACATCTTTAATCAAATTTAGGTGTTTTTAGAAGATGAGTTTTAGAAAGAGAATATTGGATGGGGATAATGAGGAATATGTTGTCTTAACTAAGGAGTTTTCTTTGGCACATCACTTGATTTGTTATAAGATTTGATGGTTAGCCTCTATGTGGTACAAAGCTCGTGATATGTTAAGGGATTGGAAAGTTTTGTTAGATTGATCTTTCTCCTTTTTCAATGTTATTTTTTGTCTTGGTTTTATGTTTTGTAGGACTCCTTATCCTCCTCAGTGTTTGTAATTATTTCTCCTCATGTCAACAAATTTCTTCTTGTATTCAAAAAAATTAATTTCCATTAATTTTTGCTGTGACCTATTATTTGAGACTGAGAATATTAGATGGAGACAATAATTTTTGCCTCAGATTTTGTATGAAGTTATTTAGAAATAAATCCACGCATGAATCTTCTCCTTACAACTTAAGATTTTGGGATAGTTGTTCTTAACTGGTATCAAAACCTCTATGAGCATAGTGGTTAGGAATTTGATTCTTGTTGCTCCCATTCTTTTATATAAATGTTAAGCTCCTTCACAAGATGGAGTGGGTTTATGCATTGTTCATACAGCACATTTTAAGCCCAAAAGGATCTTGCATGAGAGACTGTGTTAGATATAAATCCATTCATGAGCCTTCATCAAACAACTTTTGGAAGAGTTTTTTGATTGAAAAGGTTTTTAAGTATTTGATATGTTAAGCATGACTGAAATGATTTCGTTCTGTTTCAGATTGCCGGAAAAAGCTTTGTGGATGCTTAGAGGGTCTGTTCCACATCTACAATAGGACAGTGAATGGGGAAGATAGTTTCAAAGTCCCTGCTGAGGACTCATTGCATCTGGTTGAAGCCTTAAGGTAATTGGATCCTTGAAATATTTAGGGATAGTATTGTTTGTGATTGATTCTATCTCGAAGGAAGCAGTTGACTTGAGCATCTTATTGTCCATGCAGCATGGTTGTTACTGAACTTCCTCCAGATGATGCTAAGAGAGCTCTTGAGGCATTATGCATACCAATCATATCTCCTTTACAGGTTAGTGTGAGTCTATAGAGATATTTTAGTCATATTTTATCCTTTGATGATTTTGCTTTCTACATTTTACCCCATCAGGAAGCCATCAATCAAGGTCCAGAGATCTTAAGTAAAAGACCTTCTCGTCAGTTAACAATTCACATCGATCGATTTGCTTACATCTTTAGGTGTGTTCATAATTTATATTGTTAGGCCTACACTCCCCCAGGCCCCAGCCTTACCTTGTCTTTTTCTTAAACAATTTTTCTTAAACAATTTATTTTTCACAATCCTGAACACCATTTCTGCTTGTAGATATGTAAATCATCCGCAAGTTGTGGCAGATGCTATTCAACGGCTCTGGCCTATTTTTAAAGCTATTTTTGATCTGTAAGTAATCTCAAATTGCCTCTGATGTCCATAATTTCTTTGTTTATTTTCTTTATTTCTTTATTTGTTTTATTTTTCAATGCTTTTGTCTGAGACATTTTTATAATGATATTAATGCCAGTCGTGCCTGGGACATGAGAACAATGGAATCTCTATGCCGAGCATGTAAATATGCGGTGAGTAAGCTAGACTATCAACTCTGCTATATTTGCCCAATGTCAAAAAAATAATTACTAATGGCTTGGCATGAATTAATATTGAGTCATGCAATTGAATTAGGCACTTAACTTTTATTTCCTTATTAATGCTACTTTTGTGTGTCTGGTTTCATCCCTTGAATATGATGTCTTAAATATGTGGCACATGTTTATTCATGAATTTTCATCAGGTTGGAACACACAATGTTTATGATGTGCTATTTTTCTTGTGTAATAAGCTATGCTTTCAGTTGGCTGCTTGTCAGCCATGTCAATGATACAAATTTAAAATTGAATGTCAGTTCCCAGGTGGTTTCTTCCTCCTAAAGAGCCTGTACAAGCTCAACTCTGGTTCTATGCATTGTCAACGTTGAAAAAGATTAGTTTGTATTATTGAATGCTCTGTAGCAATATTCTATCACATGTTTCTAGGTGAGAACATCTGGAAGGTTCATGGGCGTCACAATTGGTGCCATGTTGGAAGAGATTCAGAGTCTATATAGGCAGCACCACCAACCATGCTTTCTTTATCTCTCCAGTGAAGTTATAAAGGTATTCATACCTTACCATGCCTTTTTTATCACTATTTCTAGTAACCATATGTGGCCAAAGTTATATACAGTTTTAGCTCTAGTTGTACCTTTATTGTGCACGCTAAATTGCCATTAGAAGTGCTTCTCAATTTTAAAGGAACATCTTTTGTACCCTACGTAAATTTGAGTGTGTTCTTTCTATAAGGGGAAGGGGGGTCCTCTTAATTTTAATTATTTTTTGTTGGCTACTTTATGAGGATTTGGAGGTAAGTATGGCAACATTCTATGCCCTTTTTGATTTGTTCAGTGCTTGTTTTTTCAATGACATTGTGCTACGATTTGACCTGTTATGGGATAGGATTGTCTTTGCGGCCTGTTTTTCCACCTGTGGCCTCCCTAAGGGCTTTCCTTGTTAGATATGCAAAAGAAACAGAGAGCATTACCATAAATTCCAGTTTTGATAGAATAGGAAAATAATATAAATTATATGGTTTCTTAAATTTGCACTCACAAATGTAGTTTTTGTAAAACCTTGTTGAGAATGTTTGTGGAGTTTTGCCACAATGGTAAGGTTGGTATTAGCGTCAAGTGTGAACACAACCTTTATCACCCTAGTGGGTAAGAGGCAGTCTATCAAGGTTAGGGACTTTGAACCATTAACTTAGTTTCTAATGTTGGCTGAAATCTCATCATTTAAGGATCTGATCTGCTCTTTTCTAGATGTGATCATGGTCTTAGAATTCTTCTAGAGAATTTTCTTGTAAATTCTCTCAGTATCTTATGCAATCCCTGAATAGTGACATGTTTCTTTTTTCAACCCCCAAAGAAGGTGAAATGATTCTTTTAGACTGCATTACTTAATGGGCTAAAACAAAAGTTGTTGCAGGTTCATAGACAAAAGAAAATCTCTATCTGGTAATGTGAGTTTTGTTTTCTTCTCACTCAGGCTAGTGGGCAGATGTTCCTACCCTGTCCTGCTACTTATTTCAGTATAGGCTAATTGGTATCTACAGAGAATATGTCCTGCAACTATAGAACTTGTTTTATGTCATTTTAGTGTTTTGGGGAGGAGTGAAGAGGGAAGGACCCTTTGAAATTGTGTGCTGTATTTTGTTAAGGTGGTGCTTATGTTTGTAGAAATACATCTCTATCTCTGCATCTTTATGGTGCTCAGCAAGGTTTGGTACATATGGGTCTAGTTAATAGAAACAAATTTTACTTATTTGATCTGTCTTTCCCCTTCATTAATTTGGCATGTTTTCATTTCTTTAAGTATTTTTTATCCTCTACTAATTTACTACCCTGGTATCTTTTGGTAATAAAATTTCTTATTCTATAAGAGAAATTTGATAGATTATGCATCTCATTATCCTATCATTGGCTATAGAAGTACATAATTCTTCCCCTACAAGGTGTGGTCAATGATGAACTAGTTTGCTCTAACTTTGTTGGTTGGTATCTATTGGTTTTCAGATATTTGGTTCTGATCCCTCTTGTGCTGACTACCTGAAGAATTTAATTGAGGCACTCTTCCAGCACACAACACACCTTCTCACAAATATTCAGGTGTGATTTATGTGACTTTCCTGTAGCACTCTCTTTTCAATATATGGACTGCTAGTGTTTGAATGGTGAAGTGTTATTTCTTGCTGCAGGAATTCACAGCTCGGCCTGATATAGCAGATGATTGCTTTTTGTTGGCCTCAAGGTGTATTCGCTACTGTCCTCAACTGTTTATTCCCTCATCTGTTCTTCCTTCATTAGTTGATTGCTCTATGATTGGGATCACAGTACAGCACAGGTATAGGCTCTCTCTCGAGCTCTAACACACACACACACACACACACACACACACACCCAACCTTGAAAGTTAGTGTGTTTGGATTTGCGTTAGGAATCCCAAACCCATGTTGAGTGCAGAGCAAACATGATTTTGAAGAAAAAAATCATGTTTGGATACTTGTTATCAAAATCAATTTTGTCTTTCAACCCCCGTTAGACTGAAAGCAAGAAATCCTTGCTTCTGCGTTGAAAATTTTGCGGTGAATGTTTATAAAGGAGTTTTCGAATTCTACCCCTAAATAATGACCATTCATTATTTTTTAATTATTTTTTATTGATTTCTAATATATGTTATCTACTAATCAATGTCAGATAATACTGTCCATGTGCGAATGGTTTTATTTCTATTATAATAATTTTTAAATGAGTGTTAATTATATTTTATTCAATAATATTATTTAAAATATTTTTTAAAATCATAAAAAATTGAAAAAATAAAATAACTTTCATCATTTATGTTTAACTTAATAATATTATTAAAAAGTAAACGTTAATTGTTCTACAATATTTTGTCACTAATTCAAATTTAATTAGAAAACATTAAACAAATAAAAAGTGAACATAATAAATGTATTGTGAAATATATACCTTTTTTAGTAATTATACATTCAAAAGTGATTTAAAACAACACTATCCAAACAGCATTTATTATGTCAAAATCACTTTTTACATAAACTTTCCAAACATAAATCACATTACTAGAAAATCAATTCTAACCAAAATCATTTTTGCTCAAACATAAGTTTGCAAATGCTAAACCAAACACATTTAATCCTAAAAGGAAATTCATTAAGAAAGGAGGGGATTACAAAGATAGGAGGATAAGATTTCCTTCGTTAGAAAATTATAGAAACAGAAAATTACAGAGGAACCAGCAAGACTCAAGAACAGCAATGCACAATGGCAGCCCAATCTCTATGCATATCTGAAACTGCAAATCCCTTACGATGACATGGTCTGAGCACCAAATAGAAGCCTAAAACCTTATTTTGTCGCACAACATTTCTACATATACCGATGCACCTTGAAAAACCTGAGCATTTCTCTCCAACTAGATGCACTGCAGAATTGCAAACACGGTGCAGTTCCACAGAATCTTGACCTCTTTGCTTTAAACCTTGTTGCAATGGATAACTGATTTAGAGTTGTTCATGCTGCTGCATGTCTCACTTCTTCCTTGCCTACCTAAGCCTCTGCATTTTCAATTTTAATCATAATAAAATACAATGTATACTGAATATCTTATGTAATGCCTTTATTTTGCTTATGTAAGTTAAGGCGTGAGGGATAGCTATCCACTTGCCTGAACTTCCCATGCATGCATGTGTGTGGAAAGGGGACATAAATGACTGTTTTTGTATCTTACAAAATATAGAATTGCCAAAGGATAAGATGTTAATTAAAAGAAGTATTTCCTTCCTGGAATGCCACCAGTTATTTTATGTCAAACCAGGCAACATTACTTGATGGAAGTGATTGCAAATGAGTTGGAAGGACATTGTTCATTGAAATTTCTGATTTATTTTTAAACCTATTTTGTTCTTCTGCATTTTTCTGGGTAGGTATCATTTTGCCGTGTAAGTTTTCTAGTACATGCTACTAATCCTCAAAGAGCTTATGCTATGAGAATACATATATCTCTTTTAAAATATATCTGCAGCACTTCTTGCATACCTGTTTACTCTCAGCGGTTTCGCTCTGCAGGGAGGCTTCCAAGTCCATATTGCATTTCTTGGCAGACATTTTTGATCTTGCGAACTCTGCTGTGGGGGAGCAATTTATACCAATCAGAGATAGTGTAATTATTCCTCGGGGTGCCAGCATCATCAGAATTTTGGTTGCTTCATTAACAGGAGCGCTACCAAAATCTCGAGTAGATGTGGTAATTTCTTGAGTCACTGTTGACTGTCTTTAATTTTCATATATATATTCACAATTGTTGACAGGATGAAGTACTGGTATCTTCTGAATTCTGTTCTCAGGTATCATACACATTACTGGCATTAACTCGAGCATATGGGATGCAAGCACTGGAGTGGGCAAAAGAGAGTGTGTTGTTGATTCCATCAACAGCTGTCACTGATGTGGAGCGATCAAGATTCTTAGCAGCACTTTCTGATGCAGCATCTGGAGCTGATACTAATGGGCTGATTATTCCTGTTGAAGAGTTCTCTGATGTTTGCCGACGGAACAGAGCAGTTCAGGAAATAGTTCAAGAAGCTCTGAGACCCCTTGAGTTGAATCTGGTGAATGTATCATAGAGGATAGAGAGGGCCATTTTGTTTAGGCCTTGCCTGCTTGTTAGACTAGCTTGTTGTGTATTATCTGTTATATTCTTTTCTTTTTTCATTTTTCCTTTTTTATCTATCATCATTCTCCAATTTTTTAGGAGAATTCCTACCCCTGCATGTTCTGTTGTGTTAGCCGGAAGAAAATTAAATGGGGGGTGTCTTATATTCTGGAGATGTGGGATTGGTGATGGTGAGTGATATCATTTGTCCTGGGTGTCATTTTTGGGGGGCTGATTTACCTGCTATACAATTGTAAGTTAATGTAAACAGAAAAAAAAAAAAAAAAGTGGGGAATATAGTGGACAATCATAAGTTGCTGCAATTATTTTTGTTTGAAATGAATATCGATTTTGGAAATTTTGGTGCGCTGGCTGTGTTTCGGCTACTAATCTCTCAAAAAATGAAAGAAGGGTGGATGCAGTGTGCGGTTTATTTAATCATAAAATGAATTGTGTTGACTCGGACTTGGGGTTTTCGCCACTTGTTTCTTTAGCTATTTGTCTGTCCTTTGTAAGTGTATGTTTTAAGCTCTTGTTGATGCTTGTGGTGGGCTTCGACCTTAACTTTAGACGCGGTAACACCCTCCCTCTTCAAATACTTAATTCGCGGAAAAAGAGTTGTATGAATAGCTTCCTAGAATTGGTCGTACGAGGGGTAGATGATATCTCAATTATATTGTGGAATTTGATGACTACAGGCTTCTGATTTATTATGTTGCAAAGTTTTATTCATTTCTCCGTATGAGTGGAAATAGTTCTCATGATTGATAGACCATTGTTAAGAAGCGTAAGTTCACATCATGTTTGACGCCGGTAGATCATTGCGACCAATTTGTAGTCCGTCCGCATTTAGGGCAAAAATCATTTAAGTAACCACATTCTGATTGCAAATATCGCAAATTATAGTATTCCCTCAACCTTATGGATACAACACAATGGGCTACGTGTATTCTGTACGAAAAATTTCAAAAGGAAACTATGCCTAGTGAAGTTTAAAAGATAATATTAAGGAAAAAACTACTTGAAATCCTCTTTTATAAATACAAAAACGCTTTAACTCCAAAAAAAAAAAAAAAGGCCTGAGTTAAACAAACTTTAAGTTGTAATTAATGACCCTTTGCCTTAGCAGAATTCAAGTGAAGAACACTCCAAACTCTATATATATATCCAAAAACAGCAAGGCTTAACAGTGTCACAAAATCCTTTAATTATTGGTAGACGCCTGTAAACATCAATTATAGGTGGCCAAGCGATTTTCACGAACATGAAAAGCGCGTCATGCAGGTCCTATGGGGTCAGCTCTCCTTCCATTGCATCCATTCTTTCTTTCGTCCTATGATATTGCATTTTAGTTCGGTTCAGTGCGTCAATAATTGCCACCTTTCTCTACTTTCCTTTCCTTTAACCTTTGTCTCACACTCACTCTCACAGATCAAAATCAAAATCCAACCTGCATCTTTGGCTTCACTGTCTCTGCAATCAGTCACAACCAAACTAACATAACAAAACAAGTAACCGAACACCCCCCACCCCCCCCAAAAAAAAAGGAAAGAAAATGGTGTCGACATCTCAGAAGAAAAGCCTTCACTCCCTCATGGCCGCTAACCTCAGCAAGCTCACCATACCATCGTCCTCTGATTCTTGTAACAGCGACCAAGATTTCGACTTTTCCCATGTCTTTGGCCCCCACCACGACCCCAACCCCAACGCATCCCCATCCACTGCTGCCATGAGCCCACACGTGATCCACAGTAGGTCCCACTCCTTCGTGGGTCCCTCTCCGCGCGTTGCCCCATCCTCCAACCTCCTCTTCTTCGTCAACGAACTCTCTTCCCAGAGCGAGGAAGAGTCCGAACCCGACGAAAAGCAAGTGCCTGTGACCGTCACTGACACTGAGAATCAAGAGAACAAAGAGAATAAGGAGAAAGAGAAAGTGGGCCCCAGAATTGGGCCTGGGGATTTCGAGATTCTGAGAGTGGTGGGGCAGGGTGCGTTTGGGAAGGTGTTCCTGGTTAGGAAGAAGAAGAAGGAGAAGGAGGGAGAGTGTTGGGATGGGGATGGGGATGGGGATGGGGTGTTTGCGATGAAGGTGATGAGGAAGGAGACCATCATCAAGAAGAACCACGTGGATTACATGAGAGCTGAGAGAGATATTCTCACTAAAGTCGTTCATCCTTTTATTGTTCAGCTCCGCTACTCTTTCCAGGTTTTTAATTTTTCTAATTTGTTTGTTTCTTTGTTTTATGTTATGAGTATTTGCTGGTGTGACTGTTGAAGAACCATTACAAATTTTTTTGTTACGTAAATGTCTAGGTTTTATGAGCTTGTGCCGTAAGTAATAGTTGTTAGCTAATTACTACAAAGCAATAGTTATGTCTGTCATCAAATTGTTGTGGAATTTAATTATACCCTTACATTCCTCATGTTGCTATTTTGTTCCTATCTTATTTGTTGCTTCATGTACAAGTTGTTGTTCTCAGAAATTGCTGATACGGAAAGATGTTGCAGTGCATGCAGTTTGTTAGTGGAAACTTTCTGTCAAGCACCTAGAATGTAATCAAAGTGTCAGCATGCAATAATTTGATGATGGGGTTTCTGTATAACTAATGAATGAAGAGTGTCTTGTGTAATGAATTGATTCAATGGTTCTTTACTTTGCCTCTTTATACTCCTTGGACATGTAGAATACTATGGAGTAACATTTGGATTCTGTGGTTGTCTTCTTTCTTTTTATCTTCTAGCTCGAACATTTTAATAGCAAGTTTTTAACTTAATGCTATATTTGATTGAAATTTACGTGCAGACTAAATCTAAACTATATTTGATCTTGGACTTCATAAATGGAGGGCATCTCTTCTTTCATCTATATCGGCAGGGCATCTTCAGGTATCTTGTTCTTGATCACCGTAAATACTGCAATTTACATCATTCAACTTTTTTTAATTATGCCTTTGGTATGTGTTGAGTAGTGAGGACCAGGCAAGGATTTACACTGCCGAGATAGTATCTGCTGTTTCACATCTTCACAAGAGCGGCATCGTGCATCGGGATCTTAAGCCTGAAAACATACTTATGGATGCTGATGGGCATGTAATGGCCATGCCCACCTACTTACTCTTGTTAAAGGAATTTGCATGAAAATCGTTAAATTGCCTTTTGATTTAAAATTTTCTGACCCTGTATGTTATATTCCCAATTTAATATTGATAACTGAAATGTCCAATTTGTTTTCATGAATGAGTGAAATATGTTATTGAACTTTGATTTTTGTCCATATAGGTGATGCTAACTGATTTCGGATTGTCAAAAGAAATTGATGAATTGGGCAGATCCAACTCTATGTGTGGGACCACGGAATATATGGCTCCAGAAATCATACTCGCTAAAGGCCATAATAAGGATGCAGATTGGTGGAGTGTTGGTATTCTGTTGTATGAAATGCTAACAGGGAAGGTAATGTCATCTCTTCCATCATTTATTGGTATTTATGCATATGTGTGTGTGCATGTGAAGATAGCCATATTTGAATTATATGTGGGTAAGCAATAATAATATTCACAGTTAGGACCTATTATGTCTCTGAAAGGAAGTCTCAGATAGAGGACATTAGGCGTCTTGATAAGTCAAATCTTGTCCGGGGCATAGTTGCTTATGCAGTGTGGAAAAGGTGAAAAGATTGTAGAGTCAATTGATGCATGTGATTTGCAACAGGGATTTACTCTAAAATTTACCTTTTAGAGGCAAGTTTGATCTAAGTTAACAACATCTAGTAATGGAAAGCTGGAAGCTCCTTTTACCTGCTGATGCTTGCTTGCTTGAATTTTGTTGCTCCTGGACTTATCTTCTTCTTATAGGGGCTTATTTGTTGTAAATCTCCTGAATAATATATCTTATATTACGGATGTCATTTAGATACTGTGTTTTAGCTGCCTATTCCTTATGATCAATCTGTTGGTTGATTTTTTTTTTTTTTTTTTTTTTGTCTTAATGGCAAAGCGATAGATCCCAACTGCATTATCTCAAAATGGACCTTATTGAGGATCAACATTTTATTTTATTTTGTTTTTCAAAATTGATGTCTGAAACAACCTGTTTATCTTGCTGTTAGGAAGCTTTTATATTTCATTTCTTTTCTGGTTAAGAGAACACAAGGTGGAGCTATCAGCTCTTGAGGGCTCTCTAGGACATCCATTTTTCGTAGCTCATGCACACTACTCTACAGAATCTGTTACTCAAATCAACAGGCTGTTGCTATGTTACAAAGTGTTTGCATTCATTTTTCCTGATTGTTACTTTTCATATGGCAGGCACCATTTACACACACCAACAGAAAGAAGCTTCAGGAGAAAATTATTAAAGAGAAAGTTAAACTTCCACCATTCCTTTCCACTGAAGCTCACTCTTTGCTCAAGGGAGTAAGTAGACAACAAAGAATATGTTTTTTCCCTAAATATTTGACGAAGGTTCAATATTGTAGATTTCTGAATTTATTGCCTTGATGTTTAGTTGGTATTCTTTTCTTGTATCAATGTTCTACTTTACTACAAAAGGGATCCTGTCCACATTCTATTTGGATTTGGATAATTCTAGCCACTAAAGGAATTTATTCTTTATTGATTTAGTGAATTTTTTACTTCACCTATGTAATAAAACCTAATATATATCAATCAAATACTATATTCAGAGGCATATTGCAATTATATCTTTGTTACATCCATTATAAATTCATCATTAAAGAATTCATCAATTCACTTTGTCCAAAATTAGAATATTATAGTGTATACACACCTTATTTTTATCAAATTGTTTTTAAACTCAAATATAAATATGTTTTATTACATGCTTATTCAAATGGAGACTTGATGTGTGTTGCTAGTCTACTTGGATTTTTCTTCTTACATTTTTCTTAAAAAAACTATGATTTTTAAGTGAAATTGTTATTCTAATAAAAATTAAAGGAAACAAATTTCCGCCACTATCCCTGCAATATGTGAATCTATGATTTTTTATATTTCTTGAAGTTCCCCTTTAAGTAACCATGCTAAAAAAATGTTGTCATCATATTCTAGAAGTAATATTTTCGGTACAAAATTAGAGGTATTAAGAACATTATTAGATGTCTTTACCTAATAGCTTTAGTTTTTGGAAGAGTTGGTTCTTGACATGATTTATAAGGTAAGATAAGCCTGTGCATTGTCAACACTTCAAGCTTAGTCGGTTCTTGCATGAGGGGGTGTATTTGGTATAAAGTTATTTATGTGTCTCTATCTGTTTAAACTTTTGGGAAAGTTAGTTCATGACAAACATCAATGTAGATATCCATTCGTCATAGCACAATGATGACTTCTAAAAAAGAAACAGTGTTGATGACTGCACTTTTAGAGAAATATTTTTTGTACATAACTTTCTCTTACATACTTTGACATCATCTCTCTATCTCTCTCCTCTCCCTCTTGCTTTTTCACTTTTTTACTTTCTTTTATAATTTTTTTTTTATAGCTTTGTGAGTGGGTGTTGGGGTGTCCATCATTTTTAGTGGTACAAATAACAATTCTCCACTTTTATAGGATAATTCTGAAGAAAAGAATATAAAAGAATGCAAGGAACTGGAAAAATTGCTCCTCTGGGAAATGATGTCTAAAAACATTTATTTGAGATATAGTACTATTACAATGCCATGGTAGAAAAAGAGTTAGGACCCCATTAGTTAGGAGTTAGTTAGGGGAGTTGGTTGGCTATAAATAAAGGGAAGTGGGGATTAGTTTGCAGTCTTTGATAATTTGTTAGTGAGTCTTGGAGATTTGAGGAGCTCTAACTCTTCGTCAGATTAGTGTAATCCTTTTAGGGTTCTTGGCACATTGCCATTAATCCTATCTCAATAATACACATTCTTTCTATTTGATTACCAGTTCTAACAAAGAGAAAGATACCTCCAATGCTAAAAACTGCATATTTCTGTTTACTTGTTACAGTTGCTGCAAAAGGATCCATTGACAAGGTTAGGCAGTGGGCCAAATGGGGAAGACCAGATCAGAAGTCATAAATGGTTTCGATCAATCAATTGGAAGAAATTGGAGGCAAGAGAACTGGAACCAAAGTTCAAACCAGATGTGTCTGGAAAAGACTGTACAGCTAATTTTGACCAATGCTGGACAGCAATGCCTCCTGATGACTCGCCAGCTTCCACGCCAACAGCAGGTGACCATTTCCAGGGCTATACTTATGTGGCACCAAACCCTTGGCTTTCGTCTGGATAGGCTGAAGGCATTTGTAGCCAAGGAATTGTGTATATGGATGAATCAAAAAGTGACTTGAAGCAGGAAAGCATTACTGACTGTAAACTTGTTTATTTGCATGTAAGTAACCCAATTCTTCTCTCATAAAGGTGCTGCCACGTCCATCATTCTAGGTTACTCTTGAATGAAATTGTAATGGTTCTTTGCAAAGATGAATGTGGAGACAAATAGAGAATATTTAGTGGCTCTGATTAAAGTGAGCTTTACACATTTGGGGCTTCTTATTTGTGCAGCTCGGTTTTATCCTTGTTTTAAACTAACAATAAGAGAAAAAATTGATTAAATGAATTGCTTTGCTATCCATTAATGTCAACATTAGTATATTTGACTGGCCAGTGCTCCCCCCCCCCCCCCCCAAACAAACAAAAAAACCAAAAAAAAAAAAAGGAGGAAATCGTACTTGACTTCTTGTTCATCAATTTGTCCCTCTCTTTACAAGAAGGCAACTGAAATGTTGATACATTTTGTAGTTGCTCCTTGTTGTGTATATGTAAGTATGATCTATTGAAGATGTTGCTAATGTTGGCTGGTTACAGAATCTAGGAGAGAGCAGAGAGGAGGAGATGGTACAGTTATCTTCTTTTCCTCCCTCTATAACCTCATGATTTTTTTTCCTTATCTTTCATCAAATTGAATTGATATCCAGCATGTTGCCAAGCTTTGGTTAAGGTTCCCTTTCTCAGTCTGGTAAGGACCATATCACGAGTATCCGTTTCCAATCCAAACACTGTTCATTGTATGGTTAGGACGGGCTTCCTTTATTCCATCACTTCATGCTTTACTAATACATCACGGAGGAATTCCACATAAACGTCACGTATAAGGAGAGAGCAAGACAACAGGATGCCAATCATTATTTAAACAAGAAGGACAAGCAGTAAGAAACACATGGTTAGACAATTATTCTGAAGACACAAATAGAAGATGATCAGTATCAAAGAATCTTGTTCCTCCCCACTTTAGACTATACATAACATATATGATAAAATATTAAACCTCCCTAGCATGTGGCTTAGGTGGTTGATTTAAACATAGGGTAAATTCTGTTACTTCTCCTCAATCTAGCCTAAGCCTATGTCTAAAATCTGCTTTTGTTCCATTTATAATTTAATAAAGCCAACAACCAAAAGGGTTTACGTAAAGTGCAACGAGGGACCAATCCAAGTACTAATGGCATGTCTAGTACCACATGCTTTCACTTGTCAAACAAAGATAATTAAGGCAATAAGATTCTAATGTTACGTAGGCTCTACTCTTTTGCAAAAGAACCTTCATTTACGTGAACGAGCAAGGGATCCACTCACTAAAGGCACTGAAGTTAGTATATCTTTTGATGAGTGTTTACACGAAACCAGAACAACCCAAAAATACCAATTCACCCCATCTACATCTCATGCCTATAAATGGACCATGCATGCCTTTTATGTTGCAACCACATCTTCAGCTACTAGGGACTTGTTGAGGGAGTAGAGAGCCAATAGCCATGGATAGAAGAGTCAAGTCCAAGTGCGAGAGCTCTCTTTGTGAGAAATCCATTATGGTAGTAGCAAATGTTATTAGGCTATCCTCTTTCTCTATTGCACAGAAGACCCTTGGAGTTAACACAACTGGAAAGGGTGGGAAGGACCTTTCAGGGTCTGATTATTCTGATGTGGAGTCCGAGAAGGAACCACTGGTGCCTCATCAATTCCCTACAACCAGAAGGTCACAAGAGCCACAGAGAGGTTCAAACCCCACATATGTTAAGCCAGTTGGGAGCAGTGGATCAAATAGGTGCGTGATTTATGGAGACAGCGTCCATGAGGTTAAGCCAAAGAAAGAAGAGTGTGTTGATGGATTGGCTTCTGACTATATCAGTAAGATACGTAACAAGCTCGGGTGTGGTGCATAAGAGGCATGAAAGCCATCTCTTGTGTGTCACCAGTAGCTCAACTATTTTCTTCGTAGTTTTATGCACTCTATGTGTGAAATACTACTTACATAAGTACCCTTTTGGTTTTCATAAACCAATTGTAATAAACTTCGTTGCTGGGGTCTCTTGTGCTTGCTAAAAAACTTATGTTGTTTTTGCTTCTGATTAGACCCAATATAACTTTTCTTTGATGCTTACCTTAATATTCCTTGCTGGATGAACAAGTATTATATGCGGACAAATGGATGATGTTTTTCAACATGTGGGTTTATATGAATTCGTTTGGTTTAGGACAATATGTTCAACACAAAATATTTCTTTATTCAGTTGCCCTTTTGGCTTATGGAAGAAAGGGTACTGTTCATCTGGGAAAAATGAATAAAATATCGATAGCATGTAACAAAATTAATAACACCGAGCATGTGGGGGGTGTCGCGGTAGTGGTGGTCCGACATAGCTATGTGGATAAGAAGATAAAGTGCAAGAAGTCGTGAACAAGTGGTTCAAGAATATGGTTGCTAAACATCCTGGACCAAGGTACCCCAACACGGAAGCATCTCAGTTTTAATTAACTGCTTATTGAAGTATATACATATACATGAAAAGAGAGAGAGAGAGAGAGAGAGAGAGAGAGAGGGGTATAAGGGTGAAACACCAATTTGACTCTCGAAAGATGAGAATGCTAATAATTCCCCCCCCCCCAAAGATACCAAATAAACCTGTGGTATCCCAAAGATCACTTCTGTTTAGCAAAATCATCCAAGCATGATCGGGGGTTAGTTTCCATTAGCAGAAGAGCCTACTGGTATGTTATCTTCCACCCTAGCCACGTTAATGATTGACATAGAATATTTATTGGCCCGTTTGGTTATTAATAAAACTAATCCCCTAATTAGAAAACCTAATCCCCTAATTGAGATAAACCCCAAAAATCCCTAACCCCCATAAGTTTCCTTCTCAGCCTTATTTCCCCCAATTCCCTCCTTCTTTATATCAACAGTAAAAGCCCTAAATCATCCTCATTTTCATTGACATTCACTTTCATTTTCACGTCTCCATCATTCTGCAGTGAAAGAATCTTGTAGCTACTAACAGAAGTGTGGTCCTGACACCATTGGAATCTTCATAGAAGGTTAGACAGAAAAGGTAACCTATCGCTGTCCCCATTTGATTATAGTTTTTGTTCCATTATCTAGAGCTATCAAAGTGGGCCAACCCAGGGTCATGGGTCGGGACTAGCTATATGAACTGGCTCACTTTTTTGGTGAACCATAAAAATACCAACCTGGCTTAACCCACCCGAACTGATGGGTTAAACGAGTTGATTCACCAAAAAATAAATTAATAAATAAAAAAACCTGTAAATTAATTTAAAAATGCCAGAAAAGGTTAAAAAATTAAACGAGTTGTATATACACTGGTGTCAGAAACTTTGACTATACAAAATCTAAAATAGATTATGCAAAACAAGGGGAACAACATACAAAATTTAACATAACAAGCAAAGGTTCACCAAGGTAGCAACAACTAATAACCTATAATCCTATCAAGTAGTGGTTAAGATTGATCAAATATAATTATTAAGTAACCACATAAAGTACTATATACTATACATCAGAGTGTAGTTATTACTTGTAGTGTTACCCATCACTTCTTGTTAGTGTTAAATTTTTTAAAAAAAATGTAAAAAAATAAATAAATTGCCAACCCACTTCCAACCCGGCCCAAACTCACTTAACCCGCAAGTTATACGGATTAGGTCAATTGACCCACTTTTATATGAGTTAAAATTTTGTTAGCTCAATCCACCATTTTGGTGGGTCAAGCCGGACTAGCTCACAGGTTGCGACCCACTTTGATGGCTCTATCCTTATCCCTATGGCAATGTTGGACCCATCAGTATATTGTGGTCCCCTTGACTGTCGTTGTGTGATTGTTAATTGAGGAAAGTGGAGAACAAAGTGTAAGTGTGTGTGTGTGTGTGTGTGTGTGTGTGTGATTGTTTAGTGAATAAGTGGTGGTCCCTTGTGTTGTTTTTATTTTGTTGACACTTCATTTGTTCCTGTATATGTGTGCTCATTTCACTTCACTTAACTTTACTTCATAGTGTCTTTTAGTAGTTCTGTTTTTCTATTATTGATTTTGTTGTTTATGACTTTTGTTGCATGATTTCCATTTACAGATGTCAAACCTTATCACCCTTATGTATCACCATATGGGGACATTTGAAAGAGATAGTAGAGGCAGGCTAGAGTATAAAGGGGAGCAAGTAATTGAAATCAAGAGAGTCAATGTTGACATCTTAAATGCATTTTTTGTTGAAAGGCTATTAATGGACATTAAGTATACTGGGTATAAAGAATGCTACTGGTTAGAATCTGGCCAAGAATCATGGAGGGGGTTAAGAGTGCTAAGAAGAGACATGGATGTTGTAAAGATGTATGAAGCTACTATGAAAAATGGGAATAGGGTGCACCTATATTTTGAGCATCCTGTGGTTGAGAATCCTGAGATGATTGAGGATGCTGACGTTGCTGATGAACCTGAAGGTCCAAATAGTTATCCCCCACACACAAACCCATCATATAACACCTTACCATACAACTCTCCACAACACATCTCTCTACTACATAACACCCCACAGCATGTGTCAACCCTTAAAAGTCCAGGAGGCAAAGTAAAGTGTTGCACTAACAAGACTCTAACTCCAAGAAAGAAAAAACAAGCACCTAAAAAACCTGCAAAAAAAAAAGTTCACAAATAGTTAAAGCCCAAAAAAAACTAGAAGCCTTTGGACCTGAACCTGACGTAACCAAAGATGTAGCACCCCAACCACAATCTATAGCCCAAACCCAACCAGAACCTACAGCACCCCAACCTCATCCTGCACCCCAAAACTAATCACAGCATCAACCTACAATAGCAATAGGCTAATATGCACCAGAGCATCAACCTGTAGCAACAGTAGCAGCCTATTCTGCACCAAAGCATCAATCTGCAGGGCATTCAGGTGGAAATGAAGCTAAGCATCAACGTGGTAAAGGTCAAGGTAGAAGAAGAAAGCTTATGAAAAAACATCAAAGGCCACCACCAAGTGGAAGAAGACCTATACAGAGGGAGTTTCCCAAAGAAGCACAACATTCTCTAGCACAAAATGAAGATACAGCAAACGAATTTGAAGAAGTAACCCACCCCTTAATAGAAGATCAACCTCTAGCAAAAGAAAATGAAGAAGCAACCCAATCCCTAGCACAAAATGAGCCTACAACAAAAACTGAGATGGGTGAAGAGGGTATAAGAAATATTAAAAGAACGAGACACCACCACCAAGTAGGCAGGCATTTCTGCAAAGGAATGGTGAAGATGAGGCCTCCAAAATTGTAGTGCCTACTAATGATCCCGCAAGCTCAGATTCAAAGCCTGGAGTCCACCAATATGTGTTTGAAGAACTACACACACCAGCTAGCCTAGATGGAGAAGATTTGGATAGTTCTATTTTCCCTCAACACAACCCTAATGCACCCTTTGGCCAGATCAATTTAGAAAAAAAAAATGGAGTTTGAAACCATGATGCACTTTAAAAAGGCAGTAAGAAAGTACAATATCCATGTTGGTAGAGAGGTGTTATGGATTAGAAATGAGAAGCATAGGGCAAGGGCAATGTACTACAATGAGAATTGTCTATGGGAGATATATTATGCTCAAAGGAACTACCCAACAAGTTTTCAAATTAAAACATTTGTTGATGAGCACACCTACAACAGGGGGTTCAAGAACAAATTAACTAATAGGGAATGGGTAAATGGTAATAGAAAAGTTGGAAAAGAAGATTAGAAACCAACCTATCGTAACAGCACGTGAGGCAGAGAATTTCTTCAAAATAGAGTTTGGGGTTTGTGTTAATGAGATAATGATATATAAAGCTATAAAAAAAAGCAAAGGAAAATGTCGAAGGATCAGAAAAGGAGTAATATGCAAGATTATGGGATTACTTAGCAGAGTTATTAAGAACCAATCCAGGCTCAACTGCCAAGATGGACACAATCCCACAACCTGACTCACCACCTCAATTTAAAAGGCTCTATATTTGTTTGGATACATGTAAGAAGGGGTTCAAGGCTGGATGTAGGCCTTGGATGGAATATTTCTAAAGGGTTATTATGGAGGGTGGCTGTTGATTGCTATTGGCCAAGATGCCAATAATCATTTGTTCCTAGTTCCATATGCCATAATAGATTCAGAAACAAGGGATAATTGGAAATTCTTTCTTGAACTTTTGTATGAAGACCTAGGAAATTACAAGATTCATAGCTGGAATTTCATGTTTGATCAACAAAAGGTAAAGAATGTTGTATTGTATTTTACATATATAAAAACTTTATATTTTAAAATAGTATTGAAATTTAATTTGACTCTAATGATGAAATTTGTTGCTTTAGGGTCTTATACTAGCTATGCAGGATGTTATGCTTAGGGTTCACCATAGATTTTGTGCTATGCATATGTGGAGGAATTTTACAAAGCAATGGAATTATAAGGAGTTAAGAAGAGCAGTGTAGGAATGTGCTAGAGCACTAACTGACTAGGAGTTTGCAATTGCAATGACCAAGGTGAAGAAGGTGAATGCCAATGCATGGGAATACTTGGCCAAATTTGACGTACGTTCATGGACCAAGTCATGATTTTTTGAATGGCCTAAAGTCGATAACATTATCAACAATAATTGTGTTAGTCCCAAAATTCTGAAAATATTTTCATTAGCACCTTGACGTTGGCTTCATTCGTAAAAACCTTCATCTTGGCTTCATTCTCACCAACCTCTTGATGTCCCTTTTTATTTACAGCAAAGCTTTCATTAAAGTTTTCTTCCTCCATTATGCCATTGCCATTGTCATTGTCTTCATATTTGCTTTCAACCTCATTAGGCCATTTAAAATATTTGCACCTTAGATTATGTTTTTACAACACTATTTCAGTTCTCAAAATGGTTTCCTCTAAATATAAAACAAATGAGAAAAAAAATTATAATTGCAATCACATACCTTATACAAAGGGCAGCGAAGGAATCACCTTCCTTGGTTGTCAACAGTGTTCGACTTCAATAGCACCACCTCAAGGCCACAGTAGCAGGTGTCACCATATTCATGGTTGTTGTTCTTTGAACATTTTCTACTATCTGTGGCAGACCTAGTGAAGCTTCCTTCAGGTAATGAATCCTTCCTTGACATTCGATTAACCCTTGCTATGCTATCACCACCCATGAATTCGATTCAATTTCTACTTCACATTTTTGGGGATTGGGATTGTTAGTGATTTTCCAATTGGGAAAGTTTACCCCAACGACTATTTGATAACCAAATGAACCGATAAGTATTCCATGTCAATCATTAACGTGGCCAGAGTGGAAAATAATGTGCCACGTAGGCTCTTCCATTGACAGAAAGTGACCCCTAATGACATTTGGATGATTTTGTCAAACGAAAGTGATCTTTAGGGTACCACAGGCTTATTTAGTATCTTTTGAGGGCCAAATTAGTAGTTTGCCCACTATATAAATAACCACAGCGACAATAGTGGCATTTGATTCATGGGCGTGCGTGCCTCATGGAACCATCTTGTCAAGTATGAGTTTTAGTTCCTTTAACATAATTTGCCAGTACAACCAAAAAGTTTTGCCACCCAAGTGGTCCTATCTGACTTGAGCAGGATTGCCTTCAACAGAAGGATATTTGTTGTTTCAATCAAAAAATTTGCCAGCACAACCTTTTGAGCATAACTCAAATACTAGCAAACAAGTTCATCCACGGCCAACCATTGCTTTTTCAGTTAGCATACGTCTAAGCATCTTTCTTTTGATTTCTCGACATTATCGAATATAAATTGATTTTACTTTGGGCTATCTGTAAATCAATTTATTAAGTTAACTTATCATTAGTCTAAGGACTAAGGTTGAAGGTTTTGGAGGAAAAAGAAAAGGATAAATTTTTTATTTCAGGTAAATATTTTATAATTTAAGAGATTTTTAAATAAATAGGAAAAGACGATGGACTATTATGAAATATTTTCTCTTATCCTTTATTTAGTTTCATAAAACTTTATAATTTTCTTAATTAAAAGGAAAAAAAATTACCCCCATTGGCTCATTCTTTTTCTTCTAAATTTCTTTGTCCAAAAATACCAAAAGAGACTTGGCACCTCTTGGCGTACAGCACTAGAGTACTGCATTATCTACTTGAGATACATAGCTAAGTGGTTCGACGATTGATCGAGGGCTTTAGTGACCCCAACAAATATATATTATATATTTTGTCATCACACCCAAGAGAGGAAAAAAAAAATAATAAAGAAATTTCAGAGAAACAAAGAGTTAAAAAGGCTCGAGGCAAATAAACGTATGAACATATGAATGCAAAGCAACAGCAGAATATGATGTCTTGATTGCAAAATTCCCTGTGAGTCAGGCCTGGGTATAAATTCGGATGAAGTCAAAAGCGGGCTCCTTTATACTGTGACCATCACGCTGCATGTGCAAGTCTTGAATTCAAATTTTCGATTGCTGCTGGCGATGACGTCTATGTTGAAAACAAATTCGAAAATGAGATTAATACCCCATGTTGGGGACTATGCAACATATGGCATAGTTTTATTTCATCATAATTTGTTAAGTACAAACTTTCACATTAAATACTCATTTAGGTAAATAGTTTATTTAAGCATTTATATATAAGTAATTTCTAAATTATAATTTATGAATAAATTATTTTATATATGAATATATAATAATAGAAGTGATTATTTAAAGTATTTTAAAAAGTATTTTTTGAGAAGTTAGATATTTTAACTTATCCAAAAACACTAAAAATGACTTTTTAAAAAGCAATAAATTATATAGCCAAATAAAACAAAGAATTAACAATGTGACTTTTGACTTTCAAAAAATTAAAAAAAGTTATAAATAGTATAATTCAAACAGACTCTAAATCTACTTTCTCAACACTTAAATAATGTGAGATTTTTCGGTTATTATTTTAAAAATTCTCTTTCAACTATTTCAAAAGATTAATTTTAATATATAGTTGTCCAATAATATACTACTCTATATGAGACTTTAAAGCAATGAATGAGAGAGATAAATATATATAGTAATATATAATTACATATCTATATAAAATATATATTATACTGATAATATATTCAAAATTAAATTCATATTCAAAGCATTAAATAATAAAACATTGGATGTGCATCTCATGCCAAAGGCTAAAAGGCATGGGTTTGCTAAGCTTCTTAAAGAACTTATGCCTAAGTTTGGATGGACATTGCTGCCGCTAAATGAGAATCCAAATCTTTTCTATCATGTTTGTCCACTACCGACCAATCTTCCAAGAGTTCCCCACTGCCAATGTGAACAGAGCAAATGTGTTATCTGTATTGGTTCAACGCTTGGAACAAAGAACATGATATATATTTGTTTGGAGCCTGATTTATGCATATATCAGCATTACCTCTGCGTATGATGTCATTGTCTCGAATAGTATGGGAGTCAGTCGGCCTTGTTTCAGCTATACAGTTGTAATTGATTCTACCAACTCAATTTTGCACACTTATTGATTTTCGTCATTTATAATGCCCAATTAATTATATCTTCCTTCTGTCAATAAGCAAAAGAAACCTACCTATGCGTGTCCCTCTATACCTCTCTTGTAAATTGGAAGAAAAAAAAAGCTATGTGTCCATATAATGAGTTGACTTGACTCAAATTAGATTAGTTGCAATTCAATAGGCTTCGGATAATAGTGATTTGCACCAAAAAAAAACATAAAGATAAACAAATTGTCAACTCCTTCCAAGAGTTTGGACGAAAATCAAGAGAAAAATTGTTTAACTGTTTTCTAATTAGTCTTAGCATAACCTTTTTATACTCAATCGCTCATATCCATTATCCCGCAGCATATGCTAATTCACACACTGAGTGAATAAAAAGCTTTCTGGTCTTTCAAAGGAATACATACATGTTTGAATATCTTATTCCATTGGTTAGAGACTTTAGAGAGATTTACTACCAACAGTAATTCTAGTATAGCTCAGTACTTGTTGTATCCATACTCAAGAAGTCTTTGTCAGATCCATTGAATCTCGCTATGAATCCACTTCCTTTATTTTTATAAAGAAAAACTCTAACTTTCTCTACGAAACTCGGGTCAAAAACGAAACCACATCTGACATGCCTTTATCTTCATTTGAGTCTTTTGTATATAACTGGATTAACATAAGGCTAAACCTTTTTTTCTATCAAGTTCAGAAAACTTAAATATATAAAAAGATCTAGATACAAATAAATTTGTCAGAATTGGGAGACGTGGTTTTATTTTAGAACACAGAGACTGAGGTATTGCTCTTACTTGCTAGGTAGTATTCCAATTAAAATTTGCGAGTCAATTATAAGTCAAATTTTGTCATGTTTACAGGTGTATACTTTGTTTTCTGTATAATTGTATGGACATACAGTATACCTCCTCTTGACTAAAAACCTCTTTTTAATTTTGAGGTATATTATTCCAACATCATTTTTCAATATCAATAAAGGAGACTTGAGATATATGTGAAATAACCCTCAAAAACTTATTTTTTATTTTTTCATTATAGTTATTTTTTATCAACATATAAGATGTCTAAAATTATGTCCAAAAATTATGTGCGATTAACATTGCTGCTTAAATTGTGTGCTCAAAGCAAGTGCTATATATATATTGTTTTTAAGGTCACAAGCGAGTGCTGTATATCCAAAATTAAAAAGAATTAAGCAAAGGCCCTAAGACCGAGTGGCCAACTTGTATACTTTGTTTTGGGCCTCATTTTGCATGTAATCACTAAAAACAGAACGCTACGCAGACCCAATATATCCACACTCGAGCTAAAACCAAACAGTTGTGGACCCCAAAAAAAAAACGCCAAGCATTTAACAAACAAGATGATACGTCTAATTCCACTACCTATGACAATAGAGTGATAATAATATGATCTTGATTCATGACAAATCTTATATATGACAATACATCTATCATTAATTTATAAAAATATATATATTTTTAAATTATGTTTTAAATAGCAGATGTATTGCCACATATACAATTTACTGTGAATTCCAATCTATATTATCATCACTCTATTATTGAGCAATTGAGATGTACTAGCTATGCACATCCACTGGACCACCAATGTGAACAATGATGTAACTAGTTAATTCAATTATACCAGCTACAAGCGAATGTAACCAAAAAGAAATTGAACAGCATGCCAAGTGAACAAGATTCTAGGCCAGAAACAAGACATGGAACACGGCATGATCTTTTACGGGTCCGTACAAGAAATAGAAAGATTCGGGTCGATAATTACTTCGTCCTTTCCTAATCCATCTTTCTTTGAAAGTTTATCAACCGGTAATATAGGACATTGTCCTTGGAGCTAGCCTGACATACCTAAATTCAACAAACAGAAAGAAACAGCGTTCATGCACATGTACTAACGGCCAGTGATTCCGCAATATTAGGGGGTGTGTTTATTGCTAGCTCCACGAATAGCAGTGGTTTGATTTAGCTAATCTATTGAAGTAGATTGCAGCGAGTGAACGAACCTTTCACCATGATTTTTAGGAGTATCATACCCATAGCTGGTCGGAGAAACAATAAAACCTGATTTTATTTTTTAGGTTAGTTCGGTTAAAATTTTGAACTGAAATTTGCGCTAGCCTGATTAAATTTTAATTATTTTGTCAACTCAAGTTGACTCAGAATTTTTTTCCTCTTCTGAAAAAATAAAAAAATAAGTTTATATTATTTTGAGAATTTAATTTATATATATTATTAGCATAAAAAAATTTTATACTATCATTTAATTATATATTACCATATCAATAAATATAATTAAATTTTACATCTACTACTTGAATGATTATGTAAATAGAATAATGTAATTGGTTTTCACACTATCAATACATCATAATTAAACTTCACTTTAATTAGTTTATTTTGTACACTAAATTTTTTCATTTTATACAGGATATTTCTCTTTCTCTTTTTCCTTATGCATATTAGCTGTTTATTTAGTTATTCAATAAATTTTTAAGAATTCTTTTATATGTATGTTATTATATTAAAATACAATAATAAATTAAATATTTTTAAATAATATCAAGTAATTATTTTGTACATGTTTCATTTGAACCTAGAATGTCCTATATTTGACTTATATCCTCTCCTCCAAAAACATGCCCTAAAAATAATTCCTCATACCACTGGTTAAAAAAAATGATAATGCACTTAAAATATAAAATATTTTCTATATAACAATTTTTGTGAAAAAAATTATTTTTCATGAATTTTGCAGTTAACTGCCTAACCTGCAGTAAAAATACTGGCTCCTTGTTTCGACTCTATGATGACGTCAACTTTCTATCCAAATTATACAGGAAATGGATATGATCAGCTTTAGTTAAAAAAGGGCATTTCACCTCCGGTTGTTTTTTGATGAGTACCTCCTGTTGTTACTAATCTAATAGATGAAAACCAATATCTTGTTGCCTGTTAATATTTACAATAAAATAAAACTTTATAAAAAGGATGAGATTTGCCGCAATTTTCTAGTAACCTATGAATTGCTTCTTCTTTCTTTCTTTCTTTCTTTTTTCCCCAGTTTACACAAATTAAGATTTTTTTTGGTGATTTTACACAAATTAAGATTACTAAACATTAGCAACATTAGCAAATACTCTTTAGTCTTTAAAATGTGCCAAAAGACATTCTTCCTTTTTTTTTTGGTCTTTTAATTAAGCCAAAAGACATTCTATTATCTTATAAAAAATAGTCAATATTTTTAAGTCCATAATATAGTAAATAATTAGCTAATTACTTTAATATTTTCTATTTTTGGTTTTCAATAAATTTAAATAAATATTATTACTAATTCGGGCCTCAAATAACCGCTTTGGAGTGGTTCACAGCTCGTATAGCAGAGATCATCATACTCACGGATCTATAGATGCCTCTATCACAGTAATAATTCGAGGAACGCGGAAACCTTTAAGCGTGAGGGGCAAGACAATTAGCATTACCTGCCAAATTACCAGCAATACCCCACTCCACAAGAATGCCAACTTGGTGTTGGACAAACCGGATACCGCATGGCTCATAAACATGAAACAATTATGAGGCTACTACAGCTACCTCAGGCCAATAATTGGTAGGGAGTAAATTAGGTCGTATTCAACAGAAAAGCAAAACGTGCCCAAATGCTAACACCTAACAGGAATGACAGGGACTGCCAACCCTTGAACCCAACTTGATAATTTTACCCCCACAAGAGCTATAAACCACTCATCTGTGACTGTCTAGTCCACATCCAACGTTACCAGCATTAAACAGAGGGAGTACTTCGTTATTTTCAGTTACATCAACCACAAGTACATACGGCCAAATAAACAAGAATCTAAGGTCATAAAACACTAGGATAAGCAAACAAGAAGAAACAGGACAGGATCTTTCCCGGGTCTGTACAAGGAACGGAAGGATCAAATTCAGTCACCTAAGCTTTGCCTTCTCTAATCCATCGCCCTTTCCTTCAATATCTTTCTCTTCTTTGTCCCCCAACAAAGAGCCGGGAGATTCAAGATAAGCATCTATCTATGAATCCAAGATGCTCTTGACATGGACTATATAATAATCATGAGAGTCATGCATCTCAAGCAACACTTATGATGCTATCTCCATTGTTTAAACACAGCATTGCATGTAAAGCTGAATGTGTTGATGGTGTCTGTCTCTGATCCGATGCGAAGGATAGCCCCAGGGACAGTGTCGGTGGTTCAACAGCTGAACTCGAACTGGAGGTAACATCAGACACTGTGGAGGGTTTAGGATTTGGAACAACGGGAACTGGACGGACAAGCTTGGTTGGCACATTGAGTTCCATGTTCCCTTGCCCCAGAGTGAGTTCTTCCATTGGATTCCCAGTTTGGGCTGAAAGCACACCAGATCCAACACCCAAGGGATACACCGGCACCATTGGGAATCCATTGGTGTTGCTACTCTCAGGGGCTGCAGGGCACACGGGCTGTGAATGAGACACAATATCTCCGTTCTGGATCTGTTCTTCCTCCATTGGGATCGCAGAGACCTGACACAAAAATTGATAAGATCATGAATAATTTGTCTCTCCCCATCCTCCAAGTTTATAGAAGTTTCAAATCTTGGCAACTCTATCTCTTTCAATCGCAGGGAACCAATGAACCATTAAAACCTAAACCACCCCCATCTTATTATTCTGTTAGACTTCGCTTCAACCACCAAAGGAAATCCGTAATGAAATACACAAAAAAGCAGAATTTCCATTTTTTTAATCCCCAATATGGCAAAGCAAATAGTATTCACTATTCAGCTTGATTGTTGATTTAAAAACACAGAAATACATCAGAAAATTAAATACCATTTAATACCCTATTGATTAGGAATATAACTAACCGAAAAGACATAAATTCAGACCCCCAAAAAAAAACAAAAAAAAGAAAGACAAATTATTACGAAGTCCTTTTAAAAGAAAAAATTAAAAAGTAACCAATGGAGGAGCATTAAAGTTAATGTTGATGATGGAATATTACCGAGTCGGTGGTGATGTCAAAGAGGCTGGATCTACGGCGACGACGGTTGAGGTTGCTCCGCCGGAGGAAGTACTTCTGAGCGTGGCTGGCCACCTGCGTCGGCGTCCTCGTCTTCACGTAGTTCCTGGAGATTCCCCTCCAATCACCTTTCCCTACCTTCTGCAATCCCACCAGGAACAGCTTGTGCTCTTCCTCCGTCCAAGGAACACCTGAATTCCAATTCCAATTCAATTCAATCATCCACCACACAACACAACCAACACTTTCATCACCGCAAAAATCAATTAGCTATAATATATCAATTTCAATTTGATTCAACAAAACAACACCAATTAATTATCACATTAATCATTCCTTTTAAGAAATGAAGAAAAAAAAAAGTCGCAATCGATCGGAGATGTGTGTATGTGAATGGATTCGAACCTCGCTTGCGCTCGCGCTCGCGGTGCTTGCCGGAGTTATTAGGAGCGGCCTCGTCGGCGGAGGCGTAACCGCCGGCAGCGACGGCGTCTTTGTTGCTGTTGTTGTTGTTGTTGGAGGCGTCTTGAGGATGCACGTACTGCGAGAGATTGTTCATGCTGACGCTCTTCCTCATCGAATCGACCACGACTCTGACACCGAACAGCATGATCTCGCCGGCGGCGGGGGAGTCGCAGTCGCTGGAGACGGCGGAGTCTGCGGCGCGAGCCATCTTCGGATCGAGGCCCTTTGCGTTTGGCTCGTCTCGGAGGCGGGGCAGAATCGGAGCGTGTCCGTACGAGACGAGTCAGTGACTCGGGAGAGAGAGAGGGAGAAAGGGGGACAGAGAGAGAGAGAGAGGAGAATCTGGGAGAGAGTGGTGCGTGGTGCGTTTAATATAAGAGAGGCTGAGAACGGCGATGAGGTGGCAAGCATGTGGACTCAGAAAATTTGGAAATTATTCATTATATATAAGAGAAATTTTCGCATATTGTGAGAATAAAAAATAGATTTAATTGGTATCCATTAAAAATAGAGTTTAATTGGTATGCACTGACAGTGTAAAATAATTTTACACTGTCAACCAATAGAAATAGGGGAAAGTGAGAATTCATGGTGGGTCCCTCATTATAATGGGTGGTTATTTGGATGAGTTGGCACTTTCCACCATTTCTATTGGTTGACAGTATAAAACTATTTTACACTGTCAGTGTATTTAAATTAAATTCTTAAAAATATAAAATTATTTTATATTATTATCTAATTATATTTTTTTATTTATATAATTTTTGAGATAATTAGAATGAGGATCATATATATTTATTTATATAATAATATATAATTAAATGATAGATTTATTTATTTATTATATAATATATTAATTTTATAACAATTAAAAAATGTAATAAAAGAAAAATAATCACAAAATTGATTTTGTTTTAAATTAAAGCTTAAATTAAGAGAAAAACTTGTTTCAATTTAGCTAACTATTCCTCGAATGCTTATTTTTACAAATTACTCACTAACAAAACAAAAGACTTAAAAATTGACCTCAAATTATTATGATATATAAGTAAAAGAGGATTGGATAAATTAACTTGATTAGTTAAAATTGATTTGTTATGCAATGAATAAAATGTAACTAAATTAATATTTTACTTTTATAGTATATAACCATTTCTTAAATTGTAATTATTATTATTAGAATTTAATTTATATATATATATATATATTATTAACATAAAAAATTTTATATAAATATTTAATTATATATTATTATATTAATAAAAATATTTAATTTAACTATTTATTATTTTAAAAATTTTATAATTATAAATATTTAATTAGATAATAATATAAAATATTTTTATATTATTAATCTATTAAAATTAATCTTCTATTATTTTATTATAAAGAGATTTTTTTTTTTTTTTATTTGGAGACTTTGTGTTGTGCTGTTTATTACGTGGCGAGTTATGGTCGGTTCATCTGCTGCATAGTGTGTTTTTTCTTGTCTCTTTATCCAATCCAATCCTTTGTGGACACTGTTTTTAAAACTTTAAAAAAGCTGATAGTGATTATGGTCATTGACAAGTAACTAGTAGATATTTTATAGAAAAAGACTTGTTTACGTCCATTTGATCTAATTATCAAACCAAGTAGAAATATATGGTAATTTTTTGTAAGAGATGTGGTAAATAATACAGTTTTTCGCAACACAATTTTTTTTAACGAATGATTTCTATTATTGGATCATGTTTTCTACCTCAACATGACTAGTTAATGATGATTGCTAGCTTTTTCGTAAACCTTCATACTAAAATTTCCTATACCGTTTAGCATTGCTCATTTTTGTAATAAATAAATTAAGAGTTAAAAATATACACTTGTTTTAAGAAAAATATTTTGGATAATATTAATTTTATGGGTTTATAACTCGATTTAACCATCTCTCATGTGGATCTTTTTCAAATGGTCTAAATAGAAGACATTCAAACTTATTTCCTATTCATTGAATTTAGACATATCTTTTGAAGTTGAAAGAGTTCAAATTCTCCCATATGTGGGAAGTTATGATAATTTTGGGAGTACTCCTGGAAACTCTTTGAGCATAAGTTAACTCATTTTTTATTTTAAATAATCTTAATATTGAGATTTCACATAAATTTCCAACACAAAGAATACTTCATTTTGAGATTGACTTGAGCATAGGAATGACTTACAAGTCCTCACCAAAGCTGTTCAAAGCTTGGAGAATGAGAAATGCACCAATCTCACACTTCAAGTGTGATGTATTCATATATTATTATAAGATTAACTTTGATATATTATCAGTGAGAGAGGATTTTACGCGATCATCGAATCGTATGTTATATGTGACACTTTTAAAGTTGTGAGTATAAGAGTTAAATATTTTTACTGATATAATGGTATATAATTAGATATTTATATAAAATTTTTTTACACTAATAATATATCAAAAAAATCTTATTATTATTTGATTTGATAATCAGATGAAATTGATATAAATAATTGGATTTAAGTTGCTTCCCATTTATACATAGGGTTAGTTTTTTTTTTGTAATAAATTATTTCGTATTTGTTGTTAAATTTACTTATTTAAAATATATTGTAAATAAGATTTTATGTTTTAAAAGAGTTAAGAATAAAGTTATTAGGAGTAGACTAGTGCTAATGGGTTTAGATAGTTTACATGAAATTTTAATTTGTATGAGAATTTTGCTTAAAATTTCAATGCCATTGATCGAAAAAGAAAAAACAAAAACCTAAAAATAAGATGATTTAAGAAAACTAAAATTATGAGTAGAAATGGTAAACGACTAAGAGAGAAAAAATAGTTCTTACAGAAAGGACAAGTAAGATAGAAATCAAATAAAAAGAGCAAGAATTTTTTTTATGAGTGTATTTTTAATAATTAATGGTCAATATTTAGCTATGAATATATTAATTTAAAATATTACTTTTTATTTTTTTAATTTTAAAAGAAGTGAGATATGTAGTTTAGTATTAGTAACTAATTATTAAAGAATATCAAAATTTTTATTAAAAAAAAGGGATCAGAAAAATTCTCAAAGATCAATGTAATAAGTTAATTAATTTTAAACAAGATAATTCAAATTTAATAAATAAAAATAAACATATGCTTTTATATTTATTTATTTAATGAAAAGTTCATTTGTATTTTTTAATATTTTATTTGTATTATTTGCATTATTATTATTTAGCATAACGATATATAAGTTTTTATATAATAAGAAATTTCAACTTCATTAAAAATGAAATATTTTATCCAGTAGAATCTAAATTTAACTTTAATAAGCTATTAATGTAAAGATTTTTAATACTTTTTTTTTCAATCTACAATGCCACTATATATTTACAGAATTAGATAAAATAATTTTGAATTTGATCTTTTGTTGATTTAAAGTTGTTTATATTATTGTTGAATAAATTATGATTATATTATTAAATGAATTGTATTAACTTAATAATTATTATAAAAAGTAAACTCTTTAATAATTTGACAGTATGTGATTAGATGATAATAAAAAAATTATTCTTTATATTTCTTTTTTTGTCTTTAAGGTATTTTTATATTTGAACCTTATAGTACGACTAAAAGGTCCTTTCAATAATTACTTTCTCTCAATAATATAAAGTTATTTGTATTACTACTTAATTATGTGTTAAAACTAATTAAAAGAGTTTGATTTTTGGGGTACTTTGAGTCATGAATATAATTTTGGCTTTTGGGGTATTTTCATAGTTATTGTTGTGAGATTATAGTCATTTAGGCACAGTTTGAAGGAGCTTGTTTAGACATATATTAAATGAATAAGGCGTTGCAACAATGTCAGTATCAAGACAAACTTGTGAGATTTAATCTTTAATTTTACCTCTAAAACATCGTGTACATTTGGCCATAAAGGAGGAACGTGAATATAGTCACCCTTTATTGCAAGATACAAGCGAAAAGTAAAGGAAACGCTAAAGCCAATCCTGGCCAGTTACAAGGCATCGATTTTGTTAAAAGAGAAGACAAGACATTGTGGACTCATAGAATGCTTCGTTTACTGTTTGCAAAGATTTAAATTATCGTTTGAGTGAAATCTATTATCATGTAACTTTTGTTTAAAACATAATTCAGAGAGTTGTAAATGAAAATTCAAACATGCATACACTCAATATTCTCATCTTCTCAAGTGCATATGTTTTAAAACTCACTGGATTTTAATTAAGATTGCTAAATCAAATTACAAAGACGGCCAACGATGGAAAAATAGAAAATCCCCATCCTTGACCAGTAGGGTTAGTTTCAAGGATCCGTTTGTTATGCTACACAGAACCTAGGATCAACAACTTTGTATTTGATTTTTTTTATTACAAAGCTAAATATTGGCCAACATATAGATCAGTGACTTTGAAGTTATGTCAGACTAAGTAATTGGAGCACAAACAATCGTGTCAATCAAAATCAAACCCCAAGGTTGAGTCGGTGCGAATTGCAGTTAGCTAATTACAAAAGGAGGATTGCAACAAAAGAAGCACCATAAAAGTGAATTGAAATTTTATATCTGCTGTTGCCATATCTTTTTCTGGGACACACACGATATTTACACAATTAACCCTAATAATATTTGAATTTTAAAAACATTTATACACTCCTCTTTCCCATTTTCTCACAGGATATTTCGACATTCTGAAAATGTACAATTAATTATGTAAGTTAACCAATTCAGGAATTCGCCATAATCCCCTATATTTATACACAATCATTGATGATAATTATCTAAAATTTGAACTAAAGTTTCACTGTTTTTGAACCACGCCTAGCTAGCCTAGCTAGCCTAGACCCTAGATGTTAATTTACCACTCCTTTATTTTAATTCCCCTTTTTTAAGGGAAAAAAGATATCAACGCCTAAGATAACAAAATTTGCAGGCTTCCTCACTATTATCAGGCAATATCCATGTTCAAGAAAATTCAATCGTAACTACGAGACTAAATTGTTGAGTTATAAAATTATTTATGTTCTTCTATTTAATAGTTTAAATTTTTAGGAGAAATAATTTATGATATAATATCAAAATATCTATAATTAAGTGGTGTAAAGTTTAATTTTTATTTGTCCCTATTTCTAAATAAAAGTTAAATATTTCTTTATTTTACCACTTAAATTTTTGAGCGAAATAGTTCATGAAAAAAATCACTTGTATTGCCACAAATAGCTAGGAATCCTAAGACTGAAGTAGGGAATATATTGTCGTAATTTAGCTGAAGGAGACAAAGCTCACAGTAGCACCCATTTGCTAACCCCACTACTGGAACCCCCAACACATGGGCTCCTCACTTATCTTTTCTCAAAACTGAAGCACAAAGGATTAGGGGGCCACATGCATGCATGGAAACTAAATCTTAAATCTTTATCTATCAGATCAATGGTCAACCTTACACTGTTCTCACAACTTGGCTTTAAATTATCTTATTTTAACATTATAGTACCCATCAACAGGATATTAAATTAATCCCACCTGATGAACACCCTAATTATTATTTTTTATTAGATTAGTACTACTTGCAGTTACACTTAAAAAAATAAATTAAGAGTTACCCCTAGTTTTTATTTATTTATTTCTTTTAGTTGCAGTTGCCCCTAGTTTTGTATATGATGTTGCTTTTAATAATATAATAGAAAAAGATTATTTCAGTTGCAATGATCACGATAATGAAAATGATTGCATTATACTCATTATTTATGTGGAAAAGTAATAGAAGATGGTATGTGCACCGGTGGCTTTGTAAACATATTCGTTAATATTGGCCATAAGGGAATCTCAGGGGAAGATTTTTTTTTCGTTATATCTCGACACAGGTACACACCTTTCTTTGTTTTTCAAATATATAATATAAAAAGATATAATATGATATGATGATTGATTCATTTGTAGTTGCCTTTCGTGCATGGTGGGGTGCTACTGGGAGTGGAGGATAAGCCTCCGATAAGGCTTTGTGGGGTTCCACTATCACATTCTGTCATTGGCATTGCCATCTCCTAGTCCTAATTTTTTGTGAATGAGCCACAATTCTTGACTTGCAGCGCGCACAGTATGTACTCTATTACAGTTACTACTCTATTAAGAAAAACATGCAAGATAGCCTTTGATTTAATTCTCTTATCTATATGGATTTCCATCCTTTTGAAATTTTATTTTTACCTTCATCTCTTATTAATTTCTCTTGGTCATGTTTGTCAATGTCAAGGACAGTTCTGAATTCTGGTGATGTGGTTTTTACCCTTATAATTAATCCTGGTTTGTTAATAATTAATATTTCATTAAGTTATATTATTGTTATTATTATTATTCATATATTGTTTTACAAAAAAAAACTATATTGTCATTAAATTATATATTATTATACATGAAACTTTTAAGATAGTAAATAATATAAAAATTAAAAACTTTTATTAATATAGTAATACATAATTTGATGTATATAAAAAATACATATTAAAATTCAGAACATTATTTAAAAAGAATAAGTGATAAACTACTTAAACTAATTAAATATTGGTCTAATTGAGCAACTTTCTCCTCTTAGAAATAATGATATAAAATTGAAAATATAAACGAAATAAATTATACTAAAATTATTTAAAATTTTCTATATGACTGAGATTTCATACACTACTTTAGCGTGCATGATTGATATAAAGAAAATTCTGTGAAAGCTAATATGTCAACTTTTATTTTAGTTGCAACGTCAATCTCAAGCTCTCATTCAACCCATCGGTTGGACCAAAAGCACAAGCACCCGCACCCGCACCCGCATCCTTTTATGGGTGCTTTGCATATTTAAGCATGAGATATGAAGACCTATCACTTTGATCTTTTTTACGATGATTGATGAATCTACACGGTAAAGTATCTTAATCAAAAGTGGTTTCTTAGTTGCAAAGCAAATGAGTTACGTCCATGGTTTGACCTAATATGCATGTATAACGCATATCCAGAGCGGCCCCAAATGTATCACTTTTTTCACAATAAAACCAAAACATGGGTGTCTCTCTGCGCACAGCAAAATAATAAAATAAAACAAAATAAAATAAATAGCAATGTGCTTAATTAGTTTTTTTTTTTTTCTCCTTTTTGTGGCGGCTTTCAGAATGTACGAGTCTTTCATTCCTTGTGAGCAATACGTACCCCAAAAGAAGCATCACCTCAAATTATCAATGAGGAATTGAACTTTACGAGTTCATAGACTACTATAACATTTGTTTAATTAATAAGGTATCGATATCTTATTAGATAATGGTATAAAAAAAAATTGTATTGTTAAGCTTAAACTCAAGTATTAAACCATTACTTAAACCAAAAAAAAATCTTTAAAAAAATTAAAGGAAAAGTTTGAGGACAATTACTCTGGTGCTAATTTAAAAAAAATCAATACCGTGAAGATATTATTCTATCAAATGAGTAGATGTAGTTATACCATATAACTGATGAAATATGATACATTATAAATCATTCTATATGTTTTTGTCAATATGACACCCAACTTGGAATTCAGAATCCAAAGTCCATATATTGATATTTATTAATGCAAGACCCAACTTTTAACTAGGAAATCGAAGATCGAAACTCGGGTGCTTGATGAAGTCTTTAAGGGAGTATTTTTGACGAATCATGTGAAATTAACTATATCATAGATCATTCATATATTATTTATATAACTATTATCTTTACGGTGCTGATTTTTAGAGCAACCGCCAAGTTTGAAACTTGGGAGACATGGAACCAGCCAACCCTTTTCTTTTTTTACTGAGTGCTAGGTCAAATATTGTTGGGTCACCTTACCTATATATTCTGCAAGGGCTAAATTTGTATTCTTAATATACTAGGGGTAGAAGGATTATTCTTTTTGTTTGAAAGTACAGGAAAAAGGAAAACAGAAAAATGTACTAAGGTTAGTATCATCATGTACCTTAATTCCTTTGTTTCTTTTTTACTTGTTTGCATTAAACAAGAAAGGCTAAAGCCTAACCACAGGTCAAAGACAGCTATCTAAATTTCAAACTGTTTCCTCATTCTTCAAATAGCTTGTAGCATGCCCTCAATTATTTTATTACGAGTCCTTCACGACGGCAAAATTACTTTTCAGCATTAACATGTTGGAAAAAAAAATGTTATATGAATTTTTTCTTTTTAATATTGGACCACTCACATCTCATTTACTATTTAATAGAACATAATCTTATTTAAATTAAATTTATACTATATTCAATAGTAAATGAAATATGAATTAACATAATATTTAATAAAAATTATATTCCCGTAACATAACACTGTTGCCGAACAAATGAAAATTTGGAAAGTATCTTCCAATCCCTCAAGTACATGGCCCGAACTCCAGAGGCTTCTGTCTTTTTGTTCTCTACTATTCCTCTGAGGGAAGCTAGAAGCGAGAAGCTAGAAGCGTAAGCTAGTAAGCTACACATGGTTGTCACCCTGGCCTCCACCACACAGTGCACGTGATGCGAGACAATCGAACATAATCTACGTGAAAATCAAGCGATGGACGAAGTTAAAGTGTTAAAAAGATGTATGGCCCATCCTATTCTGCTTTCGCTAAAATAATCGATGCCTTATTTTATGCAAAAAATAAAGTTGTGCCTTATTGTGGATCTATGGATAAAAATATAATAATGCATTTTTACCGACCATTGCCTATAAAATTCAATACAACAACAGTATCTTTTCTACTAAATAACTAGTATACGGATCAAACGACACTATATCATATTGATTGCCCGTAATCCAATGTACAATATAAAATTATTTCCTGGAAGAGTTAAAGAGTTTTGCTGCTCAGAGTGAAATATATATTTGGATGTGTGGAGCCCACTTCGGTTGAATTGAACTCAACGTGTAAAAGAATGGGATTTGACTATGAGTAACAATGCTGGTTCTCGGGTCTTGGCCTGTTTGGTCTAATGCGCATCTGAAACGGACTGGAAATAAAGAAATCCAAAATTTAATCTATCCCGGTTTGAAGCAAGTCTTTTGTCACTCTCAAAAAGGCAAATCATGCGTTGTAAAGATAAAAAAAATAATAATATATTCAGTTTAGTTTTTTAAAAGTCTCACATTATAATTTAAATAAAAATATATTTCATATAATTTTTTTCCAAACTATAATTTTGAAAATCTAAAAGTAGAAGTCGTTGATAAACAATTGGATGGCCCTTAGAACATGTTTGGAAAACACTTTTTTTTCCCCTAAAATAGGTTTTTTTAATATAATATGATAAGCTTAATAAATATTAATAAAATTAAGTATAATTTCAATTTATTTCAATTATATTAGTTTTTTTTCCAAAAAAAAATTTATATTTTAGTACTTAATTATAATTCAAAACTAGTTATTTTAAAATTATGATTTTTTTACTAAGTTAATACAAAATATCAAATATTATAAAACATAAATTATTCATTTGTCTATAAAAATATAAATTATTCATTTCATACATTTTATATACAATTCAAATAAAATACACTATTAACAATAAGAGAATTGACTTAATGACAGAGACACACAATAACCCCAATAAGAATCTCAATATGATTAGTGGAGAAAACTCTAGTGTGAAAGGCAAGTCTGACTATACCAAAAAATGATAATTCTTCTTCTCTAAAAATAGAAAAAGAGAATACACTTAAAAAATAGAAAAAAAATAAAATACAATATTACTAACATTTAATTAATTCAAATGATTTAACACTTATTATTCTTAAATAGTCTTAAATTCAAATTTTATAAATAGAAACAAAAAATAATTCTCGAAAACTTTATACTTTTAGTAAACCATCTCAACCTGAACTAAATTAATTAAAATTTAATAAACTTCAAATCCTGATAATTTGGAATAATAATAAAAATAAAAAAAATAAAACACACTACTTTGTAGTTACATCTAAATATAAAATTGATTCTATCATCATCAGTTAAAAAAAATCAAATATTCTTAAAATTAGTTATTAAAATAATTTTTATTTCATAACTAATCCAAACACACCCGATCGTAATGGCCGGCAGCAGCCCAAGGGCAGGCTTCACAATTTTGCTGGCACAAGGTCGTGGTCGTGATGAAAGTCACATAAGGTCGCAGTTCAGTGGTCATTGGAAAATAAAATAAAGACTATTTATTTTTGGGTACAATAGGACAATCATGTATACAAACAAGTAATTCAATTCACATCTTTCCAGCAATAGCTATGTTCACACTGATACGCAGATAAAATGAGATAACTTAACAGGAATAATTCCCCTCCCCTCCTAAAACAAAAAGGTGACAATACACTTCCTCACAAATTGTTAGGGAGAAATTTACATAACCTAATTCCTTTCTTCTTTATTCAACTGTTGTGAGTCTGTCAAGCATGATCAGGAATAGGTTCAAAAGTCACAGAAGCACATAAGCATTGATTTAAAAAAAAAAAAATCGGAAGAAAAATCAATATAAGTGGCATCTCGGATGCAGAATCGGGAAATAAAAATATCAAATACACAGGTAACTATTGGCGCCAATAGCCAACTGAGCTTCTTCAGATACCTTGAGAATATATATATATATATATATATATATATATATATATATATATATATATATATACACCAAAATTTTGGCCACCTGAAAGCCAGCCTGCTTAGGAACATTAATGTAACAAATATGTGCCCTAATCTTCATTTCCAATCAATCAAAAACAGGGCATGAAAAAGAAATGAATGTAATTTCCATATATCTCAAATCTAAACTGCACTTGTTAGAAGCTCTGTTCTCGTACTATCGGTTCTAGAATCAACATCATTAGCTTTACCACTTTGCACACCAGATTTGGATGTTACAGCTCCAGAACTAGTCAATTTGGTATTACTTAAAGATAATAATTTACCCGTTCTTTTCCTATTAGAAGATGATTCAGTGCCTGACAGAATTTTCCTCAGTTGTGACTGCCGACAGACAATGCGACCTTTGTTCCATCCAGGAAAAGTAAAGGAGGATGACACATTATCCTGCAGGAATGAAAAGGCAGCCTTTGCAACAGGAAAATCTTGGGTATCTGTACTTTTCTCCATTTGTCCCCGACTGATTAAATGGGAAAAAACATATCAAAGTTAGAGAGCTCTAACTAGTGATCTAAACCAGTTACTAGATAAATCTATTTTTTGTCCTAATGAAAAAGAAATGCAGACCAATGCACTCTTCATCCATTCATAATCAAGGTGGATCTTATGCACCATTGTTACTTTCGCCTTACTCCAAACATCAATGATTTAACCCAGGTGAGTGGTGAAGAAAATAAATAAGATTAAATTAATAGTTGTTAGCGGCAAAAGCAACTTACACCACAACAACTGTTGCAAGCTCAGGAAGATCCTCGCCAGTCTTGAACATCTCCTGCATATTATTCACCCAAACTGATAGTGCTGTTAATGCACCACCTTCCCACATCCTGCAAGATGATCAAGCTTTAGGTTTCACATAATTCCTTAAAGGGAAAAACACATAGAAGAGAACCCTTATTTTTAAGGCCAAGAAAATACGCTTCTCAACTTATTTGACCAATTATGCACCTTGAAATTTGAAGAAAAAGGTTTCAATAATCACTTATATCCATCGTGTTAGTCATTTCAGCTTCACTATCATTCTTGCACTTTTAAATTTCTTTGGCCATCAGTTCATCCATTGATTCCTTGGTTAGAGAAATTCATGATTAGGAACAAAAATTTCCATAAATTAGCCATTCTACATGAACAAAAGTTAGCTATGCAGACATTTTCAAAATTGAAGAGACTAATTGCCTGAATTGAAAGTTGAAGGTTCTAATTGTCAATGCCCCAACATTAAGGAGGCTTTATTTTGTTTATGTTTTCCTTCATAAAAGAATAATACAAGTTTAGAAAGAATTGATTGCCACCATACCTGTGTACATCCACAGACCACACAAGTTTATTTGTACGAAAAAGCTCAGGGAAAAGCCCTCTCTTTGATGCTTCATTGAGCACTCTTGCAGCCCTTTCTCTCTGGCACATCCACCAAAGAGCTTCTAACAGTGTGTTATAGAACCTCATTCCAAATTCACATCCTTCTGAATTCAGTTTGTCAAAGACATACTCGACAATCTGCCAATTAGAGTCATCATCATAATCTCCCTTGATCATTTGTCCAATCACTTGATGAATATCTGACACCCTCGTTGTGATCATCTCATCAAGCAGATTATAGGCATCATTTAACCTGAAACCAAGAAGCAAGAAAGGTAAGCTTATAGATAAAACATAAATAAAGCATCAGAAGTAAAATGCAATTAATAGGTGATCAAAGTTAAACCGAAGATGCACACTGAATTCAATCTTTACATTACACGAGCATCAGATCGCAAATACCCAAGAGAATAAAACAACAACAACCAAGATTTTCCACCAGATGGGATCAGCTACATGGATCAAACAATATTATAGTGTCTATCATAAACCATGTATGTAGCCAAGCCATTCAAGTCTAAGTCCTTCTTAATGGTTTTCTCTATAATTTCTCTTAGTCTCTCTCTACCTCTAACTGTTGGGTTGGGCTGCCCTCCATCTAGTTTACTGTACTTACTGGGGCTTTGACAAGTCTTCTACACGCATGACCAAACCAATTGAAGAGAGACTGTACCATCTTTTTCATGATAAGCACTATCCCACCTCTCTCTAATGCATTCATTCCTAACCTTTCTTATGTAGCATATCTATTCATTCAATGCAACATTTTCATTTCAACAATATTCTATAATTTCTCTTAGTCTCTCTACCTCTAACTATTGGGTTGGGCTACCCTCCATTTAATTTACTCTACTTATTGGGGCTTTGACAAGTCTTCTACATGCATGACCAAACCAATTGAAGAGAGACGATACCATGTTTTTCATGATAAGCACTACCCTAACTCTCTCTAATGCATTCATTCCTAACATATCTTATGTAGTATATCTATTCATTCAATGCAACATTTTCATTTCAACAATATTGTATGATGGACCCATGACACTTAAACTACACCTGATCTAGTCAGCATGAAAATGCTTCTTCTTCTCTGTCAGAAGTTGTTAAATAATAAAATCTCATCACAAATCATTTTTGTTCAGTCAGACCATGAATTGTGATTGACATCTACTTGATTTTATTTATTCATTTATTTTGGTTACAAACGAGGTCTATGAGAGAAAGGGGGCAGGGGGTTGTGATAGGCTAATGTGTAGACAAAACAGCCTGGCTGGGATTTGATCCCATGATCAAGTAGTCCCCAGAGGGACTTGGTCCCACTTAAGCTAAGGCTCTTGAGAAATTTTATATTTTAAAATGTCAAAACATATTCTTGCACGCTCACTCACAATCCTGGAAACACCATTACTCATTATGTATAGTTCACTGAATACAATTAGACTCAAAAGTAATTTTATAACAGGTATCCATTGTGAGCTTGGACGCAAATCATATTACTACATGAATATCTTCAATACCATATTTTTTTAGCGACCAGCAGCCACAATTTAATTCAAACTTGCCTAACCAAATCAAATTGTCAATACTAAGCAGAATTAAATTTAGTATAAAATTGACACAACACAACTACTCCACTAGAACAATGCATAGGGATTCCCTCCCAAAAAATGAAAATGTAAAGAGGCTGAATAATAACACAGAAGTCACTGCAGAAACATTGCTGGACATAAAAAAAAAGCAAAAAGATAATTCTAGCGGCAGTATATAAGGGGATGTGGAAAGCGAAGAGATTACTAAGAAGAAATGCAAGTCATAGCAGAGCAAACATCTAAAATAGATTAAGGATAAATGAACCATAGTAGAAAATCAGATAGAACTTTGAGACCAAAGCTCATAATCTCACAAAGCTTGTGACCATCCCATCATGAGTTTTTTTTAGTTGCATCTGGTTTCAGTCACAAGGGCTTGTGCAGTATCCCCCCCCCCCACCTCTTCAAAAAAAAAAAAAGAGAAAAAGTATCTATACTTTAGTCCAGATATGGTGCCAAAAAATGTACTGAAACTTACTTTCTTTTTAGTTCAATCATGCAAACAATTGCACAATGAGTAAAAATCCCAGATGCCATCTCTGAGATTATCTTTGTCGTCAATAATTTCTGAGTTTGCATGACTTGTGTGAGTTGTGTCATTACCCTACTGTTGTTTTATCCAATATCTAGTTCAATAATCTTCACAATCCTATTTGTAAGCACCCAAGTATTGTAACTTCAAACTTAAATCAGAACGCAGCACTGCAATATTTTTAAAATGACAGTAAAAGCACCACAACATAAATAAAAGAATGCTGACCTGTCATTCTTAGCGTAAAGAGCCAGCATCATGCAGTAGCACATGACACTGGGCAGTATTCCTGAAGCTTTAATTTCTTGGAACTGTTCCTCACCTTCATCAACAAGACCTGCAGAGCAGTATACACTTAACACTGCTTCAAGTGTCAGCTCATTAGGATCACAATTTGCTTTCTCCATCTCAACATAAGCTTTTACCGCCTCTTCATGCTGACCTCCTTGCCTAAAGGCTTCAATCACACCATTGAATGAATGCACATCCCGCTGCAAACCAGAATCACCCATCCTCAACAAAATTGCTTCTGCTTCCTTGTACAATCCCCCCTTTGCAAATGCGCGAATGAGCGAATTGTAGGTCTCAACAGTCGGATTGCTTCCCACTTCATTCATAGTGTTAAACGCAACTAGCGCCTCTTCATACAGCGCAGCCTGACCATATGCTTCAATCAGCCCAGTGTAAGCCTTGGAACTTGGCACCATTCCTTTCTCATCCATATGTAGCAAAATCTTCTTGGCATCTTCATGTAGCCCTCCCTTCCCACAAGCAAATATCAAGCCCTCATAAGTCTCCATGTTAGGCTCAACATTCTCCTCCACCATATCATGAAACAAAGTAACCACCTCCTTGAAGTACCCACCTTCCCCAAACACCTGTATGAGAATGTTATAAGTACCCGCATCCGGCTCCGTGTTGCTCACTTTCATCTCAAGAAAAAGGTCCCTAACATCATCATACCTCCCATGCTTCCCATACAAATTCAACAGAATAGTGTAAGTTGCTGCGTTTGGCATGCACCCTGCTGCCTGCATCTGCCGGAACACCCCCAATGCCTCCTTAATCAACCCCTTCTCAGCATAGGCATCCAACAAGACATTATAAGACGTTACATCCGGCAAATTGCCCCCTTCCTCCATCTCCCTAAGAAGCTCCGAAACCTTCTCAAGCCTATTCAACTTCCCAAAAGTCTCAACAAGGTAGCCATAAGTAGTAATATCAGGAACCACACCACCTTCATTCATGGTCCTAAACACCATCTCAGCCTCATCTCCTAAACCCCTACGAGAACAAGCACTAAGCAAAGTGTTATACGTAACAACATCAGGCTGCACACCTTCATGCCTCATCTCAGCAAACAACCCTAACAAACCCTCCCAATCCAATCCACCCCTAGCACAAGCATTGATCACAGTGTTATAGGTCAAAATGCTCGGCGAAACCCTCTCCTTCTTCATCATATCGAGTAATTCAAGTGAAGTGTGATACTGACCGTGGCGGCCGTAGGCGTTGATGACGGCGGTGTAGGCGAAGACGGTGCGGGGGACGCCGTGCTCGGGCATTTCGTCGAACACCTCGCGGCACTTGTCGAGGAGGCCTTCCCTGCCGAGCAAGGTGATGACGATGGTGTAGATGTGCTCGTTGGGCTTGCACCAGATCTGGCGCTGCATGTGCTTGAAGAGGCGCAGGGTTCGCTGCCAGTCGCCGCGCGCGGCGAACTCCTTGAACACCAGGGCGAAGTCGTTGAGGGAGAGCTTGCTCTTGAAGGTGTCGAGGCACCGCGCGATGCTACCACGTGGCGGGAGGCTGCTCAGCTTGTTGATTAGGGTTTCCACGTCGTAGCTGTACTTGCCTTTCTCCACCGTCACCGACGGGTTCCCGAGCACGACTTCCCGGGAGCGAGCACGGGGAGTGAATTGGAGGCGCCGGCGGTGGGCGGAGGGGAATCTACGGTGGAGGGAGAGGTGGTGGAAGTGGTGTTGGTGGTGGTGGTTCGTGTTGGGGTGGAGGAGGACGGTGGCGGAGAAGGATGAAGTGTTGGCCGCGGTGATGGAGGGTAAAATGGTCATTTCCGCAACAAGCGAGTTGAGAGATTAACGCAATGGCATGTTGAGGGTGATACGGTACGGTGCGTTTTGGGTTCTGTAAAGAGAGGGGCGAGGGAGGAGGAAGAGGGGGAAGAACATGGGGGTAGAAGAGTGTGAGAGGAAGCTCTCAGCTCTGTAACCGACTTGAGAAGAGACCACGTGGAGTGTTCTTTTGTGGATAACGACCAAGGAGGGAAGGACATCGACAACACGGAAAGGTTAAAATCGGGTTATTTGACCCGACCGAGCCCAAATGTACTTTTGGCTCCGTGGGGGTGAAAAACGGGTTACTAGAGGGGAGGGTAAATAGTGAAATAGGACCCGTTTTCGTCCGGGGCCGGTCCCCCGGAGCAGTTCGCGGTAACGGATTTTTGAACGTAGAGTTCAAGCGGGAGCAAGAAATATCAATTGTCAAGCCTCTGCGTTTTTTCATATCCACAGTTTACACTAAATTTATTTATCTAAATAATATTAGTTTTTGTTATATATTTTTTGGCATGATCTGTCTATCTCGCTAATATAAAGTATATGATATATACATTTTTTAACCGACATAAATTCCTATCGATCATTAATTTTTGAGTAAAATGTGAATCTTAAATAGAAGTTTTTGATTGTTTCTTAAAGTTTTGTATATGATTACTTGAATCAAATGGTTTTATTTTTCTTAAGCGAAGTATTAAGTTGATATTATGAATAAAACAAATTAACATAAAACGTTACCTCATAACAAGCTAATCCCGCTCAAACCACTAGTTGACATTAAATTAAGTGTTTGCTACTGCATATTTGCTCAATTTTTCTTTGACTTCTGTTTTCAAAAGTTTTTTGAAATATACTGATTTCCGTTTATAATAATTGTCAATTTGGTTATTTTCATTTAGATTAGGAAATCTAAAATTAATGCATAATTATGATATAAATTTATTAAAATATTTTTATTAAATTTCATTATATGATAGAAAATATAATTTTATTAAGTAGTGAAAAATATTCACTTCCTTTATTCAAAGAAGATGAAGGATAAAATTAAAAAATTAATAATAAATATTATTTTAATATATAAAAATGATAATTATTTTAATGAAAAATTTTACTCAAATTAACAACTATTATAAACCAGAGAGAGTAATTTAGTGCATTGCCTTATTAATTTTCAAATACGATGACTTCACACTTTTCTTAACTTTATTTTAGTAACAATGAATAATTTAGCTCAATTATAATGACATATTAAATATCAAGAGGATGTTTGGTTTAAAATCAAACGACCCATTGGAAAGAGGAAGTATTCACTGCCTTTATAAAAATGAGCCTCAGAGTTTTGAGTTGATATGGAAAATTGTTTTTTTTTTTTTCCCTGTTTTGGTGCATTCCAAACACGCTGCAACAATGATTAAGAGAAGTAATAAACAAACTGCATTCTCGAAAAAAAAAATCAAAGTTCATATCATAAAAAAATAATAATAATAATTGTTGAGATAACCTTTTGGTAATGATAATGTCCAAAGAGATACTGTTTAAAACCAAAATAGAATATAAAACTTTGCAGTCAATTAGAGGTTTTAATGACAATCTTTTCAAAATGGTCCTTCTAAAATATATCTCATTGGGTATTTTAGATGAATATGATCTCACGGGACTACAGCTTACCAATATTTTTATCACTTCGATAGCCTTTTAAATATGTAGTCCTAATGAATGTTCAATTTTTGTAAGTTAAAAATGGAATTTAGCAATTCAACTGCCATATTTACTATATATGAAAGAGATTTTTGCTTGTTCTTAAAATGGTTAATTCTCGTAAGTTAATTAAGAAGGAGTTTAGCAATTCAGCCCCAACATCTACTATGAAACAGATATATTGAGCATGTTGCTTGTTCTTTATAAAGTGTTAATGGCTTAGGTATGTTGTTCTTGTAGAGGTGAGGGTGAGGGAGATATGTTTAACGGGTCTAAAATCCTTGTGTGCTCTATTTTTAGCTAAAGAAGGTAACTCGATTGTAAAAGACTATCAAGAGCTTGCATAATCTTGTGTACATCGAAAATGTAATTAATGGTGCTTCAGTATAGAAGTTGTTACCAGTTGTTTTATTTTTAAATTATTGTTATCCTATCATAGTTTTAGCTTAGATTCTTTTATTTATCTTTATCTACAATTTGTTTCTAATTTATCTTTATCTTTAGTGTAATAACTTTGTCTATTTAATAAGAATAAGCTGATAACTCTCATTGAGTTTGTTCAACCGTTCATCCAAAACTTCTTCGGTCATAAGGGAAAAGCCATGAAAGGAGCTTGGGGATTCAATTTAATGTGAGTAACAGGGAATCAATATAACATAGGCATTTTCTCTGCCATATATTTACTATATTCCTTTGCTCTCTGTAGGTATTCACTTATTTTTTATGAAGATACTTGAGCACATTTATCTCTGAATTAGTCATGAGCATATGTATACTTGATCCTTATAGCAATAGTTTTATTCGTAGTATCACACTTCCAATCGTCTTATGTTTATGCTGTTTTGTTGTCTATTAGGCTGGAGTTTGGGCTGTAAACTTATGTATATTACACATGCATGAGCCTTATAACCTCACAACCTCACCCTGCATACTGTAGTGTAGCGTCTTCATACTAAATGATTAATCATTCTACAAGCTGCATGCTGGACTTCCCGTATGTTTGTGCTCTGTTATTTCATTATAATTACATTTTTGGCTTTCTTCTTATATTGGTCTTACTTTATTTCAATTTTTCTTTAAAAAAAATATTATTTGTACTACTTTTTTTAATATATTAAAGAAATATTTTTAGATGTCTCTTAACCATTTATTCAAAGTAGGTCTCAATTTTTTTTTTCTTAACCATTATTTAAGAGACACTTAATATATCTCTTTAAAAATGTTTAGAGAAATAGCACAAATAATATTACTTGTTTAATGATGTTGCCCTCGGACCACGGTATATTCTTAGGTTGGGTTTGAGTGACCTACCTCGTAATAATCTACAGTGATACTTATCAAATATCTGGTTATAAATAATTGGCCCAACTTTTTCATTGTAAGATCAGGCACAACTCTAAATAACACAAAATGCTAGGGGTGTGTAAGGGTCGGATTGGGTCGAGTTTAGGGGAAAAAATATCCAAATCAATTAAATATAATCGAGTTGGGTTGGGCAGGACGAGGCGGGGCGGGGCTAGTTTTTAGCTTGTTTGCCCTCAACCCGAATCAACCAAACCCGAACACTTTCAAGTTGGATCGGGTCGGGTATTCAGGTAGACAACCAACTTCTTTTTTTTTGAGTAAAAAATATATTAAAACACTCTATTTTATGATATTTTGAAACTTTTAAATTGTGTTTTTAAAATTTGAATATAATCAAATATATTTTAAAAAATTATATACATAATTGATAATTCGATAATCATAATCATGAAATATATTATTATATATCATACATTATACAATATCAATCATCAATAAATTTAATTATACACTAATATATTAATAGAGTCTAAGAGTCAATATTTATGATTATATTTTTGTATATTAATATATAAGTGAATGAGTCATTATTTAAAAAAAAAAAAGTTGGGGTTCAGGTTCGGATCGACTCAGGTAATGTGTTTAATTTTTAAACCTATTACCCGAACCTAATATTGAATGGGTCATTCAAATTTTACCCAATTAAACCTGATTACTCGACCCGAACCTTTTTTTTTTGCACATGGGTCAGGTCGGGTCTTCGGGTTCGTGGATCGACCTGTACTCGTGTACACCCCTACAAAATGCGACCAAGGAGGTGGTATGATTTATATTATGTTGGTTGTAAACTTTTGTCTCTTTGTTGTTGATTAATCGAAGGTAAGAACATTTTGAATTTGATAAGAAAAAGTAAGTTGCTAACATATCTTTGTTTCGCTGACTCAAAAATAAATAAATAAAAATAAAATAATTTGCGTTTCGCCAAATATTACAATTAGGTTACTTAACTTTTGTTGTTTTAGCTGCTTTATAATTACTTGATCTTCTCCAACAACCTTTTTCCATCATTTTCAAATGCAATTTTAAGGAGATTTAGATTTTTGTTACTAGCAATGATGGTGGTATTTTCTATACGTACTCAACAAAAATAGTAATTGGTGTGAATGGACAACGGATTGCATCCCATGGAATCTGTTCATAAACAGGAATATTCATCCAAATCAAAATCATAGGAACATAATAAGATAAAGTTAGCCAAATTACAAGAAGTAAGATGTACAGATATAGCAATTTATAAGGGTCCATGTGATTTGGATATTCAAATTGCAATTTACACCCGTGTTATAGCATGTTTAATTTCCCCTTTAGTAATTTCAAACACAGTAATGTACGTAAAAGCATTTTTCTTGTAACTTTTAATTTATCCATAATTTCGAGTTTCTTAATCAAAAACTAAACATCTTTTAATGTACCAATGGTACTTTCGAGTTAAAGATGAAGATGGAATGGAATGTACCGAAATATTTATTTTTTTTTTCAAAAAAAAATAAAAAACATGAAGATGGAAGTTGCAAAGGTGGTATTGGATTGGATTGGAGCAAGGGACCACCGTTTTTCTTGGGTGGGAAAGGAAAACTATTTCAAGTAGGGGTATTTAAAATCAAACCAAACCGATTAAAAAATCAAAACCGAATAAAAAAGTTGAAGACCAAAAAGAAAAAATCGAAACAAAAAAACTGACTAGATTAGTTCGATTTTTAGTTCTAACTTTCAAAATCGAATCGAACTAAACTAAACGGAGGTTCATATTAGATAATACCATAAATACCTTTATATTCCTTTGTAGACCCAAAAATACCACCAGCCCAACCTCCAAAACGCAAGCCCTAACTCTCATTCCTCACTTTCACTCTTTAGCCAAATGCACCCCCTCCCTCGGCCCTCCCCTCCAATCTTAACCCTTACTTATCTTCTCTCATCTCACCATTGCCAATGTCCAACCACCACCTACCATGATCGCACCAACATATTTTGCTTTGATTTGCCTTGTGTTGATGGCCTTGGATGCAGGTTTTTTCCAATGAATGCTTCTTGTAACTTGTTTGTTCTTATTTTTGTGATGATTTATTGGTTTAAGTTATTTTTCACATGGATCTTTGTTAGTTTATTAGTGATTGTGAATGTTAATATGTTGTTTGGCTTTTATTTTCCTATTAAGTGAATGTCTCTGAAATTTTGCTTTGATTTGCTTATTTATAGTAAATGTGTCTTTGACATTTGCATATTTCTTTACTTATGCCTTTATGCTTGTAGATTAAACTACTAGTCAACCCCTCCCTTACTTAAGTGCCTCCTACTGCAAGTGTTTATACATGTCTAAGGTGAGTCATAATTTTGATATTGGCGGGAAATTCCAAATTTCTTCTAATTCTATGGAAATGTAATTTTAATTTGGTTGATAATGTATTAATTGTAACGCAATTTAGGACTTGGGAATTTGTATTTGGTTTTGTGTCTTTGGAACTTTGGATATTTAGTTCGTTACTTTGTTATTGGGTTCGAACAATGATTAATGATATCGTGACTTGTGAGTTCCCTTAAAATGTTGTATTTTGTTGTAGACATGTATTGCTCAGGTTAGGTGTTTGATTCACCATAGATTTTTAGAAATTTTGGGTGTGTTTTTTTGAAATGTTTTGGGTGTTATTCACCCCATTAACTTGTAATGTTCAATGACAATTTATTCTATTCAACCTATATTTCTTTTTAATGCTGCAGGTTTTTTAATTTAATGTTTCATTATAATGCAGTGGGATACTTATTTTAGTTATTTAATTCATTATAATATATAAATTTAGCAGGAGTAGGTTTATATAGATGTAAAAATTGGAAAATGATCAATTAAGGCTCATGAGCCTTTTGTGTGTTTGCTATTTTAATGTCCATTGGATTTTATATTAAAAAATGAACATTTTGAATTGCTACAGCATGTTTCAATCTAAAGTGTCACAAAATAAAAAATCGAACCGATAAATTTTGGTTCGATTTAGTTCGGTTGGTTAGACTATAAAAAATCGAATGGATGATTATGTTAATAAACCAATTGGTTCGGTTCGGATGGAGTTTTTCCCAAAATCAAACCAAACTGGACCGCAAACATCCCTAGTTTCAAGTTAGAGAAAGAGGTTGCTATGGTCAATTACCCTTTGTGGGCCCTTAAACAACACTGTCCAACTATCCCACCACGCATCCAGAGGCTGCCCTTTACCCTGAAGCTCATACATACCCATTTGCATATTTTCCCTTTTTCTAAATTTAATTTAACAATTAGTATAAATTTTTTTATAAATATCTAATTATATATTATCACATTAATAAAAGTATTTAACTTAATCATCTACTATTTGAATAGTCATGCAAATACAAAGTTTTGACAGGATAATAATATAAAATTTTTTTATACTATCAATAAATCAAAATTTAACTATTATTTTTATTAAAAAATAATTTTAATTTTGATACACTATTAGTATAAAATTTTTTTATACAAATGTTTAATTATTTATTATCACATCATTAAAGATATTTAACTCAACTATCCATTATCTTAAAAGTTATATAAATATAAATATGTGTGTGAAACTCTTTTATATTGACATTACATTAAAATTAATCTTTATAAAAAGAAGTCATTTTATATCTTCATTGTTAATATAGCTTTGCTGTATCAGATTGAAACTTACTATTAAATAGCACAATATTTTTTATTTAAAAAATAGCACAATATAAAAATTGAAATAATGTGATAAAATTCAAGGTAATATAGTGAGGACAATAGTGTAGTACATCTTCTAGTAAAACAGAAGATAAATATATTTTTTTAAAAAAGAAAAAAATCTCTTGATGTTTTTTGTTCTTTAATAAAATATTATTAATAGAAAAATATACCTCTTTACTGGTTGATAATTTTTTTTAGTTGAAATTATTAATATCCACTTTCTAAGATTAAAATCGTCTCAAAAAAAACTTTCTAAGCTTAAGATTGTTTTTTAAACCAAAACACACATTGAGCCATTGCATGGTTTTAGAGAAAATGGGAGAAAATATATTGAGAGCAGAAACAGAGAGAATATAAGAAAAAAAATGAGTGTAAGGCCTATCAAAATATTTTCTCTCTACTTTTAGTAAGAAAACCAGAAAAAAGAGATATTTTATTTATATTTTATGGTAATAAAGGTGAAAATTTGTTTAGTATGAGTTTTTTTTTTTTTTCACTTTCTCTCTAATAATAAAGTAAGAGAAAGAAATATCTTCTATTTTTTTTATTTTCTCTTCATCAAGACAATAAAAAGAATAAACTTTTTTTTGTTATCTCTTCTCTCTATTTTCGTAATTTCCTTTCTATTTATTTTTTTTCTCTGTGATGCAGCGTAAGAATACTATCTTGCAAGGAGCGTCGATGAAAAACAAAAAAAGAAAACTATGAAAAAAGCGCTGACAACTTTAAAGAGGAAATTGCTTCGTAATATAGCTTTGACAAGCAACATCCATGTGCTTTGTGTTGCGATAGATGTACCTGAAAGTTGCTACAATACCCAACTTTAAACTTTTTTAATAAATGTTCAAAATTCAACAAGCTAATCAACAACCACTTAATTGACAACACACCAACATTCATACTCACAGAAACAACATGCGTAACCGTACACAATTGCGTACGTTTCCATGGAAAAGGCGAGAAACGAAACGTCAGCGTTTCACCTTGCGTCGGTCCACGTCAGCGCCTGAGATGGAGCCGGTGGACCCCACACTCCACGGGTTAATTGTGGAAATTGGAAAACAGGCATCAGAGCAGAGACAGCGAGAGCGACCAGCAGCGCCCGGTGTTACGGTTCGTGATGGCGACGTGGTAAACAGGTAAATTTACGCGGAGGGCAATCGGGTAATTACACTGTGGCACTTTCACTTCCTAACAGACACACACCAGCACAAGCTGCTACTACTGAGACACAAAGAAAGGGGGAAAGAAAGAGAGAAAAAAAGAAAAACAGAAACAAACTTCCCCTCGTTCAATACCTTTTCTTCGCTCGTTCTTGTTTGGTCCGAACCAAACCACCAAACCTAACATCGTTACTCCGATGCATTAGACAACAATGGATGATTCCGAGGTAAACCCTTACCCCTCAACTGTCTCCTTCCGCCGCCAACCGCGCATTTGCTTCTTTTTTTTCTTTATAATTATTATTATATTTTTAACTGAATTTTTCTGTTGGATGGAAATTGGTTCTTTCTTGTCTGTTATCTCTGGGTTTGTGGGGAATGGCCTAATGGGGTCGGTTCTTTTTGTGCGTTTCGTTTGGGTTTTGGGTTTTGATTTGGTGTTTGGTGTGCGTGTTTGTGTTGTGATCAGAAATTGACGGCGTTGAAGAGGGCGTACGCCGATATAATACTGAACACGGCGAAGGAGGCGGCGGCGCGCATCATGGTGTCGGAGAGGAAGGCCATGCGGTTTCAGCAGGAGCTCGCTTCCACTAAGGAAGAGGCGCTTCGGATGCTTCTTAGGCTCAAACAAATGTTGGATTCTAAGGTCTAAACAATCCTCCTCACATGGGGTTGCTTATCTTGTTTTTGTTTTTTCGGAAAGAAAGAGTTTTTCTGATTTTGAGTTCTCTGCTTGTTGTTATCTGTGTGTGTTTTGATTGGCGTGTGGGTCTTTGATTCGGAGGCTTGGACGGGGTTAACTTACCCCCACTTGTGTTTCTGTGAGGTCGGTTTTGTTTGTGCGTGTTCTTTCTTACTCGATTAAGAAAGTTTCCGGATTCCCATTTTCCATTGGGTTAGTTTTGGGATCGGATTGTTGAGTAATTGGTTGCATCACTTTTTGTAGACTTCTCAAGGTAATTATTCGAATCAAATTTGAGTGGTAGTATGCACCCTCCAAATGCATGGGACCAAAAAAAATAAAAAGGCTGAAATCAGATGACGAAGACAGATTGTTTTCTTTGTCCCGTTGTTGAAATATGTTGCAAACACTTAAAATGTGGGTTGCTTTTGTGATGGTTACGCTTGAATGGTGATGTCATTTAAGTTTAACAGTCCTTCTGTTAAATCATCAATGTTAGGCATCTTAAACATCCATGGTCAAATCAAAGATATCTTCGCTCTTCAGAATCATCACACTGCTCTTGTCTCTAATTTTTTTCATCACATTACTTACTAAATTATCTTATTTGAAATGCAGGGTTATGCCTTGCAGAGTTGGTACTAAGAAATAAGAATGATAAGGATTGATTATATTTTTAATATGACATTCGTGGTGGTAACTAAAGGAATGCAATCAATATACATTTTAGAAAGTATATACATGATATATTTATGACTCAGTGTCAGGGGGATCAGCTAGCACCTCTGCAATTATCTAACTCTCCATCAATGTATGCATGAGTCTGGTTTGAAGAAGAAGCTGACTTGATTTTGAATGTAGGCATGATATAATAATAGCTGGATACTTTTTATGTTTGTGCATGCTAGGATTGTTCCACAGTTAGGGAATCATATCATATAAGGATATATATCTTCTATTAGCTTTCAGTTTGAGCCCAAATTCAGCTGTCTCGTGGCCAATGCAATTATGTTTCAATATTGAGAACTTGCTACCATTGTAGCACATACTGACATAATTATAATTTAACATGACATCAGTAACTTCTATAAATGAATCCAAGCAGCGTGGTTTTCCAAATTAAATCACTTCTAAGGCTTTGTTTCTTATCTCCTCTTCTGTCTCATTCATGGCAATTTTACAGGTTAAAGAAGCAGAGCTGACATCGTTGACTCAGCAGAAGAAGATCGAGGAACTTGAAGCTCAGCTTCAGGAAGCTGAGGAAATAGTTAGAGACCTAAGGGCAGAGTTAAGAGAAGCACAGGATGAGCTGGAGAATGTGACCAAACACCATATGCATCCCCTAGTTGAGCAAAACGTAGAGGGTGAAATTGCAGCTCAAGAAAATTTTGTGCAGGAGAACAGACTTGGTCCTTATGATGCATCTGCCAATTCGGCACCTGGTTTACAGTTTGAATCGATCTCTTTTTCTGATATTAGGAATCCAACTGTAAATGGAATAAATGATAGCAATAAGTTCTGTGTGTCACGTGATCATACAAACAACTGCTACATTCATAACCCCGATTTTGCATCCATAGTCATTAGGAGGAAAGAGCCTGAACTTTACAGAAATGGATGCACGCAGAGAGTACGTGCATTTGAAAGGAGCCTTTTTGATGGAAATATGTCAGCTTCACGAAATTCAGATAGTCTGCTGGATGAAACTTTAGTAAGAGTGCATGAAGAAGCTAAAACAATGCCTGTGACAACTGATGCCAAAGCTGATAATATTTGTGAACCAGTGAAACCAGATGAACTTAAAGTGGTGAAAGAAAATGCTGGCCTTGTCAAAATCCCACATTATGGGAGAAAAAGAAGATTCGTTAGAAGGAAGACTCTTCGATATGGTTTGTATTCTGACAAGATTAAGGAAACAAATAAAGCATCAGATCTTGCTAATGCCAAAGGTTCTCCATGCTTATTGGATAAAAATGACCCCTCAAGGGAGAATTCTTCTATTTTAAATGAAGATGAAGCTCAGAAGGATCTTACGTCTCCTCCTTTCACCAAAGCTGATAATATTTGTGAACCAGTGAAACCAGATGAACTTAAAGTGGTGAAAGAAAATGCTGGCCTTGTCAAAATCCCACATCATGGGAGAAAAAGAAGATTTGTTAGAAGGAAGACTCTTCGATATGGTTTGTATTCTGACAAGATTAAGGAAACAAATAAAGCATCAGATCTTGCTAGTGCCAAAGGTTCTCCATGTTTATTGGATAAAAATGACCCCTCGAGGGTGAATTCTTCTATTTTAAATGAAAATGAAGCTCAGACTGATCTTAAGTCTCCTCCTTTCACAAAAGCACCCACAGACGCAAGTGCCACAATTGAGAAATCAGTAGCTAGTAATGATACTGAAAAGGGGGAAGTATTTCTTAAAGCTTGCAATGCTTGGAACAAAATTAAAGATGATAAGGAACTGTTGGATAAATCAGATTTGACTAAAGAAGAGAGTTTGTCCGCTAAAAGTTTGGAGGTTCCAGCATGTAGGGCAGATGTTGAGGCTGCCAGTGGGTCACCAGATAAACTGGACGCAAAAGTATCTGATTTAGATGAAAAGGTTTCTTGTCAATCTGTAAATGATAAGTTTCTCAAGTACACATTCCGGAGAAAACGTAAGAAGGAGTCTGTTGGCAGTGCTGATGTAGATTGCTCTCTAGAAAATAGCAGTTTAAAGAAAAAATGTGCAGAGAAGCAAAATGGTCATGTGGAGCCTCAGAAGTCTTGCACAATGACTGAATCATCTCGGGACAGCCGACGACTAGCACAGGTTGCTCGACAGGTTGGTGATATGTATGTGAATGGTTATTTCTTTCTCACTGTTTTAGGTATGCTTGTTTCTGTTGGCCTATCCATGCATGTGCAAACTACATAGTTTCATATCATTATTAAATAAACTACTACTCTATTTGAAAGATAGTTTTATCCCTGTAGAAATAATATGAAGTTACTTGGTGACAAGGACAATTGGTTACATTGACTGATCTTGGTTAAGAGTTGGTATGCCTAGTGGGAAATACACAAATAGTTTCTATAAAATGGTAGTTCTGTGAACCTTAAGGGTTTTATGAGAGATGCTGATGGTTAAGTTTTACATAAATCCAAGAGAAAGGACTACATGATTTATGCTGTATTTACCAGAGAACTACCATTTATAAATATAGTATTCACTAACCCTGTCAAAAGTACAACATTGTATAATATATGAAATTAATTTTGATACACTGCTAGTATATAATGTTTTACACTGTCAGCCAATAAAATATTTTTTTATGTGACTTTTGAGATAGCTTTGGTAAAAGTCAAACAAATTTAATGGCATGATTACATATTATTGGATGATTTAATAGACATGTGACTAAACCATCATTGTCCTTCTGCTTCTACTTAGGAATGTTCTCATGTACATAATTATCAAGTAAGCTGCTGGATCTTCCGGAGGGATCAACATAACTTTTTTAGTTAGTCAATATCAAGTGACATTTAAAGAATATCAAGCCATTGAAATAATTTCTATTTTTGTTTAACCATTGCAAGTTGACAAAAAGGTCAATTGTTGAAGTACCCACGGTTTTTAGCTGCGCCAAATATAAAACACCTCTCTAATTTGATTCTTTTACACTTTTAGCATTAAGATAGAAGAGATATATGAGACTTGACCATATTTCTTTGTTTAGAGAAGAAAATATCTGATGTTCTGAATGAACTCATAAGTTGAAGATCATAACTGCATTCAAGTCCCTTTTGAACCTGCCCTTGAATTTTCCAACTATTCCCTGAATCCTTCCCATTTCACTAGCCACCCATCCGTTTTTTCACAGGCATTCCAATGCAGGCAAACTGTCATCTGTGAAAAGGAAGTATGAATTACAGTCGCATCATTAGGAATATTCTAAAAATTATGATGATTGAATCACTTGAATGAAGCTGAAGACAAATCTCATCCAAAGACTCTTTCTTGTCAGGGTTTTGGTTGTTGCAAAAATATTTCCTCTTTGTCTAAATCTGGTTCTTTGATCTTGGATTGTTTTATTCTTAAGATGAGTTGTCCTCTAATTGCATTTGTTTCTTAATATGCTACTTACTGGTTTGTGCAATCTATTCATATCTTGTATGTTAAATTAAGCCTTTTTCGGACACCCTTTAATGTTCTTGACCCTAGAATGGGTAACCATTGACCATTAGTGGCCACACCTCACGCCATCAGGTATATACACTATACTTACACTATCCATGCAATTACCAGACAGTTGAAAACACCGGATGTTGTGTAGCATGCCTAATATTTTTTATTTGAAATTTGACGAATGCCGTATGATTCTTCTTCACAGACTTCATTCTCTCTTAACATGTGTAGTTATGTGTTTCTCCTTGCACAGAGTGTCAAATGCAAGCTGAGTTTTACTGATTGGTTCTTGACTTCTTGTGCATCTTAAACATCCTCTTCCGAGGTTTGCTTTAAATTGTTGTAAGCATCGGTTTACCGGTGGCAATGCTTTGGCTTGATTCTATGAATTTGGCATTCCTTTTCTTTTTCTTTCTTTTTTTGTTCCCACCATTTACTTCATATTAAAATGAAGTACTAGATATGTTGACATTTTTCGTGAAAAAGTTGTCATACATTCTTATTTTCGTGAATGTGCTTTAAACTTGGCACCTTGCTCTTCGTTATTTATCTTGTTCACCTTAAAGATCCCGTATTCATCATTTTGCTTTAAATTGTAAGCATGGATTGACTGCTAGCAATGGTTTGGTAGCATAACTCTTGTCTGTATCAATCTTACTGCTATCTAGGTTTCATATGGTTCTGACATATCTGATTGCGGCAATTTTTATGATGGACCCAGTATTTTGTGGAAGCTAGTTTCTCTAACTTTGAACTAGTTTATCTGACCTCTAAGGAAAGAAATAGGAAATAAAGGGAATGGGAAACAAATATATATATTTCGGCTGTGTAATTAATTGGAAATATTTAGTAGTAGAAAGATGCTTGTGTTCATCTAAAACTAGAGAGGGGAAGAACCTAACATATTTCTTCAATTTCGTTGGCAGCTCATATCTTTGTCAGAGAAGAAATGGTGGCAGTAGATCCGTCTAATGCTATGATCAGGAGAATGGATGGGAGGGTGTCAAAAGGACAGTCCATGGCGCTATTGTTCTGGAGGTGGCGTGTTAGGATGCTCTACGTTGGTAGAGCTCTGGAATGTGTTAATAATATGTTTATTAATATATCTACTTTTCTGTCATCCTTAGCTTAGATTATATTATGAAACATAAATTATATATGTTGTTGCTGCCCTTTTATGGGGCCATGTTTGCAATTCAAATTTTGCTGATTATATAATTATATTGCCACCGATCATGTTTGCCTTTTCATTATTATTTTTGCTTTTGAAGAGTAGTCCTTTTCATCTTCCTTCGTTCTTTGCATGGCTATTTTGCTTTAAAATAGTGTAGTGTGGAATCTGGCTGTGTTTTGCTGTAGTTTGAATAAAAATGTTATACAACTAGAAAAGTATTATCAGAATTTTTTTACAGAAATCAGAGTAGCTGTCAAATGAAGTAAAGTGGTATCGTTCACTTGTTCATCAAAGAATCAAGAGACATGTTATGACATTTTAGTAACTATATTCAGGTGAAAGTTTTGATTCTCTTAACATTTTTCAGAATTAAAATGGGTCTGAACTCTCAACTTGAGTTGGGGTGGGATTATTTACAGCAGATTGAGTCTTGCACAGGAGTTATTGTATTACCATGTAGTGGCTACTACCTTGACCTTGTTTTCCATTTTGTTCAGAGAGGTGACGTGTTGGCTCGTGTACATAAATTTTCTGGGTAAAGCTATGAGGTATCTTAATCGTGGTATTTACAAATGATTTGTTATAAAAACTATCATTTTTAATTCAACAATGTTTTTATTCTTTAACCGCTATATTAAAAATATTTGTTAACAGTTCGTTTTAAATAATTTTTTTATATGATTAAATAAAGTTTTGTTAACATGTGCAATACAATTTAAAAAATTAAAATAAAATTATTTTTAAAAAAAGTATATATATTTAAAGTTTTAAAAATATAGAAAATATTTAATATTTTATTTTTCAAATAAAACTAAGATAATTTTATAAAAGAATAATAAATGCTTTTCAACTCCAGAAACAGAAATTTTATGCATTTCCCAAGTACTAAGCCCGGCCATCATTGCATCTATAGGCAACACATTCACACAATCTATTAAGCTAAATTTAAAATATCATATAATAAAATTTTAGATGCTGAATATAATATTCCCAAGACCTACATAAGAATTTCTCATTACGTAAATAATATGAACGTTTGTACTTTGTCTGGAGTATTTTGCTTCTGGCAGAATAAAATTTTTGTTCAACTTAGGCTTTTTTTGTTTTAACAAAAGAAAGAGTTTAATTTTTACGAATGAATAATGTAAAAAGGTTTTATATTATTATTTAATTAAATACTTGTATTTATAAGATTTTTAAAATTATGGATAATTGAGTCAAATATTTTATTGATATAACAATATCTGATTAAATGTTTGTATAAATTTTTTTATACTAACAATACATATAAATTAAATAAAAAAATGTCTTCTTATGAAATAATAATGTTGCACAACTAAAAAAATTAAATTGTTTACATAAAACAAGAATAATATAGTTGGTAGACTGAATAAAATAGTGTAATTCATGGATTTATACATATTATATTATTCTGACAAATAAATTTTAATAATAATTCTGACTCTTTGGCTTTAATTTTTTTTAAAAAATATTAAAATAAAATAATAATTTTAATACACTATTATTGCAAAAGATTTTATATATTTTCATATAATTATATCTTATTATTTATATGATTTTAAGATAGTAACTGTATAAATTAAGTACTACTAATATGATGAATTGATAATATATCATTGGATAACTGTATTATTATTTTTTGAGTAAAATATATTTAACACCCTGAAGTATTAAAAAATAATATTTCACCTCATTTATTTACAAAATATTCACTCCATTCCAATCCACTAAGAGTATGTTTGGATTTTTTTTTTTTTGTTTACAAAAAAAGTGGTTTTTATATGTTTTAAAATGTGCATTTGGATGCAACCTTAGGTAAAAAGTTACTTGTAGAAAAAAAACCTCAATTTATAATTTTTTTTAAATTAGTAATACCCAACATTTTTAAAAATAGATATTATTTTCAATATTATTTGTTTATGCTTCGAAAAAAAGTACAAGTAAAAAAAATTAATTTTTAATTTTTTTGAAAAACAAATAGGGAGTTATTTCTCTTAAAAAAAGCAGTAAAAGGGAGAGAATTTTATTTTTTAAATTTATGAAGCACTACTTTTTTACAAAAAGATATCATTCTCGTTCACATACACAAACACACACACACTCTCTTTCTCTTCATGTCTTTAATTATAATTTTATAAAAAAAATTTTATATTTATCACATTCAAATAGTTTAATAACTAATTTTAATAAAAATACTTGTACAATTATATATCTAAATGCAAAATATTTTTCTTCTTCTGCTTCTAGTTCTACTTCCACTTCTGTTTCTAAAGAAGTACTTTTTCTAAAATTTTAACCAAACAGATGCTTTATTAAAAATTACTGCTGGTTTTACTCCTTTTTATTTTTGTTGAAGGTAGGTATTACAAATTTTTAAAAAGTGGTAAATTATTTTTTTTTACAAGCACTTTTTTGTGTATCCAAATATTCTTAACGTGTGTTTGGATAAGCTTATAAAAAATGGACTTTTTTCTCTAAATTTTGTTTTAGTAAAGCTTTATTTTTTCAAAAAAAATTATTTTATATTTGGATAGACTATTTGAGAAGTACTTTTAATAATTAAAAGTATTAGTCTATTTGGATACAAAAGAGCAAAAATTATTCTTTTATAGCAAAACTGAAAAAAATGACATTCAAACAGAGGAACAAGAACTAGGACTTAGTAAAAAATAAGAAGAAAAGAATATATAGAGCTCATTTGAATTGACTTTTTTTTAAGAAAAAAATACTTTTTTTTTAAGAAAAAATACTTTTTTTAAAAAAAAGTACTTTTATAAGTTTTTATAGTTATTTGGATATAATTTTTTTAAAAAATATTTCAATTAAAAAAAGTCAATTTACCACTTTTTTAAAAGTTAGGAATACTTAACTTTTAAAAAAAGTAGAAGCAAAAATAGTTTTTAATAAAATTATCTTTTAAAAGCATCTTTTATCTTTAATTAAAGACAAAACCCCCAAACTCGTCTCTCTTAAATTTCGCGTTGGACAAATTGGTTCCTCTAGAACAAAAAAGCTCCCCGTGGCCCCTGACAGTTAAAAACGTCAAATAAATTAGTCCCTCCATCAAATATCTCTATTGCAGACACTAACGTGGCTATTAAGATGTTGACTTAGTCCGTTAGGGCATTAACGTGGTCCGTTTTATACCACGTCAACAAAAAAAAAGAACAAATTTGTCTCTTGAGAATTTTGATGAGTTCAATTTGGTCCCTATCACCATCTTCCTCCTTCTCAAACCCCAAAACTTATATTAGAATAAAGTGGAGCACAATTTTATAGAAAGTAAAGAACCTTAAAAATGATATTACAAAATGATTTCCATAACAAGAGGACTTAGAATACTACACCAATAATAGGATAATGAAATAGACAAAGCAAACTCTCGATAATACAAGCCTTGAGTCTTGAACTTGCATAACATTGAGGATGGCTTGAAAGCTAGTTTGACATTTTCTATGTCAAAGAGAGTATGAAAGAATGATCCGAATAAATCAAACATAGTAAAAAAATGGCTAAGAGCTTAGATTTAGAACAGGACAGTGTTCAACTTGAATGTGCTAAATCTCATGACCCTAGATAGATGTTTTCTTTCTTTTTGTTTCTTCCTTTCTTTTCTCATTAGTCAACCAACTTAACTAAAAACGGACAAAGCTAAAGGGAAAAAAGAATGAGTAAAATAATGTTGAGAAATGACAGCACACTTGTTACAATATAATTGTTAAGTTGATGGTGGGTTAGGAAATGATATGAAATTGAAGAGTTTGAGTCTCTTAAAGGTGTGAGTGAAAATGAGGTGGCTTGGCTTCGAAGGTGCTTCTAAGCTTGCTAGGTTTATAATCGGAGCAGAAAATGAACAATAATTGATAAAAATGGGTGAGAATGAAAGTGGATGAGAAAAAGATGTTTGAGAATGTAGAGTAAAGAATAGAAGCAATGTGAATGTAAGAGAGAGAAGAATATAATATAATAAATAAATTACCAGAGTAAATAATGAAGAAATGAAGTATAGAAAGCAAAGCGAACCAAGAAGAGAAAGAGGAAGATGAAATTTGGGTTTTAAGTTTTGAGAAGGAGAAAGATGATAATAGGGATCAATTTGAATTCTTCATAATTCTTAAGGAACTAACTTGTTTTGTTATTTGTTGACAGGATTGAGAAGGTGGAAGATAATAATAGGGACCAAATTGAATTCTTCAAAATTTTCAAGAGACTAATTTGTCTTTTTTTTTGCTGACATGACATAAAATGGACCACATCAACATCTTAATAGCCGCGTTAGCATTCATAACGGAGAGACTAACTTGTCTAACATTTTTAATTATCAGGGACCACGGTGAGCTTTTTGTTCTAGAGGGACCAATTTGTCCGACGCAAAATTTAAGAGAGACGAATTTAGGGGTTTTGTCTTAATTAAAATTACAATACGTATCCTTCTTTTCTTATCCATTATCAAACCTTACTTTTCTTTCCTCTTTTTGAATATTTTTTTATAATTTGGCTATAAAATAAGTACCTTTGTTCTTTTTTATCCAAATAAATTTATAAGTACTTTTAATAATTAAAAGTACTTCTCATATGTCTATCTAAATACAAAATAATTTTTTTTTAAAATTAAAGCTCTACTAAAAAAGGTTTAAAAAAAAGGCCCTTTTTTTAAAAATTTATCTAAATGGACTCATATTATAATTTTATATAAAAATAAAGAATATTTTTAGAAGATAATTTTATTATAAATTATTTCTACTTTTACTTTTCTTATAAGTTAGGTATTCCTAACTTTAGAAAAAAATTCTAAATTTACTTTTTTTTTTAAATTACAAACACTTTTTATAAAAATACTTTTTTAAAAAATTATTTTTTCTTAAAAAAACCAATCTAAATTGGCTTGCAAAACTTATAAAAAGCACTTTTTTCTCAAAAAAATATTTTTTTCTAAAAAAAATCAATCAATAAAAACACATTTCTTGCGAATTGGGATAACATACATATTTTATGAACAAATAAGATAAAATATTATTTTTTAATATCTCAAGCTATTAAGTATATATTTACTCTTAATTTTTATTTAAATCGACGCCGTATACGGTAGAAAGGTAAGAAACAGAACTGCTGGTGTGCGGAAACCCTAGTTGTTGTTGTTGTTGTTGTTGGATCATATCATATCAGAGAGAGAGAGGGAGGGATCGAGTGTAGTGTAGTGCAGTGTAGGAGAATGGGAATAGCTGGTAAAGTGGGCGATTATGCATTCAAGGCATTCACTGCCACTCTTGGAGCCGCCACCATATACCTCACCGCCACCTTCTCCGTCAACCTTTACAGAGGCTTTGTTTGGCACAACGCTCAATCCGTACTCTCTTTTTCTCTTCCCCCCCCCCTCCCTTCCTTTTTTCTACTGTATTCTATTATTCTCAATTTTCAACGCTGCTGCGTTTTACTTTTAACCCATCAATCAAGTAACAAACTGTATATTATATTATAAAGCTATATGATGTGGGGCTTCAAATGAGTTTTCGAAGACACATGACGAAGAAAGTGTGTGCTTCGCTGGATTATACGTTTAATGGAATATGTTAATTCTTCAGCTGTGGAAAACCTTTTTTCGTTGGGACACGGATGATGTATGAAGTAAGTTCAGTGTCGTGTGAGGTCTTCTCTTGGCCAACATATGCTTATTCTTAAGAATTTTGCATTTCTTTGAGTATGAGGGTGACAAAATTGGCTGGGTAATTGGTAAATCTATGCTCTTGGTTTGTAGCTACATATATTATTAAAAAGGTTTATGGGAGCAGTTGTTTCAATTATTTGGATCTTGATTATGGTGACAAATTTGGAGGTCGTATGTTATTTACCTCAGTGGGCTCCGATTAATTTAGGCTAGTTGTTCTTGGGGCTTATGATCATGTTCCTATTTAGCTATGGTTGTGGTTTAGTACTGTTAGTTGGCTGCTTATTAACTAGTTATTGTGTCCGAGCAATTAGCTTTAAAATTTTTGGACTGTAAGCCCTGTTCTCTTGTTTATTTCAAGTTTATAGGGGTCTAACATTTTGGTTGGTGTTTGGTCTGATTTCGCTTTTCATCTTCATTTTATATGTTTTCACTAATAATTACGGAAATGACACAATGTTTTCATTCTGTTTCCTCTAACTTCTGTTGTTTTTCACCATTTCCTTCCCAGAAGTTGATGAACGGGAAACAAAGCGAAAACAATGGACATTTTTCGTAATTACCAGTGAAAATATTTTAATTGAAAATGAAAACTAAAAACAAGTCAAACACCACTTTAAGTGTTCAATTTTTGGCCGCTTCTTTCTGGTGCCATAACAGAGCATGTAGTGTTCTCTTTTTCTTGATCATTCATGTTTTATGCAGTCCTAATTTACTCCGTTGATTCAAATTTTTATGTGTCTCGTCACTTAGACACTTACTGATGAAAGGGCAGATTTTTATTTGTTGCTTAATATATAATGCTGTTATTTTCAAATCCTTTGCATTTCTCTACAATGAATTGTGTCATCAGTCATGATTGTTCTGGTTGAAATTTTGATTCTTATGTCAAGTCTGCCCTAATTTACTTGGTTTGCTTGAGTGTCTTTTTTTTTTCCCCCTTTTGATAATGCTGCCAAAGTATAGGCTTAATGTCTTTGTGGGGGGTTATTCTATCTAAAAAGGTCTTTTTGTTGGGTTAATATTATGGATTTTATTATAATACCATGATTTTACCGACAAATTTCCTTGAGCAGAGATTTCTTTACCTAATGTTTGATATTTTTGTGCAGAAACTTGACAAGCAAGATGCTGAAGAGCAAGCTCCATGATTTGATATCGTAGCCACCTTGATCAACTTGTTAAATTTCAAATACTGTTGTGTAGAAATGTAATGTGAGCCATTTTCTGAAAAAAAATTGACTTGATTGGCCAATACTTAAATGGCCCATCACGAGTCTTAATAACTTGCTTAGCTATCAAAAGTAGATAGTATGATCTTTTGGAGATTGTATTTATACATTTTATTTTATCTACTAGTTATATTTCTGAAGTCTTTTCGGAATCTGCTTGTGGACATATACAAGGGTGGATAATAGAGTTGTATTAAGGATGTTGATCGGCCATTTTGCAATATAATTTATTTGAGGTGATAAACCTTCTGTTTGTTTTTGTGAAGCTTTTATAGTTCTCCTTTCATGAATTTGTTGTGTTAAATCTTTTTCTTAGTAAATTGAAGTTGGATTACCTGGTATTGAAGCGGTTTCCAGATTGACTTGAATCACCATTATCTGTTCCGGTGGTAATGGTTTTTATTAGCAGAATTTAAAGTTTAAAATGATTTTTTAATTAAAAAATGGAAGTTTTTTGACTTTCGATTGTTGAACTTGGGGCTCAGACTCGCCTGCTATAACTTATACTGTGTGGCAAGAAGTCTCAACTTAGTATTTGTTTTTGTTTTTGTCATTAATTGATATTTATTCCATTTTAGCTTTGAAGTTTCAAAAGTCTAGAAATTTTTTATTTTTTAGCCTAAACCAAAGAGAGTTTATTTGATTCCAACTGATTTGTTCGGATTAGGATGGTTCACTATTTTTAGTTTATAAAATTTAAATTCAAGATTTTATTTTAAAAAAATAAATGTTAAATTATTTAAATTAATTGTGTCAAGCTTATATTATTTATATTCAAGATTGAAATTTATTTTATACTATTTATTAAGATATTTTATGACTATTCGTTGGGAGTGACTTTCACTTTTTTTTCAACTAATGATTAAAAAATATTTTTGTGAATCCCATAAAATGAGTGCTAACTATCAATGCGAATAATATTTTTGTTCACGCAAAGTTGTAGATGGCAACTGAAATGGCAGGACTTGCAGTTCATTGACGTCTGGTATTTGTATCTCTCCTTTCCTAACGATTTTTCTTTTCCACAAAAAAATTGATATATAGTGTTCCCGGGACAACGATGTGATCTGAGCCAAGCCTGTGTGGCAAAACACAGAGACCAAGCCTTCACCTTTGCCTCACTCTGCCTCTCGAGGACTTAGTTTCGATGTCGCCAGATCTGATCCGAAGAACTAAGCCTATTAACTGCGGGCTACTATTTCTATTACTGAGAGTTGAGACACATCTGTGCCTCCAAGGGAATGCGGAGACGTAGTGACGAATGATCACGAAGCCATCGTGTGTAGCACTCAGACTATTACTTTCCTTCACCATCCATCCGAAATTTGTCTAAAGCCTAAAACCGTGTCATGCCTTGTATCCCAGGGCAAGATGCAAATCATTGGTAGCTCTTCATTATTTTCACAAGTGTCCACGCAACAACGCAGAAAGCACTGGGGTTGGGTTTGCAAATGAGGGTCTTATTGAATCCTTATTCCTTTTAACTATTTTAGAAGCCCAACCTTGACTTAAAGGCAAGATGGGAGGGGACAGGAAAATAATAGAATAGAGACGTTGGTATCCAATGATGAAATGGCAGGACCACATGCCGGTGACCACCTTTAACATAACTGGAATACAACATAATACTTAAATCATACAACCAAAAAGTAAGAAGCTTTTACTACTCTATACATACACAGATTCACCCTCAATAGCGTGGTATTTAGCCGTGACTCACTCCAATAACCCTCTTTCTAATATCCAAATGAAATTCTGCACTAAGATGTAAAATGCATGGTCTAGCCAGCTTCCCCGCCTTCGAGTGACAGATTAAGTTTATATATTCTGATTAAATCATAATCACACTTCTCCGATCAACGGATCTTCCATCAAAGCTGAATGAAAATCAAACGAAGATCACACTTGCAGTCTAGATTGTTCAGCAAATCTGCCAGAAAGTAAAGAATAAGAAAGGCATACGAGTTAGAGTTGCATTAATTGGAGTATAAATCTCAAAATTGCATGTCTGCGGACGATAGCGCCTGAAAGACCAAATGCCCCGTCTAGAGGCAATTAGAAAGCAAACCTGCTTTTAAACTGTGGCTCTGATCTTGCAACATCCCTCAAATTAGTATGAACCTCTGCCAGCGGATTAGTGATGAAGCTTCCATCAAGCCTGAATCTGTGGCTTGTCAACTTAGTTTCAGCATTCCTGTCAGCATTGTAGTGCATGGCAGCCAGTGATGGGGTGGCAACAGATCTAGAGAAACGGGAGGATGAATATCGGCCCTGTGTTTTCCTCCAGAATTTGGAGCTCCAAAATTCTGCTCCAGGTAGCAAGCAACATGCATTACTGGGAGCACCGGAATTAGTCATCCTTCCACTTGATATAGCCAAATCATAAGAGATCTCGTCCAATGCTAACTCAAGGCCATGCACACGAGTCTCTAAAGAATCCATTCCATTTTGTGAGCTTCCAATGAATTTCTGTAAGAATATGGGGCAGCATGTTGGAGATGTTCATCATTAAAGGGTTGGAACACATGCTACACGTAGATATATAAAAGAGAGAAAAAGATAAAGTTTAAACACAACGGAAGCCTCAAAGTATTAACCGGCCTTCCATCCAGAAATTTGTGGACTTGAGGCACGACAGATAAAAGAATTTAGTTGAGGGAACTTGGTGTTAGTCATTAGGAACAAACCTGCAGAAGATCAAGTAAACTTGACTGCTGCTTCTCGATTTGATGCAACTGGTCACGGATCAAGGATAATTCTTCACTCTCTTTGTCATTCCTAATGAGATCTTTAGTGACATTACTGACAGGAACTAAGTCTTCACTCTCTTCATGATATGGAACCACACGAGATCCGGCCTTGGAACCCCCAAACTTCTGGATTTTTTCATCAGGATTTTTACTAAATAGGGCCCGTTTTATTTCTGGCTTTAAAAATCTGTTTTTATCCTTTTTGCTTCTTTCCAAAACCGTTTCATCTCTTCCCAGAAGATCACCCTGATCAGCCATGGCTGCAGAGGGAGCATTTGACACAGCAATTTGAACATCCCAATTCTTATAGTTTAATTTACGCGAAACAATGGAACTCATTCTCTTGTTACCACGTAAAGGACTATTTTTCTTAGCATTGCTAGCAGAAGAACTATCTTGTGGACTGAATCTGCTAGCAGGAGTGGATTTCTTCCTCAAATTCGCCATCACTGAACCAGGACTACAAGAATTTTGTGTGACTGGGGGGTAGCGACCATCACTTGCATTCTCTGAACCAGAAGCACAAACCCATCAAGACGTATGAAAAACAATCAAAGACAATCCAACGGAACGGATAAATCATACAACCAGACAGAGACACTGGCAAATTGATGACCCAAACAAATCCTATTCAACAAAAATTCTGAAATCTATTTATGGTCAAACAACCCCAGATAGACCATCACCTCAAACTCTTTCTCTACCCTTTATTTACCACAATTTCGTAGCAAAGAGAGATCTGACACTCATTCATCTCATACTCTCAACCACAAAGCCAAGCAAACACTAGATAGACAAAATTTACATACCTTTCGAAGAAGATTGCGATTGAGGAGGTGGCGAAAATTCATCCGAAACATCAGGAACAACGTGCTTCCATGCCTCCAACATCTGATTCATAACTTGCCGAACCAACTTTACCTAAACCAAACAACACAAACACACTTTCAATCCACTTTCAAATTACCATAAGTAAACAACAAAAACAAGACAAACCTTATCAAATCTTCGATTCTCGAAAACTTTCAAACACCCGGCCTTGAATTCCGACAAGGAGTCCCTCTCGACGTTCGCCAGCACCGTCAGCGCCTCCGCCGCGGCCTTTCTCGCTGCCCAGTCGTCGCTGCTCAGCGACTCCACCAAGCAAGGAACCAAGCTCCTGAGCGCCACGTGGCTCGACGCCCCGCCGGCGCGTACGACGCTTCCGATCAGTGCCAGCAGCGTCGGCTTCGCCCTGAACCCGTCACGCTTCAGAAGCTTCTCGAACCGCGGCAGCAGCTTCGCCAGCCTGGCAGCTTCCGGATCCGGAGCTCCTTCGATCGCGGCGGCCAGGCAAAGTGCCGCGCCTGCCTGCGCGTTCGCGTCCTGCTCCGTGAACAGCGCCTCCGACAACGGCTTCGCGAACAACGAGAAAAACGGTTGCCTGCTGCTTACGTGGCGGGACAATGCCGCAACGGAATCCGCGCACGCGGATCGGACCGACGAGTCCGGGTCACGGAGCCGGCGGACGACGGCGGTTAGGATTTTGGAGAGATAGGGAGAGAGCGCGTTGCCGTGCGTCTCAGCGAGAAACCGTAGGAGCTGCACGCATTGCTTGCGGACGAGGGTTTTGTCGGAAGAGTCGGTGGCGAGGACAGAGGAGAGGAACGCCGGCACGGTGGTGGAGTCGAGGCTGAGGGCGATGGACTCGAGCTCGACGGCGGCGAGGGAGTGGGTGTCGCGGTCGGAGAGCTTGGTGAGGCACGCGAGTACCTTCTGCTTTACGCTCTGCGGGGAAGGCATTGTGGTTTCGACGACGCCGGAGTTGACGGTTGCGGCGGCGGAGGTGTTTAGGATCGCGGTGGCGTTGCGGGTGGTATTTCCGGCGACATGGCCGGAGCGCCGGTGACCTTTTTCTTTTTCTGTTTGGTTTTGTTGTGTCGGGAATGAAAGTGCTGAGGGAAACGGTTTTATTATAGTGAAAGTGGTGCAGTTGAGGAGAGTGAAGGTGAAGACGGGAACGGCGTGTCGTTTGCGTTATTTGAGCGAGAAGAGCGGCTGAACTACAGTGTCGTTTGCTCGATGGGGACGGTTTGGTTTGGGATTTTTTTTCCCCTTTAACCCCTTTTTTCTGTCACTCTACTCAAAGTCATATGAATAACAGCGAATTCCTAATCTTATCTTAATTTATTTATTAAGCGATGATATTTTTTTTAATTTAGATTAAGAGGAAGTTTTATATCAATTTAGAGTTCGGGTGTATCTTTTATGTTGTCAAATACTTACATAATTACTTATAAATCATGTACTAATAAAAAATTTAATCAAAAATCAAAGTTAAGTTATAGAAAAGATCAGATGGATGAGCAGACCTTCGTTGGATTGTCAAGTGATGATATTAAAGTCAAGAATAGATAGTAAAATTAGTTTGACAAAAAATTAATCATTAGTGTGATTCTTTAATATTTGAAATAAATATCAATTTAATTTTAATATACTCTCAATATAAAAACTTTTATTAAGACATCCAATTATATATAGATATATTAATAAAAATATTTAACTCAATTATCTATTACTTTAAAAGTTTTACAAATAGAAATTTATGATTCGATGACAACGTAAAACCTTTTTATGTTACTTAGTATCAAAATTAATCTCTTTTGAATTAATAATATTCTTTCTTATAAAAAAGACTAACATATTTTAAAGAAACAATTTGATGTATTTTTTAAGAGAATAATTTAAATAGTTGCTTTAAAATTAAGGATTTAATTTGCATATATATTTAGTGCAAAAAATTTTTATACAAATATTCAATTATATATTATCACATCAGAAAAATTATTTGACTCAATCGCTCACTAGTTTGGAAATCTTATAAATGGAATAATCTAAATTATTCACTATTTTAGAAGTATTTGATTTAACCATCCATTATCTCAAAAAATTTTTATATTATCATTATATCAAAATTAACCTCTAAAATTAAATTCTAAAATTACTGGCGATGTGATTGGACTTCATTTTATATCGGGTCAATGTCCTTTACCATTAAATTTAAACAGTCATCCATCGTCAAAAAATAAAATAAAATATTTAGTTTGAAAGTAATACTGCATGATTAAAATTATTTGTCATAATTTGTCAAAATTTTAAAAAAAAAAACAGTTAGATAAATTAAAAGAGCGAAAACTATATATCTACATAAAGATTGAAAATAAAGGTACTAGGAGTGGTTTAATAATAAAAAATTTAAATAATTTATATATGATAATAAATTTAAATTTTATTACTGTCAATATTAAAAAAAAAAATTGAAAATAATCGCATTATTCACATGAAAATGAAATCAAATGTGCTATAAATGTGTATTTGTCGACAATGTAGGGTTCAGTGCATAGTTTTTACTCAACATGCAAAAAGGTTTCTTTTCAATCTCATCCACGTGTACAGCTGCTTCTTTTGTTTATTTATTTATTTTTGACCGATCGGTACATGTGTACCCGGTGGAGTTTCTTCTTAAATGCTCACACACACTAGTATAGCGACGTAAGGCCACAAACAATCGATAAAATAATGGATTCGCGGAAAACATCAATGCCATAATGGCATGGCAGCACTGTAATAATAGGGATTATGTATTGCAGCATTGAGACCCACGGAGAGAGGAAATTATTACGAGACACTTGAAGAGGCCTAGCCTGTGAAGCAGGTCAATTGTGTACTGCTGGGAATGATAATCAATCATGGGTGATGAGTGATGACGTTCAGGTCTAACATTGTTATTATGGTGTCAAACAGTTTGGTGAAGATGTCAGGGCATTATCATTCAGAAGTTACTATGCTCAGTTGCTCACTATCCAGTTGCTGAATATTTTACTTCACAAGGCTTGTACGTATCATCGCTTCTACAATATTGGATTGTATATGACATAATTTTCGGATATAGCTCCTTGACAAGGTTTTAAATTGTGCCCTGCACTGGAATAATGGTGCTATATTCATTAACTTAAATTGACAATAATATAATTGTATTGGAGTCGTAGCAGGTGACATTAAGTCATAGTTAGCCACAATAAATTTAATTTCAAGTGGCCAAAAAAAATAAAAAAATTCACACCATAACAATTACGATTCGTATCGCGACAGCTACAATACTCACAGTCATAATTACTATAATTACATCCGCAATCGCAACCACAATTTAAAATCCTACGATCCTTGGTAAAAACCAAATAAGGTTTATGATCTTAGTTACAATATCATTAATCAAATTAATTAACATGCATATTCACGGCTATAATAAAAAGAAAGTGTACCAGTTTAACCAAAGATAGTTATGATAGTCATGATCATTCGGTACGTTATTGTTGTCTAAGGTGAGTGAGAAGTGGCAGTTGTTAGGACCCATGCCGTTCATTTGCATTACAAGTGTCATAAGTAGGTCGAATTAACCATGTCTTATCATAATCGCGAGGAAATATTATACTAATCTTGTACTTAATCAAGCATTACATAGTTATTATCAAGATACTAAGATGATTCAATGTTGAACCTACTCACAGCATGTCTCAACCTCCCCACCAACCTTTCTTCTTTATACATACAAACAGGTGTGAAGAGCTTCCATTGATGGAAAAAGCAGGCCCATCCATCTCTGAATCCGAATAGCACAGTTTGTGTGTTAGTTGGAACTATCATTTCATTATTGAGATCAAATAATGAACTGTGGCACGCATATGCAATTCATCATCATATTCTTAATGAGGGGAAAGTAAATTAAATAAGAAGGGCTTTGATATCAAACTGTGTTATAGCTGCCATTACGTGATAATAGCTTAATTTGGTCTCAGTAAGGATTTGCTACCGCCACTTCCGATAACAAAATTCAATTACTGGTAAATAATTTGGTGAATTAAACTAGTTTCGTCGTTGTATGATGATCAAACAATAGTACAAAGTATAACACTGATTCAATCCAATCACGTTAAGACGCATTAATGGAAGTAAACTAAAATCTAAGTAACATGATACTTATTAAGTTGCGTAAAAAATCAGCTCGATAATCATTAGTATGCCTTCTTCCCATACAATTTGTTAATTTTTGTTTTCTTCCCTGAAAGCTATGTTCTACCGGGTGATGGATATGCACGTCTAACTTTCAAATAAAAGAACGCATTAAAACTGTTTAAGGTCTATTTATAGCAAAGATCTTGGTACGAGCATTTGGCTAGCTTATATAAATTTGATGGTGTTATTTACAATCATGCATACAAGATTGAAGGAAAAGGACAGGTCTCTTTTGAATTGGTGAGCGGTCATGTTTTTGATTTATTATCTACAAATACACCTATATTTTATCCACGTTGATGTATAAAAAACCAGCAAAAGTGTTTCGCCGAGTTTTGCCTTTATAATTGTGCCTATAATTAAGACATACATTATATAGAGTAACCATTTATCATGGTCCAACATTTTGTTTTATTGTACAAACCGCCAACTGTAGCTTTTGTGTTTCTTAGCAACCGGGAAAGCGAGGGGAAGGGGGGGGGGGGGGAGGTGCTAACTATTATTATATCTAAAATTAAAGCTGGGCTCTAACAATTATAGCACAATCAATAATATTTAGAAGAACCACATTGATGATGTCACTTTTGATACCCTTTGTACCGTGAGATATGGTGATTGACCACGAAGCACAACCTGTGAAAATAAAGGAATAAAAATAAAGGAATAATTGGCCCAATGTAAACAACGTCCCATCTCACACGGGAACGAAATGAGCGACCAAATCATACCAGAAGCAAACAAAATGTGATAAACCCCTCTCCCGTCTACGTCCATCCCCCATTTGTTGTGCATTTTTTCAAGTTTATGAGCCCATCAAGCCACGTGCAATTTTCGTAATAAGTGGAGCGACATGTAACATGAAGTGGGAACCAAGAGATCTGCAAATATATCATTTTAACTGACTTAAGACATTCTTCTTGTCATTCACGGATTTGGACTTGTCTCCTTTTTTATGATATAACCTGTAGTAACATCCTCGGCTAAAAGAATTCTGAAACATAACGATTGTGTTGATGAACATCTAAACTTTTTTTTCGCCCAAAAGAAAAAATTATATGGCGTCAATTAAACCTATTTTTTTTCTCATTTGTTTTTTAGTTGAGATAAGATAATACAACCAGCCTTGAAGGATGTTCACAAATAAAATTAATATGATACAATCTTGTGCTACATTGACTAGATAATTGACAATTTTCTTTTACCTACAATCTTAACACCTTCCACTCAAATCAAACAGTGGTAGCACATTAAGGGCAGAAAATTTTTTCCACATGTGTGATGACTGAAGGAGTGAGCCCGAGCCAAGTAGATGAGAAATCTGGACAAATCACAAGCTCCTAACCTTCAACTCTAAAGGCTTTGGTTGGTGGACAGGAAATTTGATCAAACCAATTAATCCAAAATAAAGGATAGCTGATCGTCCATACCAGAGTGGGTGGAAAATCTAGACAGGTCAACGAGTTTTCTATCCTTTTGAGTTTGAGGTGATTAGTTTTTTTTTTTTTTTTCTTCTCTTAGTTGGGAACTTAAAAATATTTGAAGTTACTACCCTATGAACATGGGTAAGACTCATCAAGCTTAGTGGTGAACCGATAATACATCACATGTCAGTGAATCTCCTCCGTCGGAATAGTGGGATGCCTCCGTGCCTCGTTATACAATAGTACTCGACAGTAGGTGAAAATAGTACAATAGATGCAATTTTTTTTTCAAAAAAAGGTAGTTTATTGTGAAATTTGTTATCAATTTTATTTTTAAAAACTTTTATATCTTTAATCTTTAGTATATAATACTGTCAGAAAATTTTATCAGTAAAATAGTTTTTTTTTTTGTAATCATTAATTGATAATAAGAATTTAAATTATAAAACTAAAAATAAGTTTAAACTATCAATAACCTAAATTTGAAATTATATTATATTATTAAATTTAATTAATGATAAAAAAATTATCCAAATTAGTAATAATAAATATTTAAAAATAGAAATTGAAATAAAAATCATATTAATTAAGTTAAAATATGATCGACAAAATAGCACCGAATCATTATTTGTCTCTACCAAAAATTCATCATAGACTATATTATACATTGTTCACATGCTTCCAGGATGCCAATCACCTATTCTTTCACTGCACGCTTCCTACTTTGGTTTGCATCTCCGCAACGAAAATAATAAGCTATGTAATAATTTTTCAACTTCTTATCTGTTATTTTTTTTTTTTCATTCCAACAACAAAATTATCTCAAAATTGTATTTTCTCCTTTAATTTTTTGACTTGTATTTTTTACACTATTCCCACCCGATTTTAATAATTAATTATTTTAACAATATCTAGATAACACTTAAATGTTGTGTCATAATTGAGTTTATAGATAAGGGTTAAAGCACTAAGTGTGGCATATGAACCATACATTAACGATTTTTTTTTATAAATCCATACATTAACAATAATTAATATCAAAGATATCTAACGTACGTGAAACAAAAATAATATTGTCTTACATTATTGTAATGAATATATGTTTTTTGTAAACAACAAATAATATATGTTTTCTGTCCAAAACGTGATGGAGGGTTGTTCTAATTTAACTAGAGCTTTTGGATTCGACCTTTGAATATGTAGTCGCGTTACAAGTCGAAAGAGAGAGTTTTGGTTTGCCACTTAAGCGGTTTTACCTAGCTCAAATAGGATTATTTTTGGTAGAAAGATAACTATATCAACAAAAACAAAAAAGGTCACACCTTGTTCTTTGGTTATTGGGTCTTGAACATGCTCAAATTAGGATATGTTTGGATGGAAAATTTAAGGAAAAAAACAATGTGAAAGAAATGCTTGTGTTTTATTCTTAAATTTAAGAACATATAATTTGTATAGCTAAAAACAAAATAATAAAAAGCTTTATGAAAATTTATTAGTTTATTTTTATAAGAAAAACTAAATGGAAATATATTTTTTTAAATAAAAATATTTACATTTGTTTCTTTTCTTATCAAAATCTTTCGTCCTTTCCTCCTAAATTTTCCTCCTAAATTGTTCTCTTTCAGCCCAAAGCTCTCTTTCCATTTTTTCCTTTTGGTCTGAATTCTCTTTCGGGTCGACGAAAATTGTTCAACTTTCCAATTACACAACACCTGTGAGTAGGGCCTTCTTTTAGATGGGCTTAAATGGAGCCCCTTTTATTCTAGAGCTGATTTATTGCCAACACAGGCTTATTCTTTTGAACTCTCACAAGTCGTCATGTAATAACAAACGGCCAAGAAAAAAAAGGTGTACACTTCTCTAACGGTTTGGATAAAAATAAAAAAGGGTATTCTCTCACAGTTTTAATTATTTATTTATTTTGCCGGAAAGGTAGTGCTGCATTAAGTTATTTAACTTGGTCTCAAAACTCGAAAGGCCCCAAAAATGCCAGGTTACATCAAATGGTAATTGGGCTAAGCCTACACGATTCACATCTAGCTTTGGTTGGTTTACACTGAAAGTCGGATATGGAGCCTCTTAATGCTTGGTTGGTGTATGCACCCGAGGGCCAGTTCAGTTGGCACAAGAATCTGCCCTTTGAAAGTAGGTGCACCCGAGGCACGACTTCAAGTCTCAAATGGGTCAGAGCCCCATTGGCCCACACCCCTCTCCCCCAACAAACCCCTCCCCAGACCCCAAAAAAAAAACTTGTTTGTTGTACGGAACAGGGTTGATTTCTCTTGGTGCTTTATTTTTTTTAGGTTAGAATGGGAATTACGGAGACGTTACTCAAAGCTTGACAATGACAAACCACGGGAAATTTAAAATTGAAGTCCATGTCCATGCGTAATATTGAAGTTGATTATTTTTTAACAAAAAGGAAAAGTCTATTTCAAATATTTTTGAAAAAATGAAGGCATAGAAGTCCAAATTTAGATTAGGAAAATGATTGTTACATAATAAATTCTTTACTTCATTTGAAGATAGGTTATGAATTATAAATTTATAGTTAATAGTTAATATGAGTATAATTTAATTAACGGACTAATACTTAATTTTTATATATGATAATTAATCATTAATTAATTAATCAATGTGCATTTTTAATTAAATAATTATACACATTAATTAACATAAAAATTTTATGTGCAAATATAAATGTTGTTTATAATATTATGTAAAGTACCCTAAACCAATTTTATCAGCTAGTAAAACATGGTAGCATATTTGTAGTATTATTTTCTTATAAAGTCATTTCTCTGTCATACAAAAAGTTCATAAGTACGTATCCTCGATTGTTGGGAATTCGTCTAAATTTTGTTATGTTGTAGTTGCAATTTAATTTTGTGATACATATGGTCATGCTGTCCACACATTACTTGTTTAGTAGATTAAGTACCTTATGCTGGTAATACACAAACTTGACAATTTCATATACAAATTGTTGTTAACTTTAAAAAAAAAAAAAAATTAGAGAGAGCTCTTACTAGAGTTAGTAAGGAAGAGAGAAGAAATAAATAAGTGAAGATCAAATTCTGAATCAAAAACTAATAATTTTGTATAAATAAGAATCAAGAAAGATGGCATTTGAATTATATTTTATCGATTGTTAATTTTATATGAACTGATATCTACACGCTTATAGTTTAATATGTTATTGTTTGATTTAGTTAAATTGCGAGTAACTTATAAAAAGGTTTTTTTTTTTTTTTTAATTTTGAAATTATCTTTATATATTTTGTGAAAACCTCAAAACCCCACGTGTGAAGCGAACTCAGCCGCTCGCTAATAATTATAAGCATAAAGCATTAAAACAAAGTACAACAAAGTGTTGCAGTGATTCTTTATTTACATGATATCTGTTTTGTATTTTTTTTTTTTTCTTTCTTTTGATAATTCATTGAATAAAGGAAAAGGCTCATGACTCTTCAGAGCGGAAGAGGAGCATCGCGGTCTACAAATACCAACAGCCAGAACATAAACATCAAGCATACAAAGCATATCAGCAAACCTGATAACCTAGCCGACTCAAACGACACCTGGGACACCAAACCCCTGCCTACATAATTCACCTGCATAAACGTCAATCCACAGGCCAAATCTACCACCATTTAGAGACCTTAGATCCTCGATCACATTCTTCAAGATTACACCAAAGTTTCTGCACTTTTCTGGTTTAACTCTATGATTGACGAAACTCATACCCTTGAACCCGATCGTAACATTAGGGGGCTACTGTAGTTTTTCTTGTGTCTTTTTGTAGTGATCCATTCACAAGTAATCTCAATAGAATTTTTTTTAAATCAGAAATTATATTTTAAAAAATAATTATCAAATTATTTGAATCAATTAAATATTGGTTAAATATATTTTATTTTGCCCTTGCAAAATAGTTATATTTGAATATCAAATAAAATTTTATACTAAATATTTCATAATTTCATGCGCTCATCAATTACAATTTTATCAATTTATATTATACCGAAAAAAACACAATTTGACAGGTGGTATCATTCTATATTTGTGTGCTTAACACATATGACGCCGGAAATCTTATTTTTCCAAAAAGGATATATAGAAAAGGCAAATGGCAAAGAGATCTCATCTGTTTTATTGGCCAGAAAAAATGAAAAACACACTTAAGCATGCATTTTAGTATCTAAACCTGTTTTTCCATTTTTTCGGTTTTACATTTTCCTTTGAGAGAAATTATGAAAATATGAAATATCTTTTCATTACGAAAGACGAAACCAAGCTAGCGTTGTTGTAATTAATTAAAGCGACAGTCTAATTAGTGATAATATCGGGCTAAATAAAAACGCACTCACGGATACACTTCGAAAGTCCACGACGTCGTTTTGCATCCTCGAACATCTTCTTTCCGCATATAACCCTGTTCAGCGTCGAATTTCCACAGATCGTGACGTGGAGCACCTCCAGAATCGAGAAAAAGGGTGGGTATTTTGGTAATTGGGCGCCCTATAAAATAATCGAACCTGAGCCTCTTTTTGTCTGATGCGAAAAAGGGTGGGAGAGGATCACAGAGGAATTTCCGTTATCCATTGTTATTCTTTCTTTCTCGTACTCTCTCTCTAGAATTTTCTATCGTCTCTTCTTCTCCTTAACAAATTAGGGTTTTTCCGAATCTCTGATTCGTCGAAAATCGAATCCAACGGTTCAGCCATGGTTTCCGATTCAGCCACCACCGTTCCTATTCCTTCAGCTGCAAACACTAAGAAACTCGGCAAGAAGAAGAGGGTAAGATTTTCGAATTTTCGATTTCGATTTCCGTTTTTGCGTATGTGCATTCATTTCTCTCTCTGTTCTAATTCGCTTCATCGTGATTCTCTTTTCCAGACCAACAGGTCTGCAAAATTGAAGCAGAATAAGATTGATGCGCGTCGCGAGCAATGGCTATCTCAAGGTAACGCAAGTGGTTGTTGATGTGCGTGTAGAAAATGCGTCTTTTGATATATGAATTTTGAAATTTTGCTGATGTTTTTATTCTCTTCGATTTGGATTGGGGGGTTTGTTTCAGGTGCGGTCAAAAGCAAGGGGTGCAAGGATGGAGTCGACAACGACGGCCGCGCGCCGCCATTGCCGGCGGGGAACCACGGTAAGCGTTCGTTGGAGCAGTTGGAGACGAGGCGCAGGGCCGAAGAGGACGACGGATCGATCCATCAAGACAGCGATTTGGAGTCGCCGTCTAACAGCCCCACCGGCAATGATTCCGGGACGAATTTCACCGGAAGCAGTAGTAGCAGCGGCAGCAGCCGGAGCAGTAGTAGTTCTAGCAGCGCCGGGTGCTGCTCCGGGAACATCACAGAAGAAGATGATGATGAAGAAGAAGGAGAGAAAGAAGAAGGTGATGATGGGTGCTTGGATGATTGGGAGGCTGTGGCAGATGCTCTGGCCGCCGATGACAAGCGCCAAAACCCTTGTTCCGATTCGCTCCCATCACATGGTGATGAACCTGTTGCGCAAATGGGTTCTTCCCCCTGTGAAGTGGCAAATGGGAAATCGAGTTTAGGAGCGTGGAATTCGAAACCCCAGAGTTCTAGATTGGTTCCTTGGGCTTCTTCAAGTAATTGCCGAGCTTGGAGGGCTGATGATGCTTTTAGGCCTCAGAGTTTGCCCAATTTGTCCAAGCAGCACAGTTTGCCGGAACGGCGATGCGGCGGAGGGGTCTCCTGGAGCCGCTCTTCTATGCCATCATCGTGTCCAATATGCTGCGAGGATCTCGATTTGACAGACTCGAGTTTCTTGCCATGCCTGTGTGGGTTTCGGCTTTGCCTCTTTTGCCACAAGAGGATTCTTGAGCAGGATGGACGCTGCCCTGGCTGCAGGAAGCCTTATGATAGTGAACCTGTTGTTGAGACAGAGGCTAGTATGCTTGGAGGCAGCCTGACTCTTCGGTTGGCCCGCTCGTGTAGCATGATCGAAAGGTCTTGAGAGAGGTCTCTCTGTTTTCATTGAGTTGTGTATGGCCGCAGTCTCTCCTTTTTTGCATTCCTGCATTGTCTGTAATTTAGATTGAAATAACTAATTTTCATAGGTCTAGTTGGTGGAGGGATTATGTTTTTCGAGCGCTGCGAAAATCAAGTTGTTTCTCATTTGATCTTATGGTGCATGTGTTAATGTAGAATACTTATATGTTGGTCTGTGAATACATAAGGTGGTATAGCAATTCAATACATTGAAACCGTGTAGATCATTTTGTGGCTTATTTCCTTTGTGCTTCCACTTCTTCACATTCTGTGTATAGTTCCTGTACTCTATATTCTTATATTTATGTGTCTAACATCATCATGTTTAATTGAATGTGCTTGTATTTTAGATTTTGTAAATTTGACTTTTGCTTGTGTTGCAATGTATTTCTTTATGGCTTCTTTTCTCTTCTAGATGTTGCGTTCCTAGACTACCTAAGAGGCTGTCCCACTTCCTGATTTACCATTTTTCTTTTCTCTTCTTTTCAGATTGCGGTTAATGTAACTGTACATAATGTATTCAGGGTAGATGCTAATGATATTTAGTCAAAATCTACATGATTTTTCTCTATCTTTTTATTGTCTTAAAATGGTACTTCAGCTTATTGTTACACTTTGTCTCTGAAGGATGGAGGTGTCAGGGAAGGTTTTTGCCTTTCTGGCTTCTTCTGTTGTTTGGAAATAATATTGTTGGGGAAATTATGTATATTTCTCATAATATCAGTTAGTATTTAATTTAAGAATTGTGTTGGCGGTGTTAACAAAGTTCTTGAGACTTAAGGTGTACTGATAGTGATAGGTTACTAAAATTCTTAAAACGTAAATTTTTAATCCTTCAATAAAATGACTTTGGGGTTGTCTTTGGCCATCAAAGGTGGTGCAGAAATATTCTGTTCTGTTTGCTTCTAGTCTTTCTATACATTTGACAAAATCTCTACTATGCAAAATCCGAATTTGTTTAGTACAGATATTGTTGTGTTTCAAATATATGCCATCATCAAAGCTTGATCCTTCTTTGCTGAAAGGCCCTTTACTTGAAAGGGTTCTGGTGATTGACTTTTTTTAGTATGAGTTGACATTGTAGATACAGCTTATTTTAATTATTTCAAGTAAAATTAACGTTTGAACATCGTGTTTAGTTTCCTGTTTATTCTTTTCTTGGAACCAAGATCCTTGTGGTAAGTATAAATTTGAAGGCTGGTTATTAAGGTTTTCAAGTTTTTCAAGGTATGGGAATATCTTTATGGCATTGCCATATATGCTTCTTTTAAGTCTGATTTAGAGTTAGTCAATGAATAGTTTATCCTTACTGCTTCCTTGGAATACTAATAATTTGTGCTTGACTAGTTATCGTTGATTTCAATCTACCACCATGAGATCATCATGCTGACTCCCAGTATTCTTTCAGATTTGTTCTTCTTTTTTTGTGTGCATGAATACTAGTTATTCTGCAGAACAATCATTTTATTATGCATAAAACTTTTGATGTATTCTACAAGGATACAATGGTTTCTTCTTCTTCTTCTTCTTCTTCTTCTTTTTTTATTTTTAAATCCCTCCTTTTATGTACTGTTTTCACCCAAGAGACCTCCAAAATGAGCAAGCTCAATCATAATCCTGATGCAAAACAGTGAAGTAGGATTATGCTTAATTTTTGTATAATTATATGTAGTATGTAAATATTTATAGAAGTGGCATGTTGTCAGATTTTTTTCTGCAGGGGACAGTTGGCTCATTACCGTGAAAAATATCATTAGTTGACTTATATTAAACCGAATGACAATTAGAGTCTGCTTGGTTGAGAGGATGGAATGTGGGAAGGTGGAAAATTTGAATGAAAATCATTTTTGCTTGCTTGTTATAATGAAATATGAGAAGGGTAGAGATTTATTTGGTTGATAATTGCAGACGTAGCGCATCTTTCAAATATTTTAATAATTATATATCTCATTTGTGGTCATATTCACATATATGTTCTTCACAAATTTTTATTTATTTGTTTATTTTGCTGTCTCCCCTGCAGTGACTAGTTGGGGTTTCTTATAGTGTAGACAATGGAATTTGATCACATGAAAGGTACTAATGACTATTTGTCTTTGCATTGTGTGCTAACGGTTGCACAATCTTTACTTGCATTAAGCTCGTCCTCATTTTAAGAAGATTTGATCTTAAGAGAAGTATTAACCTTTTTTTTTTCTTTTTATCTCCTGAGGAAAACAAAAAGATTATTATTATTCTCCCCTTTTATTTATGGGCTACCTCTTTTCTTGTGTTTTTCCAACAAATTGGATGTTAAACAGATGACACCATGTGGAACTGTGTTAAGTCCTACGTGTACCTTCAAGTTGCCCTCCTGGTGGTAGGCGTCTAAGGCGTGTCATTTAAAATAAATTCCGGCTGATGATGTTTCAAAAGGAGCTGAAGAGTGGGGCCCCTAGGACACTAATATTGTCAAATCAGATTACTATTGATTGTTTGGTCAGTTTGTTAAGTAACAGCAGTTGCTGAAATGTCGCTTTGCAAGCAGACCGTTGGGCTATTAGGAGTGGAAATATACGCAAGAAAGTTACTTAGGGACTGTAATTGGGCATACACACCATCGGAGTAAAATAGACATGGGAAGTCCCAGAAAATCACCGCTTACTACTTTCTTGATTTCTGGGTCGTTCTTATACTTGAACTTAATTTATGTATGTGGAAATGACATGAAGCTTTGTCGTCTAAAATGTGCAAGTTATACATACTACGAAAGGAATAATAATCTGTACTTTTATTATCATGCTGCATGGAGTATGTGGTATCAGTTATTTTGATAAGTTTCCTTGGAGTGTTTATAGTATCTTCTTTATGTCCATCTCAGTTTTGGAAATAGGAAGCTGGGTAAGATTTAATGAAGCTGTGCCTGGTTTGCAGCGGTTTGGAGCGTAGGCTTGTAGCAGAAGATAGGTTTTTGAATTGAATATTATTGTGGCCTAATCAACTTTTATTATGGGAGATAATGGTCTCGTGTGTCTTAGCTATTATGACGTTTCCCTACTTAATAATATTCGAATGGATTCTATTTGAAGAAATTGAAACAATTTCTTCTCATTTCCTCCCTCTTTCCATTTTCTCTTTTTAATAGATTCCAATTCTCTGTACTTAACCTTACAACAAATCTCTCTCTCTCTCTCTCTCTCTCTCTCTCATTTTTTTGTTAAAAACTGTTATCGGTTGTTGTAATTGACGATAATAGGTTTTGACTTATTTGAATAGCCACATACATAAGTAATGCCAATTGTTGGTAGGGCCATCTTTTGATGCAATTTGTATATTGAAATCTGGATTCTAGGCAGCGAGGCTTTTGTATCCACTCTGTTATTCGTTGGATCTTGTCCCTCTTTTTGGAGTAGAAGCTGGTGCTGCAAGTTAAGTGAGTCCCAAGTCGCTTATTTAGTAGATTCCTTTTCTCTTGCTGTTATCACGCATTGCGTCAAGATCGAGCATTATGGTTTTGATGTATGAAGTGCATTTTGGATGGAGACCGCTCTGATATATTATTCCATTTTTCCATATCAAAGTTTACAGCTGTTTGTCGTTATAAAAGGACAGTCTGCAATTATGTCGTTCTCGTGAAGTTCGTTCTGAAGTCCATCCTTCATTTCGTGGCCAGTTTCTCTATTGAATGCTCTGTTTTGCCCCTTTGAGCATCAAAAGAAAGCGAAAAAGAAAGGGACTCTGTAGTTATCATAAATGAACTATTTTAGCAACATTCTTGCCTATGTGTTTTATAAGGCTTTATTTTTTTCGAATTTTGGTTTTTAATTATGTTCCATTTTAAAAGGCCAAACAATATTTTTTTTTTCCCTTTGTAGTTGAGTAACTATAGTCTTTTTGTTAAATGAGACAGGGGTGGAATCTCTTCACGAGCTTAGGCTGATTGTATAAAAAACTATAAAGGTGGCCCGATGTACGAGTATCTGGTCGTACACTTAGTGGGGTTTGTGAAAGGTAGAAGTATCTGGTCGTACTTTAGTAAGCAAAAAGGCTATTTTTAAAATTTGGATCTATCACCTCAAATGTCATAAGACAGCAACTATGAAAGAAAAAAAATTATTTGCTTCAATGCATCAATTTATATTTATTTCCTCATGTCTTTAATTGAATTTTAGTTGGGAAAAAGTTAAGAACGTTAGCTAAAATTTTTTCATGTCAAATGAATCATATTGCTGGTCAGCAGGATGCGAGTGTTTTGGAGATCAAATATGGTCCAAAAGTACAAACACCATATGTCCGGGTTTATTTGCACTAAATCGAGGCGCTTAATGTGGAAGTTTGTTTTCAATCTTGACTGCTTCTTAGTTCTTTGCATGCTTGTACACACACACACACACACACACAATTGTCTGTTTCCTTCACCTGTCACTGGAAGAGTAAAGAAGAAACCTATGACTAATACCGATCAGTGGAGGTGGCTTTGGCGCTTGCACATCCCACAAAGGTGCAAGACCTTTCTATGGCTGGCCTTGAATGACAAGCTCCCTACAAATGCTTCCAAAGCAGCACCTTATATTGAAGACACTGCATCTTCAACTTGCCCCTTTTGCCATGCACAGGAGACCCTCCTTCATGTGCTGCGTGATTGCCCTCGAGCCACAAACGTGTGGGCTCATCTTGTTGCCCCTCATCACCAGCAAGGCTTTTTCTGTTGCCCTTTATGGGACTGGATGGTGACTTATCTTCAGCAGCCTTGGTCAAGTGTTAACTCCAACAATGTGGATAAGGATGGTGTTTTGTTTGCTGCCACGGTTTGGTTGCTGTGGAAGGATAGAAGAACTTGGGTCCATGATGGACGTGGTTTTTCCCCTGAGAGGTTTCTTCAACACATTGGGACTCTTGCTGATGATTATGGGAGGGTTCTTCTGGTGGAGCATTCTGCACCTACCCCTGCTGTACGCTATGTTTCATGGTGTTTCTATTGGAACCAACCTCCTTCGCAGCTTCAGTTGCGGATGGTGGCTGATACATCACAAGTCGTGTTTCCCAAGTTGTAACTTTGCATGGTTTTGCAATGTTATTTCTACATAAAAATTGATACTTTTTGGGGACTTTATGGAAAGACACACAAAGGATTCGGTAGTGGCAGCAGAAAAGGTTAAGACTTTGTCTCTTTTTTCCTCTATAGTGTTCATTAAAAATATTCAATTTTTATGTTTAAATAATATTATTTAATAAAAAAAATTATTTAGGTATAATTTTTTATGTATTTATCGACCATTGGAAATTTACACACATATTTCCTTGTTATTTATCATCTTACTATTCAATTTTCCAATTATACACATCAAACTTATTTGCCCATAAATCCCTAAGTGGTCAATTTATACACAAAAAGACGTGTAATATTATCGTTCTGACATGCCAAAGATAAAGCATAATAGTAATAATTCCATGCTGTATCGTGCTTTTTTACTGCTATATCGGTCGTTGGATATTGAATTACCCCTACCTACCTTTCACAACCAAATTATTTTATCTGCACCAAACTATTGCTGTACTTTCGAATCAATTTTTATCGTGAGGACAGCTTCATTCCCTGTGCCTGTAGAAAACTTCTTTTGAAGGACAATCATCTTGCTACTGTACTGGCTATAAAGTAAAGACAAAGACAGAAAAAACATTCAGGTCCATTATTTGTTAATTTTGTAACCTTGCTAGGCTTAAGTTACAATTGTTTTTTTTTGGGTGGGGGTACACATGTCCAAAGTTCGTCAAAGTTAAGGATCTCACAAACCAAATTTGAGGTCCAATAGCTAATCCCCTAAATCCTACAGTTACCAATTTGCATGGACCAAATTGTTACAAATGCATAAAACCCGGCTTCAGAAATCATCATCATCTGAAAGGCTGGAAGATGATGCTACTGACATACTTGACAGAAAATGTAAATCAAAGTTTGGAAACCTGAGTGGTGCTCTCTTTGATGGTGAAAGAGGTGGTGTTGATGGAGCTTCTCCTACTACATTCTTCTTTTCTAGCTTCCTTTTAAGATCTATGCAAACCTCATCTACCATGTCAACAAAATCTTTCACAATAACAAACAGTTCAAAGGGGTTTGACATGTTCTCTTTGGATCCTCCTCCTAGATAATACTCGTTGGTTTTCTTCACAAGCTCCATGACCTTCGTTTGATCCTCTTTCACCACCTGAAGCTCCTCCTCGCATTCCTTTAGGAACCCTTTCATTTCCTTAATAAATCCACCTTTCTCACTGTTGCCACAGCACGTTACAAGCTGTCGAATTTCACTAACATGAGCATTGAGAGTGGAGAACATACTCATGAAATTCTGATGCTCAATGGTGGCTGCTTTCTTTACTTCAGATAGCTCATCCCTTATCCCTCCTAACACTGCTAAACCAAGCATTAGATACTCCTTCTGTGTCTCATGTTGCATAAGGCTATCTGAATGTGGTCCATTTGTGTTGCTTATTTCACCATTGCTTCTGTCAAGGTTATGCTTTTGATTGATAGCTTGTCGTCTTCCTTCTGATTGAACTAACTGCTCCACAATAAAGTGAAGCAAACTTGTCTTCCCATCTGTGCTTTTTACATCAGGAAGCTTTCTAAGAGCACTTAGGTTGAAACCTTGTGCATTGCCTCTTGAAGTTCCGGCATTCATCCGGTTTCCGGCTTTGAGAATGGCCTCAAGGAACTTCAGTAACAGACCACTAGTCTTCATCTCCTTGCAGCCCATTTCAAGAGTTTGTAGGTGTTCTCTAAGCTGAACAACTTCACAATCATAATTTGATCTGAAAAGCATTGCTTTTAAACGAATGAATGCTGTTGGAACTGCTTTCAGGATGTAGTAGAGGAATGAGTCAGCATCAGCAAGTTTATCTGGATTCCCACTGAATTGGATGATTTTGGCTTCTTCTTCTTGGGTTGGAGCTATCTTAGCGAGTCTTTCGATTGTCTCAACACTGAGTCCTTGGCCATCAAGGAGTGCATCCAGGATTTCTTTGCGGGAAATTGCAAGAGATCTTATCACAATTGCTGTGTTTTGGGATTTTCGAGGGTCGAGAAGGAATAGCTTAGCAGGTGTGTTTGAGTTGGACTTAGCTGAAGTTGTAACACACCTGTTTCTTTCATGAGTTTGATTGTTGGTTGAATATCCAAAGAGTGTTTCTATGAGTTCATCATCAAACCTGTAAATGAAGTTGGAAAAATGAAATCCATAAATTGCATACGAAGTTGACAATGCATTGAAGAAAAGGAAAAACTAGTAACATAAAGTGGGGTGGGGATTGAAATTAAGGAATAATTACCGGAAAGAGCCATCATTGATCTGATCCCACACTGTTGAATGATCAACATTAGCTACAACCTTATCCCAATGTAGAGGCTTAAGTCTTGTTTGGCCAGAACACTTCTCTCCTGAGCTCTCTCCTACAGCAGCCTCTGAGGTGTTTTCCATGTTGGCTTTCCCTTTAGGTGGTGGTGGGGGTTTCAATGATGAAATTAAGCCATTGGCCTTTTGAGTCGATGTTGTACCTTCTCTGTTCATAATTGGAGATAAAGGCAAAGGTGGTGCTTTTGAAATTTTGGGAGGGGAAGGTGGCGGCGGTGGCGGTGGTGGAGGAGGAGAAGGAGGTGGTGGTTGAGTTTTCTTCTCAAGAATCATTGGTGAAGTTTGTGTTATTGATGAAAGTGGAGTTGGTTGCTGAGACAATTGTAGCAGTGAAGATACCTGTGATACTGGTTTAACTAGATCCTCGTGATCAATCAAGCCTGGACCTGGAGATTGACATAGCAGTGGAACCTCCTGAGTCTCATGCTGTATGGATCTTTGAACCATTAAATCTATTCTCTTTTCTTCTTCATAATCTTCAAAACTAGGATTAAATATTCTAGTTGGGAAACTAGTTTTGAAATGCCTGCCTTCTGTTTCCATCATATACAGAATATCAATCCCATTTTCTTCAACAAGTAATTCTTTCATATTACTACCAACTTTCCTTATATCCTCATGGTTCAATCCTGCTTCTCTACGAAAACTTGCCGCAACTCTCTGTCTATGGTGGTAACGAGAACGAGCAAATTTTTGGAAGAAGTAAAAGAAAATCCCAGCAAGAAGTACCATAGCCGCAGCTGTAGCAGCCACAGCCATTGCAAATGCATGACTATGAGCTGACATTGACAAGTTCTGAGGTGGGAATATTCAAGTGTTGTTTTCGGAGATATTCTAATTGAGCTTTAGGTGATCAATGGCATGTGACACACTAGTAAACTTTGGATAGCTGGTTGAGGAACTATACAGAAACTGAGAAAGAACAAAGGAAAACTAAAATAGAACTAGAACAGTTGCTAAGAGTCAGAAATGAAAACAGCATGTTGAAGGGAGTCCGGTGGAACACCTTTTATTTCAATGTGTCTCGTTAAGGCTGTTGACAATTTCAATGAGGTAGTTGTCACTGGTAAGACTTGTATTACTCACTGTCTAAGGATCTATGCCATGTCAGTTAACAGGATCATAAAATGCCCTTAAATGACAATTCCAGGTTGATGCTCAGTAATATATATATATATATATATGTAGGCCCGACAATTTTTGGATGGTGAATTACAATTGTTCCCTTTGTTTATGGTGGCTGACTGGATATAGTGGTTGAACTGTCACAGCTTGAATTCTATTGCCATTGTTAATTAGGCACACAATTGATGACCCTTTGTCTTGGTGTAATGTTTCTCTGAATGGTAATATTTGTTGTGATTTGTTGGCCTAAGCCATGCAGTTTCTCGGAATTGTAACTTGGAAGACAATAATTTTACTCCAGCTGCTGCATTGAGTAAAGTTGGTTGGCATCTCAAGCTTGTAAGGGGCTTGAGTGTTATTTATTGCACTGATGGTCGGTTGTGCTGACTTAAAATGGTTTGGAAACGCACGTCTTGCTTCCAGGGTATTGTCCAATTCTCTTTTGGTGGTTGACATATAATAATGGCAAGGATTAAAAAATCAATGAAAAGACTATCGAGTTTGGACTTACTTCCAATCTTTCGAGTGGCATGATTAAATTAGCATCACCTTCCCCCAGAGCATGGAAACTTGTATGACTCGTGTCCCAGGTAGTTAAAATTGAGATCCTAGATAGGATCGGAAGGGGATGTAAAATCGTAAATCATGGGAACGTAACAAAGATCGTAAGATCCTACCAAAAATAAATAATTATATTCATAAAAATATATTAGCATATAACATATCATAAATAAGTAAAATAACCACACTTTACATAATTAAACTTCAAATAAAATTGGACAAAATTGCATAACCCATAATCCAAGTATTACATAACCACAAGAAGTCTATAAGACCACAAATTATAACACAAAATATAATAGCCACAAGTTTTTGACATAACAAAAATTAAATCATTAAAAGGAAACATCCCACTCCTAAATCATTGAAAGTTACTAGGCAACTATTAGAAATAGAATAACATCTAAAGCAAATCATTTAAGCCATGGTCATCATATTCTTCATCTTATATATGATCTATATCTTCATTGCCATCCCTCGGAATGAGTTCATCAAAATCATCATCATCAAGATCGGGAATTGCCAAATCATCTTTGAGAGCAACACTTCCACTAACACCTTGTCCTTGGGCCATAAGATCATTTGGAATGTTCAAATCTTCTAAATTTTCCAACAGATCTTCTTCTTCATCAACAATCCACTCTTTATCGAAATCCAACTCATCAAGGCCACACTCAAAATCATAAGGCTTTCTTTGTTGCTTCTTTTTGGCCAATCTTGAGTTGGCCATCACAAACACAACATCATTCATTATTTTTTGCTTCAAACGGCTTCTCCTCTTTGTATGGACCTTAAAAAAATTATAGAAGCAATCATCAACACATAGCAATTGGCAACTAATTCTAAGAATAAAATGCAAATCATATTAAACATTGACCATCTCAAAGGCACTCAAATTACACTCACATCCATATGAGCTACATGTCAAACTCAACACATGAATTGCAAATTTTTGAAACTCTGGATGCTCATCCCCATAAGAATCCCACCATTGAGCTGGGGTTTTGGTATTAAGGGCCTTCTTGGCTACTTCCCTTCCAAAAAACTTTACTTGATTCTTGAAATCCTCAAGTTAAGCATCACTCTTAGTAATCTCCTCTATGTCTCCCACAATCCTTTCCATACAATCATAAAGTCCTCTTTTGACTTCATAATCAATCTTGAATCCAGGGGCATAATGCAATTGAGGATTCAAATAATAGCCCATAGCATACAAGGGCCTATGAAGTTGATTATCCCATCTTTCATCAATAATGTCCCATAAAAGCTTATAACTAAAATATTTAAAAAAATTTTGGATTAACTACTAAACAAACACTATAATATTCTAATTTAAACTAGACGTGATTATGCACAATGCATTAATGATAAACAATAGTTTACCTCTTCTAGACACCTTGGAAGGCACTTTGAATTTTCTCCTTTGCACGATCCATCTCTTCATAAATATACCCCATGGCTAGCTTCTCATTCGAATCAACTATACAAAACACATGAAGAAGAGGATAAACATATCTCAAGCATATCAGAATATCTCTCCAAAACATCCTATCCAACACCACATTTTCAATCATCTTCCCATTCTTTGTCTTTGCAAACTTACTAGACTTTCATTGATCGAAAGTAAACATTCTTATCAATGTCCCTTTTTTCTCGTGGAGGCAACCCAAAGTAAGGTAAGATGTTGCAAAGTGAGTCATGCCCGATCTTACCAAATCTTTTCCTTTGGTGTGGTGTTACAGTAAGGAAATGAGAGATGTCCTAGAATAGATATAAGTAGTAATTTTTCTTCCCTTATAAATCGTGTCTTTGAAGATCCAATTTTTTCTCAAAGTTCTCCAACATTAAGTCAATACAGTGTGCTGCACAAGAAGTCCAATAGAGCTTCTTCCTCTTCTCCATTAACATCTCTCCAGCAGCTTTGTAGTTAGCTGCATTATCAGTGACAACTTGGACAACATTCTCCTTGTCAACCTTCTCAACCACATCATCTATCATCTTAAATATCTTATCAACTATTTTGGAAATATGGGAGGCATCAATAGACTTCAAAAAAAAAGTCCCCTTAGGACTATTAACTAAGAAATTCAATATGGTTTGCCTTCTTTTATCCGTCCAACCATCTATCATAATTGTGCATCCCGCTTTCTTCCAATAAGCTCTATGCTCCTCCAATGATTCCATAGTCAAATCTACCTTTTGCTTCAAATATTTCACTCTCAATTCATGGTAGGATGGTGGCTTAAATCCTAATCCATACCTTGCAACTTTTTCAAACATCCTAATATATTCTTCACTTCTTAAGACATTGAAGGGAATGGCATTGTTGTAAAAGAAAGAAGCAATTTCTTGACATGATTCCTCTATCAAATTGTTTTTAAATATGTTGTTAATGGTTGCTTAAGAGCTAATACACCTTTTTCTTGAAAATATTTCCTGGTGTCTCCACTTCTTTTCCCTTTCTTTTTTCACTATCTTCACCGGTTGGTCCTCTTTCTTCAACCTTCTTGATTAGGTTTTGCTGCAAACCAACAACAATATTCCACATTTCATTCTTAACTGCCTCACTAATAGCCAAACAAGCCCCAACATCCTTTTGTGTTCCAACTAAGTGATGCTTCAATCTATAAACTCCCCTTGTTATGATCTTTCACAATATTTACATTTTATTTTTCTTGGATCTCCATCAACAGAAATCTCATGGCTCCATCCCACATCACTTCTATTTTCAGCAGCATTCCTAGGTTGTTTTTTTCTACCTCCACTTTGACTCCTAGGCCCAACAATGCTACCACTTTCAGATTGGGAAGAAATCCTACTGTTACCCTCACTAGCAGCTCCACTTGAGTCCATTTTTCTATTAGCAATCAGAGATCAATACAGCAACAAACACAACCACCAGAAGCAAAGAGAGACAGAACCAACAAAAGGGAAAGGTCGAAGGATAGAACCAACAAAAGAGAGAGACAAAACCTCAAGGCCAAAGAAGCAGCCGGCAGCGGCGACGTGCACAACCGCATAATGGGCGGCTGATGGTGAGCGAGCAACCAACAACCAAGCGCTGTCTTACAAGAGCGAGAGAGAGAGAGAGAGAGAGAGAGAGAGAGAGAGAGAGAGATGGAGAGTTCGAACAGTCAAACAAAGCAAACAGAGAGATCGAAGGAGAGGAGGAGGTTTTAGAGAATCAAAACAGAGAGATGGAGCTGAGAAATGAGTCTAGACAGAGAGAAGGATTGAAGTACCTCATTAGACTTTAGGGCTGGGAATAAAAATGGGCCGAGTTGCTGCTATAGGGAGGATCGGTAGGATCATAAAAACCGCCGATCCCATCGAGTTCACAAGTTTACGCAGCAATCCTGCTACGATTCGAGCTCAACGCGTTCGATGGTGAGATCGGGATCGGAGAGGGGTAATAAGATCGTGAAATCATGCAATCTTACGATGTGGATCCGATTTTAACTACCATGCTCATGTCACTCTTCAATGCAAGGATATCTTAACCCTTTCATTACCCACAAGTATCAAACTCTTTATTGGAGACAGCAAGAAGTATATTATTGGCGAAAATGCAAATAAAAACTTCTCAAAGACACATGGAGATTAAAATGGAATTATTAACACAATTAAATGTGAGTAACATAATGCAAAAATGTTACTGTCTTTTCATTCATATTCAACAATTTAACAAGAGGTCCGTTTGAGTATTTTTCCTAAAATCTTGAGACTGCGATGTTTTTTCAACACTTCATATTGAGACATCCTAGGCTCAATTTTGGTTTTTTAGTGCCCAATTTTATAAGATTCAGAGACTTTGGTGAGTTGCAGTAAAGCCAAAATCTAAGTAAAACAATAGATTGATAGAAAAGGATGTCTTCAGGCAGTTGCAATAACACCAATGTTGGTCAAAACATTGCTCTATTTTTAACTTTTTGATAGATTTCATCTGTACAAAAGCAAAATCAACAACCAAGTGTGGGGCCAAAAAATCAGTGATTCTGACATTACTCTTTCTGATCCGAATACATACTCTCAGCAATACATACAGAGTGTATAACAAATGTAGAACATACTATATGATTCGATATGAACACAGGGGGCTTTTGACCCATTTACAGTACTTTTATAAACAAAATACTAAAGTATTGCTACTTCAAAATTAATACATTATCTACCATCCTTTTTGACAATACGACAATCTACAGGAATTTTTTATTTTTTTTTTTATCTTCATCAACACAATAGGGCTAGTTGGCTATGTGCCACTAGTGACACATCTTCCTTTTGCTCCACTATTTTTATAATAAAATAACATAATCAAAGCCATAAATTTTGTAAAATTTTATTTATTGCTTTAGTTTTAAAAAAAATGTTTCTCCTAAATTTGAAAAATTCAGTTTTATTTAAGAGAAACAATTTTTTTTTTCAAAACTAAAGTCATCAATAAATTTTACAAAATTAATGGCTTCTCTTATATACTACATTAAAAATAAATAAATAAAACTAAATTTTACAAAATTAATGTCTTCTCTTATATACTGAATTTAAAATAAAATTAAATAAAACCGAACTTTACAAAATTAAGAGAAACCATTTTTTAAAACTATTAAGTCATAAATAAATTTTACAAAATTAATGGTTTCTCTTATATAATGAATTTTAAAAAAATTATATAAAACTGAACTTTTACAAAATTAAGAAAAACAATTTTTTTAAACTAAAGTTGTAAACAAACTTTTGCAAAATTATTTGACTTTGACTTTATTATTTTATTATAAAAATAATGGAGCCAAAGCAAGATACACCATCAATAGCGCATAGCCAAATAGCACCACTGTTTGATGGAGACAATTTAAAAACTCCTGTAGATTGCCAACTTATCAAAAAATATGGTAGATAAGGTATTGGTTTTGAACCAGCAATACTTTGATAGTTTGTTTACAAAAGTGCTCTAAATGGGTCAAAAGAGACTGAACATCGGTGCGGCCAAAAAATAGGCATGTATAGGGTTCCATTCTGTCTCTATTTCTCACCACAATTTAGAATTCTTAGGAGGACAAGCTGGATGGTGATAATTGTGAAAGTCATGATGATGATGGATCGCAAGGATGAGTCGTTGGCGGGGAGATTGTTTAGTCGATAGAGATGGACTGCAATCATCTGATTGCATTCTTTTGTGAGATCTTTTCTCTCCTTCCTTCACTTCACCTCTCATGATGAAATCTTTAACAATGAGTTTGTGAGTTGGGATTTTGAAAGAAAAAAAAAAAGAAGAGAAAAGTAGAGTTTGAAGAATAAAATGAATTTATAGTTACTCTTGAAACTCTTCCTTTCCCTCATTTTCACTCCAAAATCTCAACTTATAAACACACCTAAGTGTCTTACATCTAATAACTTCACTGGCTTCAACAAAAATTCCTCTGCTCCTTCCTTCAATCTCCTGCTAAGAAGAGTGTCTAAAAATACTAGCCATGAGAAAGAAGCACAGAAACGTCATAAATTGATAGTTGCTATTGCTAGGTATAGAATAAAATGTAATATTTTATTAAAATGTCATTAGATTACTGATTGGATTTATTTCGCCAAAAGCACTCGACATGATATGAATGTATGCATGGTAGTTGATAATAAAATGAACAACTATGTGGCAATTATAATGACAATAGTTGCTTGCCAGCATGCCAGTAAGATCCTTGTACGGTTGGTATCAGACAAACGAGAATCCGGACTTATAAATGCTTCAATCGTTAAGGTCAGCATTGCAAGTCAAAAGTAACATGTTCCCTAATGCTTGAAACCCAAAGCTTCTAATTTTGAGAACATGTATCAACTCTGTCTTGTAAGTAAATGTTTTCACATGACTGCTAGCAAAACAAATAACATCAAAGTATTGGGGTCACAAACCTCCTATTTTAGGTAAAGGATTCTCAGTCATGTTTTGTTGAGTGACGAGAAGGGACAAGTTATATTGGAAATTTTGCTTCGAATTTTAGTGCTTATACATTGTTAACTGAACGCTCGACAGGTGGTCTGTATCCCAAAAAGAAAAAAAAAAATTAAAAATAAAAAGTCAAACTAGCCTCATCTCAGGCCTAAGTGGCAATCTTCCATGCTCATGTCTATCCCTACTATCATCCATTGCTAGTGTTAATCATGGCCCATCATGTTGCCGGCCTACACCTAAGTTTCTATCAAAGATCTCTTGGGAACTTTAACACTCCTCCTCCATATCAGTTCAATATTTTGGGTTCCACACATGGAGTTATTATCTAATCCTGCAGATGATTATACAAATCATTAGAGGAGATAGACTTTCGTTCAAGTCAGAACGAGGAACATGTGAGGAATCCAAGTAAAGGTGGGGTTCCTTATTTATGTCTAAATATGCATGTTTTTCAATGGAAAAATCAGATTGCAGACGCAATATGATGGTAGTTGTCGATTTTCTAGAGGGACTTGATTTTTGATACCTTATCTCATCAAAACACAGGCACAATCAACAAACAAACATGATCCCAAATGTAACGGTTACCACAAAAATTAAGAATTTCTCAGCAAAAACCCATGTTATACCTAATACTAGAACCGAACAAATGACAATGTGCTATTTAGTTGAGAGCTCACCTATCAATTTGAGTCAAGATATTCTCTGATGACACGATAACCATGGGAATCCTCTAAAAACAGATGACTCCTGCTGAAATTAACACAAGAGGAGTCAAGGTGCGCCCTTGTCTTATCTTATCTATAATTAACCAAACATTAGCAGTTATCTAGGTTCTTCCCAGCATCTCTGAATTCAAAGGAGTAAATAACAAGGGTTGAGGAAGAACAAATTACCCACCTTGATCCTCTTGAGCAGTTCATACCCTGTCATCCCTGGCATGGAATAATCCACATTATCAGATTAACCTTCACACTCTGCCACCATAACTAATCAAACAATAACATAAGAACCAACCAATCAATTCCACAGAACTAACCTCAACAAGAAAAGAGTTAAGACTCCAAAAGCAAAACTTGCTTACATCAAATCCAAGGGAGCTCTTTTCTCCCTCCAACCCCAAATACTAAGTAGCTCTAATTGCACTCTTCTCTCACAAGCCCACACATTTTTGTTTGAACTGACTTTGAAAGTGTCTTACCCATGGCCGTGACTTATATTTACACGCCTTCAGATATTAGCTTCATGCAAATATGGATATACTCAGATCATATAATAAAATGGAAATGCTACAAAATCAACTAAACGAGAAGAAGAGTGATTGAGTGACAATACTCAGAGCTACTACAGAACCACCAGTACCCCACCATACCTATCCATGATTGGTTTATAATAATTGGCACTACCAGTAGTCTCCACACGAGCAGATTCCATCACGAAAGTGATGGAACCGATTGGTGTCTCTCACTATGATTTCCCTCTTCACCAACAACGACACGTATTTTATTGCTGAGTGGCAATCACCACAAACCCTGATATTCTTCATAATGCGTACACTGGATCCAGGAGAAGTATTCATAAGTGCAAATGCAAGAGCCAGCTTCTCACTGTGATATTGTATACTTACTTCCTTCTCTTGTTGATCTACATACAAAAGCACATGACTAGTATCTGGAACGTAGCCAATCTCTTTAATTTCCTGATTTAGCTTCTCCCACATTTTATGAACCTTATCATTCTGAGGATTCGCAATGTCATTTGCCACAAATACATGGACAGAATTCTGAATCTCAACCCAACTACATGCGGGTTGCTTCTTCAACCCACTATCCTTCATTATCTTTCTGACTTTTGCAACATCCCTCCACCTACCTGCAGAGGCATATATATTGGCAAGCAATATATGCATCCCTGAATAAGAAGGATCAAGCTCAAAAACACGTTCAGCAGCATAAGCACCAATGTCCATGTTCTTATGCATCCTAGAAGCACCAAGCAAAGCTCCCCAGATAGCTGCAGTGGGTTCAATTGGCATTTCTTCTATGAACCTCTTTGCTTGATCAAGAAGACCAGCTCGACCAAGAAGGTCAACAATTGTCACATAATGTGAGATTTTTGGTTCAATATTGTACTTTCTCATCAATCCAAAATAATGTTTACCATCATCCAAAAGTCCAGCCCGGCTACAAGCAGTAAGAACACAAAGGAATGTTATATCATTGGGTTCAATCCCAGCCCTTAGCATTTCTTCAAACTGTTGCACAGCTTCCTTTCCAAGTCCATGCTGGGCATACCCTATCAGCATTGAATTGCAAGAAACCACATCAAGCTTCACCAATCGATTGAAAACCTTTCTTGCATCCTGAATGCTGCCTGACTTTGCATACATGTGAAGAAGAGTGTTGCCCACGTAACCAACTAATTTTCTGCCTGATTTTATCATATGTGCATGAAGCCATTTACCTAGCTCCAAAGATCCAATAGAGGAAGAAGAACATACAAGGGCAGAATATGTAAACTCTGTTGGTCTATAACCTTCCCTTTGCATCCTCTGAAAGAGAGCCAGAGCTTCCTCTACTTCACCCTTCCTAGCATAGCCAGTAATCAAAGCATTCCAGGAAACCTCATTCTTATTTTCCAGCTTATCAAATGCCAGTTGCGCTTCCCTCAAGTAGCCACACCTAGCATACATATCCACAAGCGAACTGCCCACGAAAACATTGCAGTGACATCCATACTTCAAACAACATGCATGAATTTGCTGCCCATCCTTATAGCTTGGTATAAACCCACAAGACTTCACCAAGCTTGATAACGTGAATTCATTCGGTATGGACCCATAACGCAGCATCTGAGGGAACAAAACAAGTGCATCCTCAGCACATTCATTCTGGGCATAACCAGTAATCATGGACGTCCAAGTAACCATGTCTTTCACCGGCATTTCATCGAACATCCGGCGAGCGTCTTCCAAACTGCCACACCTTGCATACATGAAAAGAATGGAATTTTTAATAACAAGGTCATCCCTGAGCTTGGAATTAAAGATGTGGGAATGCACCAATCTTCCTTCTTTAAGCTTCACCAACTGAGTGCATCTCTTCAGCAAAGCATTGTACACAGTTCGGTCTGGTTCAAGTGAGCCACGGTCAATAAGATCCAGAACATGGAGACCAGTTTCAGAGTTCAGATGACTCGGACGAAGAAGGTCCCTGTCATCAATAATACATGAATTGTCTAATTTTTCACCCTCTGAAACATCTGAATTTGAGAAAGTAGCTGCAGATGAAGATTGCCAAAGTGTGCGAATGCTACCCGAATGCCGTTTGATGAGTTTAACTGCAATTAATTACAGAGCAAAATGGAAGACTGAGTAATACACTACTCAGTGAATTGAGTAAAAATGAGAATGATCATATTCATTGACTTAAACTGATATATATACATGACAGCAGGTGTAGATTAGAAACTATACATGTGCTCATACAATAACATATCCCAGTAACTAATCATCCAACTTACCAACCAACACAACCGTTTTCTGTTATTATAGCGATACTTAGCTAAAAGAAGAGTGAAAATGAATAGGAAAAAAAAAATGAAATAAGAATTCTGAGGATTGCGAAGCTTACCGGGGCATAGGAGCAACGATTTGAAGACACCAAACGAACGGGAAACCGAAAAAAGGTTCTTACATTGGATCATCACCTCAGATTCTGAATTGTATTTTAAGAGTTGCGAGTATGTTCTTTCAGTTTTAGTGCCCCAACTCTCATATCACTTCGCTGGATGCTATCCAGTGAGATTGCGAGTAAGGGTGTGCGTAACCCGACGTGCTTGGGTTGGGTTCTAGTTCTGGAAAAATTGATTACAAACCCTACTATCCCCGTGTCAGGGGCGTTCGACAATACACACACGCGAACAGAGCATCAGTGGCGACTGTTGAAACAAGGCTGTCTCTCTCCGCGTGTTGGAAGTGTGAGGCGTTTGTTTAGCTGTCTACCCCCAGGCGCTTTTTTTTTTTTTTTTTTCGTATAGACCATTTTGTTTTGGGTCAACATATAAACCATCATTATTTGAAAATCTATTAGATTGCGACTAATTAAGTTCGACATGGATCGACTCATAAAGATCTTTTGACATCAATTTTTTTTATTTATTATATTCAAATTCAAGATCTTATTTAAAAAAAAAAATATTAATAATTTGAACCAACTAAATATTGATTTGTCTAATTTTAATAATGTTATTTAAGGCTTTTTTATTTTTTAATAATTAGAAATCATATTTTTAAGTTTTGATTTTATTTATTTTTTAAAAAGTTAATTTTATGCTTTTTTAATGCAGTTAAAATTTCAAAATTTTCAAAAAAATATCTTTTAAAATATTAAAATTTAAGATTTTTATTATTATATATTTAAATATAGAATAATTTATTCATAAATAATTCTTTAAAAAATTCTCTTCACATAATAATTTAAATAAATTATTTATCCAAACCGATCTTTAGGTAAGTTTTTCTTTTTTAAATTTAAAATTAAAAAATAATTATTTATTTTTTTAAAGTAGAAATGAAGTTGATTCTGTGAGTTGAAGTAGGAGAGAGAAAATTAATAAAATTTGCGAACGTATTTTTTACAATAATTTTGTAAAAAAGCCAATGTTTACTTTTCTTACTTTTTTCCTCTTTACAATGATTTATATTCAAATATATTTTTTCCTTTATCCTTGTTTTATAGTACAACTAAATGCTTTTTAATTACTGATTGTACATGATAAACTTTTTTTAAAAATATTCAAAAAAATCATATATAATTGTTTTATATTATCTATTTATTTTAACTTAAAGTAAATTAATTAAATATGTAATCAATAAAAAATTAATTTAAAGTTAAAAATTATTATTTAAAAGTTAATAATAAATATTTTTATTAGTTGTATATTTAATTAATTATTTTTAATTAAAAATATAAAATATTGAGAATTTAATTTATATACACTAATAATATAAAAAAAATTTCATACTGTCATCTAATTATATCTTACCAAATTAGCAAACATATTTGACTTTTACACCCACTTTTTTAGAAGTTATACAAATGGAAGAATTTGATTGGATAATAGTATAAAAAAATTTTATATTATCAATGCATACAAATTAAATCCAAATATTGATATATCAATTTTCTTTAAAAAATTATCATGTACAAAAAGTAATTTTGTATCCAAACATCCTCAATTATAATTAAAAAAAATACGTCTATATTTATCACATCAAAAGTTTAATAAATTGCTATGATAAGAAATATTTTTATAATAAAGGATCAAAATTTAGACCATGTAGAAGATAACTGTTGACAGCCTCTTAATTACAATAGTATTCAAAGGTTAGAAATACCTTTAAAACCAAAATAATTACTTTTATAATTATATTTAAACGTAAAACAATTTCATATTTCTGCTTCTACTTCTATTTACTTTTTTGAAAATAATTATCCAAGTACGCCCCCAAGCTAAGCTGCTGACAATGTTAATGAGATAGTTGTCACTGCTTAGATTTGTATTACTCTGTCTGAGGGTTTATGCCATATATCAGTAGCACCATAAATTGCGCTCAAAGGACAATTCCCAGTTGAAACCCAATGATATCATATATAGGTCAGACAACTTTTGCATGGTAAATTACAATTGTTGCCTTTGTTTATGGTGGATGACTCCATGTAATGGTTGAGCTATCACACCTTTATAGCCATTGTTACGTAGGCACACGATCGATGACCTTCCTATTGGTGAAATGCTCCCCTGAATGGTAATATTCGTTGTGAATTGTTGGCGTAAATAATGCACTTTCTCCGAATTGTAAGCAATAATTGTAAGGTGCCACATTGGGTAGAGTTTGTTGGCATCCCAAGCTTGAAGGGCTTGAGTATTATTTATTGCACTGATTGGTTGGTTGTGCTGACTGAAAATGGTTTGGAAACGCACATCTTGCTTCTACCGTTCTCTTCTCTTTTGGTAGTTGCCGTATAATCATTGCAAGGATTAGATTAAACAACCAATGAAAAGGCCATCCAATTTGGACTTACTTGCAAGCAAGCTTCCAAGTGGCATGATTAATTTAGCATCGAAGAGCATGGAAGCTTGGTCAACTCTTGTTACTCTTCAATTCAATGAGGAGTTCTAGCATTTTGGGGATAGAAAACAGCAAAAATACAAGGATACCTTAACCCTGGGCTAATTTTGGCATTGCTTATTGTGGCATCCTAGGCTCGGCTTTGGTTTTTTCAGTTGATTCGTATTCTATAATATTCAGAGACATTGGAGACCTGCTATGCGTAGGGTAAAAATTGGAGATAATTTTTGATGGATCCTATTGTAAAATTTGTGTAAAATTAGCAGAACAATGGAAGAGGAGGTTCTCATGCGGTTGAAACAACAACAACGTTGGTCAAAACATTGCCATATTTTTAAATTCTTGATAGATTTCATCTGTACAGAAGCCAAATCAGCAAACATGCATGGGGCCAAAAAATCAGTGATTCTGACATTACTTTTTCTCATTCTTAATCCTAGTACATAATGTCAGCAATACGTAAAGAGCGGAGAACAAATGCAAAATACACTACAAGATTCTATAATCACATTGGTGTAGCAAAAAAAATTGGGGACATATAGGATGCTACTCTATCTATAGCTGTCATCACAATCTAGACTTCTTCGAGGGCAAGGTGGATGGTGATAATGGTGGAAGTCCTGATGATGATGACGATGGATCGCAAGGATGAGTCATTGCTGGGGAGATTCCAGTTGACAGGGATGATGATGGAGTGCAATCATCTGATCGCATTCTTTTGTGACATCTTTTCTCTCCTTCCTTCACTTCACCTCTCATGATGAAATCTTTTAGGCGCCTCACATCTGATAACTTCACTGGCTTCAACAGAAACTCCTCTGCTCCTTCCTCTAAGCACCTGCTAATTAGCAAATTTAACTACTAAGAAGTGTGTCTAGAAATTAATACTGGCCATGATATGAATGCATGCGTTGTAGTCGTTAATAAGGTGTACAACTATAGTGGCAATTATAATGACAATAGTTGCTTGCCACCATGCCAATACAGGTAGTGATCATCAGACAAATGGGAATCTGGATTTATATATGCTTCAACCATTGTGGTCAGCATTTGCAAGTCAAAAGTAACATGTTCCTTAATGCTTGAATCCCAAAGCCTCTAATTATGAGACCATGTATCGGTTCTGTATATTAGGTAAATGTTTTCACATGACTGCTAGCAAAAGAAATAACATCTAAGTATTGGGGGCGCAAACCTCCTGTTTTAGGTAAAGGATTTTCGATTGAGTGAAGGGAAGGGACTTGTTATATTGGAAATTTCGCTTTGAATTTAGTGCTCATACATTGTCAGCTGAACACTCCTTGGAATTTAAGTGTGACAATAAAGTCCCACATTGGTTAATAATGGACCAACTGAAGACCATATAAATGTGAAAATCAATAGACTCACCTTAAGATTTAGGGTACTAAATCACAAAAAAGTATTAAAGTGGCCGTATCTCCACTGCGTACTAGTTATCACCCTACGCGAAAGTTTCTATCAAAGATCTCTTGGGAATTTTAACACTTTTCCTTCATATTATCAGTTATTTGGGATCCACACAACGGTTTTGGTTCAATTCAGAACAAGTAACATATGAGGAATTCAAGTATAAGTGGGGTTCCTCATTTATGTCTATATATCTCTCAATGGAAAAATCAGATTGCAGATGCAATATGATGGTAGTCCTCAATTTCCTAGAGAGACTTGATTTTTGATACCTTATCTTATCAAAGCACGGGCACAATCAACAAACAGACATTCCGACATGTAAATGTTACCACAAAAATTTAAGAATTTCCCAGCAAAAACCCATGTTATGCCTAATACTAGAACCAAACACCTTGCTATTTAGTTGAGAACTCACCGATCAATTCGAGTCAAGATATTCTCCGACGACATGATCACCACTGGAATCTCTCTAAAAACGGACGATTCCTGCTGAAATTAACGCAAAGGGAGTCAAGGTGCGCCCTTATCTTATCTTATCCATAATTAACCAAAAACTAGCAATTATCTTATCTACGTTCTTCCACGAATTTCTAAATTCAAAGGAATAAATAACAAGGTTCGAGGAAGAACAAATTACCCACCTTGACCCTCTTGAGCAGTTCATACCCTGTCATCCCCGGCATCGAATAATCCGTGATTATCATATTAACCTTCACACTCTGCCACCATAACCAATCAAACAATAACATAAGATGCAGCCATCCAATTCCACGTAACCGACATCCCAGAAATGTAAGAGTTTAAGAATCCAAAAATAAAACTTGCTTACATCAAATCCAAGGGTGCTCTTCTCTCCATCCAACCCCAAATACTGAAGAGCTCTAGTTCCACTCTCCACCACCGTCACTGCAAAATACACCACAGCTCCAAAACACAGCTTCAGAAACCATGGAACCAATCCAAATGCAACTACACCACACCAAACAACACTAACACTCAAGTTTATAACATTAATTACCTTTGCAAGAAGATATCTTCAGCAAGCGCTCAATGACCTTTCGATCCACAAGGCTATCATCAACAGCGAGAACATGCAGTTCCCCACCTGCACCTGAAGGTGACACCTCAAGCTTCTCCGGCAAATTCTGCCATAAAACTTCGCCGGCGGCAGCCATCACCAAAGTATGAAGTATTTATGAAGCACAACACAACAAAAAGTACACAACACAATACCCCTTGTATGTTAAGAACAGCAAAATGAGAGTGAAAATGGAAGGAACAAAGTGAGAGGGAGGAAATGAAGGGGTGGGTTTTTAAGTACGAAGAAAAACACAGAAAGAGAGAGAAAGGGACGCGTACTAATACAAAATGGAAAGAGAGATTGTGGGGCTGATTTTGGTTTGAATTAATGAAAAGAATAAAGGTGACAGATTCGGAGGATCCAAATCTCAGAGATCTTTGCAAATCCATCCACCTCCACTTGTCTCTTCTCCTGTCAAGATCAATATCAAAATCATAATCAAAATCCATATCTTACTTTTATTATGTTTTGTACATACGTGTATCTATATATCTGATTTAAGGATTTAATTTAATTAACTAATCATAACATGTTTGATTTTTTTTTTTTGGTTTAAAAAACTCTAATCTATAATCTATAATTCAGCTAAAAAAAATTTCTCTTGATTAATTATCATTTTTTGCTCAAAATATAAATTATATACGACGTTCACATCTTTATCATTCACGTAACTAGATCATGTACAGTATACATGCGAGGATACTCATCCCATCGTTGGTCATGCTCAGACAAGGCCGAGTATGTTTGTTTGGGCCAGTTCCCTGTTGTCGCCGCGGGTTTTGACATTTGTTTTGATGTTAAACAATTTTTATTATTTTTTTATTTTTTGGCTGGGACTACCCACCTTTTTCCTTATCCATCGATTATTTGTTTATTCCGGGGGCTTATTATGCGGTCAGGATTGGCATGGGAAGGGGAAAAAGAAGGAACTTTGTTATACTTTGAGAAACCCAGTATTTTGTAATTTTACTTTCACATTTTCTTTTCATGTTATACTTTGTATGTTTTAATTTAATATTATTCAATAATTTTTGTACGATCACGATGTGGGCGAAATTGATTCTCGTTCGAATAAATTATGTCCTTTTAATTTGATACTGAATTTCAATAGTTAAAAGAAATCATTTACTTTAAAAAAACAAATTATTACGTACCATTGACATTTTTAATAGTATTGCAACAAGATACTAATTTACATTTTTGAAAAACTTACAGAGATAAATTATATTCCTACTAACACTTAAATAAAATTGTACATTTAAATGATGGGCAATGTTTACATATGTTGTATGTTTCATTTTCTAGAATTGCGAGGATAATGTCTCTCACAATTTTTAAAAAAAAATGTTTACATATATAAAACATTTAAGGCATATAAAAGCATTTATCAGTTTAATTGTTATATACTAACAATATAAAAGAGTTTTATATTATCATCCAATTAGATACTTATATTTATAAAAATTTTTAAGTTGAAGATAATTGAATCAAATATTTTTAATAATATGATAATATATGATTAGATATTTATATAAAAAATTTTAACACTGACAATGAATACAAATTAAATCTAACATTTATTTTGTATTATTTAGTTTATCTTTAAATTCATAATGTCACATTATTTTTTTTTAATACAAATCCAATTCAGTGCATTTTAAATCTATAAATTTTAAGTTTAAAATATAGTTTGTACGATAATACTTAATATAGATGTACATATTTACTTATATACATACTATCTTAATATTTGCCTATTTTTTATTTTTTATTTATAACTATTCTTGTTTTATTTTGTGAACTAACATTATTTTATTAAAAACTCAAAATGTAAAGTGAGGTTTTGTCTCAAATGCATCTTGCAAAGTATGGTGATGTACCATGTACTTGCTTTTACCCACAATCAAAAAATATGACTAAGTGAATATTAGAAAATGGCTAAATGAATCTGGGAATGTGGCTAAAAGAAATTACGAATGTCGCTAAACAACATCTTCTTATCTTCTTCCTCTCTACCACCAACCATCACCACCACCACTTTCAATATCTTCAACTCCATCCTTCTCTTAACAACAACAACAACAACAACAACCACTCTCCCTCGATGAGATTCGCAACAACTCTCTGAGTTTCGCCACCCCACTAATGCCCCTCAGAAATCAGCTAAAGTAGCTCGAACCAAACAGAGATTTTGGTTGAGACACAGTGGAAGACCTTTCTCCCTCGACTCCATTTGCGCGATAACTTACGGAATGCCAAGGAGCAGCAACATGAGGCACGGTCACAAATGCAGGCTTTGGTGGCGGAGCAAGGTGGCGGTGTGTGCATTGGTTCATGATGGCGAGAACAAAGGCTATAATGTGGACTATACAGCAGAAGTGAAGTGACTGTTGGATGAGGATGACGACATCGAGTTAAGGCTGCAGTGGCTGGTGGTTGATGGTGATGACAATGGAGCAGAGTGTGGTGGTCACATTTATGCTCTAGTCGAACCAAAGCAATGTTTGTGTGTGTTATGCTCCATGCTGGTGGCAATGAGATGATGGTATGGTAGGCTTTGGTGGTTAGGTGACTATGCAAATGATGGTGGTGGTTGTAGAGGGGAGGAAGGAGATAAAGAAAAGGTAATTTAGCCATATTCACTACTGCATTTATCCCATTGTGCTAAAAATCGGGAATTGGCCAGGTATCTGGTCCGGTTATGCCTAAGGAATCGCTGCATTAAAAGATCAGTACTGAACAGGCCAAACTGGATTGGTTTTACCGATTGGTCGACTTTTTTTTTTGAAAAAAGAAGTGCAAAATTATTTTTTGATCATCAATAGTGAAGTTAAGTATTTCATTATGATGAAAAATGACCAAAAATACATTTTGATTAACAAAGCTAAAAATCACTACATCTGTTACTCTTTAAAAAAGAGCTTAGATGTGATAAATATAAAAAAAAATTATACATGGATACTATTTATAGAAATCCCAAGAGTAAAAATTTTTTACTCTAAGTAATATGATATTTCTTGAATACTTTATAATAACTTTAAGAAAAAAAATTTAAAATCTAAACAATATGAAATTTAATATTTTTCTTATATTGATTATGTTAATATGATTTAATAAAGTGATTTTGATTTTTAAAACTATTTTTATCATATTAAATTTTTTTAATCATTATTATTTATCTTATAATATATTATTAATCATATTTATGTATATTTATATATAAATATATATTTTATTATATTCCGGTTGAACTTTTAATTAAACCGATAAAACTATTGAAGTTTTGAATTAATACGTTATCTGATTAATATCCGATCCAATTTTTAGGCCTTAATTTACTCGCATTCGGAATTGATTTAACTAAATTTTTATCTTTCTTTAACTACATACTCTGAATACGGATAATAAGCAAATGCTCCTACGCCAACAAATGCCTTTCAGAACGACCCTGTGAAGTGATGCATTTATTAAAGATTTGTAAATCCTAGCAATATTTATTTATTTTTTTAATCTTACAATCCTCGAAGAAATAAATTTACATATGAAATTGGGTAAAAGTAAAAGTTCGTCAAAAAAGAGCTTCAAAAGTCACCACTTTCTTTTCAGCGTATTATGTTGGTGTTTAATGCTGGGAAAGCGCCGTTTGGCCGGGAGAGCGTGGTGTGGAGTGGTGTTTAATGGACCGTACAGGATCATATCTTAGGTTGATACGGTGGCAGGTGCCGCTGCTACCCCACCCCTCATGTCTTATATTCTCCGCCCTTTGCTCGAGCGGAGATCCTAAGTATTAGCAAAGATTTTTATTGATATGTTTCTGCGAAATGTTAGTTGAAAAATTAAGACTACAAGTATTAAATCAAAATAAATTATTCAATATGTTACAAAATTGAAAATTGAAAAGTATTTTTTGTCAGACAATTTTTTTATCTTCTAACAAGCGGCTTAGTTATATTTGTTCGAAAAAAAAAAATACTCATAGAATCATAAATAAAATAATGTATAATTCATTCATTTGCTGATTGTGTCCACCATGGGATTCGCGGGTTAATGACTCTGTGCAAATTGCGCGATTTGCTTTGGAGTTTACGTTCCCACCGTATCCACCTGATCTGCCTTTTCATGCTCGGTTCACGAAGCCACTTAATTATAATAAACAAGTATGAAAATAACTTCTTTTTTATCAGAAGTATAAAAAATTCTCAAACTAGGGAATCTGAATCTCCTATGATTCTCAAGCATTATGTATACTGTAATTATGTGTCTTAAATAGAGAGTATGGTATTTTATATATATTTAGGAGAATATAATATTTCTGGATAACTAAACTCTAAAAGTTGTAACACATCGCCATAATTAGAATTTGTGGTAATGTGATGCGAATTCAATATAAAAAAATGTTATATTTTATTGCAATTTTAATCAAAAAAATTGGTGATTTATTTGGTGCCTGTCTATAAATAAAGTGATATCCCATAATAGCTCAGCAAAAATATTTGATAGTACTCTAGATTGAAGTATGCGAGCCTAACTCGGTTCAATAGTTAAGCCCAATTAGATGTCAGATTTATCACTATCTGATGCCCGGTTCAAACTCATATACGAACTAAGACCTAAATTCGGATTAAAGCCCAAATCTGGGTTAAGTGTAACAATCCTCTAACACTGCAAAGTGGTACTCACCTTGCGTATTGCCAATAAACTAGGATCCATCCATTAACCCCTAGCTAATAGACGTCCCAAGTTATCCCCTACTATGGCAGAACTAGAGCCGTATGTTCTCAACTACCTACCCGTATATATATGAGTACAGTTATGGACCTCAGGTACTTTTTTGAACCCTCTCATACACTCACCTACACTCACTGACTTGAGCATCAGAGTCCTTATAGATACTCCCATCACTGTGGAACTTCAGCTTCCTCAATTCGTCAATCACATCGCAAGTAGTTTGAGGTCCCAGTTGTTGCTCGAATTACTCTTTAGGTAACCCACTTCCGAGCATATAGTATTTGAGAGTATGAGATATCTTACCAAAAAAGTTCCATACTATCTCCATGTGAGGTTACAAGGAATACGTGTTTCTTGACAAAAGATAATTCACAATGAGTCCCCCCAATTCCACCACCCTAAAAAGTCCCAACACATCACTACAAGTTCTACGAAATTGTGGCGATATATTGCGAATCTCCTTGCTTGTGTCAATTTTTTTTTCCTGAAACACCATATCTCTCTAATATTTTTAAAAATACAATAAAACTAATGTTTGTTAATAAAAACACAATAAAGAATCCAAACAACCTTATGTGATTCTATCTTTTTTTTTAAAATATCATTTATTTAAAAACTAGGCAACACTCAACTAGAGTCATACTCTCCTCTTGCTTGAGGCATAGTGGATTTATTACATTGTGTGTTTATCTTTGATTCTTCGTGGAAAAATGAGAGAGAAAGGGAGAGAGAAACAAAAATCAGGTTTTGAAGTGATATTGCAAAGAAAGAATCCATTTTCTACTTGAGTACGGTAGAATTTTTCCACCCAACTAATAATTCAATGTATAATATAACGGCTATTAAGATACTCCACCTTATCTTTTGGACCACAAGTACTTCATTCTTAAAATTATCAAAGTGACTCACCTTCATTCGTAAATCATATATTCCAATTACCCACCCTATTTCGTTTATCCACCCTCCCTAATCTCAAATATTTCATTCTAGTGACCCTTTCTTTCCATGCTCTATAATATTTTGCAACCCTCCTCTGAATTAGATAAACAAGATGAGATCAATAGAATAGGTTTTTATTTTTACTTATTTATTTTTGCGAAGGAACATGCAAATGTAGTGGGCTATAATACACTTTGCTTGTAGCTTGTATCTAATAATACCATATCACCTTCTTCTTTTTTTCTCTTGGCATTTTATTTTTTCATTAGTTCCTTGATATCATTTTCAACCTAGTGGTTTCTTTATTAACAATTATTATGGTACCTGTTTCTCCTTGTGACAATTAATGATGATAATAACAGAACTCCCCTTTGCCCTACCTCACCGCCACCATATTCATCGACATCTTTTACAAAAGAAAAAAAAATATAATTTATCAGCTATGAAACTGTAATTTATCAAATATTTATCCTCTTAACATGGCTTCTCGCCCATTTGGTTGTCTCTGTAACTAGGAACCACAAGGGAATGAGGGATTATTAGAGTGGGCAAGGAGGACGATTATTGGAGTCTTTGTCACATGTAGCGACACCAAGCTCCTCGGCGTCACCACCTCGTTGTACAATGCCACCACATTCATCATCTTCGTAACCATTATCATGTTATGGATCTTCATCACGTTGGCAAAGAACCCTGTCTTGTCGTTAACATCAAGCCCTAACCGAAGGACATAGTTGGCGGACTTCACAATTTGGAAGAGCCATGAGATCAAGATCAATATTGTAGGTGGTAAGCCTCAAAGGAGAAGGAGAGGTTGGTAGCGTCGTGGCAGCACAACACAACAATTAGAGGAGGAATAAAGTGGCAATGATAGCGGTGGAGGTCTTCGTCAATGGCTGTGGGAGGGGTTAAAAGATGGTGGTGGGACTGGAAATAGGAAAGAGAAGAGATAGATAGGTATTTTGTTAGTTTTAAAATTAATAATTTATTTTATAATTATATATAATTATTATATTTTTAAAATCTAAACTGTTCAAAAAATATACAACAGTCAAAACTGAATGGACCATCAGTGATTCTAAAGATAAGGCGGATTGTCTTATAAACCACCGTATAAGTATTTGCAAATGTATGAAATTATATACCGTAATAATAATAGTGCTTGAAGCAAGAGGACATCAAATAAAATCTACAATACAATAAAGGTGTGATTGGATAACATCACTTATAATTTTTTTTTTAAAAGTTAAAAATTATATTTTTAATTTTTTTTTTGTCTCATTTGATTATATAATTTATTATTTTTTAAAAAATTATTTTTATTTTTTAAAAAATTTAAATATCTAACTTTTCAATAAATATTTTTTAAAATATTATAAACAAACACTCTTATTATAATATTTTGAAATATAAAATAACTTAGTCATAATTTTTTTTTAAAAATTATTTTCATATAAGAGTCTAAATCAGCTATTTATCAAAAATGGTTTCAAATTGAAGCTAGTAAAAGTGTGTTTGGTTAATATCTTAACGATGACAATACGCGGCACGAGACACTTTTGGCGAAAGAAAGTAAAGTCTTCCTTGGTTTAAAAGTGTATTGGAACGTGTGTTTTCACGCTTTCAGCGTAAAATGAACAAGTTATAATCAAGTACGGTCATTGTATTGGGCAAACCTGAAAACATGATTCAAATGGTTTGGATTAGTTTAGGTGATTGGATCTAATCGAACCACGTTCAAATAAAATTAAACACTAATCATTTAATTTCTAGATTTCCTAGTTTGAATCCTGAGAATCAATTACTCGACTACTCGAACACCTTTATTTTTATTAAAAATACAAATAGTATACCAAGTTTTGCGTTTCTTTTTCTACGAACATTGTGTTTGACCTAAGTTTGAAGATACAACCACTCATTTATCATTTGAAAACCATTCATTCGTCCTTGTGTTTGTAACCTAGCCTCCATGCTCCATTCCTCTTCGCCTCTACACTGATCAATGATGAGAATAATGAGCTATGATTTGCAAACCGACCATCAAAAGTTATTGAGAGGCTTTTGGTATGGATAATCAATCCGAATTAACGGCAATCTTGAATTAAATTATCAGGACCAAATAATATTATCTTATTTAATTAAGCTATATTAATAGCAATCCACATTGTTTTTAAAATAGCAATGTGGATTGCCTCCATAAGGATGTCTATATAGATTACCATTTATGTGATAATTTTTTCACCATTATTATTATTAATATTATTATTTAATAATTACTAATTGTAATAATAAATATAATTAATATTAATATTATTAATAATTATTATTAGATATATTATTATTAGTAAAGGATATACATTATCTAATAATTTTTTATATATTAAATAGGTAATATGAATTACCAATTAGATTATAAATGTATATCAAACACTATATTATAGTATTATTAATCATTTAAAAAATGACAATATTTTTAAGTGGTAACCTGGATTACCAGTAATTTTGTTAGATAATGTGCCAATTATTATCTAAAGGAATTGCTAAACTATTGCACATTCATTGAATTTCAACTAATTTTGACTTGAGTTGGGCCGTCTCATTATATGAGCGAATTCTCGTAACCTTAGCTCATTTTTCATTCCCAAAACTTAAACTTATACTTTATTTAAAAAGAAAAATGCACTGACCAAACTTTGGTAAAAAAATTTCCTATTATTTAATAATATATTAAATTAGTGAATAATATAACATTACATTATTAAATGATAATATAAAAAAATTATGTTAAAAAGTAGAGTTTAATTATTATGTATTGAGAGTGTAAAAGAATTTTATATTATTATTGAATCATATATTTGTATTTGTAAGACTTTTAAAATAGTAAATAATTAAATCAAATACTTTTATTGATGTGGCAATATATGATTGATTGCTTGTATAAAATTTTTTTATATCGATAAAATATATAAATTAAATCCTAAAAAGTAAGAATGCAACATAGCAATACAATTAGGGTTATGATGTACTTTTTCTTAACCAAAAGTGATTGATGATGGTAAAAATGGATAATGCTGTTATTTTAGAGAGGCACCATCCTTGACCCAAATTTCTTTGAACAATTCTTCAAGATAACAAAGGGCAGGTACTCTGATGTACTTTTACCTACAAAGGGTAAACCGAAGAATATAACAGTCTCAAAAAGTAAAAAGTAAAAAGTAAAAAGTAAACAGTAAAAATGATGAACCTTGTGAAGTGAGGTTGTGGGATATTGAGATAGGTGAAGTTGAAGACTGAAGAAAGAGGGAATAGGAAATCAGGAATGGAAGAAGAAAAGGCGGCAGCATACTACGACGAGCTCACCCGAAAGGGCGAAGGAGCTGCCAGGTTCAAGCAAGGCCTGGGCTTTTCCTCCTCCGCACCAAACGACGACGTTCCCAAACCGGGCTCAGCCCTCCCCTCCTCCTCCTCCTCTTCCTTCTTCTCCAAATTCGTCAAAGCCTCCTCCACCCCTTCGAATTCGAAGCCGCCACCACCGTCGGAGTCGGGGAAGCAAGGGCAGCTCCAATCCATCCATGACAGGCTCAAGAAAAAGCCCGCCCTCGATTCTTCTAGGGTTCCCGAGAACACCAGAGAAAGGGACAGGGACAGCGATAGAAGCAGCAGAAGCAGAGACAGATATAGGGAAAGGGGAAAAGAATCGAGAAGGCGAAGCACGAGCAGAGAGAGATATAGGCATGGAGATAGAGATAGGGATAGGAGAAGAAGGAGCAGGTCCAGAAGTAGAAGCGATTCCGATCGGGAAAGGCGCCATAGAGGGAGGCGCAGGAGTAGGAGTAGAAGCGTCTCTCCTCGTAGGTCGGAGAAAAATAGGAGTGCTGTTCGTGATCGAGATAGAGGGAAGGGGAAGAGTGCTGGGGTTGATTATGCCAAGCTTATTCCAGGTTATGACACTATGGTATGTTCAATGTTCTTTTGCCCCATGGTTTGGACATAAAATGGTGTATTTTCACGTTATGGAATAGGGCTAGTTGGTGCATCATATGGACATGAGGTGATTGGTTTTGAGTGTTTAGAGATTAGAAGAATAAGGCTGAAACAGAGTGGATTCTATTGAAGCTGCGTTCTCTAGTGAGTCATTGTGATGGGATACTTTGTATTTCAATTCGAATGGTTGTGCTATGCAGTGTCTAGCATATTGTCTGAAATCTGAATGATGTGATTAATAGGCTTATTGTTTGTATAATTGTGTAATTACTTTCTTGAAAACCTTACTGTGTTTCTCAATCTGGGATGTTGTTCTTAATCTTCTTCAAGTGTCATGACTTATGACCATCTATCTTCGCTGTTCTCAACAGTCATCGGCTGAACGAGTCAAAGCAAAGATGAAGCTTCAGCTTTCTGAAACTGGTAAGTCAATAGATTTTCGGGGCAGTACTTGTTCATACACCGCTTTCTTACTGCATATTCTGTCACTAGCAACTTTATTTTCTCTATGAAGCACTGAACTCAGTAGCATTGTATTAATTCAATTTTATGAATAATTTGTTTGTTGTTGTGGTGAACAAGTTTAAGAATGGTGTACTAGACCTTACTCTGTGAATATACGTGGTGAACTTTGCTTTTGGCAAGAATTCATGTCTGACATTGTTATAGTATGATCATTTGGTACCAGGGGCTAATTTAGGTTGCTACTTATCTAGTGAGATATATCACGCTAGGGGTTATGGGCATTGTTTCAATTTTTCTTACTTAAAGTGTGGCAGTAATATTTGCTTCCTAGCCAAGCTTGCCAAATGAGATGGTTTATCGTCTTTTACTAACTTTCTTTTATGGGGTGCTTTTGGATGCAGCTGCACAGGACTCGGAAAAGGGTGTGGGGTGGGAGAGATTTGAGTTCAACAAGGATGCCCCTCTCGATGATGAGGAAATTGAAGGTCAGACTTGTTTGACAATCTTGATATTGAAATAAATCTGTCAGAATTATTTCTTGTCTACTCACGAATTCTTCCATTATTATTTTTGTTTTCAATTCCTTTGTGGAGCTGAAAGTAAAGTTTGTTTTCCCTTTTACATTTGTTATTTCTATGTGGACATTTTTCTTGGGTCTTTCCCTGATAATGATAATTAACATTGTTTTCATATTAGTCAAAATGTTTCATGCATTTGGTTGAGTGGAAATTTAAGTAATGCCTTGTTAATTTATCTCAAAATTGATTGCTGTAATTCCTAATTATATGCTTGTCAATAATAATACTTGTCAATTAATTGTTTCTATGCTTACTAATATTTATACTTTTGCATCATTGAATGTTGATCTTTCCAGCTATATTTGCTTGTAATTGAGAATGAGTATTGGTGTGGGATTTGGCCTGAACTTAATTGAACTGATTGTACATGCCCTCCTGTATGCAGTGGCTGAAGATGATGCTTCCTTGGTCAAACACATTGGCCAGAGCTTCCGGTTTTCTACAGTAGAGGTATATATTCCTCATCTTTTGTGCATGAATAGTCATTTTTGTTCCTTGTTGACGTACATGCCTCATCTATGTATGGAAGACTAAATATAGATTGAATTCATTTTGTTATGAAGGCAAGAAGGGAGGAACAAATCCAAGCTGCCCACGAGGAAGCTATGTTTGGTGCTTCAGCACTTCCACCTCCTGTCAGTACTGACAGTGAGCCTGAAAAGGAGAATGAGAAGGAAGTTGATAAAAAGGACCTTGTTACAAGCCTCTTAAGTGAAACAGTAAGTGATTTCCATGCCACAATGTATATGAATAAGCATGACAATTATTGTAAGTAACTCTTATATTTGGTTTCAGGTGCTGGCCAAGAGAAAAGGGTCATGGCGTGATCGAGTTCGAGAGGCATAGAATTTGCACCTTGAGGTTGGTGCTGCTGATAGAAAGGCTGGCCAAATGTCGCATGGAGTTTAGAGGATAATCTTTGAATTTTGCTGCTGGAATTACTCAGCAAATTTGCTTGGTTTCTATATGGTGTGAGGTGGGCTTTTAACCATGTGTACAGCTTCATGTTTAAAACAAGTATTAGGTTCATATGCGAATGCCATTATTTTGAAAATTCAAGCGTATATCAGTAGTCAGGCAGGCTATGTGTGTTACTGCTTATCATCTCAAAAGAGGAAGCCGGGTATCTGAAACGCCTTTTGATCTTCTTTCATTTTCAGGCTTTGTTTGTAGTGAATAGAACAGAAAGAGTTATAAGTTTATTGTTTTCCAATTGCAGTTATATCAAACACAAAAGCCTTGGTGTTAATGATAAAAATATATGTAGTTCCATCCCTATCCATCCATTAAGAAGAATCTTTTTTTTTCATTCGAAAAAAATATTATTATTATTATTTATTTATTAATGTCGTCTCAAACGTGGTTTTTCTGTTCCATTCCAGTTGTGAATCTTGTCATGCTATCCTATCAAATTCAATGGACAAAATTCAAGAACTATTTTAGCAACATCCGTCCTATCAAGTAGGTAGCTTATTATCTTTCTATGTGCTATTGGTTAAGCATGCGTATCGAATGATATATCTTCATCAGGTGCACCTGGCTACCCGGCCTCTGATTGGGATGGATGCTTTTAAAAGATAAAGAGGGGAAGGATACATTTTTTATTTTAAGTAAATATATTTTTTAATAAAAAATTAAATAAAAAATTATGGATAAATATACATTTTTTTTTTCAATTTTTGCTGAATTTATATATTTTATTTCTTTAAATTTTAAAATATAGTTTATTTGCGTTTTCTTTTCTCTCCAAAATTTTCAATCTAAACATATTGTAACACATTTTTCTTTCTTTTATCGTTAACCAAAGTAGCTGGCTCTAGACTCTTGCGCAAATCGGTATTTATGTTGTCACGTGTATTGTATCGATTGGTTGTGCCAATAGGTTAGGTGTTGAGAGAAAGAAAAACGCAAGTCGCCAAGTCGGCGGCAAGCTGGAAACTGGTAATTGACTCCTCTGATAGGAGACAGAATCAAAGGAGACCTTATGCTGCTCGGCCAAGTCATTGTCTTGAAAGCTACTCAAATTATTGAACACAAATTTACCAGTGATAAAGATTGTGATCGCAAAAAGGGTTTATGGACAAACATAATTTTCTCATTTTAAAATCAACCCTTTTTTTGCCGTGTCTCTGGTTCTACATCCTCATCGTGTGTCTAATTTAAGTAATCAACGTCATAAATATAAAAGAAAAATTAGAAAACAAGCTTGCGTTACCCACAAAATAATCAGTTTGATATCATAACAAAACGTAAAATGAAGAAAATTAAAGGTGAAATAAAATCTCGGAATAAATTATTCTGCCGCTGAAACAAAATTGAATCATACCATGGGCGTTATGCAACAGTAATACCATGCCCATTGGTCCATTTACAGTTGTACGCCCTTTAGTTCCCTTAACGTTGACCAAAAACAAAAAGTTCACCTAAAACTAAGCATCCAATAAGCAATAAATAAATGCAATTTTTTAATATGAAAAGTGGCCTTCTCATGTCATCATAGGTTGATTAGCTTCATATAAAGTTGCTAACCTGAGTCTCTTCCACCCTCCTCTGCCTTCCTCCATTGCAAATTGCAAATTTGCAAGCTCTCTCACCTGTGTGTGTTCTCTCTCTTTTCCTTTTGCAACGCAGCTACAGATGGCCAATAGATGGCTTAGGCCTGAGGTACGTTCCTAGTTGATATTTCATCATTTTCCACATCCCTTAGTTGCATTTACCTTGCCTTCATTTATCAGTTATCAGTTATCCCTTCTTGGGTTTCACTTCACTTTGATCCAGACTCTGGGTCTCTCTATTTATGCATGCTTATCAGGTTTCTTTGATTGTGTGTGGATGCGTGATAGGTATACCCACTGTTCGCGGCTGTTGGAGTTGCCGTTGGGATATGTGGGTTGCAGCTGGTTCGTAATATCTGCATCAACCCTGAAGTCAGGTCTTTCTCTATCTTTGCAGTTTTGTAATTTTAACTTGTGATCTTTGAAGGTGCTAATTTTTCATGGATTTCTCGTTATTGGAAAAATGATGTCGTAAGTTTTGCTTTTTGTTTGGACGAGGTCATTTGAATTATCAGGGGACAAGGATTAGGATCTTAATGCTTTTAGTTAAATTTCTCACTTGCTACTTTGACCCTTGTAATTCTCATCGATTGAGGGTCAAGACTCAAAAATGGAAAGGTATCAGAAAAAGATTATTTCAGGTTATAATTGCTTTAGTTACCCTAAGAAATTTAGAAACTGTATTAAGCTCAAAATTAAAGTAATTCAAACATATACTAAAGAGGAGTAGGAATAGGATAACTAGAGTCATTCAATTTGATTATATGGAGTTAAGGGGAATATCCACTCGCATATTTCAAAGATGAGACTAATAATGGTTATGCAGTTAAAGTGTTACGAACACTAGGTTTAGATAGAGTCATTCTTAATTAGACATCATCTATTATAAAAATGTACATTTTTTTTTTAATGTATATGTAGATCATTATTTGACATTTCTAAAATGGTAGGAACTATAATAAAGTGCATTTATTATTAAAAATACTTTTATACATGTTAAATAATTATGACGTGATGGACTGTACCTAATTCATTTTTTTTTGTTTTGCTTATTAAATTTATAATATTATATTATACAATTAATTTATTTTCAAGTGATTTAATATTTATTTTTTTAAATAAGATATTGATTTTGAATCTTATGAATAAAACAAAAAATCTAGTGCTGTGAGAGTTTTACCCTCATATTCGATTGACTTAACTTAGGTCTTACAATCTTAATAGACTAAACTACTGATTTGATCTTTCAAAGATAAACGTAATATTAATTTAGTCTTCTAAAAATTTATGACATCAAATAAGTCCTCTAAAATTTTAAACATTAATTTTGTCGATTCAAAAACTTGACATCAAATAGGCTTTTCAAATATTTCAAATGATATTAAGTTAGTCTTATCACAGGTCTACAATAAAAATAAAAATAAAAATAAAAAAAAAAAAAAAAAAAACATGACTTATAAGTGTCACAGTGATGATTAGGAGATAATAGATAGAGATAGAATTAATTTGATATCACCTAAGATCTTTTAAGGACCTATTTAATGTCATAAAATTTTGAAAGACTAAATTGATATTAATTGTATATTTGGGAAACCAAATTAATAGTTTAGTAATCTTAACATAAAAGTTGCACATTTTGAGATAATTTACACACTTTACGTCTGTTATTCTTATCTAATCTTTTGTAAATACACATTTGTTAAAATTTGTATCTTTTTAAAGTTATTAAGTCAAAGTTTTTGTAAAGGCTTTTCCTCGGAAGCAAAAGCCTAGATGTTAGTATATCCTAGGTATCTTCAAGGCATCTCAGGTGGAGAGTTTTTAACATAGGGATGTCATGTTTTAAAAATTAGTCGTTTTGAGATCTAGATTGAGAGTGATGATGAGATTGAGAGGGTAAAATAGCAAGAGAGAGAGGTTTTAACTATATAAAATCTGAACCGTTCATAGAATCCAACGGTATATGATGAGGATGAACACAAACATCACGTCCCCATGTTAAAACTTAAGACTGTCCATCTCAGCTCTGGTATCTTCAACTTCAAGGCATCAACTGAAACAAAAGTTAATATTAAATCCTCATCACTCATTTTTATTTAATTCACAATAAGTATTTGGATATCAAATGAATAATAATGATGATGAGTGACATTGGATAGTTTATTTTGTTTGCTTGTATTTCCCTCGAAAATGACACAGGGTGAACAAGGAGAAGAGAGCCGCAGGAGTGCTGGAGAACTTTGCTGAGGGAGAAAAGTATGCCGAGCACGTGTTGAGGAAGTTTGCTCGCAACAGAGAGCCAGAGATCATGCCCTCCATCAACACCTTCTTCGCTGACAGAAGTCGCAATTAAGTTGCTTTAAATAAACAAAATTAATTAAGTCAATTTGAGAATGAGACATACACTCTAATCTATTAAGGTGATTAATCTCTCAGGCTGAAACTTGTGTAAGCTTTGGGGGAGAACAATAATCACTTGTTTGGTGTGTCAGTTATTGCCGCAGTTTTAACGCCATAATGCCGTCTAGTCGCTGCAGGCATGCTTGTCTAATAAAGCCTACATATTAATATGAAATGACAATTAAATATCTCGTTATGTTGTTGTTTTAATGGTGAATAGGCTTATGGTAATTTAGATCCCGAAGTTAAGACACTGAACGCGCAACACTTGCAGTCATCAAATTTATTTTAAGGGAACATAATCTCATATGGTGCAATTAATTGGTTAAGGCCTCACAGATGTTTCAGATGACTCAATTCGTGATAATCAAGGTAAATCTCGAGGGAAATAAATTTTCCCACGTTCTTTTATCAACGTGATTATGTCATATGAGGAGAGATAGACCATTCTGAAATCTTAAAGGGCTGTTTGGTTTGCCTATTTCTTATTTTTATTTTCAATGAAAATAAAAAATAGCTATGAAAATATATTTGGTTAAATTTTATTGATATTTTCAATTGGAAATGCAGTGGCACAATGATAAATCAGAGAAAAAACTCGAAGTTGTCCAATTCAAGAATCCAACACACAACCATCTACATACTACAAGAGAAATTGCCACTGGGCTATGCATTTTGTTGCAATTTTGGTTGTTCAATTAGATATTTAAATCAACAAATTGCGATTGCTATCAATTATTAAAAACTTGGTCTGATTGTGTAGAAACTTGATCTAACGAGTAATTAAAAACTTATTATTGGATCATTCCTTTTTACTATTTATAATCATACGAAGAAATTTTTCATATTGTCATCTTGCATTTAAGATTTAATGAAAAACATAATTAAATTGAAAACATACAAATCTTTTTTACTATTCATAATCATATGAAAAAAAATTTCATATTGTCATATTGGACAAAGTTTAAGTATAGATCAAAAGGGTGTTGGTATTAATGCTACTGAAGTAATTCAAATGGTACAAGTTAAAAAGACAATTGCTATTCAAATATGAGATAATTATTATATATGATTGATGACTATCACTTTTTGTACTTGTTGTAGGATGATGCCTTTTTCTTTTTTTTTTTTGTATTTTTTAGTTGATTAATAAGTTAAAATATAATAAAGACTGTAATTATAGATAATATAAGTTATTTTGTTAAATTATATTTCTTTTTAGTGTGACTATAATTTATTCATAAATCAAATATATTCCAAACATATTTTATCATTATAAGTTTGTAGTTGAAGTTTTAGTAGATGAACAAAATATGAAACTCAAATATATATAATTCTTATTATTTAATAATAAATATAATTTTATTATCTCAAATTTAATTTTAAAAGTATATTTTAAAAATAGACAAACGAAACATATTCTCATTATTTTCACTTTTTAAAAATAGAATTTACTTTTATAAATCAAACATATTTTTTAAATTCAAAAAATAAAAATATTTTCACAAATAAAACGCAACTATCCACCAACTCTTTTACTTTCAGATTCGTATTTCTTGGAAGCCTGGGCACCACATCAATAGACTTCAATTTTTATTTATTTGTACACATAGACTTCAATTTTTTGTGATGCCCATCCATCTGCTTAATTCAGCACTGAAACTCAGAAACAGAAATGGTCGTGCAGCATTCAGGATAACTGGAATGCTTCTATTCTGAACCTTTTCATGTAGTCAACGTTTTCAAATCTACAAATGCTCCAGCCCCAGGCGGTGCGGACCGGGTTGATCATGTTGACTTAGGCTTTGTTTAATAAAGGAAATAAAATAAAAGGAAAGAAATTAAAATTCAAAGGAAAGAAAAAGATAATAATATTAAATAATAATTTTATTTTTATATTATTATAAAAAGATATTTTAATTATAAATATAAAATTTAATAAAAAGTTAGTAAAAATATAAAAATAATATAATTTTATCATAAATTTATCTATTAAAATAATATAAATAAATATTATAATGCTTTGTGATTCTACTTCGCAAAATCTTCTGAAAAATTGCCCAAGATGCTGGCACATGCTTGGCCTTTGAAAGATCAATGTATTCAATCATGGCACAGATGAAAAGACTGCGTACTATTTGTTTCTGTAAGTTTAATTGACTGTAATTGATTACAAATAGTAGTAACAATTGTAATCAATTATAAATATTATTTTTTAGGCATAATTAATATTCGAATAATAAAAACTTTTGTCTTTCTCCAATTATTTTTTTATTTGGATGGGAGAAAACAATTTTTGTGGATCTCATTTACTGTTAAATACTATTTATTTTTTTTCTTGGCATTTTCTCTTATATTCAAATAAGAGAAATTGATCCATTTCCATCCATTTTCCTTCTTTTGCCTCTCCTTTCTTTCAAAATTTCCTCCATCAAACAGAGCCTTAGTGTGTAATTGTGTTTGTATTGGAGTTTGTAAATAGAGATTTGTACCAATTTAATTTTATAAAAGTAATTTTGATCAAAATTAAGTTGTTATTAATATGATTTATATTTGAAAATTTCCATATCAAAAGTGATTATAACAGAATGGATGCTGATTAGATAATAAATTCACTTTTGAATATATACTTTTGATATTATTCTTTTATTTCATTTTTTATTTTTAAAATACTTGAATAAATTATATAAGTATTATTTTTAAATACTTGAATAACTTTTGGTGCTAGTATTAAGTTAAAATAAAATAAAAAACTAAATTTACAACAAAATATACGAAGCATTTGCATAAAAAAGTAATTAAATTGAAATTTTAATTAATAAAATCATAATATATATTTAAAAGGAAAATAAATTCATCTCACATATAAAGCAACTTAACTTTTACTATGTGAAAGTAAATGATTTTTTTTTAATTATAGAGTTATTGAAAGGTCAAAATGAAGTTTTTATCTTTATTCTCAAACGGGCACAACATCAACGTAGTAGCAACAATGAGTTGCTTCAACTTCAACTGTGGTTTGAGGCAAGAATCCTGTTGAATTATATTTAACATAAAAACATCCAAACATTGTTGTCCAGCTTTCAATTAATGAAGAAGAACGGAGGTTTGAGTGTTCCTAGCCCTTATCCAAGCATGCACTTATTGATTAACAGTTGAGGTTCTTTTATCCGTCCCTTTGATAACAGGTGAATTTTGATACAACAAATTGTTCCAATGCGAGATTTGAAAAATGAACCCTACTCTATGGGGGTGTTCAATTCAATTCAATCCAATTAAAATCGCAAAAATTTAGATTGGATTTGATCTTATTTTTTACAAAGTGCTTGGATCGGATTAGATTTCGGATTTAATTTTCAAAACCGATCCAATCCAATCCAAACCGAATAATATCATTTAATATAATTTTTTATTTTAATTTTATACTTTTACTTATAATAATTTTAATTTATTATATAATTTTCTATATTTGTATGTCATTTTTATTTAAATATTATATTATGCATATTACATGAGTTATTTTTATTTTTATTAATTTATTTTATTAATTCAAGTTGCTTTTCATTTATAATATTCTATATTTAAGACTTTTATTTATGAAAAACCACTTAAACCGATCCAATCTAAACCAAAAAATTGATTTGGATTGGATCGGATTTAAAATACAAACTAAACTGATCCAATCCAAATTGCTATATATTTGATTGTTTGGATCGAATGAATTTTTCACTCATAACTGAACCAAACCATACTGCGAACACCCCTACTACTTTATTTGTCCATGGACGATGATGTACTGCTTTCCATCAAAGTGTTTGCACAATTGCACCTTGGAATGCCTAGTGTGCTTACCCTTCCCTGCTCCTCTATTTGTTTCCTTCCCTTCTAGTTTCATTGATTATCACCTAGCTTATGAAACTATAAATTATATACTTGTTTTATGCTCCTCTATAAAGAAAGGTTTCAATCAACTATAATTTGGGCAAACGTTATAAGAGAAGTTTTTTACTCAAATCATAATTTAAGATTTTTCAAACAGAAAATTCAGCATAATAGTGGTTCGAATTTATGTTAATCTAGGGCTATACTATTTGTGGGTAATAAGGATCCAATTCTAGATAATTTGGTCGTAAAAACTTTTGTATTATTCATAAATTATTCCTCCTAAAATTTGAATTATTAGATAAAAGTATATGAATAATATTATATCTTAATATAAATATATATTTTAGCATTCGAGATGGAAAACAATCATATCATTATTATTTTTACTAGAAGTGCCTTGAGAATTGCAATTTTTCCAATTTGCAATAAAACCAAACGGACAATAAATGGTAGCTTCCTCTTCACACTCTCATGCTAGAGAAGCTCAAAAGGTTTGAGATTTAAAGGTTTTGTAGTTTTTGTAGTTTTTGTTTTGGATACATTGATGGCAATAAAGTTTAAATTTTTATCCTCATGTATACTATCTAAACTCTTCACCATTAAATTATTCCTAGTGGTGTAAAGGTTTTATAGATTTGCTGATGAGATGATAGAGACTGGAAAATATTACTTGAAAAATAATAAGGCTTGAAATACACAACAGCATTCAAAGAAGTTAATAGCCTTACTGAAAGCAACCTGTTATTACAGGTGGTATTCTTGCTCGAAAGCTTTGCATGCTGAATGTCTTTGTCATATGTATTTCATCAGTCGAGACGTATATTAAATAATCTAGAAAACGACTTAATTTTTTTTGTAAATAATAATGTGCTAAAGATAGGCGACACATAATATATTATAATAATTTTTAAAATAATGGGAGCGGGACGCGTGGTGAGTTGTAAACTAATTAGTTCCCCCGTATTGACATAGACAAATTCCCGCTTAATAGAAGCATGTTTTAAAAAAACAAAAATGAAGAAAGGAATCCAATTCAATCCAATCCTGAATCCCCTCGCTCCATTCCAAAGTGCGTAAAACCCCTCCATTGAGATCCAAATGCTCGCTACTCGCCAAATTTTCAAAATTAGGGCCCCGCCATTTCACTCTCGAATCAATCCAATCCCTCCCAAAGCCAATGCCAATCCTCGCTAGCTCACCCTAATAATAAATATTAACGGTCCTCTCTCTCTCTCTCTCTCTCTCTGTGGATCTCCGTCTTGTTCCATCTGCGTTCTCTCTCCAGTTAACAGTCCAAAGTCCGAACTAATTGCTGTTATTGTGTTCCCTCCAAATTCCATTCATTCGTCATTCAGATCCCAATCCCATATGGCTTCGTCTTGTGCAGTCACAGATCCATCTTCCACTTCTAGGCAACCCACCACCTACAACCGCAAGCAAAAGTCCCTCGGCCTCTTGTGCACCAAGTACTATATACTATATACTAACTTAAATTTGATCTTCATAACTTCAATCAATTAATCAATTAATTAATTGATTAATTAACTCGGTTTAAATCGTGCAGTTTCTTGAGCTTGTATAATCGAGACGGCGTCCACTTAATCGGCCTCGACGATGCCGCCTCCAGATTAGGTACACTACTCATTCACTATGAATATGAGATCCTCTTCTTATCTTTCATCTCTGCATTCTTGTTTTCATCGGATCTAACAGTAACTGTTCCCGTTCCAGGTGTCGAGAGAAGACGGATCTATGATATAGTCAACGTTTTGGAGAGCATCGGGGTCAGTTCGCTTCACTTCACAATTCACCATTCTTTCGTCTTCATCAATTTTTTCCCCCGGTCAATATGTTATGTTGGTTCTTATTCGCGTGTTTGATGATATGGTGGTAGGTGCTTGCAAGAAAGGCCAAGAATCAGTATACCTGGAAAGGCTTTGGGGCAATTCCCGGGGCTTTACACCAGCTCAAGGTAATCAATCTTAATTCCAAACCGCAGATCTTTACCCGTATTTGATTATAAATTATAATATAAATGCATGGTTCAAAGTTTGGTAATAGTTTTCAGATTGTACATGTTTGTTTTGTTTTGTTTTTTTTTTTTTGTAGGAAGAGGGTTTAAGGGAGAATCCCTATGCTTTTGAGGCTGGCAGCGACAACGCAAAAGTGAGTGGAGTAATCTCGTAACTTAAAAAAAAAAAAAAATTAAAAATTCAAACTAAAACAGGATTTTAAATTAACCGCTTGTTCTAGGTGTCCGATGAGGAGGATGATGAAGAATCACTTTCCAATCCCAGTACTGGAAGTCAGAATGACAAGTCCAGTCAAAATTCTACACTTCCCAAATCTCTCAAGAATGGTAATTTTTTTTTTTTTAAAAAATTGTTTTAAGATATGATACGATTGCCTGTTTCATTTATTTATTTATTGGATGCTAGTATTCAATTAATTAAGAATAATAGTATGGACTCGAGATTGGTACATAGCATTATCAAATTGATCGTATTTTCGACGGGTTCCCATTTTATTGTTTTTGTTTTTGGGTTATAATTCGTGCTCGTAAGTCTTCCTTGTGAAACAGCGAAAAGGAATACAAGAACTTTGAGGTGAAGTATAAAACGAGTTGCGATTGTGAAGATGGGGCGTTTAAAATTAACTAATTAATATATTTTCTGAAGGTTTGAACAACTTCTACGGTGCTTTCGCAGATAATCGAAGGGAAAAATCTCTGGCGCTGCTTACTCAGAATTTCGTCAAGCTCTTTGTCTGCTCTAAGGTAAGGGTTGCCATAAGTTTTCTAAGTTGATTTATCTTTTTATTGGTCATGTAACAGAGTTGATATGCTGAAGTTTAAAAAGTAACAATCGATCATCACTGTACAGATAGAACTGATCTCCCTTGACGAGGCCGCAAAGTTGTTGCTAGGGGATGCCCATAATTCATCAATAATGAGAAGTAAGTAGTGCCACCGTCTACCTACCTAACTTGTTTCATATACGTTGACAAAGGAAGAAGCGCGGAACTATTTCACTTTAGGGAAATGTTTATGTTTTAGAAACCGGGAGCAATTAGGGCTTTTAGCCATGTCTGTGAATATACTAGATGTACTTCGATAAATAATAATAAATGAGAATTTTTTTACTAAATTCACTAGTAAAATAACGTAACACATAGTTTTTCCATTTTTTTGCGCATGCAGGATCATAAGTAATGTAATTGAAATCTTCACTCATTTTGTTATTTATGTATGATTTCATGTCAAAATAGGTGTCTACAAAAACTACATTCAAATAACACTACTATTTCACTTATACTCCCTTTTCGTCTTTACAGCAAAAGTCAGACGCCTATATGATATTGCAAATGTGCTGTCGTCCATGAGCCTTATTGAGAAGGTGATTACTGATTCTCGATCTCTTTTATTTATTTGAGTTTTGAATTTAGCATATTCTTGCAGTCGTCTTACCATGATTCTACAAATTGAATGCAGACCCATACGACCGATAAAAGAAAACCAGCATTCAGGTGGCTGGGTTTGAGAGGGAAGGCACTGAATGAATCCCTTCACAATTCAAATCCCAACGAGTCTAGGAAAAGGGCGTTTGGAAATGATGTCACAAACATCAGTTTTGAGAGGAACACAGTGGAATTATTCATGAATGGGGACTTCAGCCAGACCCCTAATAAGAAGCCCAGGAAACTGGAAAATGATGGTGGCCTAGGTCAGGCAGATAAAAGCAACTTACAACAAGGCACAAAACAGGCTTCAAGGAGTTATCAGTTTGGTCCTTTCGCTCCAGCTTATGTGCCCAAAGTTGGAGCTTCCGAGAATAATAATGTGACGCAAGTGCATGATTGGGACAGTCTAGCAACTGCCCATCGTCCTCAGTATCAAAACCAAGGTGATAAATATTTCTTCTTTGAATAACACACAATCAAATATGAAATTTTGTTTAGTAATGGTTATTCATCCTTTTTTCTATTTCGAGTAAGGTGATTTTTGGTAGTTCTGTTATTGAGTGGCTTGATTACTGGCACGTTGCTGAATGTTCCACTAATCTGATGTTGGGGTTCACTTTCGTGCAGCTTTGAGAGAACTGTTCTCCCATTACATGGAAGCGTGGAAGTCTTGGTACTCAGAAGTCGCTGGGAAGAAGCCGATCCAAATTTTGTAACATTACTGATGTCCAGCAAAGTCAATAGTATAGCTTTATCAGAAGAGATAATCCATTGTTGGACGCATGTTCTCCACGCGCCAGCTTAGAGTTGCCATCTACAGATTTTTCAATCGTGATGCTTTAGTTTAGCCAATTTTTTTCAGATTCTTTATCATATTTGTTGTAAAAGCTTTAACCCTTTATGTGGAGGGAAATTATGCGCTCCCGTTCCTAAGTTGTTAATTTAAGAGAAAAATAAAATTAAAAAGATTTTTTGAAGAGTATTTTTGTGATATGTAATGAGAACAGAAGGGATATTTTTTTTCTAATATTTTGTTTTAAAGAAATCCTGTTCCTAAGATGGCGAAAAGGGGGGTTTTTTAATTTTATTATGGGAACAGTAAATTTAAAATATAATAATATGGGATTAATAATAAAATTACAGAAGTGTGGGAAATTAATATATATTTCATCATATTATAAATAGTATCTATATTTTTTTTTTTCTACTTGAATTCTATATATTGCAGGGCAAAATTTGAGACAAACAAATGCATACATTTCGCCCTACAGCTAGGCGAAATCTGAGAGAAAAAAAAGGTATGAATAGTAAAATATTGCAACAAATGTTACCTTGTAGCACAGTGAAATGTGAGACAAAAAAAATCAATGAATAGTAATACATGCACATAAATAGTATACACGTGTCTTCAAATAGGAACCAAAGTGTTCTTGTAGTTAGAAAAAAAAAAAGCATTGTTCGTGATATTTTCTATAAATAGGTTGGAGAGAGCAAAAATAGATTGGACGGGGAGCTAACATGTGTAAAGATGCATAGTAAAAAAATTGACTAATGTTAGATGTTGAATAAGAGTCGAGTGTGTTGTTGCAGGTAAAAATCAAAACAATATTGGCCATAATTTTTGCAAGGGATAAGAGCTGATACATGTAGTAAGCAAATATTGAATACTGTTGATAGTTGAACTGAAAACTCTATAAATGAAGTTCACTTGATGCGAAGTTAAGAGTGAAGTTTTTCGTTAACGAGAATAACAAGTGTTTGAATGTGTGACAGTGCCAGAGTAAGAAAAATTATTTTGAATGTGTGATCTAATTTGGTGTGTGATCAAGAAGGACAGAGCAAGACGGCAAGAATGAGCCGATGCAATCGATACCATGATTCAACAGTGGATTCAAGTAGTCAAATTGTAGTACAAGTTCCTGAGGTAATATATTTATTTTCAAAAATTATGTTTAAAAATTATACTGATATTATATTTAAAATTAATTTTAGTTTATTAGGATCCTGTGTATATCAAATTAGATTGACCATAAGATGAATATTGTAAGAGGTATTATTATTTTGTAATAATATTCTGTTTGAAATTAATTTTAATACGATATTAGTTTTAAAATATTAGATAATTATTAAAAAATGGTTATATATATTTTTATTCAATCTTTTTAAGGTTTGTGTGATGTTTGTTTTTCATACTTTTGTATGTAATTTTGGTTTTATTCTATTTTTTAAGATTGCATATTTAATTTTGATAATTGTTGAGTTCAACTTAGGTGAATGGTGGAGTTATTGAAGATGCACTTCAACAAGTATTTGTTTTAATTATTTATGTGAAAACAAAAACGTTAGAAAATTATTAAAAAATGGTTATATATATATTTTTATAATATATTAATTTATTTGTTAATTACATTAACAATAAAAATATTCAATAAATATTTAAGAGATGACAGTAGCTAATAGAATATAAATTTAAATTAATAAATTGGTGATAGAAGTTTAATTTATTTTTTGGTGGTATTATTATTATTATTATTATTATTATTATTCTTTGTTGCAACAACGAATAGACAACATAAAGGTAACATACGATTTAAATAGTTAAATTAAATTAAAATGACATTTAATTTTTTTAAAAAAAAAGCATAGAAGTAATGATACTTATTTTTATTTTCGGGTTTAGAGCGATTTGTTATTTCCTACTGTTATTTACAATAATAATGTAACAATTTTTATTATAAATTTATCTAATTTATTAATTTATGATAATATTGTAGGATGGTAGACAGATGCGTATGCGAGTTAGGAGCGTCGAGCCATCACATCATATGATAGAAGGGTACTTACAAAGGGTAAGACTGAATGAAGTTGCTAGTATTAACAAATTTCATCTACTTCCAGATCTAATTAGTGTATTGGTAGAACGGTGGAAATCAGAGTGTTACACATTTCATTTTTCTTGTAGGGAGTGTATCATGACACTGGAAGACATTGCACTCTACCTTAAGTTGCCTATCAATGGGCTGGTTGTCACTGAAACAACCGATCTAAATGTACAATTAATTCAGGATATGTGTGAAGCATGCCTTAGTGAATGATCCGAAACTAATGACTTTATTGGTTGCGTAACCAGATTGTCTTGGTTGGAGCGTCTTAATTCGACACTTGCAGAGAATGCCAACTAGTATACAATAGAGCGCTTTGAGCGTATTTATATATTGCATTTATTGGGCTGTAAAATAATGCCAGACAAGATATCGTCCAGCATCCATGGAAAGTATCTTCCGTTGCTCTTATAGTTGGGCTAGATTGAGCAGTATAGCTGGGGTTCAGCATGCCTTCCTATACTATATCGAGGTTTATGCCGTGCCTCACAAAAAGGTACAAAGGAGGTCAGCGGCTACCTCATACTGCTACAATCATGGGCATGGCATCGACTTCCATTTTTATGTCCGATTGATAGATCAATTATATTTCCCTTATGTGCGAGGTAAACTAATTTAACTCAATTACTTATTAATTAAAATGATAACTTAATAAAAAATAAATCATAGCATTGCATTGAAAATAGTAATTTTAATATTATACAGATGGGCTAGTGCTAAATATCCATAGAGATTTAACTATGTGACTGTCGCCAATATAAGGGGGGCTTTAGATCGTATTGGCTTACAGAATCAGGTAGCGAATAGAATACTATAACAATTCCTATAATTTGATTATCAAATTATATATATATATATATATATATATATCTCATATTATGTCTTTTTATTTTATAATGTAGCTGCAGTTTTTATGGCGTCCATATGAGATTCTTGTTATTATTTCATATATTCCATTGCATGTGGGGGATGAACGTGCAGTTTGCTCGGCTATTACCACACTTGTGTGCTTTGAGGCGGTTGAGTGACACCCGACCAACCACGTGACGTGTCAATTTGGCTTATATCAGCTTATTCTGCCTGATCCTATGAACTTAGGAGAATCTCATAACCAAGATTTGAGGGGAAAAACAGATTGGAACTAGATACAAATACATTAACATTGGATTAATATGTGGCATAGTCGATTTGAGTGTATGCTACATGGTCATTCCATTATTGATTACACGCCATCCCCTGAATATTTGCACTGATATCAAGAGCATGCAGTGATTACTCGTGCCCAATTGTGGCTGTCTCCAGAATTTCACCTACAAGATCCACAGTATTATAGCCATATGCCGGGCCCCTAAGAGCATTTCCGCACACCCTCGCCACCCCCCGGTGATCGTCCAATAGGTTAGGCCCCCGACAGCATATCCATATGGATCCCCCAAGAATGTCTATTGATCCTGGGGCATTCCATGCCGATGCTGGTCATAATCGAGCAAAGTTATTTCAGCCAAGGCATATGTCGGTGGATTCATCATCGAGCAGTAGCAACATGCCAAATTTAAATAATTTTCGCCCTATATATGATGCTGATAAACCCGACCGTACTTGTACTCCTCCTCGTCCGATGCATGTTGATCTAAGTGCTCCTACCGAATATGTATATATCCCAACCATGGATGAGTTACTGCAGATGCCACATCTGGATTTTGAAGCTCCAGCTGCGATTGCACCTACAAATTAGCATTTCAATTGGAATCAGACAGCATTTTATGAACCCTGGTTCCATCACCATGGCGATCCATCCACTCAAGGTGAGGCAGTGGCAGCAATAGGTGACGGGGCGAGGTAGGTGAGCGGGGTGAGGGAAGAAGGAGAAAGGGATTTAACTTTCCATGTATCTTACGTTCAATTCTTAAATCCCCACAAAGATTGTCCCCTTCATTAATAGAAAAGAAAAAGGACAAAGGGTGTCAGTAATTTAATTTCTGTATTTTTTCTTTTTGATGTATAATTTTTATTATTGTGTAAACTTTAGTATAATATATAATTTGTATTGAACTTTCAGTGCATGTAATTGTTAAAGAAATTAAAATTATTTAGTATCTATATTCTATTACGTTGAGTGAAAACTTTAGTAATTTATTACGTTGAGTGTATAGGTGTAAAACTAGGTTAGATTTTGGATTAGATCAAAATATGTTAAATAAAAAAATAAGGTATTAATCTATTCATAATCTAATAAAAAAGAAAAAAATAATGCATTCATTCATGATTTATCAATAAGATTTGATTATTTGAGTATTTAAAAAAATACATTTTTAATTGAAATAAATATATAAAGAAATCAAAATAATTAGCCTTTTTTTTTTTAAGATATAGTAAAAGCTCTAAAAGAAATTATTTTAATATTTTTTCACATGTTAAAGAGTATAGCTTCTTAAAAGCACATTATATTGGAATAAAAAATCATCTACTTAAAATAAACTTATTCAATTTACTAGTATTCTAAATTACATTAACAAACAAATATTCAAACAAAAACAATTTGCTGCTCAGTACTAATTAGCTCCAGGTCTAAGTGGGCATTGTCTGCGGCTATGTCCTTCACCACGGCATAGGGCACACCGTTTTGGTCCTTGCATCTCACGCATATCCATTTCGTTTAAAAAACGAGTTGATCTTGACTGACCTTTCATGTTGCACTTTAACTGAAGGTAAGTTCGAATCACCGGACCATTATATGGTGGCCACGTACTTTGATTCCCTATCATCTGAAACTCCCTATTGTACACTTTGCAAACCTTTTCTATGCTGTAAATGCTATCGATATACACTTGCCAATCGATATTCTGATTGGCATAGTATGCAATTACGTGACGATATGGATATCGATCAGTCTGAAAATTGCTACAATCACAATACCTTCGAATCAAATCAACACTGAATTCATCCCCATTCATGAGGCCTTTAAACATGGAAAACTTGATTCTGCCTTGAAAACCGCGTGACACGCACATTACCGGATACTTGTTGGATTTCTTGCAACCGTGTTGTGAGGGCTTCCGAGAAAACGAAGCCTGCATCTCTTCGTGCATGTGCTTCCCGACCTTTAGTTGTAAACAACTCAGCCAACCGAAAATATGTTGCTCAAACTAAGGTTGTAATGGATAGATTGCGAGTGCCCTTTAACACAGAATTGATGCACTCCACTAGATTTGCGATTATATGCCCCTATCTATGCCCACCGTCAAAAGCTTAACCCACTTCTCTCGTGGAATTTCATCAAGCGAATTAGTGTACACCTCACCATATTAGTATATCCGTCTGTAGTGATGATTAAATTTACGCTCCATTCTCGAATACCCTACAAAATAAAATATGATCAATACATTATCTTAAAAAAAATATATTCAGAAATACAAACAAAATATGTTACCTATACTTACAACAAGTCGATGCAAATATGGTTTCTTGAATCTCCTTAAAAAGTTGGCTGCAATATGTCTAATACAGTACATGTAGAATGCTCTCAGAGATTCCCACTGACATTGGCTCTGTCTTATTGCTGCTTTGATTGACTCGTGCCAATCAGAAATAATACCAACCTCATTCTCGATCATTACATGTCTGCATAAATGGTTCAGGAAAAAAGACTACGCTTCTGTAGTCTCACTTTCAACAATTGCAAAAGCAATGGGCAATATGTTCTGATTGCCATCTTGTGCAACAGCAATCAATAAAGTCTCTTTGTATTACCCGTATAAATGTGTCCTGTCAACCTATACTAATGGTTTGCAGTGTCTAAAAGCTCTACTACAGGGACCAAAAGTCCACCCGCTTGAATATTCGAGTGTTGGGCACTAACTCATTTCCATGGTAGGCCGACACAACTTCAAACTCAACAGGTGCATGTTGATCGAAATAGCACACTGCTCCTAGCCAAATCGGTAATTCTTCATACGAATCTTCTCAACTACCATAAACTCTTTCAATTGCCTTTTGCTTCGCCACCCATGCTTTTCGGTATATTGTCAAGTATCCATACCAATTTTGGATCTTGGCAATCACATTCTTTACTTTTAAAAATGGGTCCATTCTTACCATTGGTTCTATATATTGTGCAATCATATCAGAATCAAGTTTGGTGTGATCCTGAGAAAGTATTGTCGAAGTGCAAGTGTGCGGGCTGTTGTATTTCTTAACCTCCCAAATGTCCTGATTCTTCCTGAAACTGACTCTAATAAACCATTGACACCCGAGGCCAAAGTGTTCACACTTAAAGTAAAAGGTCAGTGGTTCTGACTCATGTACTTTGTAATCCACTGATCTAGATATGCTGTAGTTCTTAACTGCTTGTACTACTACCTCCCGATCATTGAATATCATTCCATTATAAAATTCACCATCAGGATTGTTACTGCTAATCATATTCGCATACTCTGGAAACTCAAGAACATACATCCAGATGTAAAGTCCGCATAAAGGGTGGAGTATCCTCGATATGCTGATCTGCTACCACTGTGTTTGGTCCACGCTCATCATCTATATCATCACCACCACCACTTTCATGCTCTCCTTCCGAGTTTTCACTTTCACTTTCACTGTTATCAACCATGCACTCAATGCCTTTTACTGGAAATGGGCTAGATTCATCTTCCCACTGATGCTGGATTGAAAAGAATTAAGTAAATTAACATATATATTATATTAATCAACATAACAATTTAATTGAATTAAAGATAAACATACAATTAACATATTTAACTCAATTACTTGCATCTAACCGATAAAATTGTTTTCTTTAATTTTTTTTCTTACTATAACAACATCCTCAAATTATTATAATGGTGAGTATTCTAACGAAATAATGAATAAAATTGAATAATAATAATAAAAATTAATATAACTATGAAAGTATTTTAAATTCATTAAAAAGTTATTTCTAGTAATTTTTTATGAGAATACATTAAAAATAATAATTTTAAATTAAAAAATTATTCTTAATTATTTTTTAAATAATTACATAATTATAAAATTGAACAAATTTATGAATTTTTTTTTAACATTTATATATATTGTAATAGTTATGTTAAATATGCTAATTAGACTTAAATAATGAAAATATTAAGTAAGGTGTGTTAATAATGTATATCAAATGACTTACTTGACTTGAATTGGGAGCAGTGTTGTAGTCATGCCATTTATCCGGATAAGAACTAGTACCAGTTTGAGCAATATGATACTGAAACAAAAATTACTGAAATTTATTAACTAAAATAACACAGATATTATATTTATCAAGATAAAAATTTAATTTAACTCAAGAAAAACTATTAATTTCAATAATACAAACTTATAAAATAAAATTCAATAATAAATAAATTACAAAGAAGCTTGCCTACATAAATAGTTTTAAAATAAAAAGTTAAATAAAATATCATATTAATTATTAAAAAGCTAAATAAAATAAAAAGCAACATGATATTCATGCTGAATTATTAAATCAATTAAATTAATACAAGTATTATATTAATTAATATACAAATTTTATTCTACAATACTATTAAAGAGATTAATTCATAATTAGTAAATAAATTGCAAATAAATTGCACTATAATCAAGAAGTTACATAACTAATTTTGAAATAAAAAAATTTAATAAACTATTACATGACTCATTTGACATAAATTGGGGACAGTGTCTTCATGTTGCATAGGCGAATATGCACTTTGAGCATTTTCATTGTGATGCAAACTTGCTCCACAAGCATCAGCAACAACTTCAAAGTCGATGCATAGTTCAATGACAGTAATGTACTGTAGGTACTGTCTATACGTCCTAACCATTATTTGCATCTCTCTATCGTTGCTTATTTTGACTAGTTGAAATTATATTTTATCATTAACATTTGAAATTAGATACCTATATCTAATTCTCACCACTGTCTTTGGAGTGTTTATATTTATGTCTTGATAAAGTACAATATTTAGTTCATCAAATGACATGGTTTGAGGAACAAAAGTAATAAGCGATTTGTGAGACATAAATATCACACATTCCTCAGTATTTTTAGTAACAGAACCATTAAAATATGTAATAACAGTAACATTTAAACTATTATCCATAATTTTTCTTACTTTTTTGTATTACTTATCACTCTCACAACTGAAAATGGAACAAAATAGCAATAATTGAATGGGAGAATAGTAAGAATAGAATAAGGGAAAACAACAGAAATGAAAAACAATTCGGAGTAACTATAAAATAGAAAATGTATATATAAGTGAAATTGAGAGCCGTTAAGATTTTATCGTTAAATATTTCGACCGTTGAACTTCGACTGTTGGAGCAGTGTTTTGTCAAATTTTTACACATAGTGAGGCGAAAAGTGTACAAGCTTTTGTGCTTGCCAGATTTTTATTTGTGGTGGGGCGAAATGTGTAACACCAATTTCTCCCCCCCCACTACAGTAAATTATAAAACACTCATCTCATATCTCTGTAATTAAATTTCAAACCCAATATTTCAATATATAATCAATATTATTCCCATAACTAAATAACGAAGCCGAAAAGGGGAGGGTCAGAACGAATGAAATTGTTGTCCCAAACACCTGACATCAATTCTAGTTTCCCAACTTCGATATACTTTCGCCTCTTTAAGACAGAAAAGCTGTGACGTACAATATAAAAGTTTTCCTTTTGCAAAAATAATTAGCAATGAGAAAAGGATGCCATACCGATATACGAAGTGTTCGTATTTGACATCTAAAATCAGATTAAGCGTGTGTTTCGTTCCTCATTCAGAACCTCCAAAATTGACTTTCAGGGTAAAATTTATTATGAAGTATTTTTATTTTATTTAGTTAACTATCATTAAATTAGTTCCATTCTCTAAAATGGATTAGGAGAAAAGTAAAAAAAAATTATTACTTGTCAAAACTATTTTTAAAGATATTATTATTTTATTTCAAAATCAATTTTATAAAAATAGAACCAAATACACTAGTAGCCATCATATCTATTTTGATTACTTGAATTTGAATTTTGAACCAATAGTTAAAAGTATTCTCTCAAATGGCGTATGATGAGCTAAGAATAGATGCTAAAAAAATCTTTATAAGTGAACAGCAATTGGTTTATCTAATTAGTTTATTGTTTATGAATTGTCATATTTTGAGTTCGTGTTTAATAAACATCTTTATAAATGTACAAGAAACTCAATAATATGCTCTAACCTAAAGCGAAGCGAGTATTTCTTTCAATCAAACTTTTTCTTTTCCAAAAAAAAAAAAAAAAAAAGATAAAGTGCTCAGTGGCGCTGTTTTTGCATATATCCTCTCTCCGGGCAGAACCCGAAGTCAAACCATGCACGGATTTCCGTGAAAGTAAAGATTTTGCTCCACACATTTGGACACTGTATAATTGGATGACTGGAGTGCAGTTGCAATCAAATAGTAAAAGTAACTTATTTTATTGTTTCAGAATTTAATTATTAACTAATGGAGCAAAATCATTTCGAAGGGAACTCAAATCACATCATACCACTTAAACTTCACTATTTGCATATCCTTAATTTCAAGGTTTTCGAAAGTAATAATTGAGTAATAACCTTTGCGTTTAAACCCTAAAATTTGAATATCTGACATTAAGGTAAAATTTGCTTAGAATTGCAATTTACAATCCACTTCCAACCAACCACCTCTGGATTTTAATTTGGAGGATTTGAAATGGAATAATTATATTTTCCGTATTATAAATAATTATTTTTAACTTTAATTTGTCAAACAATTAATTGATCATTTACAATTTTAATCTTAATAAATAATTAATTAGAATAATTTTTAAGCCAAACAACTTATATAATTTTGTTGATTTTTATATTTTTCACGTTTCAAAAAATTTATTAGTATTTCTTTTATATATAGGACTCATTTGGATGAGTTTTTTTAAAAATATATTTTTTTATATTATCTCTTTTTAAAAGATCTTTTATAAAAGTAAAAATTATTTTATATTTAGATATAAAATTAATTTATATTTGAATATAATATTAAAAAAATTTATCCTTAAACATTTTTTTATATTATAAAAAAATCTTTTTTTAGAAGATAAAAATTATAGCTTCTTAAAAAAAAAATTTCTTTGTATTTTTTCTAGTAATTCTACTTTTACTTAAAAATTTTATCCCAAACACATAAAAACCCCAAAAGTACTTTTTTATTAAAATTTTTTTAATTAAAATAATAACACCTAAACAAGCATATAACCCATCAATTTCTTGCATACAAATAATTTCCATTTTTATAAAACAAATTTATTTTTAACATTATATTATTACTGTCAATTTAAACACTATTAAATGAAGACCAGAATTTGACGGCAAAAAAAAATTATGAAGATTTTAAGGTAGTCTAAGATAAAAAAAAAAAAAAGAATTTTTTGTTTTCTTTTAGTATCGAGATCAAAAGATTTTTAAGCATAAAGAATAATGTTTCAAACAACAAAGAGAAACTTCTTTAATTCTCTCGTTAAAAACATCCAAACAATCAAATATTCGTTTATCTTCCCACTCCATCTCATGAAAACTCACATACATAACCTTAGTTTTGAAAAAGGGAAAGCGAGTAGCATAACTAATGCATTAAATTTTCGCAATCGTAGGACTGACATGCCCGATTATGATCCGATTTCTTATGCTTATCTTAATTCTTAAGCTTACATTAAGTATCAGCGTTAAGTCATGGATGCGTTAGGCGTGCACATTATTGATAGTCTATGCCACCATAAATTCCATGACCCTTTGATTTGTGTGCGAGTGCCAGAGAGAGGAGTTGCATGGGGTTACCAAGCTCATGGAAATGATACATACACACCACTCATACTCACAAACCCCTCCCAGCCATTCATGGTAGACAAATCTTGACTGGACTACGATAGTAACAATGTGTTATCCAATAATTTGCATCTAAGTAAGGGGCTTGAGTGTAGGTTCGTGCAATAACCATTTCTCTAAGGTTTACCTCATGAACGCCGGATATGAATACCGCTTAAACCGTAGGCATAGGGTGGCATCGATAATAGGGATGATTTTATTTTTTTAGGTAAACGTGGAAATGATATTTCAGTAAGCAATATCCAGCCATATAGTGAAGCCAACGATTACAATACCTGCATAAACTTGACTGCAAACTAAGTTCTGCTATTATACATAGACATCTTATACTAAGTACCCACCTTCGGATCATAATCATAACTTGGTATTGCCCACATGTAGCTTATTCGATCCCAGTTTCTCCCGCACACCAATTTATCATATCTCAAAATGGTTATCTATCACAGCTTCGAAGGAGACTGGTACCAGCCCCATGGTTCATCAGAGATATACTGAGTCACTTGCTTCACGCTCAAGTAGTTATCAAGTCCCCTGAAAAAGAAAAATTTTAAAAATTCAGACCCGTATGCTCAAATAATATATCCTTAGTAAATGTTTTTATTATCCAGATTTGACATTAATAGAGGCGTAAGTGTGTTTTCTCTACTGCATTTGTGCAAGAGGTTATTCTATTGTCTCCCTGACCCAATTCTCTCTTTATGCTAGCTTCAAACAGAAGGAACAAGTGGGTATTCTCACCCACCCAGCTTCAGGCATGGTACTAGTGCATTTAACAATCCATAGAATTCACCTTATAATTATGGATTTCATTTGCATATTAAGTTGTCTTGATTATCTCTTATCCGGAAAAAGAAAAGAAAAGAGAGGGGGGGGGGGGGGGGAGGCATTCAAGGTTAATTTCACAGAAATATGGGCCATACCATTCTCCTAATTCACGACCATAACCACTACGTTTAGTGCCTCCCCATGGGGCTTGAGTGAAGCATGGTTGAGAGCAATTGATCCATACAATTCCAGCCTTAAAAGCCTGCGTTAAAGCAAGATAAAATACTCAATTAAAGAAACAATCCAATTATTTTGTTGTTTCCTATGGTAACCAAGGATCAGTCTCACCTTAGACACGCGATCACATCTTTCTAGATCGTTTGATATGACAGCAGAACCCAGTCCGTAGCTGTGAAAGATCAAGGTATATAACACAGATATCAATCCACAAATGAAGGGGGGAAAATGTTTACAGATGAAGTTAATATCAGTTTGCAGAAAACCATCAACTCACATGGTGTCATTTGCTAGATCGATAGCTTCTTCCTCAGTACTGAATGTTTTCACACAGAGAACAGGTCCAAACACTTCTTCTCTCCAAATTTGCATGGAGGTAGTCACATCAGTTATGATGGTTGGTTCAATAAAGAATCCCTTCTTCAGATGCTGCCATTAAATTTGAAATTAAAAAGAAAAAAATCAATTTCATGACAATTGCAGAAATACATAACTGAAGACATTTTCAAAGAAAGTATAATCATATGGTCATACCTCTGGGCGAGACCCACCAGTCAAAATGGTTGCACCCTCACTCTTAGCATTTGAGATAAACTTCAATATTTTTTCATACTGAACCGTATAAACTAAATATTAGACACCGCATAACATAATCGTTGTTCAAGAAAAACAAGTGTTTCTATCAATAAAATGTTTGAAGTTAGAAAACCAGATGGAAAGCTAAATCATGAACTGCATATACAATGTTCAGGAGAAGGTTCTTTCTTCTCTGTCATATATATATATATATACAGCCAACCAATAATGCATTTCAGGAAATTTTTATATTACTGCATATGACGTGCAACTTGATCATCATTCATATAATCACTAATGATATCAGATTATCAATACATTTTCTTTTTGAATATCGAAGAAGTCTTTGGACATAAAAAAATAAGTAATGTTATTTGTACCACTTTTCTAAACATCTTCCCTTAAACATTGGACGAGAGAAAAATTGGATCCTACTCTCAACCAATGAATAAGGGACACCCTTCGAATATGTCTAAAAAAGTGATACAAATAACATTTCTCTTAAAAAAATACCTTCACAAAAGGAGTAGTAAGTCAATCAAGTATCTAGTGTATACAGAAAAGAGAAATGGCAAATATACCTGTCCTTCACTAACAACAGGGCCTAGCCTGCAACCTTCTTCCAAGGGATCTGAAATTTTGATGTTTTTGCTCCACTTCACAAGTCTCTTCAAAAATTCTGTTGCTATACTTTCCTGAAACAATAAAAATATCCTAGTTTATCAGTTTTCGCAAATAAATGCCAATAGAAGTCCAACCAAGTAGTCTGACTACATCTAACCACAACTGATGTTAATATGACTATTACTATATATGCAGAAAAAATTAAAAAGAAAAAAACAAATGCTTGTTTGTGAACATGCCCATGTGTTATGGAAGGAGTAGGCCATTTAAATCTATTAAACTTACATGTACAATAAGGCGGGAAGTTGCGCTGCATATCTGACCATTTGTCCAGAAGCAGCCAAAGAGGGTCCATTCAGCAGCTGTTTAAATTATGGAGAAAAGATCAAAATATTAAACTGTATACAAGAATCTGTTTAAATGATGCATTGTGTTGTCCATAACCAAATAGTTATACTTGAGAAGGCACTGACCCTTATCAAGATCAACATCCTCAAAAACAATGATTGGGCTTTTTCCACCAAGCTCTAGTGAAACAGGCTGCCAAGAAACCACAAATTGGATATTACATGAACTCGCGAAGAAAAAAGAAAATGAAAATATGAAAGACAAAGGGATCCTATCTCTTAATGTGCATGAGTGTGCGTGTTCTTCATTCTATCAAAGCCAAAGGACAATATAAGCTGTACATAGTTTGCAGATAATAGTGCTTAAAAATACCTTGACCAACTGGGCAGCAGCAGTCATAATCTTGCTTCCAGTTGCAGAGCTTCCAGTAAAGGCAACCTGTTGGAAAAGTCAATCATTGGCCATGATGTCATAGTAGCTTTGCAAACTTAAATACAACAATACTTGCAACTTGCAAGACATACAACAGGATTTAACCCTGCATAATTCCAACTCTACTAAAAACTAAAGGCAATTGAACCTTGTCCACATCAGGATGGGCAGCCAAAGGAGCACCAGCTTCCTGGCCTAATCCAGTGAGAATGTTTAATACACCCGAAGGAAGGCCCACTTCTCTGCATATATCGGCCAGCTCTAAACATGTCCTATAATAAAGCATATAATACAGCATGAGAAACCAAAATAACAAAGAAGCAAGATCTTGCAACAGTTGATGAGAACATACACTGATGACAACTCAGAAGGCTTCAATATTGCAGCACAGCCAGCAGCCAGAGCAGGAGCAACCTTCCATGTAGCCATTAACAGAGGATAGTTCCTAAAGCATCATATTGAATTAGCCATCAAGATAGCAATGTTACTGACAGAAACTGGACCAGAGAATCAATCAAGAAAGGCAATAACAATGCAAGAATAACTAATGGGTATACAAATACAATAATAGTACAGGGGATATTTGAGAGATCCCTTGCTCTCGCTAGTTCTGATAACTGAATTCTGATCTTTCCCTTTTTGCACCATCTCAACTTATATATCCTAACTAAATCCCAACCAGTCAGATGCCCAATCCCTATCAGTTACACACTAACATTGACCAAATGCAGAGTAGTCAAGTGGATGCATAAGCAAACCACGATCCAAGAGAAGTGAATCTTAAATAGTTAATACTGAGAACAAGAAGCAGTTTTGTACAGCGATGCGCTGTGTTAGCATAAAGAAGGAAGAAGAAGATACCAAGGGGTGATTAAAGCAACAACCCCAATGGGCTCCTTAAGGACATAACTCTTGAAGTTCTCCATGGGAAGAGAGACAGGAGCCTTTTGCTTTGCGTCCAATTTCTCGGCAAGGTCAGCATAGAACTCAAAGCAACCAGCAACATCGTCCTAAACAAAATCACAGCCACACACACACACAAGTAAGCAAACACAACGCAAGCATGCCAACAAATTGGAACTAGTGTGAAGTGAATTAATCAGTTAGTTACCATGTCCCAAGCAGCTTCATCGAGTGGCTTTCCGCAATCGAGGGCTTCGAGCTTTGCGAGCTGAGCCTTTCTCTCGGTGATCTTGGCGGCGATGGCGCGGAGATAGCGGGCGCGGAGAGCGCCGGGAGCGGAAGCCCAGTCTCCGCCCTTGTTACGGGACAGTGCTGTCCTGGCAGCGGCGACGGCGATGTCAACATCTTCCTTTGTAGCAGCTGGGATGTCCCCTGAAATTCATAGAGATGGATCTAAATCTGAGTCAGTAGTGAGTTAGTAGCAAAAAACAAAATGAAAGAGAAAGTGAAAGAACCGAACCGATGATGTCTTGGGTGGAAGGGTTGATGACGGGGATCCGCTTGTTGAGGATGGGAGCTTTCCACTCTCCGTCTATCAATAGCTGTCGACTGGGTATTGGGATTGCCATTTTTCTCTCCTCTCTCGCTCTCGCTCTCTCTCTCTCTCTCTCTCTCTCTATCTGCCTTTGTGTTGCGTCTGTGAGTAAGCAGGCAGTTGTAGTGATTTTGACTGCCTGGCTCTGGCTGGTAGCGGCACTGAGCTTGTGTTGTGTTGAGGGACGGAGGCTCATTTATCCCATCATCCTCATCGACGGTTTCTTTTCTTTTCTTCTTTCTTGATTTTTTTTGCCTTTTGTGTACTGTTCCCATTGTGGTCGTGGTCCAATCAATCATTGCTTGATTGGGTTTTGTTATATTCATAAAAAAATATTTTTTAATAAAAAATACTTTTTAAGTTTTTTTTGATATATTTGGATGAAATTTATTAATAAAAGCAAAATAATTAAGGAAAATAATAAAAAAATATTTTTTAAGAGGTTATAATTTTTATTTTTAAAAAAAATAGCATTTTTTATAGAGTAAAATATATAATTTTTCTTGAGATATGATATTATTATATTTCGCTTCCCTCAAAAATTAAGATAAAGAGAGGAGTACAATCTTTTTCATTGGGAGATAATATTATTATATTCATTTTCTCTCTACTTCTAAAATATACACTCTTCTTCTCTAAAAAATTAGAATAAATTATACTTTAATTCATTTTTCAAATTTTTTATTAATTTTCTATTATCTCATTATTCTTTTAACCAAAATGCCCTTTATTACCAGTTATATGTATTAATTTTTTTGCAAAACAAAATATATATGGCTAATAACATTAATATATATATATATATATATATAGTTTAAATTAATTTCTGAATTATCGCTATATTAAGGAAATAAATTATTAAAAATAACAATAATTTGTAATAATTATTTTTAAAAAATAAAAATTACATATTTTCACATCTATTAATTCTAGAATATTATTGTATATAAAAATAAAAATTATTTATTAATTTCGTATATAAAGATGAATTATGAAAAGAAAGAATTTTGTGATTTTACTATAAAAATATACATTAATATTCTAAAATTAATATATGAGAAAATATGTAACTTTTATTTTTGAATTGTTGTTATTAATAATTTATTCTCTTAATACAGTAATAATTTAAAAAATAAATTAAACTATATATATATATATATTATATGATTATAAGCCACATAGATATTTTATTTTGTAAAAAAAAAAATTAATATGTATAACTATTTTTAAAGCATATTTTGGTCAAATATAAAATAATGGAGAGTTAATGTAAAATTTAAAAATGGATTAAAGTGTAGTTTATATTAATTTTCTTAGGAGAGGTAAATGTATGTTTTAGAAATAGAGGGGATGAGAGTATAATAAGATCATCTCTCAAGAGAGGAATTGTATTTTAATCTAATTTTTTAAGGGAGAAAAGTGTGTGTTTTAAAAATAGAGAAGAAAAAAGTGTAATAATATTATCTTTTAAAGGAGAAAGTTGTATTTTACTCTTTTTTATAATATAAAAAATATTTAAAGATAAAAGAATATCTTTTACTATTACATTCAAATATAAATTAGTTTTATATCCAAATATAAAATATTTTTCTCTTCTTTAAAAGAAGTTTTAAAAAAATATTATTCTAAAAAAATTCTTTTTAAAGAAATTTATTCAAACAAACCCTCGATCACCTACTAGTATCCAAGTCCCAAAAAAAATAAAATAAATAGATAAAATCAACTGCAAGTATCCTCAGCAGCTCATTTTCACCTTCCTTTCTTATTGGACCTTGTCAATAGTTCAATAACATTATTTTCAGGAATACTACATATTTAACCTATTTATTAGATATCATCTTAGAGATATTATAATTTTTTTATTAAATAAAATTTAGATTGATGTGAATGCTTATCCAAGTTTAAGGTCAAAACATGCCTTTGACTCATTAAGTGCTTATAAAAGCATCAAGATTTGATTTGATATTATTATGATTTTTTCGGAGTTGCTGGACTCTGATTTTTATAAAAATTGTTTTTAAACAATCATAGTAATAATATTTGATAAAATAATATAAAAATTATTCTCAATAAACAAAAATTATAAGAATAATATTTGATAAAGTTATTCTTAAAATCTAAAATAATTATAACAAACATAAATATTAAATAACATAATTTCTATTTTTATTGTCGTTAAAGAGAGTAAAGTTATATTAATCTTTTAAATTTTAAAGAACATAAGTCAAATTTAAAAAATATTATAGAACACCCTTTAATTTTTAAAAGTCGAAGCCTAAAGCACCCTAGCCTTTTTTGTTTATTAAATAAAAATATTAACATTACTTTTTATAAGCAAGAATACCCTTTCAAATAGTATAATCAAACCAATCTTAACAAATCTTATCTCAAAAAGAAAGAGAGAGAGATAGAGAGAGAGAGAGAGATTACCCATCAATAAAGGAACCAATAAATCAAATTCAAATTATAATAAGGTATGAACAAAAGACCAATCAAATAAATTAGCTCCAATCGACTAAAGATGTTATTATATAATTTAAAATATAGACATTGCGAAGGATATATTATAAGACTCGATTAGTTTTTGGCCATTTTTATTTCTTTCTTCAAATATATCATTTTAACGTCCTAATTCTAATTTGATATTTAATTTTTTTATGGATTTCTAATTTGATATTTAAATCGAAGAACTCAATTAATTGTTTTTTATTTTTCACAAGCAGGGCTACTTTATAGTTAGTGTTAATTCTTACAAAACATTGTACTATAAATGCTTTCCTTATAAATACAATAATAAACATTTCCATTGGAATTTATTTTATTATAAGGTAATTTAATTTTCGATGATATACTTTTATATAAAAAGTTAAAAGGATATTATTCCTAGTTCATTGTAATATTAGACCTTTGTTTACTTCTGGTCTAGTAGTAGTTAAAATAAGTTTATTGTGGAATCAATTAGTGTGTGTTTGTTTTGGTACTAGGAGAGTTTAAATCATGTTCCTTACAGGCAATGCTATTAAGGCGGGCAAGGTGACATTGGTCGTGATAATGACGAAATATAGGCGTTCTTTTTCAATCAAACGTATTTGTAACTTCTGCGATGTATATTATATTAATATATTTCTATCTTTTCATTTTAAAAAAAAAATTCTTCTCATGAAATCAAGGGAGTGCTCGACAAACTAGGAAAATCGGATAATTAAGTATAATAGGGTCTAGCTTTTAATAAATATTGTTTAGTAACTACTTAAATATTTTAAAATTAGTTTTTATCTAAATCAATTTGAACCTAAAATCAGTTCTTAAAAAAATTAATTTTAAATTAATTTTATTTCATCTTAATTTTTTTTCTTTTATTTTATATATTCTTACTAATTATCAATTGCTCTCCACTATTGCCAACCACTATTCACCACCACGATCCACCATCATCCATCATCGACGTTTACTGCCATTTGGTGTTGTTCACCTCCACTATTTGCCCCCATTCATTGTCGTCGCTAGTTGCCATCACTGCAAGCCCCCATTAGCCACCGTCGATTGCCATCATTTGCCGTCGTCTGCTAGATTAGTTTTTTTAATGATATAGTGGAAAAAAAATATACAAAAGAAGAAGAATAAAAACACAAGTTAAAACTAATTTTAAGTTATGGAGCCAAATAATATTTAATTAAAAACTAGCTCATTTTTATATCGATTAATATAACTGATTCTATTTTATACTATGTTAACTTGATTTTTGATGTTACCAAATATCTCCTAAATGCGAATGCCATCTCAAATTTGCCATGAGTAATGGATATTTAGGTTATCATCATTAATTCATATAAAGATAGCATGACCAACTTAGTGTGCAAGAATATTTTTCTTTAATTATAAACTCAACATCGGCGATTATAAGCAAATAAAAAAATTTCCATGATTATAAAATCAACAATTATAAAAAAGAAAAAAGATAGTAATTAGTGTTGAATGAACCATACCTCCTATAAAATCTCTAATATTTGAATAAGATTACTTTTAGTAAGAGGAAATATATGGTTTCAATAAAAAAAAATAAAAAAGGACAAATATAAAACCAACATCAGGGATTGTATATGTACCAAATAATGGTCTATAATTAAATGGATTGGAAGATGATGGTCCTAACATTCTTTTTACTCAAAATAAGTACATGGCATATGGTTATGATGATATACAGCAAAGATTTTATGTTTGCCATTTGATATATATATTATTTATTCAACTAGATCTAAAAATTATATTTTAAGTTCATATAGCAAAGATTTTATGCTTGCCATTTGATCACGTGGGATATGAAGCAACAATAGCAGTTTTGTTTGACAGAGGCACATGGTGGACGGCACGGCATCCGTCTATGATCTACCCACCCTCCAATCTATTTCCGTAACCATGAAGGAGAGTAGTGGCTTTCCGTCACTTAAATGGCTAAGCCTTCTTTAACTTAGTCCACAAACACAAACTCCAAAAGGGAATTGTCAAGTTTCTTCTCTAAAAGTTGCCCTAGGTTGGAACGTTGCCGGAGTGGACCAGATGGAAACACTGCCCCATTACTCCAGCCACTTTATCATTGTTGTTGGATAGATTCTTGTTTTATTTATTTTAAAAATTTGTTAAGTATATTTGTCAAGAATTTCTTTTTCTTTTTAAGCACCCTGTTGCCTACCAAAAATTTAATGAAAAGAGTCATGAGAATCAGTGAAGTTGTAACATTATAACATTTTTTATATTATTATTGCAACTTTTCTATCATAACTTGTAATTTTTTTTATTATAAATTATAACTTCAAATACGCGTTGTATCTTACTATATTTCCCAAAAAAATTTATCAGATTTTTTTTTTTTGGAAAACCATTTGCAAGTCTCCACAGTCATTTTATGGACACCATAATACAAAAGATCAGATAGTTATTATGCTCATTGGAAATGTTTATATTTCCGTTGGGTGTACGAAATGTCACTGCTCAGCTGATTTAGTCACATGACCGAGCCCCAACATTATCCTTTATATATAGTCTGTTACGTGCTACATATTTTTACATATATTACTGGGATTTGGAGATATGAAAATGCATCTAGAGTGTTTGAAGTCCCTTTTGTTTTTTTTATTAGAAAAATTAGTCAATGACATAACCTTATCTAGGAAAAGAGGAAAACTTTAGATTTAGATTTTATTATAAAAACTAAATAAAATTAAACATGTTCCAAGACAATTTTTTAGGAAAATATGCTAAAAAACAATTTATTCATCCTGAAAGTTCACGGAAAATCTGGAGAATCACACTCCCACTGGCACCGTTATTTGGTATGATCTTGGGCTGCCTTGCCATTTTCAAGTAAATGCGTTACGACGACAACTTGATAATCTCTATTTTATTATTATTATATTATTATTATTATATCTGCATTATCATTGTGATCTCTCATGGGCAATGGCATTTGTCAAAATGGGTCTGTGGGTTAGATTCTATGAGTTGGCCCGTAATGTTTGTATTTTGGGACCTAATTAACATAACGGGCCTTACCGTTTCGGCCTGCGAGCTCATAAGGACATTGAATTTATTTCTGATATATACATATCTTACTTTATGTGGTTCGAAGTAATCACTTTGGTGGGCTTGTTAGCCTTTTCTTTCAACGTCTATTGACGATATTAAAAATATTTATTTTTTTATAATATATAATTTAAAATTAATTAATGAAATAAAATTTTTATGATAATAATAAATTAAAATTAAACTTTATTATCAATTAATTAAGGCTTAATTAATATTTTAATAATTAATGCATGATCTTTTAATATTAAATAATCATTTTTGTGCCACAAAAAGAAAGCATTGCATTTTTATTTTTTTTTTGAATCCCGACTATTGATCACCCGTCTGTAAGGATTTAATTTGGTGGAATAACTTCTCACGTTACGTAAGACATTTGATTTTAAAAGCTAGTATCTTTTGTTTTTTTTTTTTTTTTGGTTGCTTCAAGTTTTAATTGAGAAGAAGATTCACTCCAAATTTGAATTCAAATATGCCTTTGAGCTTATTGAGGGTTTATAGAAATATTTATAGATCACTCACTGATAGAAAAATTTAAGAATTGAATCTAAGTTATAATAATGTATTAACAGAAGATCAATCAGATGAGTCAACTCTTGTTAACTTTAAACCAAACCTTTGAATGTCTTGAATTCTAAAACATTCCCTTTAATTAATAGAAACATGATAGTATAAATATCTACTATCCATTTATGTAAGTGTAAGCGAATATTAAGATTCATATATATCAAAATAAAATAATATACTAGATATTCATGCCACACACTCTCCCTCGATGGAACACACACCTGGTGTAGACACTCTCTATAAACACATCGGCGTAAAAAGAGAAAAAGCAATGCTATAGAGAATGAAATTGGTTTTTGTATTAGTGTCATGAACAATTTTAACTAGATCAGTTACTGCATGATTTTTATACGAAATGAGGAGAGAGAAAATTTCTTTTACCCCAAAATGCAAATCCAAACTCTTTTTTATTTATAAATTTGTGTGTCATATCACAGAATTTCTTTCATATCATCTAGCGTTTTCAAAGAGAAATATTTTTTACATCAAAAAGTAAAAATCTCAATTTTAAACTTTCTCTTTTAGCACTCACTATCCTATAAAATTTTGTGTTTTTCTCTTTATATTATGTACATGAAATGTCTACTTTTTAATATTGAAATAATATCTCTCGCTTTAAAGAGAAACAAAGTTGATTATTTTTAGCCTATCCTCCCCATAACACTTCTTCTTCGGTTCTCTGCCCAGCCCTCCAAGCTCTTATTAGAAGAAGATTCCACAAGTGACCCTATCCGATCAATACCCTATCTTAATAGTTGAGACTTACACAAAGAATTTGTCGCAGCATTGATTCTACAAGCAAAACATTGGATTTGCCTTGGGCGTCAAGCTCCTAACGTCATCCAGCCCCATGAATGGAAGCTGGCTCAGGCTGAGAACATATACAAAACCAACGAAAGAGTGACGCGCGTTACAAGTATTTGACGTGGTGTGTGTATAATAAGTTAAGGTATTTGCTAACCAACGCAAAGAAACTTGAAATATTTTTGAGTTTTTGACTGAAAAGTCAGATTTTTTAGTTTCAATAAATTGAAAACTTATAAAATTTTTTACTCTTGCTTCGTTAGCACCCTCCAAACCATAGTTATTAAACTTTGATCGGTGATCATTCCAGTTAAAGCATTGGGTCACTAGGTCATTGGTTTAATTGATTGAACCAGATTTAATTAAATAAATATATAAATATAATTCGAATAAATATATAATATATTATTATTGGTGTATTATAACACATTAAGTTATATGACTTAATGGTAGTGAAGCGTATCTTGCATTTTCTATGGATAGGGTTTGAATCCTATTAATCACAATTTTTGAGTTCTACCTCAAAACAAGTAATCTGTTCACCGATTTTTCGGCCCGATTTTAACAGCTATGCTAAAGACACTTGATAAAGTTAGCCATACCATAAATTGATTTCACTAATAATTTATTTATAGTTACTTCTTTTTGAAAAAAAAAGAAAAACTCTCACTTTTATGCACCAAATTGGACACATTTCGAAGCTTACTATTTCTCATTTAAGTTTTTAATAATATACAGCTAGCTAGTGGATGGAAAATTTCTATGATTGGTTAGTTTACATCATTCTGGATTAAAAATTTAAATCCTACATAAATACAAAATAAAGGTGAGTTCTCTGGTACCTTCCTTTGATCATACATTTTGTACATTTTTTGAGTGTAGTCAATAAGATGTTGACAAGTGCTACGGTACATGGTGCACCTTTTATCTAATTGGTACATTTTAGATGTAGCCTTAAAAAAGAAAAAATTAAAAAACAAACCACCGCACACCCCGTCCAACTTCAACACCAGCAACAACAGTACCACCACTCAGCCAAGACCTTCCTCTAGGCAGCCACCTCCGTTCCCACGCAATGGCCTACGAGCTCCTCCTCGGCGAGTTATGTGATTACGCCATCATCGAACTCGACAATGCGGCTTACTCGCGGAGATCCGTTGGCAGTAGTGTGAGGCAGAGGCAGAGATGATGGGGGTGATTGCATTGGTTGAAGATGATGGTTGTGTGGGGGCTACGGATCTGGTTTGATGGGGGCGTATGGGTTGCAGATCTGGTTCGCGGTGGGTGGCCACTGGTTTCGCGGTGGCAGCAGTTGCTTGTTGGGGCTGGGTTCTCGAGCTTGGTGGGTGTTGCGTGGAGGAGGCCGATGGGTGTGGGTTGGATCGAAGAAGTGCAGGGTGGGTGGTGTGTTTGGCCGGAGATTGTGGCAGCGTGACTGGCAGCTGTCGTGTGGGTGGTTGCAACCGCGGCTGAGATAGGACGAAAGGTGAGGGTAGGCATGGCGCTGCCGCGATGATGGTGGGTTTGGGCGGTTGCTATGGCGGAAGGGTAGTTGTTGGTGGCTGTTACGAGGGACTTGTGGAAGCTTCGTAGATCGGGGCTGGGGAATTTCTTTTTCAAGGTGGGTTTCTAATATGTACCAAAGTAATTAAGGTGCACCCAACTACAAGAGTATAAGTCAGTTTTCTATTGGTTAGATGAAAAAAAGGTACCAAATGCACACTAATGCAAAGGTACCAGAGAACTCCCCCAAAATAAAGCCTTTGTGCGAAACGTTGACCGCGAAAAATGTTACAAGGATATTTCTTTCTCTTGCTCTTTCAACAAATTGTATTGGTTCAATCGTGCACGTACAGTATTAATGTATTTCTGTTTAAGAATATGACCAACTGACCGCGATAAAGGACAGTAAAAAAAAAAAAAGGAACTTCGACGGTGGAGGATTTCAAACCAGTCCTATTTGCAGAGCTTGCCTCATATAACATCTATGATTCTCAGGCTTGATGCTTGGTAAGATACTCAAGCGAAAAACAATCGTATAGACTGAAAGATGGATGTGAACATATATGATACACCCTCGTGAAAAAGTATAAAATATATCCTATTTAACATAACAAACATGGAAACTAATACAGAAGCAACCATATGGATCGTACGTATACACACCAAGAATAAATGAATTCAAAGGCCAAATTGAAGACACAAAGAAATTAAAGTACCCTATACCAATCACCTAAACAAAGAAGGGGAAAAAAAAAACATATAGATAGTAATTTTCACTCAATCTACAAAAGGACGTTATTTGAACAGGTATTTAATGTTTCTGGGTGGCTTTGGAATACTTGGTCTTGATCCAGTTGAAGCCAGTGGAGGTACCATCCTTTAACTTCTTCATGCCAGTGGAGGCCACTGCTTTGGTCTTGCCAAGACCCTCCCCAAGCTTCTGCTTGTATTTGGCGGTGCTGCCACCGCTGCTCTTCTTGTTGGAGTAACCAACCATCACAGGGTCTGGCCCATCGTCCCACTGGTCAGCCCATGAAGTTCCATTGGAGCTGTGACCATCCATGTCTTTCCGCGTTCTGCGATGAGTTCCACCACAAAAAAAATCGCTCTGTAATATGTAATTGAATTGAGGGATCAGGATTATACCAAAATATACAGGTGTTTCCAACACGGGACCAATTCAGCGCTTTTATAATGGTAGGAGCTTTTAATAGTAGTTGATCTAGAAATCAACTGTAACCAAATGCATGGGTTAAGTTTGGGTTAAGGTTATGATATTGTGTGGATTTCGGCATGTGGAATTTGCTTTCATTCATTATTATAATGTTACACAAGTAATAATCTATGATCTATCGAGCATAATAGGATAATTTCTGGCGACCGTGTTCAACAAAGACGTCTGGAACGGAACCTTCTATTTAAGAAATTTAATTTATTGACTTGACTAGGTTAACCAAATTTTTTCAGAAAGGTTTGGACCAACAGAGGCCAATCTATCCACGGTTGCTCTTACGCTCTAAATTAAGTGTCTTGCTATTATTATTATTATTATTATTTCAAGGTTGCTCCCAGAAGCTTCTAGCGCCCATATATATAGGTAATTTCTACGGTCAAATTCAAGGCAAGAGGTCAAATAGCACCACCCAAATTCAAATTAAAGTAGAGGGTAACTCCAAGACCTTACGCGTATGATTCCTCACCCATTCGCACCGGAATGGAGTGGCTGCCCTGAGTTTGGTGCATGGTAGCTGGAGAATACATTATCATCATGTTATGCGCACTTAAGATGGGAAAATGGGGAAGTATTTCGGATTGAGTGCCATGCTAGATCTATCTGCACCTGCTCTTTACAAACTTTTCGAAGCACACTACTAGTAGGAAGAGGAGCTTATGCGCTCAAATGATCTATTGCACTTCTGATATTTTAAGAGTAAACCCTCTACACTTATTCACGAGTAAAATATCACCAAACAAATTCGATCATACCTGAGAAATGAAAGCCTCCGACAAATCCATGAAAATAAAAATATAAATCAAGTTAATCGTTTTATAGATAAATTAATTCCTGGGAAATGCTTTCTATCAAATATATTAATTTTTAAAAATGACTAATTTTTAACTCATATGGTTAATTTTCAGAGACTATGAGCTGAGAATTTTCTTTTTCTTAGGATGAATTTGTCTGAAGATATTTTTGTTAGAGATAAAATTATGGATTTACTCATTTTTAAATTTGTTATTTTTCTCATATAAATAAGTCAAGTATGCTATAAAATAATGGATGATATAAAACATCAAGAAAAAAAAATACCGAAGAAGTAATAAATTTTTAATATATAAATAACTAATATTCAGAGTTATTAAATTCTAACTAATTTATTTTGAATTAGATTAATTTATTATAGGGATAAAACTCCATTAATACTATTTCTTTCCATGTACAAGATTCAAAGCTAAAATTTTAATTAAAAAAATAAATGTTGAATCACTTGAATTAATCAAACATTAATCTAAAGATGTAAATGCTCCATACATCATTAATGAATTACAGTTAATATTATTTTTAATTTTTTTTCTTTTTTTCCATTCATTTTAATTGTAGTGTTTGAATTTGTGGAAAATATACAAAATGTGAAAGACATAAAATATTAAGTTAAAAAATAATATAATGTAACTTTAACAAATCTAATTACTTTCTTTTTCCTCTCGGGTCATTTTAGTGCTGTATTCGGAAGGTCCAACTTACACCCAGGCTGAAAACAATTACGCAATTACTTAACAAATGTAAGTGTACGGCCTTAACTTGGGCCATTATTTTTTTGGGCTGAGCGTAGCAAGCAATACGTAGCTGATTGTGAGTTTAAAAACTCGAGGTGAGACTTAAAAAAAAAAAAATGGCGCAAATTCTGACAAAAACTTAACTTGACGCAAACGATGACAAATACAAAAAGCGTCAGAACTACACACAAGTTGACCAAAAGGACTTGACACATAGAACAATAATAGAGAAATCATGGCAAAAGCGAAAAGGAAAGGGGAAAAAACTCATGACAAAAAAAAATAAAAATAGAACTTAAGTTCTGCTAATGTTTCATGAAAAATACTGCAATTTTTTTTTAAACCAATCAGAATCGAGCATGATCGAGAAAAAATAGTTTTATATTTCACAATTATTGGTACCATCCCGACTCTATTCGTTTTAACTTTTTTTGTGTAAATTTTCCCAAGGTTAAACATTTCTCTTTTATTATTAGGCTTTTTTACGTTTTGTTTTCATTTTCAAATAAAGAAGTTTCTTCCACAAAGACAACACTATCTACTATATAGGTTGTGATTATGTGGTTTATATACGCAGTAGTTTGAGGAATTGAATTCATTTCAGAGAACCTTTTACGATCAACCTGTAATTGTTGTTTAATAAAATTATATAATGCATAATTAATACATAATAGTAATCCAACTATTAGTCTAATATATAATAAGTATAAATAAATTCAATTTCTAAATTTAAATCTTAGTCCAATCAATTTAAATAACAATAATATTAGCTTAATTAAGTTAATAACTTAAAGGTAAAATAATAATTTTATATCAGATACCTACGGGTATGAGATAGTGATCCCTGCCCCCATCCCATTTAACATGCGGGTATTTAAAATTCCCATCCCCATTACTCGCAGAGGCAGAATCTTCCCACTATACGCACCCCGTTACAGGTATTGGTAGAGGCGGATTTTTTCTACATCCCTTCTTATTAACTTTGTCATAAATATTTGATATTCTTTCCATGTACATTCTGCAATACATGTAATTAAATTGATATGAATTAATTCAGAATGAATGAACAGGGCAGGATCATGCTTTATTATGGTTCCTAACGGACAGCCTCTCCCTAATTATAGTTTTCTAGCAAAGAAGAAAAAAAGAATTAGAAAAAATTAATAGTTATGGGACATGTGTCATCATGCAGTACTGCTGAATGTTACGAAGTAATGCTTCCGAATGTTACATGAAAGAGAAATAACAATACAAATTTGAAGTGCCATGTGAAAACTTCAGCAGGTAATATCATCGCAAATACTAGCTTCATCATTCTCGTGACTTAAACCATAGTTAAATATTTCTAGTCATATAGTACTATTCCAAAGTTCACATCGTGAGAGTTTCTCGGTTTGTTTACCCAAATTAAAAGTTACATGTAAAAAGAAAAGATAAGTAAGTTATGACACTTCAACACTACATATAGATAGTCCGAGTTACAATGAGTAATATAAAAAATCAGCCTCAAAATTATTATAGGTGTTTGCTGACTTATCCGCATTCGTCATGAAGGGGACCAACCACAGACAATAAAAAAAAGGATAGGTTCTTTCATGTTGTCTGAATTGTTTAAGCTTCTTTTGCAGGTGTATTTTAGCGGATGCTACATTTGCTATTGATGTGTTAAATACTATCACAAAAGTAGCAAAAAGCTTTAACTCCATTTATTTGTATTTATGTACATGGATTAAAATTCTCTGTACCTTTTTTGTATTTTCTTTTCCGTCTTCCTCATTTAAAATTTAACGTTGAACGAATTTTGCATATTATAGATTTCACCAGTTTTAAACTTTATATATATATATATATATATATATATATATATATATTAAATGTCAAAATTTAAGTGAAAAAACAAAGAAAAATACATGATTTTTTAGTAGATTAATATTATTGGATCATCTGAAAATAGACATATATATAGTTGAGAGAGAAGAAATACAAATTTTTAATTTTTTTTCCCTCAACATCCATTATCACCTAAAAATTTATGTTTTCTTTTCTCTAATATATCTATAGTATGTCTACTATTGGACGAATAAATAGTACTTTTCTTCCTTAAAATGTCCATTCGTCTTGATTTATCGCTCCACACCACCAATATTATACTAGTGTTAATGAGTTTTTCTAACTATAAGATCCTTATAAGAATACTAATTATCTCTTAAACAAGCCCCTTAATTATTTTAGGTGAATCGAACATATATAATACTATTCCCAAAAAAAAAAAATCACATATTCCGTTTCTCATGATCAGAACACTCCCCTTATTTTCTTTTCAACGTACGGTCTTTTCAAGTGTCAACTTTTACTTTTTGATCCTTTGATTATAATAGAACGTTTACTGTTCAATCCTCTATTTCCTGTTACCAACAATAAGTGCATGTATATCTTTCAGTCTTTCTTCATCTGTACTTCAATTTCCGCTCTGGCTCTGCCATCTTTTTACCACTTTGACTCAAAACAAAGTTCCAACTATCTTAGCATCTAAGCGGGTACGTGGATATGCCATATTATCCTCTAAAGTACATAGGAGTAATAATTGGTAAGGCAAATGAACAAACTTTGTTAGGGATAACATGTAGGCCTACCCTGTCGCTGCCAATTAACACTAGCTTTCCAACCTGTAGGCATGATTCACATTGCGATATGAATGATTTAGAGTTAGGTTATATATGGTTTCAATTAGGTTCAACTAAATTAAGCATCATGTTAATCTTTTGATTATATGTATGGTCCACCTCTCTTCCTCATTGTCGTTTGTCTCAAACTCCTTGGACCCTTCGGTGAGAGTAATGCAGTACTGTGAAATTAGGGCAAATCACTCTCGCGAGACTTTCATAGGAGTCACCAGAAAGATGTAACGTGTCAGAAGAAATCGACCTTCACTCATAAAAATGGTGGGACATAGAAATTGAAGGGAGCATACAAATCAAAATGGACAAAGCCAAATTAATATATTGGAATTGTTCCAATGGGAACCAATGGGCATGGAAAACGGAAGCTCGGAGGATGGTCCAAATTAAATGAGTGTCTAGTGGTGATGAAGAAAGTGACCTTCAATTGCAAAAAGATATGAGGCAAGAAAACTCAATGAAGGGCTTAAATAACAATTGGCACTGCTCAATGGGGTCCATAAAGGTTCCAGTAGAAGCTAGTCCTACTATTATTAGGTCTGCCAGACAGCATATTGAGGGTATCGATTGCATGGGAACAATTAGAGTGCATTTTTTTTTTTTTTTCAGGAAAATTACTACAGTGATTAAAAGAGTAGAGCCATGATATTTGTATATTCCCATTCATCACAGGCACCCATCAAAATGCAAAGGAAAAATAAACATTGAGTTCTGTTCTTTCAAATTTTTTAATTTTATACATATCTTGCTATGTCTACCATTTGTTTTTTATGTAAAATTAAAAATTGTCAATATATATATATTATGAAAGTTTTTTAATAAAAAATAAAGATATCATTATATAAAGAAAAATAATATGAGATACTTATTAATTAAAAAATAAATAAATATATCACATTATTTTAACAAATAAATTCTAACAAGATTTTGTATATATAACACTTTTCTTTTTTCCACATCAAGAAAAGGCACGAATGAACATTGAGTGAGACATAAATTAAGATAACGAGATAAGCAGGAAATGAATTGATACATGTGGACCGAATGTTATAATGAATGCAAGCCGAATGGTCCGGGTTTGGCCCATCCTAGTTAGGTTTTTTTAATAAATTTTCTTGTTATTTTTGGATTAGCATCCTCTAAAATGAGAGTAATTATAAAATGGTAAAATAAATAATTATTCACCTCTAAATTAATAACTTTTCTTATATATGGATTGTAACAAAATAATCTAAGGGTGAATAATCCTTTACTTTCTGATTTTACAATAATTTTCATTATAGAGGATGCAAATCGGTTACTTCCCTCTAGTATCACACTATCTTTTCTCTAGCATGGAGCATTGAAGCAAATGCACAGATGCCCGCGCCTTCCTTTGCGGTAGAGAAGTTAATTTTCAAAGCCAACTCTACGTCTCTAAACATGAAAAGAAAAGAACAAAAGGAAGAAAGAAAAAGCATTGATAAATTTTCTATTAAGCCAATAAGTTTTAAGTATGGAGATCTGATTGGAAAAGGGTATCTTACCGAAATTCATCTTGCCAAACAGTAGGAGACCTAGACCATGAGTAAAATAAGTAGCCTAATGCTGGAAGAAACACAGACAATTAAGCGGACCAAATTCCCTCCACTATTAATTGGTGCAGCCCTTAGAACCTAATTAATTGTAATGTCTACGTTGTTTTTTTCTCTCCATTGTTTCCGCTACAATTCTGCTTTATTCCCTTGTAACTTACTCTATCAATATTTCCACGTTGACGTCATTAAGCTAAGATCCCGTTTGGATTGGGTTTTTTCAAAAAAAAAAAACGTACTTAATTTTTTAAAAAAGTATTTCTATGAGTTTTTATAAGTGTTTGGATGTAATTTTTTAAAAAAGTGCTTCAATTAAAAAAGGTTAATTTACCACTATTTTTAAAAAATAGGAATACTTAGCTTACAAAAAAAATAGAAGCAGAAGTGATTTTTAATAAAATTATTTTTTAAAAGTATTCTTTATCTTTCATTAAAATTATAATACATACCTTTTCTTTCTTATCCCATATCAAATCTTACTTATCTTTCCTCTTTTTGAATATTTTTTTATAATTTAGCCATAAAAAAAGTATTTTTATCTTTTGTATCCAAACAGATCTATAAATACTTTTAATATTTAAAAGTACTTCTCATATATCTATGAAAATGTAAAATAACTTTTTCTAAAAATTAAAATTCTACTAAAAAAAGTTTAGAAAAAAAGTCCTTTTTTTTAAAGTTTATCCACACGGGCTCTAAATATTTTGGTTAGACAAAATGCTTGATAAAGATGTCCTCAGTACCAAACCAATGCCTACTTAGGTTGTGGCATCTAATTAAGAATAATCACAGGGCACTTTCATAGTTCTCTTTTTGGCCGCGTCTCTATGGTAGCTAGTCTGCTTAATTATCCTCAAACATATTGATCAGTCTCTGTCCATGACCTAAAACCGATCGACAAATTATTTAATGTTCCTGATACAGGTTTCTTTCATTTATATTGACTAATTAACTTGTGTATAATTGATTGGATGATTGCTCGCCCGTGCCAACAGCTGCTATAGAAAAGGCCATCTGATGCTGGTACGCGATCTATCCACATCGTCGCTGATCCAGCTGCATATATTGTTTTATGTGGTTTGTTCCCCAGACATGCAGAATATGGAGTTAGAAATCACAATTTTGGATAAACCACATAACCTGGTACACCAGTCAGATTTTAGCTGGGGAACTTTTGTAGATACTGGCTACAAATTCCCAATACGACCAAGCCTACAATAAGGTTTTGATAAAGTTTATAAAGGTGTATCATGTGCATGAAATAAGCTCTAAAAGAAAGATCTAATTGTTAAATAATATATTACTATAATTATTATTTGGGTTATGAAGGAATTCTAATAACTTTGCAAAGGGAAGGGGAAAGTAGGTTAAAGTAGAAGCAAAACGACCTCGATTGAATTTGAACCCAGAGTCAAGTGATCCTGAAGAGAACTTGGTGTTAGTTACCTAATTAAGCTATCAAAGCTTTTTGTGCGAAATTTTTAAATTAACTTTAAAAAGTTTCAGTACTTATCTTTCCAAGTTTTTTTCCCCTTCTTTTCCATATATATGGCGTGGATCGAACTTGTTATTTGTTAACATGATATTTTCGATTCAGACAAGGAACGTGATTCCTGCCACACTCCTTTACTAAGGGTGAATGGAAAAAGACAATTGGGGAGTGACCCTAGCTTTAATTAGGAAAGAAACGCCTTACCCACCTATATGACTATGAGGCTCCTAAATAACTTCAAATCTGCTCTCATGTTAATTTCACAGTGACGGTGTAATTAAGAACTCTAGTGCATTATCTACTACGACGTATGGAGATACATTAAAATATTTATTATACAGGTATCGAATACGTACGTATTTATATTAGATATAGCGTTGATGCGCCTTACATATTATGGATTATCTTAACTTGCATTCTATATTTTTAATTTTTCAAAATAAAATATTAATTTTCATTGTGCCAACATTTTTTTTTTTTGACGTGATTGTGCCAACATTGACTACAGCAAAAATAAAAAATATTATAAATGTTACACCTTATTGGATCATACCATATCTTGAAAAACATCATACTCCTGTATCATATCAACTTGTGCACCATAGATATTGTCATGGTTCAATAATGTTAAATAACCCGAGTTAGCAGCAAATCAAATGTTAAGTAACCCTCCCCCGCCGACACTGCCTGACAGGCATAAGAAATTTTGGCATACAGATAAAATTGAATACAAGTTGAAAAGTGTTAAGAGTCCAAAATTTTGAATATAAATTTAGGGACACCAAAGCAATGCCTACACTGAGGCAAAGCAAAAAAGTAACCATGGGAAAATAATTTTTTGATAAATATCTTTCTACTCCAAAAGGAAAGAAGAAAAAATGCATGTTATTTGCATATACCAAAGTTGATATAGTACAGACATAAGATATAGAAGTAGTAGGATCTACCATACTTTGTTTATGTTTAAACCCCCAACAAACAGCTTTTTTTATTAAAAAAGCTATTTTTCAAAAATAATCTTGTTTATATAATTTTTGTAGAATAGATTATAATAAAAAATTATTAATTTTAAGCTAAAAAATAACTTATAAGTATAAACAAATTTTTGAAACTTATAATTATATGCAGAAACTGATTATTTTAGAATTGTTATGTTTTTATTAAATTGACTCTAAGTACTACATATTATATAATATAAACAATCATTTTATATCTTTTTTAGTAATTTTATCATATAAAAATAACTTTTTTTATACAATTCAAATAAAATAGATTATCTTAAAATTACTTTTCAGTTAAAATATCCAAACATAAATTGATTCTCATATAAGCGATTATATAAAAAAATAATTATATAAATAAGTAATTATTAAAATAATTTTAATTTTTCAACTTTCTTAAACACATATTTATAAATTATTTTTCAACTTAAAATTATCAATTTTTAATTATAATCTATTCTACAAAATTTACCTCAACAAGATTATTTTTGAAAAATAGCTTTTTTTTAAAAAGTTGTTTGTTGGGGGTTCCCAAACACACGCTTTTTCTCTCAACACTCATTGTTTTGTTCCTTTCTCTCATTAAGTATGTCACAACTATGTCCAATTTGTTATATTTCAAATACTATTTTTCATAAGAAAATGTAGGAATATGTTTGATATCTAATTTTGATATTCACAAAACATTTCTATTTATGTATATATTCTTAATAAAACTAAACTTTACAAACTTTGTTCAAGATACATTCATCTATTTTTGAGTTTTACCAATTGTATTGTGAGTTTGCCTAAAATTGAAGTATTGGATTTACATACATGTAAAATTCAAGTGTTAAATTTCTATTTATGTTGGAAAAAAAAATTATGCCCCGGGCTAAAATAGTCGTATGGCTTGAAAGAGTATTATTTGTATTTAAAAATTTGACACTTATTTTAAAAGATATACTAAAGTGTCTATTAATTATTAGTTGAGAATGAGTTACATATTTTTTTTAATCAATAATTAAAATACATCTTAATATATCCTTAAAATAAGTTCAGTACAAATAACTTTTTTTTATGACTTTTTAAATTGAACCAACTTGCTTATCCATCAAGTACCTTGAGGCCCCACATAACCAATTCTGATATAACTGGAGCAATCTCACTGCATACTGCTAAATCATTTCTCTTCTCCATGTATATAATATTAGCCCACTTTGCTTTGCGCCATGCCATTTTTGCTTATCATGCCATGTGAATCATGGAGTACCACAGGTTCAACAGCACTGGCTCTTTATCCGATTCCAACCACCACCAAACAGGGCCAACTTCTTTGTCCTCACAACGAAGCCTCGTATCAGTACCTTCCCTGAACTCTCATCACCTCAACCCTTCTTCCACCGCCGCATACAACTGCCTCACAACTCTCAAAGCCCACAACACTTCCTACACATCCTCCTTAACCCTTTCTGGTAAATTCCTCTGCACAGGTTCATCCGACAGAGAAATCAGGTCCTTGAACCGCACCGAACTTGATCCTCAACAGCAAATAACAACTACTAACACTACTATAGTAGTTGCTGGAAAGGGTGCTGTGAAGTCTCTAGTAGTTGACTCCGACAAGCTGTTCAGTGCTCACCAAGACTACAAAATCCGTGTCTGGAAGATCACCACCACCAACAACGAACAACAAAACCAACAACAACAAAAGTACACGCGTTTAGCCACACTCCCAACACTTAGTGACCGCGTCTCAAAGCTCTTGGTCCCCAAGAACCACGTTCAAATCCGAAGGCACAAGAAGTGCACGTGGGTTCATCACGTGGACACGGTTTCTTCCCTTGCCTTGTCCAAGGACGGGACCTTGTTGTACTCGGTTTCATGGGACAGGACAATCAAGGTTTGGAGAACCAAAGACTTCGCGTGTTTGGAATCAGTGAGCAACGCTCACGATGATGCAATAAACGCGGTTGCAGTTTCCGATGATGGGCGCGTCTACACCGGATCAACGGATAAGAGAATTAAGGTTTGGAAGAAAGGCCAAGGAGAAAAGAAACACAAACACAAAAACAAACACTTCCTTGTGGACACGTTAGAGAAACACAACTCTGGGATCAACGCGTTGGCTCTTAACAGTGATGGGTCTTTGTTGTATTCTGGTGCATGTGACAGGTCTATATTGGTTTGGGAGAAGGAAGAAGAAGAAGGAGGTGATGGGAAAATGGTGGTGGTGGGTGCTCTAAGGGGGCACACAAGGTCAATATTGAGCTTGGTTGTGGTGTTGGATTTGGTGTGCAGTGGTTCTGAGGACAAAACGATTCGGGTTTGGAGAGGTGTTGATCACAGAGACTATTCTTGTGTGGCTGTTTTGGAAGGGCATAGAGGGCCAATTAAGAGCCTAACTGCGGTGGTTGATCACTGTGACCCTTCGGAAGCGTCGTTTCTTGTCTATAGTGGCAGTTTGGACTGCGATGTTAAAGTTTGGCAGGTTTTTGTTCCTCTTCTCTGAATTCCATGACGCTTCTTAATTAATTCCTCCTTTTTTTATATATATTTTTTGGTTTCCTCTTTAGCATATACAAATTAAGGGAAGGTGTTGAGCATATCTTTTTCTTTCCTCCACCCTCGTACCTATGAATTTTTCTTTCGGAAGTTTTCGATTCTTTTTCCATGTTCGGATTTATTGGAACTGTTCATCATCTGTACCAGTAAAGTTATCTTCGATTAGGACAGGATACTTCATTGAACAGAACCATAGCTAGTTAGGGGAAAGGAAGACACAAATTTTATTGAGAAACAACCCATATCATTGTTTATGTAAGCATCAATCAATTGCGATTTGTGTCTTTCTCATCGTGTTGTTTAAGAAATAGAGAGGATAAGATACTTTGGCTCTTTGTTGAGTTGAGAAGAAAGAAAACTAGAAAGAAGACAAGATTTGGAAATTTGAAATGGAGATAAAATCAAAAGGGAGAATTTTGAATTTGTTTTTAGAGGTTTATTTATTCTATGTGTCATTATCTTTAATTAAACAAGATATATTTTCAGACTTTTAAAATGTACTATATATATTCTGTGCTTTTTTCTTAATCCAAACATAAGATACAGTAAAGGCATAATATACGTGCGGCACTTTTTTTCAGCTAAGTGATATGATTTTTTCTACTTTTTTTGTTTTTTGTTTTTTGTTTTTTTTTTTTTTTGTGGCCTTGTGCTATTGAGAGGGTATGTATATTAATTAAGTCACTTTTCGAGTCAATCAAATTTGAGTTTTTCGGGTGCATCTCATATATTCTGTATTGAAGAGAATTATTACTCATAATTCGGTAACTACACTAATACTTACTGTCTCGATCGGTCCCTAGTGCTTTTCAGGGCATGGAACACGTGTTTTTAAGACTTTTCTTGTATCTTCCTAAAAGATTATTTCAAATTTATTTAATATTTAGTAAAAATTATTAAATAAAAAATAAATGCATTTAATCTGTTATGAACATAAGAAACATTTAATATTTTATTTATTTAGAAATATATATGAATAAGATTTAAAATTATTCATTTTAATTTTAACCAGTATAGCCGAGCCTGTAGTGTAGTGATAGTGACAGTTTATGCCTGTTATGCTAGAGAGAACCAAAGTGATGTAAGTTTTTCCTTATGAGTTATGATTTCATAAAAGCAAAGTCTAAAAAGAACCTATGCAGCTTAGTGACTTTTCCACGCTGCTATCCTATCCTTGCAGGTGGCAGCCTCACTTAACGATACAAATTAGAGAAGGCACAGATACAACTAATATCCCAAAATCAAATATTCAAATAGAACTCCTCAGATTTTTTAAACAAACACGACACCGCCCCTTTATGCAATCTCTATCTTTTACATACACAAAATCTACCGATTATCCTTCTTCTCTTCGTAATGCATGTGCATTAAATAAAAAGTAAGCATACTATGTCGTACATTTAAAATTAATTTTGAGCCTCTACTTAACAGGTAAAATTATTTTTAATTTACCAATTTACAGCAGCTAGCACTGGACTCGCCCTTCTCTAACCACATTTAGACGAAAGTTAACTAACTTGTTTAAGAAAGCTGTTAGATTAAAATTATTTTAATAATTACTTAATTATATAATTATTTTATTATATAATTAATTATGTAAGAATTAATTTATATTTAGATATTTCAGTTAAAAATAATTTTAAGATAATCTATTTTATTTAAATTATATAAAAATAATTGATTTAGTAGGATAAAATTATTAAAAAAGATATGAAATGATTATTTATATTATATAATAAATGCATTTGTTTGTGAGTTTTTGGGGGTTAAAAATCACTTTTTCACTGAAAAAATCACTTATTGTATTTTTGGATAATTTTTTAAAATAATTAGAATCTCAAAAAAATATATTTTCACTTTTTTTGTAGAAATTGAAAAAAATAGTTTATAAAAAAAATTAATTTTAAACTTTTTTAATTATATATAAAATTTAAATTTCATAATCATTTTTTAAAAAAATTAAAACAAACGCATCCAATATTTGATACTTAGGGTCATTTAGTAAAAAATAACAATTCCAAAATAAGAACATCTTTTACTTATAATTATAAGTTGCAAAAAATTGCTTATACTTATAAACTATTTTTTAGCTTAAAATTATCAATTTTTTATTATAATCCATTTTCACAAAATTTGCCAAACATGCTAGATTTTTTAAAACAAAGTAACTTCTTTTCTAAAACAAAACTCGTTTTACTGGTTTCCCAAATATGCTACTAAGCATGAATCATCAATAAAGCTCAGGGCATAACAATTTTTGGTTTTAAACAGTGAAATATTAAGGGTTTGTTGGAATAACATCATTTATAACTTTTTTCAACTTTTTGAAATTCAAAAGTCTCATTCTTAACTTTATATCTCATTTGATTATATAGTTTATTACTTCTTAAAAATATTTTTTTTAGTATTTTTTAAAAAGTTAAAATATCTAACTTTTCAATAAACGATTTTAAAATACCCTAAATAAATACTTTTATTACTACATCTCAAAATACAAAATAATTTATTCATGAATTATTTTTCAGAAATTATTTTCACATAAAGACTTAAAATAATCTATTTACAAAAATTGACCTGGATCTACTTCTTTGCGACTTTTCTGTCCATCGTATGTAAATATGTTACGCAAAAATTAAAATTCACATATACAGCTTCAAAATTTGAGCAAAAGTGTGAGCCTAGTATTTGGACAAATTGCATAGTAAAACCATCGTAAAAAAGATATAACTTGATCAAGACTTAATACATCTCTTGTTATGGATTTTATGCATATTTACTTTGGATACGACAAATGCATGTAAATATTTATACAATAATTATCTCTTGTTATGTATTTTATACAAATTTATTTTATGTAAATATTTATACAATAATCATGTTCATGAATTGAAGCCAGTTTTGCCATATACCTCTTTGATTAAACTTAATGTTCATAAAACAAAGTTCACGAATTTTTTTAACCAGTGCAACTTTTTTAAATTTCTAATCCTTGGACCTAAAATACTCTCCTCTTTTTTAACTATTGGCGCCACTCATTAGATAAATCCTAAAATTTATAGGCATACACAATATTAATTATTAGCTTTGTTTTTAAATAAGTATAATTTTTTAAATACACAAAAAAATTAAAAAGATATTAAACAAAAATTAATTTTAAATAAATTAAATTATATTCCCATCACTTAATTCTTTCTTTTTTAATTTTGCTCTCACCAATTCATATCCCCTACCCCATTATTTTGATAAAAAACAATATTCTTATTTAAAAAAATACTTTTTAATTTTTTATATGTTTGGGTAAATTTTTTTAAAAAAATAAAACAACTGAAAAATATAAAATGATATTTTCTTTTTCAGAAGCTATAATTTTTATCTCATAGAAAAAAGTCTTTTATAATATATAAAAAATATTGAAGGATAAAAAACATATTTTAATATTAAATCCAAACATAAATTAATATTTTACAAATAAATATAAAATAAATTTTAATTTTTAAATTATTTTAAAAAAATATGATTTGAAAAAAAATCTTCTTTCATAAGCTCATTTAAATGAGCCCGTAATAAAGATAAAATAAGAGAAAAAATTAATTACTATTATACAAATTTCATAAAGTAACAGATAATTGTGAAAAAAAAAAATTAATTTAAAAAAATAATACTTACTTGAAAAAGTAATTGAAAATTGTGATATTTAGATTGTAATATCCACCCAATGAGCGTGATTATTTTTATTGAGCAAACTCTCAAAGTTGTCCTTATCAATTTTTACATCAGATAAATTAATTGTTAACAAAAAAATTGATAAATTAGTCTCTAATCTTTTAAAATATCTGACAAATTAGTCCTTGATAAAAATAAATTTACAATTGGTCTCTAATTTTTCAAAATATCAGATAATTTAGTTCCTCTATCAAGTTTCTTCATTAAATATTATAATATGATCCGTTAAGTAATTGACATAGCATTGTTATCTCGCATCGTATTATCACATCACTCTCATTTATTAAAATGACATCATTTCGACAAAACTTATCTTATTGGCATATCATATCATAAGACAAAATTCAATATATTAGCTTAGTAATATATTGAAACCGATATTATTTTAATAAATGGGAGTGATAGAATCATAAAGTAAAAAATAATGATATTATATCAACTATTTAATGGATCATATCATAATATTTCAACTAAATTGTCTCATATTTTAAAATATTTGAAGCCAATTTATCAATTTATTTTTATTAATGATTAATTTATTCAATATCTTAAAATATTATGGACCAATTTTGTTAATTTATTTTTGTCAGAAACTAATTTATTTGATATAAAAATCGGTAGAACTACGTTGCAGTTTACTTTATTTTTTTTTTTAAAGTGTACAAAACTAATAAATGCAAAACTTTTGTCCCAATTCTAGCTTTTGAGCAAAATATATAACTAGATATAAAACCACAAAATTTGTCCTTTGTGATCGCAAAGGCAAGAGAATAAAAGTCACTTTTTCAACTTTGGAGTGTGTACCTAAAAATTAAAATCGGACCGAACCAAGTAAAACAAAATAATAATAATATGTTTGGCTGCATATTGCAACTCTCGAAAATCAATTCTAAATAGTGAAAATTAATTTTGGTTAATTTTTATATTTTTTAGTTATATATTTCTATAATTAATTTTTGTTTTTAAAATTAATTTTAGGAGAAATAGAAATTTTTATTTTTTATCAAAATTATTTTTTAAAAAATTATTAAATATAAATTATTTTTTTTCAAAATCAATTCTAACTAAATTATATCTAATAAAATAAATTATATCTAGAATTAATTCTATAAAAATTGAACCAAACACATATTAAATTGTTTAATAACTCTTGTTATCTTATTCAATGAAATGTCCTTTCTTGATGACCGATCATGGATGGTTTAGGTAAGAACATTAATATTTGCACGCATAAAGTACCATCATGCCAAACTCTTTAACGCCTCAAATTATAAAAATCGATCATTTCGTTGCATCCATTCAGGTAACGTGTAAATATTTTTTTTTCCTCACTGTATTTTTAGAGACATTATTATAAAGTTAACTCTATAAACTCGGCGATAATTTGAGACTTAACCAACAATTGCCTTTTTTAAGAATTTAAACTTCAATCGTTCATTGAGAAATATTTCTAGCTTATCACCGCACTGCAATGACAAGCGACAACACAATTTCCTTTTAAACAGTGAATACATAATTTTTAAATCCAACACCAAAGCACATATTATCAGTGATGTTATTTTCACAGACTTCTCATGAAACTTACAAAAAATTTGTAATTCACCATCGATTACATTTTTTTTTTCACTTCATCTTTAGCCATCTTTTTTTTTGCCACGTTAATAGCTTACACTAATTTTTCGTGAGATTTTTTTTGGTCCTTTTTTTTCTCGTAAGATATGTAAAGTCGGTTTTTTTTATGCAACAATCATTTCTATTACTAAAATATCATTTTTCATGCACGTGGAGGCCAGCAAAGATGATCCAGGTTCCAACCTCTTGAGCATGTGCAACTCGAGGACTTGGCTTCGAGTCGCAAGGGGCGCGGACCATATATATATATATAAAAGGAAAGAATCAAGTTATAGGAGTAAATATTGATTATTAGATCTTATAAAATGATCAAGATTAAAATATAAAGTCATATGAGATTTTTAGATGATTATATGATCTTTAAATAATTTTAAATATTGATCATATATATATATATATATATATATATATATATATATATATATAATTCAGATTTATTTATTTTATTTTTATAATAAATTACTCTCCTTATGTTTCAGATTTATTTATTTTATTTTTATAATAAATCACTCTCCTTATGTAATATATATATATATATATAAAATGTAAAGTACAAGTAGACAAAACCAGCTTTGCAAAAAGTCGACAACAAAGCTTGCCTTTACCAAAAGAATCACCAATCAACAAACTTCGTCAATTTTTTTCTAAATTCTTCTTTGAATAGCTCATTTTTATATGCAACAATCTTCTATTGAAAATTCAAATTTATGTGATTTCCCTATAATATATCGCTTTCTATATTTCACTCCTAAAAGCGAAATTAATAACAAAACTATTATCATGTCCAAGAAAAAACTATTATAATTTATCATCATTTACTTTATGATTGAAATAACTTATTTAAATTCTTTAATTATCAAATTCTATCAGCAAATCAATAATGCAAATGACAGTAATAAATTGCACAGAATTAGGAAATATTTAGCAATCTCAAAAACTAAGTTAATATAGTACAAAGTAGAACTAATTCAGTTAATCGATCTAAAACTGAACTACTTTTTTTATTGAACGTTGTTTGATTCAATAATTTAAAAATTAGTTTTAATATATATCTTCTTCTTCTTTTTCTTATTCTTATGTACATCTTTCCTTTTTATTATGTCATTAAAAAATTAATCTAGTGGACTATGGTGGCTGACAACCACGGGAGGTGGAAAATGGTGGCGGCTAACAACGACAAACGGTGGCAGACGAGATGACGGTGGCGGATAGTGGCAGATAATGGTGGATGATGGCAGTCAGTGGCAATTGGCAGCGGCAGGCGACAAGCAATGGCGGCTACAGTGGTAGTCAACGGCAAATGATAGTGGATGATGATAGATGGCAACAACGCATGATGGTGGATAACGATAGTGGACGGTTGACAAGGTCATTAGAGACAGAATTAATTAGTATGAAATGAAAAAAATAGTAGTGAGAAGATATAAAATAGAAGAAAAAATTGGGATAAAATAATATTAATTTAAAATTAATCTTTTTAAAAATTAGTTTTAGGTTCAAATTGATTCAAATAAAAATTAGGTTTAAAATATTTAAATAATTACCAAATAATATTTATCAAAAATTAGATTCTATTATATCTAGTTAGTCAGTTTTTCTAGTTTGCCAAATATCGCTTAAATTATGAGATTAAATTACATAAACCAGAAATTTTTTAAAATGGTCAAAAGTAAAATAAAAAAGTAATTTGAAAACACTATCCTTTTCCGATACAACTAAATTTCTTCACTTTACACTAACCACGAGTAATGATTGACAGCAACCCAGAAAGTATCGAATCCTAAAGTCGACACTTTAAGAAGACCTTTCTCTAACTACTACTTCAACATGAAACTGCACGAGTAATTTTTTTTAATTAAAAAAAAAACTCAAGTAATAAGCAATCAAGGCAAGTAAAGTATATTTATTGGTATGACCAATGAGCTCGACTGCACATCATATGGACCCCCAAAACTACAGTGCATACTAGGTACGTATAAGAAATTAGTGGGTATTTGAAAACAGCGGTGAAGGTAAAATTATTTTAAGGATTGTTTATTTATATAATCATTTTTTATATAATTAATTATGTAAAAATTAGTTTATATTTATATATTTTAATTGAAAAATAATTTTAAGATAATATATTTTATTTATATTATATGAAAAAATTATTTTTGTACAATAAAATGACAGAAAAGAGTATAAAACAATTATTTATATTATATAATATTTAATACTTATAATCAATTTGATAAATTTAAAGTATGTTAGGTGTTGTACATTCTGATTATAATAAAAAAAAGTCCAAAAACAGTTTATAATTATACCTACAAAAACAGCTTGACTGATCACATTTAAATTATAATCTTATCAATCAAAATAATTCAAATATATTTAATTTTTCCAAAACAGCTTTTTTTTAAGGAGAAAAAAAAGAAACTATTTCTATTTGTTCCCAAACATGCACTTAATCCGACGCAATTTATAAAAGGATAATATAAATTTTACATAATTTTTGTCTAAGATACCTTAACTAATAGTAATCGTGACCATTTCTTCTATCTCTCTTCTCTTTCTCCTATTTTTCCATTAAAATTCACAATTCCCGACTGGAGATTATGTAAACAATTATGTGAGCCCACGTCAACGTGACAACAACAGGATCTCCCCCTACAAGCTTGTTAATTACTGGTTTAAGAATTTGAACGATTTTGCCCTATTTAACTACGCACAACAGGATGAGGTTTTAGGCAGCAGTCATTTTTCCAATGCCAGGATTTTCGGCCAAACTTGGAATCATTGTATACAGATAGCTAACGTCGGTTACGTGAAAATGGAATTTAAATGCATGCCATCAGGAACACACGTCATTTACTACGAAAGCGCAGTAACTTTCGCGTAACTCTGTCAATTTTTGCAGACGTTTCTCGACGATGCTACAAACTAAAGCGTGTGCGCGTTTGGATTGCGTTCGTACATGAAATTTGTCCTATTTGATTCTACAAAATTGATTTTGACCAAAATAAAATTAGTATCAACAATATTTATGTTTAGAAGCTTTTATATAAAAAATAATTATATTAGAATAAATATTATTTGAATAATATTGATTAAAATTATTTTTATATAAGTAATTACAAAAAAATATGAATATTAAAGGACAAAAAAAAATATGAGAAAATAAAAGGACAAAATAATACTATCAATCTTGCTATATAGAAAGTAGAGCCCCAATAAAGAAGCAATAATTTTTTACTTTCATGTAAATTGAGATTTGAGGTGATAATCCCATTAAAATGGAGTTACCGCAAAATATCCAAACCAAAAGCCACATCAATGAGCAGCACTGGAGTGGCATTATATATATATATATATATATATATATATTCTGGTTTAATTGGAATATATTGTCAATGTAAAAATTTTTTACACAGACATCCAATCATAAATTATCACATCAGCAAAATTTTTTGACATAACCATCCACTATTTGAATGGTCATACAAATAGAAGATTTTGATTGAATGATATATATATCAAACTCACGCGGCATCAACATTTCTTAACTAAGTTTCTGTGCAGATGTATGTATGATACATTATGCGTTATCTACAGCCGCAAATCATTCTAGTTATACGGTATTTAAGTCTATAAAAGCATTGAAAAACGATGTGCAAACCATTTGCCTCCTAATTTCAATCATCATCCAAACGTGCAATGAATACATGCTCTCCCTGTCTATGAGAGACAAAACATGATATACACCGTACCCAAAGAGAGAGAGAGAGAGAGAGAGAGAGGGTGGGATGCGGTGAAAAAAAATGTCAAGCTTTTGTATATATGGAAGTAAACTAGCATCACTGGGGAATAAAATCCACAAAGGCAAAACAGCAGCAATTTAAAAAACTTGTGCCATACGGGCTGAAAATCTGGCCACTGCCCAGTGCTGAAAATCATAGTGTTGTACACAACAGAATCTCTTGGTAGGTAGCAAAACAAACGGGTAATTGTCAGCCCATGTATTGATTCATGTTCGTTCAAGAAAAGTGATAGGGATTGGGTAGAAAGAATCGAAAACAAAACGAACAGATTGAGCATCTACATTAGTTACAATGGTTCTTTAGCAAGAGCACCTGGATCACGGGGATATTTCATTGGGGTGGGACGATCCTTTAAACATAGGACAGCAGTTCGCTGACCGTATGGACTTCGAGATTCAACTGGACATGACGACATAAATGTGGAGTTACTCCACCATTGACATAACTATAAATAGAAATAAACACAAACTCTTAAAATAAAATCATGAACACAAGGTATAGCAAAGATTATCTATTTCAGAAGCCAGGGAATACCATACCCACTAGGCATCCAAAATATGATCAAGATTCAAGCAGATAGGGGAATCTTTTCAATATGCAGCATCGGATTCTAAAAGAAGCACCAAGGGAGGAAAGGAAACAAAGGTTGATGCACTAAGCAAATCAATAGTTTGTGAAACTTAGGGGTGTGGGCATAAGAATTGCGTATTTATGGATTATGGTTGTTAATCTTCTCATTAATTGGAAATTACTTATTAGCAGATTTTAACAAGTAGGACTTTGTTAAAAAGACATTTTGAACTTACCCCAAAATGAACTAGCAAACTTATATTCACTCCATTCTTCCTATCATAATTCCTTCTTTGTCTTTCATCATCAGTTCACTTCCAATCTACAAGTTAAAACTCTATCAGTAAACACCAATGCACCTTGATACACGGGAACGTATTCCCAACTTTTTTTGAATAATCTTGACCAACATTTGTGGTTTCCTGACGAGCCTCTACAAGCCACTGGAGCATCAACAACCCTAATCACTGACTGCCATTGGCTTTAAACTCCCTAGTCCCTACTGTATTTCCAGTAAAAAAGAGTCATAGCTTGCTAAGCTCTGGCGCACCCAAGCAAAGAATGTCACTGCCTGTGCAGTGTTAACATCTTTCACACGCATTTCTAAAGAAAAACTACAACTATGAAGGGAAAAATTATACCCATAAATATTAAGCACAGATTCCAGCCAAGAATAAAATTACAAAATAATAATAATAATGAATTTACATGATGGCCAGCAGTCTAGCACTATCTAACAAGGAAGCAAATCAATCTCTCCATTTCACAGAGAAAACAGATGCCTATATTCACAGGTATACAAATGCAAGTTGTCTCATCTCAGAAAATCATCAAAAATTTGAAACTTTTCTAAACCAGTGCAAATAGCAAAAGTCTATATCACTAGAGCAAGTTTAAAAGGTTTAAAGCGGTGTACCTGAGCACACTTGCAGTAGAGATGCACCCATCTTCTGGATGGCACTTTTAGCTTTCTTAACTTCATCCTGCCAGATTCATCACACAGGATGGTAATAACGGTTAACAATTTCAAATCCATGGAATAAATACAGAAACGCCACCCAATAAGTACAGCATGATTTGAGATGTACTTATAATCTGAAGCAAATAAAAAAATGTGCATTTAATTTTGATTCGCTATCAATATAAAACTTCTTTATACTATCATCCAATCATACATTGCCAAGTCACTGAAGAAGATATCAATTAAAAGCTTGAAAATAAATTTCTAATAGCTATTACATACCTCAGGATCATGACCCTTGGCAGCAATAAACAATCCACCGACACGAACCAACGGAAGACAATACTCAGCTGGGAATGCAATAACAAATTAACAACAAGCAAACACCACAGCAATAACGAATCATCAAGTGTTAAAGCAAAGTAGAATTAAATCAGGATGTCCTCAATATTACCTAATACTCTCATTTCTGCAACTGCCCTAGCCACTGCAATGTCAAATTGCTCTCTGAAGCAAATATTCTGCCCCAAACTCTGTCCTATGCACAGCAGAAGACATATTTTCAGGAATGCAAAGGTACACGGCAATTGTCAAAAGTTGGTGATGCCAAAATAAAAATCAAACATAAAGCAATCTTTGGCAATGTTCAGCTTAAGAAAAGGGTCCTTCCAGGGAAACCTTGTTATTCTCAAAAGTGATTGTGCTTTCATAAACATAAACCATGGAAAACCTTGTTATTCTCTGCTTTTTCATTTTTCTCTTCACATTCATTAATTAAGAAAGTTACCTTGCAATACACAAGAAGGAAAACCGCAAGTGAATTCAAAATAACATAACATGCATTCAAAATGAAAAAGGACAGTGCCTTCCAATACAACAACGACATAAGAAACTGATTTTGTTTTTTTTTTTTCGGTTTAAATCTCAACAATATACAACAAATGTACTCAGATTCAAATTCATATTTTGCAATAAAAGACCGCGCGTATGCGCGCCTGTGTTTTACCTCTGCTCTTCCTCTTACAATCTGAATATTTGACGAACCGATAGCACCAACCACATGCTCCAAGAATACGCACCGCTTGTTCATGGACTCCATCAGCGTCACTTCCCATTCTATTCCATCTCAATGCCAAAATCTCAGTAAGAATCAAAGTCACAAGGAACTCAATCCAATTACACGAAAAATCGTGCGAACACATTAAGCACAAATTCACCTGGGCAAGCTATGGCTAAAACCACTCCAGGAAGGCCCGCACCGGTTCCGACGTCGACTAGGCTGAGCTTATCGCAAGACGCGCCGCAGCGCGTGCGATAGCAATCCCTCAGAGGAGGCAGGATCGCGAGCGAGTCCTCCACGTGCCTCTCCATGACTTCATCCGCCTCTTTAACTGCGGTCAGATTCATACGCTGCAATTGTAATTGCAATATGCAAGCAAGTGTTAAGGCCATTCAGCGAAGTTGTTTAGCGTTGTGGATGAGACAATAGAAGAATGTGTATATATATATATTATACCTTGTTCCATTGGAGAAGAGCGTCGACGTAGAGATGAATCTGGTGTTTCTGGCGGGAGGTTAGGGTTCCGAAGTGGGAGAGGGTGGCGACGGATTTGGCGGTGGTTTTGCGGTGGCAGAGTGCAGTGGATTTGTGGGCGGTAAGGTGTTTGAAGAAAGTCGCAGGAGAAAAGTGTAAGTTGAAAACCATGCAGCGACTGTTACTAAGCACCATCTCCCAGCGCGCGCTTTTACTTTCCCGCGCTTCCCTGCACAAAGAGAGAGATAGGCCCAAGCACGAATGATGGCAGCTGTTAAGAACTGTCTAAAAAATGCGAAACTGTTTTTTTGGGTCAAGATACGAAACCTTTTGATTTTGCAAAATTTCTCCTTCATGGGCTTATGGCCGACCAGGTTACACATTTTTGTAGCTTGTTTAGGCCATTCGAAACAAGCCGTTGGATACACAGTCCAAGTTTGTGAAGGTCTCTAAGCTAAGGTATACGACCACAAAAAATAGGTTAGGGTGTTGGGAAATAACATTAAAAAAAAAAGGCCTAAGGTTTGGGACCAGAACACTATCAACAAAGAACCCTTGTCTATGTCTGACATAAAAAAAAAGAAAAGTTTGTACAAAAATAAAACAAAATAAAAACAGGAATGTTGTGTATATTTGTAGAGTAAATAACATTTTTAATTATAATATTTTAAAGTTGACATCACTTTGATTTTAAAAAAAAATTATATCAATTTAGTCATAACACTTTGAGTTTTACCATTAATTAAATCCTAAATTTTTTTTCGTAAAATCAAATATTTCATGAAATCATTAATATAGGATTGAATTGATGTCAAAAATTATTTTAACACTGAATTAATATTAATTTTAAAATTTTAGAATTGAGAAGGATATTTACTCATCTAAAAATGAATTGAAATATCAAATTACTTATGCAAAGTTTTTTTGAAATATCTTAACTAAGTATCTTTTGTCCCTAAATTTTAGCAATTCTAAATTTAATCGATAGCATGAATATTAAACTCTTGAATTAACTCAAACACTTGTTACTGGCAAAATATCTAAGGTCACCCTCTTTATGGTAGTTCAACTCCATTGAGTCTCTATTCCATAATAACTTCCTACAATCAAGGAAGTTCAACATTAACCTCCTAGAATCACCCCAGGGAGCTTCCTCATATTCCTCTAACATAATTTGCATACCCTCTTTGTCTTATAGATATATGCGCATCTTTGCAATTATAGGTGCTCATCTTTCCTTTCTCTTGTTATCTGATTAGTGACATTTAGAAAAATGATGTTAAAAATATAAAAATTGTTGTTAAAACTTTCTTGTAACATTTTTGTAAGTGTTGTATATAGATTATGTTACTAAAATGCCTTATCAACACTTTTTTTTTTAATAAAAGTTTAATTGCTATGTATTGATAATGTAAAACTTTTTCACACTATCATCCAATCAAATATATATATTTGTAAGGCTTTTAAAATAGTGGATAGTTGAGTCAAATACTTTTACTGTTGTGGCAATATATAATTGGGTATTTGTGTAAAATCTTTTTTACATTGATAGTGCATATAAATCAAATTCTTTTTTATAATTTAATAACATTTTTCAAATATTGTTACAAAATCTCAATAATGTTGTAGTATTGAGTTGACTTGCCTAAACTATCCAATATGTCTTAAATTTACTAACCTTAAAGGATTTGATTGGTTTAAGTGTTTCTTGTTTTTATTTCCATTGAAATTAGGAAATAAAGATGACTATGTATATTTGGTTGAATTTCAATAAAAAAAATATTTTTAAAAGATATTTCCTAAAATATGTGAAAAAGCAAAAACCCAAAAAAAAAAAAAGGCCAAGCACCTCGCCCTACCATAATCAGCCACCTCTAGTTTAGTCGTTACACCTCAACCACCACCGCCAGCATCATGCGTTTAGCCCTCCATTTACATTATCTCAACCCAGCCATGCACCACCCCAGTCACCTTGCCGTCAGAGTCTCCTTTTCATTGTATTGCCATCTTCTACCTTAACCCATTGTATGCCAAGCCACCGCGACGCCATCCAATGACCATATCCATATCCATCCTCGCCAACTCAACTATCGGAACCCCACACCTAAGTCCCCTCCACCTTTGCCAAGAAGCCCTATTTCCTCTACTACCTATGTTCGTGTTCATAGCAAATGAGAGATAGAGGAAGGCAAATAGAAAATAAAAATGAAATAGAAACCAAACATATTTCCAAAATAAAAAAAAAAATAGAAAATGAAAATATTTTTTAAGAAATGAAAATAGAGAATGAAAATAAATTCTTTTTTCTTCTAAAACCAAACACACACTTATATTTTTATTATGATTTGAACTACAAAATAATGCACATGCAATGTTAAGTTTGTTATGCACTGAGTTATGTGTTTATGATTTTTTTTTTTCATTTGCTTTGTAATAAAATTAAAATGCTCAATGTTAATTACATATGAATATGCTATTTAACTATATTTACAGGATATAAATTCCTACGGGTCTAAGAATAAGTCTATGATTCGAGTTCGTTAAAACTAAACCAATTTACCTAATCTTTGATTATAACTACTCTGATCGTTATAGTATATGTTCTAGTAATTTACTATCCAGCATGTTTTGTCGGTGTTTCAGGTCCCTCCATGATCCCATATTTGAAATGTCTCAGGTGTATTGAAGGAAAAAAAGTAAAAAACTGAAAAAAAAATCAAAATATAAAGGATTTTATGAGAAACTATAACGATCAAATTGAAGTAAAATATCTTTCAGGGTGGAAATAAAACATTATTCTGACAAGCAGACACAAAAGTAGGTTCGGTGGATACGATAAGTGCAAATTATTCACAAGAAAACAACAAGAAACAAGTCACGTCGTGGACCTTGGCTGTTTTGGATCTAAGGCAGACAAACAGCTACTTCTTACTTGTATATTTTGTGGTAGCAATATGTCACCAATGACCGTTAGGTTTCAGTACTCAAACTAGACGAAGTTGATTTTCGTATAACCCTAATATGGCTGAAAATATATAACAGTCTTCAGGGGGAAAACGGGGTGGTTGGTATCTGCAACTGTAAGTCCAATTAATGGATTAACCTCTCTATAAGAAATTAAGGACAAGGGGAACATGGCATACTGTGCACTTTATATGTTTGGGTTTGGACTATGTTTTGTGGCAAAAAGATTTGAATCTCTGAAAAAGAATTTCACTTTTATTTCTAGAGTTCACTTTTCCATCAAACTAATTTGGTTTGCCACATTTTCGTCCACTCATAAGAGGAGAAAGTGGAAGAAAAGGCTGGCTCATGCGTAACTTTACCAGGGTCAAACATAAAGTCATAAGCAAAGTTTTAGATAGGTTATTTTCCAAAAACTAATTTTCTCCTCTATGCTTTAAACAACAACCAAGGAGCTAAGGTTTCTTACGGCCAAAAGGACCGGTTGGATGGTCAAGCCAATTTACAAGTTACAGTTGTGTAGAAAACTACAGAAATTATTGGATTCTGGGACAGGACAAATGGAGATAAATTAACTTGAATTTTCTCAATTGGCCAATTTTGTTAAAAAGTGGTTCTAAAGGAGGAAGATATATAGGATAGGTTTTTAGGTAATACATAGGAGGAATTTCTGAGATGTTAAAATAAAGTGAGCCAGAAAAGCAGGGGAGGGGTGCGGCAAGAATGTTGAAAAGCAAGAACGGAAGGGCAATATTAAAACAAAAAGAATTGTGCAAAAGATGTTTTACACACAGATATATCAGATTGTAGAATAGTGCGAGAATCAAGAAGTATCATCAGACCAGGTATATGGTACTGGACAAGCATTCAAAATATGCTTATCTGGGAATCTTTTCCTCTATCTTTGTAAACAATGAATTATTGCTTTCAAGCTTCAGAATGCCGGGAACATTATTACATTATTTGAACAGTAACTAACATTTTTGTCCCCATAAGCTCCTTTTGCAGAAGGCCAGCCATTACATTCAGAAGGCCACGTATTCTATCTTATTCTTTCTATGCGTCTTCCTCCGCTCAACATTTTTTGCATTTATATTCTCTCAAACTCTGTCATGGTCAGTTCTTTTGATGACTTTGTCATTCTTTATTCTCATGGGTATATATGTCTCTCTGTCCTGCCAAATTCCATCTTTAACTAAACCCCATAAAGCTTATAAGCATTTCATCCACTTCATATACAGTCACAAACAGCCTTTTACTGTTTTTGAATATAAAAACTACTTTACTTTAATATAGAGAGCTGCGCATGCCTTGATTCAAAAATGAAATAGAATTCAGCTACAAGATATATCCGTAGTTTTATTACAAACAACCCAGTTAATCACTCCGCACATTCTTGTAATTTCATGTTAAAAACAAGTAATATCATTATTTCACCATTGAAAAACTTGAGAATAGTATACAAATAATTAAATAACTAGATATTTCACTTATCTTATTAATAAATTTAGTAAAAATATTTTACATTTATTATTAATATCTTATCATATCCATCACATTCATTAAGGGTATATTTGGTTTAATTTTTGATAAAATTACTTTTGAAAAAAATTATTTTAAAATAATTACTTTTGAAAAAATTAATCTTAAAAGAATTAATTTATATTTGATTTGAATATATCAAAAGTAAGTTTAAGAAAATAATTTTTATTTGAATAGAATAAATTCCAATTACTTTTGGTTATTGATACGAGAATAATAGTAAGATTTTTTATTAAAATATTTTGTTATAATAAAAAATAACTTTAAGAATACTTCTTTTAAAATATCTTCTAAAGTTCCAAAAATAAATTTTAAAAAAGATTTTTACATACCTAAATATAATATTTATTATATATTTCCATTCTTACACCAATAAAAAACTTTTTGGACTCGTTTTAAACCAAACCGAAAAATGTAACTGAAGTTTTTAATTATTTACATATTGATCTCCCTATGTTTAAGATACCAAATCATGGGGTTAAAAAATATCTCTAAAAATAAATCCCGCATGCATTTAAATTTGATTGGATGTTACACTGTGGACACCAAAGAACAGTGGCAGATGATAATTTCTCCATGGAAAATGAAATGGGGTCATCTTTCCTTTTCCTTGCGAACAAGAGCTGGAGGGCATAAAAAAGTTGGCACTACGATTTTCGTGATATTAATTCTTTCTTTCTTCCCACAAAAGAAAAGGAGAGAGAAAGAGAGAGAGAAGGTAGAGGAGCTATCAATTACTAGTCTCTTTCTCTTTCTCAGAGGGATGCCACGAACTACCTTGGATTTTTCTTCAACCTTTCAACGCCCTCACCCAACAGCAATCATCATGCCCTCATCCTCCTTCCCCTTCTCTCTGACCGTCCATAACCATCATCATTACCCCCTCAAGGCTCCCACCCCTTCCTTTATCAGAAACATCATCATCACCATCCACCAACCTTTTGCTCATGATCACCTTCACCATCATAAGCACCACTCTCCACAAGGTCAAGAACAAGCACAAGAAGAAGCAGAAGACGAGTATGACAAAGACAAAGGAGGAGGAGAAGCTCGTTCGCTCATGTTTATGAGAAAACCCTACTTTCGTATCATAGCTTCAGCTACTTATATATATTGAGTGAAAAAGGGTCTATAGCTTTTGCTACCAAGATCCAACCACTCAACTCTTGGGGAATCAAGCGTGTCGGTCCGATCCATTTTTGTTTTGGCTACAAGTATATTCCATGTTACTAAGTAGCCTTTTTCTTTTTGTTATAATTTTATACCAATATTTAGTTTGATTCGCAGAAGGATCTATGTTAGCTTGCTTGCTTTATCACTGTCTCCTTTCTTCCCTCTCTCCTTCTCTCTTTCTGGGTGTGAAAGTGTTATTACTTGTTATGATTGATAAATCTTTGTCTATAAAAGCTTGGGTGCAATATATATTTTCAACCCTTTTTTTCTTGGCATGCTAAAAATGTTGGTGTGGAAATTAATGAACGGTATGTTGTTATTTAAAGATTGTTGCAAAGTAATGAATGGTTTTCTTCTTTGATATGTACGGGCAATCATAGTTCTGAGGAGAATCTCTTTCCTGCAACACTTTGGCACTGTATCTATTCCATTCTAATAGACATATTTTTGATAAAATATATTAATGATGCATCTATGTTCTTTTGCTGGGTCTAGCTAGGGTTTGCCAGCACAATATCATTTTCCTCTGATCTTTTTACTTTAGGTTGTCATTATTTCTGTGTAGATCCGAATGATGAGGGTCTGGTGAGGTCTGATAGGGAAGATATAATATTCAAGAGGATACCTCATATATTCATGGATGAGAGAGACGTTTGTAGTTGTCTAATTGAAGCCCAGTGCTTGACTCTAAAGTTATATAGACACCTATTTGTAATCAAGACCACAACGATCCTTTTCGATCCGTTGAATTTTTTACATATCCTACTCCATTGCTTTGAATACTCTTCGCCCATAAATCAATATAACTTTATCTACCCTTGAATTCTTCCCAGTTTTTGATATGTTGCGCATCTAGCTCGAGCGATATATACCTTCTTTCTCGTGTGAACTATTAGTAACGAGGCTAGCAAGATTTCTGTTTTTCACATGTACTTATGTGTGCGAAAAAAGAAATTCCTCAAAGACTGCGCGTGCTTGGACGGAGGTAGAGTCCTTCGCGTCTTCGGCAATGATGTTCCACTACGTATGATAGATTAGTCATGAGTTGTATATTATCATTCATCAAACAAGAAACTTAGAAACCACCAGGACCTTAATTGTTTCTGTCAATTTGTTATGTTCCAGCTAGAGATTTTCTACAATATATATCGTATATATTGAAGAAGACCGTAGATCAGAATCTGATCATATACTTCATGGCTCGTAATATACTCTCTCAGTCTTTCACGGTTAATTAGAAACCAACTACTGTAAATGCACAGTTAATGGCAAAGTGGAAGGCCTTTCAAAGCCCGCCGTTGATAGTGTTGTGTGTGCGTGTGTGTTGGTGTGTGTGTGTGTGTGTGTGTGTTTTTTTTTTTTTTTTAACTTTTTGCTAGTGGTGCAGACAGACTCACTATCTAGGTCTATCTATACGAAGAATTAACACATGACAAAATGATCTGAGAAAAAGGAAAAAGAAAAAGAAAGATTAAATTCATAATTATGTTAAAATATTTACATATGTATAAAGTTGATATTTACTCGCTAGTTCATTGTCACCGTACATTTTCAGTATGAGCATAAAGAATTAATTCTTAAGCATAAAGAGAATAAATAAATCCATCTAATATATTGAAGGAATTGTTAGCTTCTATGCTGTAGTCGTAACACAAAGAGAAAGTCAAGAGGGCCACCAATGGAGTTAGTTGAAGTGACTAGATGCTTTGATCCCTTGACTAAGCATCTTAAGTTCGAGTCGAAAAAATTTCCGTTGAAAGATCTAAAACTCTCTTTGGAGCCTTTATAAGTAAAACCGGATTAATTGGATTGCTGATAATAAGGCATAATGAGTTAATAGGCTTCACTCCAAAAAAAAAAAAAAAAAGAGAGAGAAAGCCGAGAGGATATATTGCAGAAGAAGGAAATGACAAGAAGAAGAGACCGAAGTGGATTTCAAAGGGTTCTGTTTTAAGGTTGTCAATGGACCTACGAGGACCCAACAGCCCATGCCATGCACATGATCCCTTTTTCATATAGAAATAATATTTGTATTCATTTGGCTGCTTTACTCACTCAAGAAAAAAGAATTATTGAACAAAAGTATATAACACATTATCAGATTCCATAATTTTTTGTAAGAGTATATCGGATAATGAGTCCTAATTTTATGAGTATAAATATCAATACTCTTTTTCATAATTTCAATTTCAAATGCCAATTTGGACCCCCCAAAAAAAAAATCAAATGCCAATATCTTAATCTTAATATTTCCATGCAAATTAGCAGCAATTTGGCCTGATGTCATTCTCTTGATTTGATCCTCCTGCGAGCAATTATAAGGGGAAAGTTAAGCACACGCAAAACTTGAAATAAAGAATTTCTCTATCAAACAATCAATTGCTTAAATTTGGTTGAGTTAGGAATGAAATGAGAGCCTACTTGATTGGGGTACTTCTGTTTTAGGATCTTGGTATACAAAATTATAACGTTGTCAATATTTGTTACATGATGCAATATAAGAGTTACCGCTATGTTAAGTATGTTCAATCTATGTCGTTTTGCTTATAACAAATACTCCTACCAGCATAATTTTTTATACTATATTTATAACTTTTCTATTTTAGGATATAATTTTTTATGAGCTAACATAAAAAAGAGTACGAAAGTTTAGGTCATGAAATGATAGATGAAATATTTTCATCCATGGATTAAAGTTGCCTAGAAAATCTGTGGGCCACTTTTCTGTACCAATATCAATTCTCCGTCTTAATTTCTTGGATTTTGATATGAATTTAGACGTAGAACTGTTGTTTCACACAAAATGATGCAGCAAATAAGTCCTCTGCGTTTCATCACATAATAATATATACTAATTAAGGTTTTGCTGATATTTTACTGAGAATTATGAGAGAGATCGGAGTAGGATGGGGTAAGAAAGGAGAACAAAAACCTAAGGTTGAAGAGAATTAAAGAATGGGCATTTTGTTGTGTAGCAATATTTGTTTATGGAATTGAAAGATTCTCAAGAGCATTGCTAAATAGTATAAAAAGTTTTTGTACAAATGCTTTTTTCTTTTTGATTTTCTTTTTTTTTTTTTGGGTACAAAGAAAAAATATAAGAAAACTACAACCTAGGGAACATCGCACTCCCATTGCATCTGAAAGCATGAGATTAAGAATCTCCTTTGGCGGAGCGTGCCAAAGCTTCAAATCCTCATTCTGAAGAGCACCATGTTTATAGCAAGCCAGTCAGCACATTGATTGCCCTCTCTTAGAGCATGTTCAAGCCTTACCTCCCAATTCCTTTGTAACAGGCATATTATATCAGAAACCAAACTCCAATCCTTGTGAAGAGGGGTATTGGCCGACAGAACAGGTCTCAAAGCTTCCTTCGAGTCCGACTTGCAAAACAATCTTCGAACTCCCTGCTCCCATGCAAGTTGGAGGCCCAAATGCATTGCTTTTAGCCCAGCATGAAGATTGCAAGTATAGCCCAAGGAATTGGAAAAACCCGGTGTTCACTGACCCATCTCATTGCGCAACAAGCCACCAGCACCAGCTTTCGTACAAATGCTTTGGCAAATTATTAATGATTACTTATTTTTTACGACCAATTAAGGAATAATGTAATTTTTACTTACCCAATGGAATAAGTATCAAATTAAGATTCACTCTCGAAATAAATCTTTCAATACTTATTGGAATAAATATTTTATAGTATGTAAATTATATTTTTCTTAGTCTAAACTATCAGTATTCGAAATCTACTATATTTTAATTAATCTAATTAAAGTAAGATCAGCTTGCTATAAAAGTAAACTTCTCCAAGTATTAATTTTTTCAATTTATAACATACAAATTTGAGACTTTATTTAAAGAGAAAAAATATTGAATCACTTGAATTAACACTTAATATATAAACTATATGAACATTAAAAAAAATTATAGAGTAAGTGCTTAAAATATTTGATAATCTTTTTCAAGTGTGTATAAGTAACATCAATTTTACTAAATTGTTTCATATGATAAAAGGTCTAATTTTGATAAACTATTAATGAAATAATTTTTACATAGTCATTTAATAATATAATGTCACATTAGTAAGAATGTTTGATTTTTACAAACATTTACATTATAGCCACTTATATGGTAAAATATAATTAGATGATATTGTATAATTCATCAAAATTAATTTCTAAAAACACTACTAGATTTTTTTTATCTTAAGAATTGTTGATGCAATTTTGGGTCAGGATGGTTGTTAGGTAAAGTTCTCCCAACTAATGACTCTAGGATTCAAACCTTTAATGTTGCAGGTAAAGTTTGCTTATGCTCGGAATCCACTTCCATTGCAACTAATTATTTTTGGATAAAAACTACTAGATATAGAATAATTATGAAGAAATTTTTGTTTGCTTTTTATAAAAAAGAATTGGATTAATTTTGATATACTGTCAATATAAAAAAATTTTATGTAGTCATCCAATCATATATTTTTATATCACTAAAAGTATTTAACTCTTACAATAATTATTCTAAAAGTCATTGATAATATAAAATATTTTATATTAATAATATATCAAAATAAATCTTAAAAAATAATGTACGTATATATATATATTAAACTATCATGAGATTTTCTTGCCTCAGTCAAGTATAAAATTGATTCTAAATCACAATATTCAAATTGGCCCTGCTGTAAGTATATCCTGGCGGATTAAGAGTGAAAGTAGGTTAGGCTAAACTAGGTTTTAGTTTAAATTAGGGGTGTGCATGAGTCGGGTTAAGGGGAAAAAAATATTTAAACAAATCAAATATGGTAAGTTCAAGTCAGGTTTTTAGTTTTTTTCCCCCCAACCCAAACATTTTCGGGTTGGATCGGGTCGGGTATTCGGATAGACGGCCAATCTCTTTTTTTTGGTGAAAAATATATTAAAACACTCTATTTTGTGATATTTTGAAATATTTAAATTGTGTTTTTAAAATTTGAATATAATCAAATATATTTTTTAAAAAATTACGTACATAATTGATAATTTCATAATCATAATCATGAAATATATTATATATCATACATTATATAATATCAATCATCAATAAATTTAATTATATATTAATATATTAATAGAGTCTAAGAATCAATATTTATGATTATATTTTTATATATTAATATATAAGTGAATGAGTTATTATTTTTTTTTTTTAAAAAAAGAAGTTGGGGTTGGGGTTCGGGTCAGGTAGTGGGTTTAATTTTTAAATCCATTATCTGAATTGAATATTGGACGAGTCAATCAGGTTTTACCCGATTAAATCCGATTATCCGAATCGAACCGACTTTTTTGTACACGGGTTGGGTCGGGTCTTTGGGTTTGCAGGTCGACCCATACTCGTGCATACCCCCAGTTTAAATGGCTTTGGCCTTAATTTTAAATATGCAACTCGAGTCTGAATCTATTACCTAGCATATGTTACTTTTAAGGCCTAGTCTAGTTTTTTAAAATATCTGACTTGATTTAAAAACCTATTTAAAAATCTACTTGATAATAAGATTTTTTAATAAACTTATAAGTCATCTATTAAATAGATCAAAAATATATTCATAAATAGGCTAAGAAATTTTTCTAAATATACTAAAAATTTTATTTCTAAATAGATTAAAAGACTTTTATTATCATTAGATTTTTAAAATAATAATATAATATAATTTAAATAATAATATAATAACATATCATAAATAGATTAGCCTGTTATGCCTAATAGGCTTTTTGCATAGCCTGTAATATGAATTTTTTTGTTAAAAAGATTTCTTAAAAAATTTTGACCTAATTTATTTACTAAATAGATTAAGTCAAGAAAGACTTAATGTAAATTAAACCGAAAACCCTCAACAAGCTGTCTAAGATATTTCCACCCTATAACGGACCTAAAACTAAAATCCTACGTGTCATTTTCATAAGACTAAACCAAAAGGAGAAAAGAGATAAATGAAAGGATAAACATAATGTTAAAAGATATTTATATTTTCAGAAAATTAAGATAATTTTACCTTAAATTTTTTTATAAATATAAAAAGGATAAAATAAATATTTTTTTTACTTTTATTATTATAATAATTTTTTTAAATTTAATCTTTTACATTTAAAGTTAATTATATTTTGTCCACAATAATACTCAAGTGTAGTTGGTCGCCAATCTTATATGAACTTTACTGCTATTAGGGGTGAAAACATAGTAGATTAGACCAGGGTTCGCCTTTAACAGGTCAAACCTATGTTGCAACTTGCAGCCCTTTAGTTAAGGCCTAGCTTATGACCTATATAGACTTTTTTTTCTTTTTTCCAAACTTTAAAAATTATGATGTACATATCATTGACAATTTCAATTAATGTTATTATATTAATTAAATTAAATAGTTTATAGAAATTAAATATTTTATAGTACTCTTTTTATATTACATTTTTCTTAAAATTTATTAAAATTCGATTAAAAAAGCAAATAAACAATTAAAAACATAGAAAAATTAAAATTAAAAAACAAACGTTAAATCAAAATTAAAATTATTTTAAAATATTAAATGTGCCAAATTGATGATCTTGCCAAAATAAAAATTGCAAACGAGCTTAAAGGGGCGAAAGAAATGCATGAGGATGAAGAGTGACACAGAGGGGCTCGAGGACAATGGAAAAGAAGCAGATCCTCAAGAGGAAGAAGCAACATGAGGTGGAGGAGCACTATCATCAACAACACCACCCAAAGTCGAAGTCGGTTCGCGCCGCGCCAAAATCAGCCACCACCAATGGCGCCACCAGCGAGAGCCTCAAAAAAGACCCATTCCCCTCTCACACTCGCCCCACCCCACAAGAATGCCTCGCCCTGCGCGACACTCTCTTAGCCCTCCACGGCTTCCCCACTGAATTCGCCAAATACCGCAAACAACTACACCCAACCAGCGACCCCCTCCCACCAGAGGACCCGCCAGAGAGCGTGCTGGACGGTTTGGTCCGAACCGTGCTCTCTCAGAACACCACCGAGTCCAATTCCCAAAAGGCCTTCGCTTCCCTCAAAGCCACCTTTCCCACTTGGGAACACGTATGTAATTGTAGTCTAACAGTTATTGTTTTCATGAACTTACATTGGGGTTTTTGAGAAATGTTGGTGTTGAGCTGTGTCGTTTTTGTGCGTTGTGATGGAAGGTGCTTGGTGCGGATTCCAAGGACTTGGAGAATGCGATTCGATGCGGAGGTCTGGCCCCGACCAAGGCTTCCTGTATTAAGAACGTTTTGCGTTGCTTGCTTGAGAGAAGGGGCAAGTTATGCTTGGAGTATTTGCGAGAATTGTCGGTTGATGAAATTAAGGCTGAGCTCTCTCTTTTCAAAGGAATTGGTCCCAAAACGGTAATCTTCTTCTGCTCGTCTTTCTTTTTTAGCTTATTGATTGTTAATGTTTGTTAACACCCGTTCACCAATTGGGAAAAAAATTAATCAAAAATGGGAGTAACTAGTTCCGTTCTTTTACTCTTCTTAATTTGCTAAGCTACATTGGAGGAAACTGTTTTATTTTACTTGCTGCATTGTCATAAGTGAGTTACTTTTTCGCTTGTCATTCCTGTAGTTTATAGCATTTTCAGGTGGTTATGGGTACCTAAGGATTTGTTCAGTGCTTCAGGGTCTTTGTTTGCCTCTGCATGCTTGAACGTTGTATACCTTGAATAGTTCTTCTATTTGCCTATTCACCTAGTAACATTTAAGCTTACAAAACTTGAGCTTTGCCTACTTTGCAGCCTTGTTAATTAAGCAGTTTTATGGCATCTGGCGAATGGTTGCTACCTGCATTAGGATTTTTCTCTTTTAATCCAGGATTTGATCTGTCCCAAATCTAATCATTAACTATATTGAAGGTTTGGAGTTTTTTTTTTTTTCTCCCCTTCCCTCTCATATATTTTGCCATTTGAACCCCATGCCGTTATTGTTTGTTAGGGTTACTTCTGACTCAGAAGGTGTTCCTAGAAATTGGATTAAGCAATAGATGTTAGTGTAGCTGTTTGCTTCTTATCAATGTTCATTTTCTGTTTAACTTAGTTAAGAAGCACTGCCCTAGTGGATTTTGAGTATGTCACAGCAACATTGCATCGGCATGCGAGACCTTGTTTTAACAACGTGTAGTACTTGAATTCAGGGGTAGATAAAGAGAATGGGACATGAACAATCTTTTAACATAAAGCAGTTTGGTGTAGAAAGGGCAATCTGTATTCTATCCTACAGTCCCACCAACAACCATTTATTCAAGTGCTTTGGGATGATTCTGGCAGATTGGCTTCTAAGTAACAACTTTAGTATAAAACAGAAAACAAAGAAGGAGGGGGATGGGGTTATGTCTTAATTCGGGTCTTATGTAATTGCTATGAGTGGTCAGGCACAAGCTTGTAGGATTTAATTTGACTCTGACCACCCTTTCAGTGCATGCTCGATTTCCTTGTAAGGACATGGCTTAGAAATAGTCAACTTTTCTGTCATCATATGGCATATGTTTTAGGACATTATTTTCATTAATCTTCTGATTAAAAGGAGGAGAATCTTCAAATTGTGGATTAAGAAAGACTAGTCTTTTCTGTTTTTAGGATATTGGGGTACCTAGACATTCAGTCTCCTTGATTTGTAAGTGGACATTGCTTTAATGACTGTAACTCGTGTTATTTGTTGGATGCTTATAAAGAACCTAATATCAGAGATGATTGTATTTCATACTTAGTACATCATGCCAAAATTTTTAACACTTCTAAAATTAAAATTCAATTGAGCACAGATGTGTCTTTCCTTTCCTAGTTTGTGTTGGATTCTCTAAATTATGGAATTGATAATAGGTGGCTTGTGTGTTGATGTTCAATCTTCAGCTAGATGATTTTCCTGTGGACACTCACGTAAGTATGACTCACTCTTTCTTTCGCAGCACTTGACTCCACTGGATTAATTCTAACGCTTGAATAATTACACAGGTATTTGAGATTGCCAAAACCATTGGTTGGGTGCCAGCTGTTGCAGACAGAAATAAGACGTATCTTCATCTAAACCAAAGGATCCCAAATGACCTTAAATTTGATCTGAATTGTCTTCTGTATACGCACGGGAAGCTTTGCCGTAAATGCACCAGTAAAAAGGGTAACCAGCAACGAGAGAAATGTAACGATAACTTCTGTCCTTTATTGAATTATTGTAAAGAGCCAGTTTGAACTTTGATTTCTGCAAACAAAGTTGTTTTCAATCATTTGATTTTCAAAACTTCTATGGTCCATATTCGCCCTCTGATATTCTACTTGTATAGAATACTAGTGGTATTGACTTAGGCCGGAGAATATCTTTGAAATGTTAGTTGAATTGAAAGAGGAGCTCACTATTATGTGCTAGTGCATCAAACCCTTGTGTTGTTGTAGGGATTTGGAATTGATTGAGAACTGTTTATCTTTGGTTAAGCGTCCATTTGGTTTAACTTTTGGAAGTAGATTTTTTGAAAGAAGATCTTTTAAAAGAAGGCCTTTTAGAGGAATTACTTTTAAAAGAATAATTTTTGTTTGGCTTGAATATGTCAAAAGTAAGTTTAAGAGAATGGGTTTTATTGAATAGGATAAAGTAAAATTACTTTTGGTTATTGATGTAAGAGTAATAGTAAGATTTCTTTTCAAAAGGTCTTTTTCTAGAATGAAAAGTAACATTAAAGATACTTCTTTCAAAAGGCTTTTTGAAATTTCAAAAGGCTTTCTAAAAGGTAAGAAGTTAAACCAAACACTATTATTTACTGTACAAAATCATTTTCTTTCTCCTAGAAGGCCTTATTGTGGATGCAAACTGCAATCCAAACAGGCTCTCAGTGGGTATCACCCAAAATTATGTGACGTTTACTTGTGTTCTCGAAGAGATGAAGAGAACATAGCCCTTGAAGAGCACGGGGTACAAATCCAATTAGACCAAATTTTTGTAGTTACTTTGCTTTGGCCTTTGGCTATTATGAAGCCTATCTGTTCTCTAAAATATTTGGCTTGCACTAATAAGTATTTACCGAAGCTTTAGCAACAGCTGCAAAGCTTGTCACTAATACATAGTTACATTTTTTAGTTTTATTTTTGGTCTGATTACATTTTTCTATTTGAAAGGATAAAGTTTACATTGTAGGTTCTGGTGTCATCAATCTATTTATGCTTAACCAGAAACCTGTGGCTACTGGCTCAAGTGAGGTGAGTTTTGGTGGGGCTTACACAATGTTAAGGGCTTGAGTTGATGGAAAAGTACTCATAGGGGTTGGCAATTTTAGAAGAATAATTTCGCGGACAAAAGATGTGAGGAAGTCTTGTCAAATTTCATGTTTTTTATATTCCAATGTATATTTAAGATTAATCACAATAAAGTTAAGGGTAAAATCTAAAATGCAAAAAATTTCTTAAACATTGATTGATGCGTGATTTATTTATCCTCTAAGTTTTAAAATTTGCTAATTCACTAGATTTGTTTTTTTTTTTTAAAAAAAAAAAAACCATTCATTTATATAAAATTTGCTGCAATAATTGAAAATATCATGTGTGGTTCATGTGATTACTTGAAGAATTTATTTTTAAACATTGTTATTGTAATTTTTTTATAGTAATTTAATAATGTATGACATGTTATCAAAAGATCTTTTCTCTTTTTATAACTATTTTTTTTTTTTAAGAGTTGTTACTCTATTTATAATTACTTGAGAAATCACATAAAAGAAAAGATATAATTAGTTGATATTGATAATATATTAAAATTAATCTTTTACTTGAAATCATCATAACTCTTGTAAAATGCATGTGACATTTCCCATAATAAAATATATGCTTATTGCTTAATTAATTGAGGGCTTTACATTTTAAATAAATGCTACACATCCTGGACTTTTAGTTGCTTGGGTAGCAGGGATAATGCTAAGCCTAGATGTGGAGTATTTATTTAAATGTATAGCAAATATCTATACTATTGTATCTATACTATTGTATAAAGGGTTGAAACCCTTTAATTATTTCCATTTTTTTTCAGCTTTACCATTAAATTTATATGTTTGATATTTTATTTTACCTATGCTAAATTTCTAAATAGAGGATAAAAGTATAATTTTAAATTTTTTTAATCCTTACAACTGTTTTAGGGTGCATTTGTTTGTAATTATTTGAAAAAAATTAATTTTTATTAAAAAATTAATTTTTATATATTTAGTTAATTTTTTTAAAATAATTAGAATATAAAAAATATATTTTTAACTTTTTAAAAGAAAATAAAAATAATTTCTGAGAAAAATAATTTTAAATTTTTTAAATTATATATAAAACTTGAATTTTATAACCACCTTTTTGAAAAACTATTTCTAAAAATTGAAACACACGTGCCTTTAATCCCAAATCACCCGCCACCCCCCTGTCCGTTTGATCTCAAACCACTCAAGGATTTCTCCGTTTGCATGTTTGAAAGAAGAAGAAGAAACTGCAAGGCGGTTGCAAACCCAAAAGCGTGTAAATCGAAACTGAAGTAATAACTGCTAACCCAGGAATTTATGTATTTTTATCGTACGGTTAATCCATTGTCAACACCCACCATCACTGTAAAACAGATACAAAACTATCGCATAAACTTCCCTCACCCATCAATGCCCTTTGCAGACCCCTCTATCGCCTTCACCCTGAAGTCGCATAGCAACCCAATGTACCTCTGCCGTCATTGCTCCTTCTTCACGGCCACACCCGCCGCGTCACCACTCTTTGCCTGTGAGTCACCGACGACAAGCCGTCGCAACCGTACACCACCCCCACAGCACAGTCAATTCACCGCCACTCTCTGCTACTCAGTTCGCCTCATGAACCACCGTCGATGCCGTGCATGAGCTCACCGCGCTCTTGCCACCACCACCGCACCACCGTTGTCTCTTGCACCACCAGCACACTAGTGACTCAATCGGAACGCCATGTGAGATTGTATGCCCTTTTCAGGTAATTCATGGGTTCTATTTTGATTTATTGTTTATGCGATTTATTAATCACTCGAGTTTTGTCAGTTGAATTTGTTCTTGCTTTCGAGTGCAGCAGTTATGGTGATTGATTTGTTTTGAACTTTTGGTTATGCTTACTTTGAACTCTTTTTTCTTTTTTTTTTTTCTAATTAAATCTACTGGATGGTTGTTTTGAGCTCTAGTATTGCTGAAAGTTCTTGAATTTGTGGTTTTGGGTTGAAGGGTGGTGGAGGTTGTACCATTTGGTCAAAAGATTTTATTTTATTTGGTGGGCACAAATTTGGATTGGTTTTGCAGTCTGCTATCATACGGTTTTACAGTTGGTAATCCTTAATATTTTTCTCCAAGTATCCTTTTGGAATTTAAAAACGGAAAGAAGAAGAAATATGACAGCTTGATTGTTGGATTAGCATATGTATAATGGTATCCTTAAAAGTTTCAATTACATCTTTTCTGCCACAGTCAATTTCTTTGTGAATTGAAGTTGAAATCCTTTTTGAGTTTTGATTACTGTGCGTGTGAACGTCTGAGACGTAGAGGAAGAGTCCATTTTGGTGATCTTAGTAGGGCCATTGGGTAGTGCCAAGCCCATTTGCCAGGTTTTGTTCCACCCCCTTTACCTGTTTGATGAAATGGCTTAACATGTTTACTCTGTATTGAAGCCATTTGCACAACACCATCACAATGTGAACCAAAATTTTGAGCATTATTTATTTTTTTTTTTGAAAAAAAAATGTAAGCATTATAATGCTATTGGGATCACTCTATTGATTGATTTTTTTATAGTTTGTTTTACTGCTCAAGCCATTTTTGCGTCGGATCTTTTTGTACATTTGTCTGATCGTCCATGGTTCAGGTTTATTTTAGGCCATGCGTTTGCATTTAAAATGACATCTCATGATATTTCAGTCTAAGGCCATGAAAGGGAATAAAAGAGGATGTTTCCATTAATAACAAATCGTTATTCTAATGTTTGCAGGTTCCCAAGGGGTGTGGGATAAGCAAGTCTGTTTCTGTTGTTTCAGCACAAAATGCTAAGATGGTTATTTATTCAGTTGATCATTTAAATGGTGATTGTGATGGATGAAAGCATTCTTTGTGATATTCTGGATCATCTGGAGAAGCAGGAATGATTTCCTTTTTGAAAAGAATTTGGTTAATGTGGAGGAAGCAATGCATTATGAGGTTCCACTTATTGTTTGACCTAAATATTTTCCTAAATGCAGGTACTCATTGTTTATGTGGCCTAACTTATCAAGCGCTACTCTGCAATTTTTTTCCTGTTCATGCTTTTTCTTGAGACTTGCTGGATTTTTGTTTATGAAGGACTTTGTGTCAGCCGGACTACTATCTTAACTCAATGCTCCAATGTCAATAAAGTCAATCCACCAATCAATTGGTATTTTAGTTTCATTCACAGTTAATTTTATTTATTTATTTACCCTTTTTTAGAAAAAAATTTGGGTTGAAGGTCTTTTTGCTTTGATGTGTTAATTCTAAATTGGATTAAGATGTTTTTGTTGAGTTGCTCTGTATATTGCTTAGTGGTTCTGAGCTAGGCCAATATATGGAGTTTGGTGGTTCAATGCATTTTTTTTTTCAAGTAGGAGGGATTACGATGATGGTGGTGGATCACAAAGGAAGCTCAATTTGGATCGTTTTAACCCTAAATTCTAAACTCTAAAAAAAAAATAAGAAAGCAAAACCTCATGTCTCAATTATGAAGTAATAAACTCTAGATTACTACTTATCTTTCCACTACATAAGCAGCATGGCAGGTTTGATATGGATGTACATAGAAAACCAGTTAGGATGTTGGGTGCAAGAATGCTAACCGTAGTTTGGACCCAGGAATGAAAAAGTCTAACTCATAGTTATCCTACAAAATCCATCAACGAAAATGAAAGTTACAAATATGATTAAAACTACTTTTGATCTAGCTAGCCATCTCCTAAGCACTTGATAGTCCTAGCTAGGAAGTAGCAACGATTGGGATCTCATCCCCTTATACCAAATAGAATCTCGAACTGTGAGGCTAATTATTTGAAGCTCACAAAAAAGGCTTTATTTCAATTTTTCAATGGCCCTTGCTAGAGAGACCGAGACAGAGTCTACCGGCTAAACTAAGGAGCAAATCACATAAACAAAGAAAAAGTAAAAGGTAGCCACTCCTTTCTATGTAAAGAAGATAATGATGAAGATCAAAACCAAAATGAATCATCCATGCAAACAATTTCATTCAGGTAGCATCATAAACCAAAAAAAAACACATTAAATGGAACAGGGAAGAAGAAGAGAAGGACCTGTCCCCTTTGTGTATAAAAAGGAACAAGGAAATAGTATTATAATGGCCAGAGCATTGGTGATAAGTGAAAACAATGAACACAAATGGACTCATTCCATTAGTTATTTCAGGTTTTTGCAAAAATTGTCATGCTATATGGTGCAGTCTTCTGTGACCACCATCACTATGAATGGCACCACTTCCGATATTTTATTCTTAGCCTCCATTGAATTTCCCTTCTATTACTCTCACTTAGAAAGTTTTAAAATGTTGATGGACGAACAAATAGCAGTCTTTTAGAAAAGACTTTAGTATCTGACATATGCCTGATGGAAGAATTGTCTCGAGTTAAGCTTGGTTAATGGGTGAGTATCTGGGATTCATTGCTCTCAATGGCTTGTGGTTTTTGTTTATTTTTGGGAGATGTGGTTTATTTTATCAAATTTGGTAATTTTGTGTTTGGAATAATCCGTACCTAGCAAGCAAATTTCAAAAGCTTGAAAATTTATTTTGTATATTTTCATCCACATGTCTTACCATGCTTTGTTTTTTAATCAGTTTAACTATCATTATATTTCTAACGCATATATAACAAATAACTTTAGAAAAATAACCCCCAAAAAAAATGCAGCTAGGCAGGCACGAGAGTAATAGTCAGTATAATATTATTTTACATTAATAACTAAAAAATAAAAATTATAGGAGAGGTGGGTTTGAAGTATGGTAAGAATAATTTTACTCAACTCCATATTCTATGAACTTATTTTAATTCCAATGCAATATTATTCGTTATTATCTATAAGTAAAAAATGCCATAATAAAATCTATTTCGGATCTGTATTATATTAAATTTTTTAATTTTTAATTGAAATGAATTCATGTCAATGTTAGCTTATAAAATGTTATTCATAATTTTTTTTAAAAAAATAAAACTACTCTATATTATATTTGAGAAAAAAATAAATTATAAATTTAATTTTGATATATTGTTATACAGTCTTATAACCATATATTTGTTACTTTAGTAATTAAAGTTATGAGCATTATAATTATTAACTTAAAACTTATACATATAATAGGATTAATGTGAAATTGTCAATTATATTAAATTATTATTAAATACATTAATACTAAAAAAAATAAAAATACAAATTTATATACATATTCAATTATATTAAATTTATAAACGTATATTAAAGTCATAGATCAAAATAGATAACTCAATGATATTTGTATTTTACACTTTTGTAAATATTTATTCACATTCGTACTTTCTCAATTTCAAATATTCATTTGAAATTAATATTTTTGTTAATTTATATTAATGCAGATAAAATTATAAATGTATTATTTTACCTACATAAATTTAATTATATTATTACCCAAAAAATAAAAAAGTGGCTTAACAGGCACACCATTAAGCTGCTAGTATATATAAAAAAACATAATAAAAAAATATACATATAAAAAGAAAATAGATTGAGGGGGAATAATCTTCCTCAAAGGCCTTTTTTTATTCTCTAAAATTATGTTAGTATGATGGGGAATAAAAAAATTTAAAAATTATAACATTTAAACATTAAAAATATTTAATTTTATTTTTTATAGAGTTTAATTAGAATACACTAATAGTACAAAATAATTTTATACTATCAATCAATAAAAATATTAAAAATTATGATAAATCCCTCATTATAATATGTTATTATTTGTATGAATTGGTACTTTCTAACATTTCTATTAACTGATAATATAAAATTTTATATTATCAGTATATTTAAATTAAATTCTTTTTCATAACATAACTTTCAAATAAAATTAATTTCAAATTAATAAAGATCTATATATTTTTTTTTTACTAATCTCTCAAATTTCTTTATTAATATGTCAAACAAGAAGAAAGATAATTTTGTTTGATCCGTTTCTTTTCTTTCTGACGTATTCCTACTACTTCTGTGTCTTTTCTTTTTTTTTTTTTCTTTTTGATTTTTGGGACGAGTCCTACTACTTCTGATTTATTCTATTAATTAATTAAACACACACACAGGCTCAATCCCCCGGTTGTACCATATGAACCATATGATACGATCGGGATTAATGAACTTAACTAAAGTTGCTCCCATGCTTCAGCATCCACCAGATCTTACACGCTCCTCGTTCTCCGCTACGACATAATCCATTTCGCCCCTCCTTTTCAAACCAAGTCCGCGGAAGAGCTTCCAACATCGAAAGAAAATCCCATTCTATGTTTCCTCGTAATCATTCGACATGCCTGCTCGTCCTCTTCCTCCTCGTACTCTCCACTTTCTCCGGCCCTTCCTTCTCCCACTCCCACTCCCAATTCGCCTGTGCTGCCAAGAAAATGCGCATGAGAGAGAAAGTTCGCACTATGTATGTCAATTTCCACCTTCAAACCTCGAATTATTGTTTTTCATTTCATACTCGTTTTTCACGTTTCAATTTTCAAATGATTGATCCCCTTTTTTCAGCAATTTCTAGCTCTCATGCCTTCCATGTTGTAGCCGAAATGTATGTAAATTTTGGATTTGTGAAGGGTAGGAAAACATTAAGAAAAAATGTACGCATAGATTTTCATAGCTAAAGCGAAGGTGTATATAACATTGTGAAGGGAAATTTGTATAGGAATTTGATTGGTTGTTAAAGCTAAGGCAAATGAAGCAAGTGAGCATGTGTTTATATTGTTTCTTTTATTTTGTTGTTTTATTTTTATTATTCCAGCTGTTAGCTCATTATTTATGCGTTCTGCTACTTCAACCCCTGAATTATACTGGATTCTGTTACATTTGTGAGTCCTTATTTATTTATTTATTTATTTTTGAAATATTAGTCAATAAATTTTGTAGAAGGTGAAATAAAGCTGGTAAGAATTGCTTGAAACAGAGCTAAGCAATATATTGTTTAGCTAGTTTTTAGCAGCAAATATTCATCATCTTCTTGTTTTTTTGGCGCTCTTGTTTGTAGGTTTTTCCATGCCTATGACAACTACATGACTTATGCATTTCCGGTCAGTTAATGTTATTCATTATTTGTTAATTATTAACATACAGCCGGCTGTGCAATGTCATGATTGTCACATTTTTGCAGCATGATGAACTAAAGCCTCTCACTAAAACATACACCAACTCCTTAAGTGAGCTGGGAAATTTGAAGGTAAACGATATCTATTTAAGAATATGGGAATAAAAGTAGTAAGAGAACTGCGGAAGTAACTGTTTACTATTGCAGCTTGAACACTTGCCTCAAGACTACAATGGCTCCGCCCTTACGCTTATTGAATCACTGTCTAGGTATGTGGATCCAGCTACTGCTTGATGCGATTCTGTTTTTATTCAATTTGGTCCTTTTCTAATGACCACATCTTGTTGTATATCTGGTTGAACTGTAAACTCATACAGATTTTTCTTTCTCCTTTAGCCTTGTTATTATGGGAAACAATACTGAATTTGAGAAGGCAGTACTCTGGCTTTCTGAAAATCTAACATTTGATGTTGATGCACGCATAAATCTTTTTGAGGTAAATATTGGATTTGTTTGAAATTCTTGAATCTATAGCTTCATGTAACAGGACATTGACTGCTTAAAATTTGAAAAGCTCGTAGGGCAGGTAGGCTGATGGCTTTAGTTTATTTCTGAGTGACAATGAAAGAATATTATTTGCCTTAAACACTTGAAGTTTGAAGCACAGTAATTTTGTTTCCTAATCACTTGGTTGTGATCATTCAGTGCAACATAAGAGTTCTTGGAGGACTTGTCTCTGCTCATTTACTTGCATCTGATTCTTCAAAGAAGTTGTTTCAAGGGACTTACAATAGTCAGCTGCTAGCTCTGGCTGAAGATTTAGGGAAACGCTTTCTACCAGCATTCAATACACCCACTGGATTGCCATATGCGTGGATTAACTTAAAGGTACTGTATATAATGTTCAAAGTCTGACATTCTGTAAATTTTTTATTTTCATTTCATTTGGCTGTAAACATTTAAATGTCTTAAGATAGGTATTAATGCTCTTCGATACTCTAGCAGTCAGAAGTTCTCATTGCATCACTAATATTGAATAAACAAGTTAGTAATTAAAGGCAAAATCCTACACAGCATTTGATCTGAAACAAAGGGGGAAAAGGAGTAAGGAGTGATCATCACTTGTTTAGTAAAGAATTGCTTCTGATATAGTATTAGGACAATACAGTGTTGTTTAAACTGTATAGCCGACCCCACCTAGTGGAAAAAAGGCTTAGTTGTTGTTATATAGTATGAGTATTGTTATTAGTTTAGGATTCTTATGATGTTAAGAGTATTAATGGGCTAGGCTTGAACTCATTGCAATAGACTAATACTTGACCTAGAACACTTGACCCATTTTCAAGCTGATTCAGGACCGATCATGTTTTTCACATTTTTTTCAAGTTTTCTATGAATTTTGGATCTCTTGAATTCATCTTTTCCTCTATCATTTCAACAGTTTGTAAAGGTACAAAAGCAGTTAACTTTTGCAGTTCTATGCTAGATCATAAGTTAGGGATACGGTGTGATGTAACTAAAGGCTATGTTATTTGCATTTGTATTAATAGTAATGTGGAGATATTCTATTTGGTTATATATGTATAGCATCAATGACTAATATATTATATAGATTTCAGTCTTCACATTTGAATCATGTTACTTAAATGTTTGAGACGTATAAAATTTATAAATTATAGTCTATTGCCTTTCTCTTTCTTTCTTTTGATTTCCACCCTTGTAGAAAGATATATAACTCTGCACCAATGCAAAATATTCTGTGCACAGTATGGAGTAATGGAGAATGAGACTACAGAAACAAGCACTTCAGGGTGTGGTGAGAGGTCTAGCTTAGCGTTTTAAGAATAGGGTCTAATAAAATGATATGTCTGGTTGCTTATAATTTTCCATCTTTTTGCAGGTTCTCTGATTCTTGAAATGGGTGCTTTATCAAAAATGACTGGTGACCCAATATATGAATCTGTAGCTTTGCGAGCTCTTCGTAAGCTATGGAGCATGCAGAGCTCATTACATTTATTTGGAACCACACTGGACGTGGCAACTGGGGATTGGATTGAATTTTCGTCAGGAATTGGAGCTGGTAGGTTTGTTCTGAACAGTGATAATCTTTCATCTTTCAGCCCATGGGATTTCCTAGCTTAACAACTCCATGTTTATTGTCCATTAATTTTATAAATGAACTTTCTACTGCTGTTGACAGTAATGCTGTATGATATGATATTTACATCTTAACTTGCAAATGCTGATGGACTGACCTAGATGTTTCTTGTGTTGGATTTTTTTTCTGGATTATTCTAGGGGTTGATTCCTTTTATGAGTATCTACTTAAAGCCCACATCCTTTTTGGGAAGGAGGACTTTTGGAGAATGTTTCATTCTGCTTATGTTGCTGTGCAGCAATATTTCAGACATGGTCCTTGGTATCACACTAACTGCAAAAATGTTTGCTTTTATGTTATCCAATCTCCTCTAATAGTAGGCTTATGCTTTAAAATTAAAGGGTATTGGTGGGAGTATATGATCAACAGTTGTAACCTGAGTTAGTTGATCTAATACAGGTACCATGAAGCTGATATGAGGACAGGAAAAGCAACTTATTGGCAGCTTACAAGCCTTCAAGCATTTTGGCCTGGCCTACAGGCAAGTAACTGGAGTTGACTTCGAATTGTACTTTCTTAAAAATATTGTTTGATATGTTTCTGAGTTTATCTGTGACTACTGGAATCAGGTTCTTATTGGGGATATTACAGCTGCTAATTCATCTCACCGTGAGTTCTTCCATGTGTGGAAGAGATTTGGTGTGCTACCTGAGAGGTATTTTCTGATGAGTTTGCTGTATCCTCATAAAACATTCTCCTAATACTTAATAAAGAAAGTATCAAATGAAAATGAAAATACATTTAGGGTACATTTGTTTGGGATTTTTTGGGCCAAAAATCACTTTTTTCACTGAAAAAAATCACTTTTAGTATATTTGAATAATTTTTTTAAGATAATCAGAATATTAAAAAAAAAATCTGTTTTCAATTTTTTTGTAGAAGCTGAAAAAAAATAGCTTCTAAAAAAAATCAATTTTCAGTTTTTCAATTATATATAAAATTTAAATCTCATAATCACTTTTTTCAAAAGTTAAAACAAACGCACTCTTAATATATTGTAAACATAAAAAGCATTCAATGCCTTCCGTATTTAGCAATTAGGAGAATTATTGGGAGGATGTTTTAGGAGAATTTAGTATTTCTGTTTTCTGATTTTGATAGCTTCATTGTTGCATCATTGTCATTATATATAGCTGTCGATCTGTCATTAAGTTTTTGTTATTATAGTGCCACATAATAAATAATATTGAACTGTAAATCCTTGTAAAGGTATTTGCTGGACCATCTGATGATTCACCCAACGGAAAAATATTATCCATTACGTCCTGAATTGGCTGAGTCAACATTCTACTTATATCAAGCAACTAAAGGTCGGATAGTTCTTCTATCTTTTTTCAATTTTTTGATTTTGTGACATTTCATTTGACTGCTTCTAAAATGTCACTCTCTTAACACTGTTGTAAAGACTTCATAGATGGTAAAAAGGGTCTCTTACTCTAAATTTAAGATGATATGTATTAGCAAAATTAAGTCCAATAAACGGGTTCTAAAGTGTACGTTTAGCACTAAGTAGAAAGGAATGTATGCATGTGACTAAGCCTCAATGTAATTTACATGCTATCTGAATGTATCAGAATATAATAGAATAATTCTTATCATGTTAGGAGTGTTATTAGGCTAGGCTTGTAGTTTTGTTTGTCTACTTGGGGTTTAAATTTGAACCAGGGGAAGGGAGAACACTTATTACCAAGTGGGTAACCGCCAGTGACCAGGCCAAAGGCCTTATGGCGGCTAGGCATGTAAAAGTTGTACTACACTGGCGCCTTTAAAATGAAATATATTCTGTTTTCAATCTAATCCCTATAATTCAATAGGGAGAATTATATCCAACGAATAGTGATGTGGCCATATCACTTCTTCACACCAACCTTTATTAATTTCAGACCCGTGGTATATTGAAGTGGGTGAATCAATAGTCGATTCCCTTAATTTATACACCAAAGTAGAAGGTGGGTTTGCAAGCATCAAGGATGTGACAACTATGCAGTTGGAAGATCATCAACATAGTTTTTTTCTTGCAGAAACGTGAGATCTTCTTGCCTTCACTCTTCTATCATGCAAGATTTAAAAAAAAAAAAAAAAATGGAATTTCTCACTCAAATAACTGCTGGACTTTATATTTTCTATGAGTAATGGTCCTTTGTTTTCTGCAGGTGCAAATATTTATATCTTCTGTTTGATGATTCATTTTTACTTGAGAGTAACTACGTATTTACCACTGAAGGTCATCCCCTTCCAGTACTCGGCGCTTGGCATGAGAAGCTTCCAGAAACTTATATTCCTACTAACTGGACTTTCATGAAGGTATGTTATCAATTTTTCTTTTATCTGTATATATATGAGCAGCTACCATTTTGGCAACTGAGACTTTCAGGGGTTATTGGGGGGTGGGAATCAAACTGCCCCGCCTTTGTTGGCGGCATGTGTTCAATACCATTGGGCCAAAGCCTCAGTCACAAGGAATTTTATCAATTTGCTATAGTGAATTTACTGATTGTTTCAGGAAATTGATCTTCCGGTCATTTCTTTAAAATCCAGTTCATTAGTGTAATAATTTATTAGTAGTAATTGTAGATTTTATGTTGATAATTTATGCCGCTTTCAATCTCTTTCTCTTCATTTGCATGTGATATTAAAACAATAAATTAAAATCTAAGAATCATTTTCATTGACACTAATATTCTAGATTTTTCTTGTTAGGGATATGTGGGGATTTGCTTCAACAAGCTAAATGGTCCACACTCACAAAATCATTGAACCTTAAAATACCTGTATTTTGTGCAGAGGCAACCTGCAGCAAATCGAATCAGTGCAATGTCTCTGCAAGTTTGTCCTGCTGTGACGTTAAATTCAGGTCAACACATTGAGAGTGCTTGCCACGTCCCTGATGCTCGTAGTGACTACAGATGTTTGACTGATGAAGATTGTGGAGTTGACTCCACTACATGTAGACGAAGATCTTGTAGCATGGCTGGTTATTGTGGACTATGGCTCTTTATATGATACCTTGTTTAGTTGATTTGTTTTTAGGAACAGAAAATATAAGTGAACGTCACTATACAGAAAGATACAATGCAACAATTGCTTTACAAACCATTGATCAGCACCCATCTATGTCACAGGATTAGAGTAAATTGGTAGGCACACATTTGACGGTTTTGCTTAGGAGGTGATAGCTTTTATTCTGAGGCATATGCTTTGATAGAAGTAAAGATGGGAAAAACGAGAGCTGACTGTATTCTGCCTTGATATCTGCTTTAATATGATACGTTTAAAATTTGTATTCCTTTCCTCTTGCGGCTCTAACCTTTTTCCTTTTAGAACCCAATTGAGCAACGGCGACCGGAAAAAAAAAAAAAAAAATAAGGAGTAAATCGAAGCTTGAATAAGAAGAGTAAATGAAGCTTGAATATGACAAGAGTATAAAGAAAATGATGTTAAATTTAACGTTTTATCTACTTGTTTTGCGTTTTTAGGATTTTCTTGATGAGCTTTGAGGGGAATTGATTTTTATAAATTTTAAATAGCTTAATCATGTGCAAATTTTTATTATTGTTTGAGAAAGTGGGACCAAAATAGGAGTATATAAGAGGTTTAACTAATGGTGAAAATATATAATAGGTCATACAAATTTTTCGCTTGAAAGAATTAATTTTTAGTTTTAATATAATCTAAAAAAGCGTTTGGTAATCTCAAAATTTAAGTTCATATGGTACAAAATAGAATTAGATATGTTAATTAGTATAAAAATGATCTATTTTTTATTGAATGTTACTTGATTCGACAACTTAAAAATTAGTTTTAATATATATTCCTTTTTTTTCTGTATCTCATTTTTCTTGATTAAGTTATTGAAAAATCAATCTAGTGGACTGTGTTGGCCAGTGATGGGAGACAATTGCGGCTAGCGGCGGCAACTAACTGTGATGGATGGTGGTAGCCAACAGCAATGTGTAGTGGCGACTAGTGATGGGTGGTGATGGCCGTTGTCGACAAACAAGGCGAGCAATGGAAAAGGACAGTGGCTAACAATGGCAAATAGTGGAGGACGAGGTAGGTGGGCCACGACGAACAGCGGCAGACAATGGTGAACGGTGTGGCTGTCGGCGGCAGTTAATGGCAATCAACGGTAGCAATCAGCAGCAAATGGTGGTGGATGACGACGACAGACGGTTGTTAATATCAATGGAGAAAGAATTAATTGGTGTAAAGTGAGAAGATATATAATAGAAAAGAGAAAAAATTGGAATGTAAAATTGGTTTTTTTAAAAATTGGTTTTAGGTTCAAATTGGTTCAAATAAAAATTAATTTAAAAATATTTAGAGCAAACACCCACTAAATAAGTAAAACTGTATTGACACAATAAAATTTGTCAAAATTTTAATAGAAAATAAAGATGATTGTTAGTGGAAATAAAATAATATGATCCACTTATTTATATAAAGGTTAACACATATATTATATCATTTTAACAGATAAATTCAGATAATAATAATTATATTTTTAACATTTGTCAATCTAATTATAATTTTTGTATGAATATACTCTTCTCTTTTCAAATTTATCAGACACCAAACTAACCCTTAGCTATAAACAAGAATTTCGCTTGCGTCCAAAGGTCAATTACGCATGCGGCTTAATGATAGAGGAGACTTTTTATTTCTTTTTTTTTTTAAGTGGATTAATGATAAAGGAGTCTTTGCTTATGTGGTGGAGCAGTTGTGCTTTGTCACAAGGGTTTGGTTAACGAATCGTTTTTTTCCTATTTCTGGTTAACATAACGAATTGCTTTTATTAAATAATTTTAGTTATTTAAAGAAACTAATGCTTTTAAATAGCCTAGTTTGTATTTATTATTCTTTATTTTTATTCCTCAACTAATACTTTAAATCTATATCTATAACTATAATAATAGAGTAGCATAAACTACAAACTTCTGCTACATGACAGCTTGAAGAGCATTCCCTCCATCTCCTCATTCAAAATTTTACTAAAATTAGAAAATTTTCAAACTTAATTCAAATAATGAAAATAATATTAAATAAAAAGTTTTGCTAACATTCCATTGGTTAAAACTTGAACCATATTATTAGACATCTATCCACTATCTAGATTCTCTAAACCCCAGTAATTTTTCTCTCAATTTATTTTATCAATCTATCCTTTACCATTTAGTTTCTTTAATACACTATTTAAAAGTCCACTGATGTTTAACCTACTCATATGAAGCCTATGTTTAACCTGCACATTTATAAAAGGTCCACTCATATGAAGCCCATTATATTTAACCTACTCTCCACAATTCAGAAATTTACTATGTTAGGGAAATATTCAAATTTAGTTAAAAAAAATTGATATTTCCATTCATTGGTTACAACATTATCTTGAATTCCCCGTTTAGCTAAATTTTTTTTTATACCGTTTTGAATTATTACTATAATAAATTTATTGGTTATCTTTTTTAACACAATAAAAATCTTTAATTTTTTACATGGATTCATATTTTAATTTTGAATTATTATCATAATTCAGTTTAGTAAATAATTACTATATTTCTATTATTATCCAATTTATAGTCTTACAACAAGATCAAGTTCTAGCTTATAATAAGTATTCATCAGCACAAGTTGATCAGCAAACAAGAAGATCCTCTCTATTGTTAATTCGACACCTCCTTTAATATTGCAAGAATCTCTATTTTTTAATTTTCTCATCATTTTGCAAGCATCTAAGTTCCATGTCAAGTGGAAATCAAGAGAATATATCGTTACATGTTCCTATTGGGATAATCTATTCCTTTGATTTCAGTTAAGGTTTGGTTTAATACATTATCACTATCATTTATGAATATCTTCGTTATTATTCTTTAAATTAATATATACGGTTGCAAATTAATTAACTTTTTGTTATTATTATATGACTCTACATTCCATAATCTTTGTGTTGTATGCAGATTCCAGAATTCCACTTTCCGAAATTACAAACTGTATGTTATTTATATTAATTGCTATAATTATAAATATTATTTAATTTTTAAATAGCATTTAGTCTATAATTATTTGCTCCTATTTCTTTGATCACTTTTAAGTCAAGTCATAAATTGTTTCTTATTGATCCTCATATATATGCTTACATAATTAAATTACTTCTTGATACTTTCATTGAGAATTGTCACAACAAAAGAATTCTAATTCAATGTACTCTCACAAAATGTCATTGAAAGAAGGTCAACTATCTCTTCTATTAAGTGGGACAATTCAAATGAATCGAGTGAGAATGGAAGGACAATTATTCAAGTGTCATCGACTCTTACAGGTGATTGCATTATTAAATATTATTCTCAAACTTTATTTGAAATGTGATTAATAAAATTACTGTTTATCTTATTTATTTATTATTAAATTGAAGTTACATTTTAATTACTGGGAGTATCCTATTCATCGTGAGTGAGCAAAAAGATTATTATAATATATCTTTTAACGATTCTTTGCATATTACTCTAATATATGAAATCTTTTTTTGTTTTTTTTTTTTTGGTCATAGAATGTATAGATTTTGGAGATTACATTACAATGTAAATTTCATGTAGCTTCTTTCTGGTATGAAGAAAAGATCCAAAAACAAAGAAGCAAAGAACTTTACAATTCCTCAACTCTATTTATTGTATGAAACCAATGATTAACCAACTACCTGAATTATTTAATTTTCTTCCAAACATTATTATTGTATTTCTATCAATAATTGTTTTTTTTTTTTTTTTTTTGTGATGCAGTCTATTACACGAAGTTGGAAAGTGCGTGGAATTTCAAACATTAAAATGTATTCGTAACATTTCATTTTATAGTTATCATTTGCTCTATGTTTAAATCTTGTTGTAAAAAAAAAAAAGTCGTAATTAAAATGTGTTCTACATTATGCATCTATTAACTGCATTCTTAATTTTATATCTAATTGCATGATTTTTATAATTGTTCTAATTATTTTTTACAAACATTGTTTATCTATGCATTGCACGGGTTCAAAACACAAGTACTCTCTCAAACAAACTATTTGTTTAAAAATATATATATATATATATATATATATATATATATATATATATATATATAACATTAAGTTAGTTCTTTACATATTTTAGACTGTGATGTAATATCTTAATATTTAAAATAGGGATTAACTTTGTTTTTTAATATGTTTGGATATCAATTTAATTTTATATTATTAAAAATTAAATTAAGGTTAAAAAATCTTTGAATGATGAACTTAAAATTCTATGTATCATTTGGGACCAATTTAAACATTTTTCTTGAAAAAATGATTCATTGCTTCGCATCCAATGCGTGAATGCGAGCGTCCGGATTGAGGGCTATGTTTCCACATTTTTGGTATATTGATTGATATACATATAAATTAAAGAAATATTATTTGAACTCATATTTTCTCAACTTTCATGTCGATTCACTTCCATCTACTATTGAATAAAGTCTATGGATCCCATTTGATCTAGGTTCCACACCCCATCCTATAACATCCTAATAAAATTATATTACGCTTAAGTCATATTACGGTATTTATTAGTTGTTACAATTGAACTAGCAGAATGTTTTTAGTTACAAAATATGTTGGTAATGAAAATAGTGTATACATTTTTCTTTTGAAAACAATAGTTTTGAACACTGAGTCTTTAAGTATATATAATTGATAATATCGTTATAGCGTACAGTATTAGAATCCGTAATTAATTCACATCATAATAATATAAAATAGAGAGGAAATATAATTTATATAGATAATTGAGCAATTCATATATTTGGATATATATAAGTACTGGACATACACATTCATATATCAGTATCTCGATTGCACCCAAGTATGTCAGACTAGCTAGGTTTTAAACCATGCTAATATATATATATATATATATATATATATATATATATATATATATATATATATATATATATATATATATATCCCAAAAGAGTGAGTTTACCACAGTCAACTCCTATAGATACGTTAAACAAGCGGCTAAAGAAAATATAAAGTCTATAACTACTGCGAGCTACCAAAACCAATGAGTCTAAGTTAGGATCACAATGTTAGGTTCACTCAAGCACCTCTAGAAAAATCGTTGTAGACAACATTAGCTTTGTTTGAGGGCGACACGAAAACACACAAGGATGAGAAATAAAGTATTTCTCAATAGGGATTCCTAACTAAATATACAATTAATATCGTCATTGCCTTAGCTATTTCGATTTATTTAATAAAATCAGTGACTATGTGTAAATAAAATAAATGTTCCTTTTAATAATTTTTAAAACATAAACTCCGAAGTAAGTTTATTTTTATTCAATCATTTAAATCAAGACTCTAAAACATAATGACATTAACAACACATTAAATCATCATTTCATTGTCAACATGTAATGAATGATATGCAAATCTTTTAATGAATGCTTCCGGACCTTTTTCTTCGTCATTAAGGCCTTCTTTTAGCACGTGCTTTTGTTCTTACGTGCCTTTGGATAGATTGTCTTAGGATATGAGCTCATTCTATAATTATCATTACACAGTACTATCTAAATCAAATTCTAGTTGACAAGGGGTTCTAGGATTGCCTTCGAAGAGTTATTTCCAAAGTCTTAATTAGAGAATTGTGCATTACTTTAACATATCTCATTCTTTAAAAGAAATTCTCATAAACGTGGCACAATTCCACTAAGCTTATACACTTATGCATTATGATGCAATATATGAGAATTTCTAACAAAAAATCGGCAATATAACGGTTGTATTGGGAGCAGTCCAAAAATTTGAAACACTGAATAAATAGTCAAAAATTCCCAATCATAACATCAGTTCGATAAATACTCATCAATGCATAATTCCAATACATTCTTTCCAACAAATAATGTTATTTCCGTAATTTGCAAACGTCATCTCCATAAAGTAATAGAATAGAACAAATCATAGTAAAACCATCAACATTCCCCGATTCAAGAATAAGAATGCATACCTTGGCCTCCAACTTTGGCCTTAATGGCCATAAACCAACCATTTATTTTATTTCCAAGTGGCCTCCCACCACATTGCACATTTCATGATCAAATGAAAACAAAGCAAACCACTAGAGATAATATAACATTTTCACTTGAGTTTTCTCAACCTCAAAGCTAGAATTAGCTTAAAGGAGTCCATTCTAATCTAGTCAATAATTTTATCATAACCCACTTCCAATTCTAAGCCTTGACCCATACTAATTCAATACTCAATACCCTTTTCCTCCTAGTCGTGACTAACACCCTTTTTTTCTTGACAGAAACACCACTAAACTAACTCCAAACTTTCTCAAACTCAACCACATCATTATATATGGTCCAAGATATCTAAAACCACCATAATAACATCAAATACTCAATTAAAACATAGTTTTTCTTAGCCTCCAAGTACATGGCCGAAAATCACTCTAAGACCTAAGAAACCTAATTAGTTAACACCCAACTCTTTGATAATTTGTCCTACACCAATTCCAATCATTCAAAGACATTTCTAAGGTCTATATAACCCAAATAATAAAGTCTAAAAATAGTTTTGCTATCCATTAAGGAATGAGGACCAAAACTCACCCTTCTAATGGCTTAATGGAATTAGTTTAGCTTCAAAATTGTTTCTACTTATACCTTCACCAAACCAACTGGTCAAGGACAATTTTAGTCTCGATATATCATGTATTTTGATGGGTAAAATCAGTTTGTACTAATTCTTTTGGCACAATAATTAAATTTCCATCCTTCCTAGTTGTTAGTGTAGGATTCTAACTACAAGTTTGTGCTCATAAATACACTTATTTTTAAGGTTAACTAAATCATTTAAATCTATAGGAACCTCAATCTCAGATTAATTCTTAGAGTTTCAAGTCTTGACACAATAATCCTACTCTAGCTAGTTTATGCCACAACTTGATTAATTGTTTTCCTAAGAGTTTCACCTCATAAAAACTATTTTAGAGTATTAACCTAGGCTAACATAAACTAAATCAAAGTTTTAAACACACCACTACGTGTAAGTTGGTGAATCCTAGAATAATAATCCCAAATATAAAACACATATTGCTCCATAAATCATAACGAGGAGATGTTAGATATCCTTACCTATTGTTCCTAACTCAAAGTCTCTCCTAGATCCAAGATCCAAGCCTCAAGAACCACCGCACGCACAAGAGAAAAATATCTCTTGCCTCTTGAGCCCCTTGGCTGTGGCTCCTTGAGGGGAAGGGAGAGGAGATTTTTGCCTTGGAGTGAAGGGGAAGGAGAGGAAATGAGAAGAAGAAGAGAGCTTGGGATTTGAGGGTGTTTATGGATGTTGACGAGAGAATAATGATGAGAGTTTGGGGAAGGGAGATGGCCGAGAGTTTTTAGAGAGGGTGAGGGAGAGTTGTGTTGTGTTGGTGTTAGTTATGTTTGAAGGGAGTTTGGGTGTTTAAGTGCTACTAGTGCTAATGAGTGTCTAAATTCTAACCTTTAGATTTAAAGACAAGACTTGTGACTTGCTCTAAACCTTTAATTAAAAGCATAGTTTTAAAAGCCAAATCGAACTGACTGGTCTAATCGGTTGAACCAGTCACCAATTCGGTCAGGTCACAATAAAAAAAATCGAAAAAAATTAAAATTGGTCAAAAATCAGTAAACCAGTCTGACCAGTACTGGTTTACATGGTTGACTTTTTTTTTTTCTTAAAAAAATGTTAAAGAGGAAGCTAGGGGAAACTAGAGATCCGAATCTACTCGTCCTTTGCAAATGAAGAAGAAGAAGTGTAGTGTGACCCATGATGCAATTGTGAAACTCAAGGGGAGGGATGGCACTCAGGAAAATGAGGAATTCGCGTGGTTCTTTTCGAAGAAGGAGGAGGTGGGCACCACAAGACAGAATGGCAGTAGTAGCTTACAACATGAAAATAGCCTATAGTTACTGAAAATCTTGGGATGTGAGAGCAACTAAATGAGAGAATATGGGGCTGAAAGAAGGGTTGTAGCTTGAGATAGATATGAAAGGGGCTTATATGTGGGATTCACTTTCATTTTTCAATTTGAAATTTAAAAAAAGAGATAGTGTAGAGATAAGGTTATGGTGTGTGTGTTTGTGGGTGAAGGGTTGGTATTGTCTGGAGGCAGATACTTCATATGACCTTATTTGTGTGTAAATAATAGCAATTTTGATGTGATTGTGTTAATAGTTTTTTTTTGGGATAAAATTGTGTTAATAATAGTAATTATAGTACCATTAAAGTGTGTGCAAGTGTAATAATACCAAATTAGGTGTAGATTTTGAATTCTTTTTAATTATCTTTCACATAATTTTATTTTAAGTTATATTTCCATAATTAAAATTTATTTAATTATTATATATATAATTAATTATAGCATATAATTAACTATATTTATATATAAATATATTTCATTACATTTCGGTTGAACCCTATTTAAACCAATTGAACCAATGCCTTGTCCACTCTGATGTTCGGTCTGATTTTCAAAACCTTGATTAAAAATTTTGAAGTGATAAATATCATTGTATGTCACTTATTGGTATTTTATAACATAACATGACATAAGTACTTTATTGTACTTTAAATTCTTAGATTAAATAGTTACAAGAATTCTAAGAAGATTTGTCAATAATTCTAAATTGGTGTAAATATTTTTATTGAAAACATAATTTATTAAATTTTTATCTTTGAAATTATTTTAACTGTACAATTATTTCATTATTATTTTACTCTATTTCTCTGTTTACTTCATCAATTGCATTAAATTAATAAATTTTTTGCTAGTTGTTTATTTAAATTTTTGTGGTCTCTAAATGATTAAATTTTAATTTAAATATATTTTTATCTCTTAACAATCTACACAATATTGTTCATTTAATTTATAATATAGAATTATAAATACGGCAAAATCGAAGATGTTACACATCCAATGGTGGACAGGAGTGAATCGACATGGAGGGGCCAAAAAAATGTTAGTTCAAATAATATAACTTTATAAATTAAGAATCATGATATTGCACCTATCTTCTTCTTACACTTTAGCCTTTTCATGAAGTAATGGCCAAAAATAAATCAATAATGCTACATTTAGATATATTATTTTATTATTTAGAATGTGATTATATTTTTTAGCAAAAAAATCATTTTTTTAAATTAACAAAATCAGTTTTTATATATTTAGATAATTTTTTAAAAATAATTAAAATTTTTAAAAAATTATTTTTAATTTTTTTATAGAAATTGAAAAGAGTAATTTTTTAAAAAAATTAATTTTTAACCTTTTTAATTTTATATGAAATGAAAATTTTAATCAATTTTTTTTAATCTAAAATAACTGCATCCTTAATTATATCCTATTTCATAAAAATTTTTAAAATTAACTCTAATTTTACTAAAAATTCTACAGATAAAAAACGCGAACATACATGATAAGCAACAAGCTTTATTATTCATTTCCCTGCAAAGGATACCAGCTCGATGAGCCGATGTGAGTGCCAGCTGGAACACTGAGACTATCGAAACTTCTGGGCCACCTTTTATTACCCAAAAGAAATAAAGGAAAAAACAAATCTGGGCCACCTTGTAGGTAGAAGGTGGAACCTCCCATAGAGGGACGAGAGTAGAATTGATAATTTAGGTGATGGTGGCCACTCTTTGAATGTCATTGAACTTATTCCTCTTGTTTTATTTTTCTTATAAATGATCAAAATTTATCTAATTCTAATTATTCTATCTTAAATTAAATTAGGTTATTATAGAAATAAAATTTTTTTAGATTATTATATACAAGATTAAAATTAAAAAAAAGACAAATTATTTAATCCAATCAAATATTAATAATTTTTCTTGTTATATTAATAGTAATAAAATCTGTTTTATAATTGATGTGAAACAAGCTAATAATGCATTATTACTTGGTAGAGAAATATCTGGGACCAGAAATTATTCACCAAGAATCTCTGGATATTTTACTAGTTAGAAGTCGATTGCAGCTTTGCTTGTATAGCACGTTTTGGTGCAGTGCTTAGTACGGAAGGTACTTTACCCCATGAAATCATGATGACTCCATCTCTTTCCCTTGTTGCTGATACAGGTACTAGTTGTGTCAGACTTGGCCTCTTCATTTGTTGTTCTCACTTCTCACCGGGCAATGGGATAAGGATCGGAGTGGAGCACAGTGCAATATTTACAGCCTTCATCCAGCTGTCTGCAATCAATGTTCTCATCCCAACAACTTTGGTTCTTCTCCCTCTCCCACATATGCCGTTGGATTTGATTCGTGCAAACCAAGTTGGACTAATTTAATGCCAGCAATTAAAAAAAAAAAAAAGCAAAATGGTATAACAAAGTAGTTGGACCATGGTCCAATGCCCTTGTCCCCTTCGGCAGAAAATATGCCAGAGTGTGACATTTCATAACTCATATCTCTTCTGGTGTTAGGAGGGGCAAATAGCCCCAAAGAAACCAGGAAAATGAATACTCGGACAAATTGTGAAAAATATATACAATTTGAACTATTTGTAATTAAACTATGGGATACAATCAACCGGAATTGTGTATGATAGTATATGAGTTGTATTTGAACAAGAGACTTAAGGTGTAAACCTTTTAAAAAGGTAATTATTAACAGAATTCTTAATCACGAGACTACCCAAAAGATTGTTTTCACATTAATATGATAGAGATACCCCAAAAGAAAAAGTATGGGATATTATCAAATGAACTAATATAAAAATGTGTAATTAAAAGTATATGTAAATGTAAAGTTGTGTAAGTATTCTGATGAAAAAACTAATAAAAACTGAAGTGAAATCAAACTGGTATATTGAACCGACACCCACTAGGACTGACGCTTGCTCGAAAACACACAGAAATAGTGTTTGTGTTCTGGCATCTGGCAAATTCCATAACATCTCCATAGCCAGCCTTGTAACAGAAATATTTTTGTAAATTACCTTATATGAATTTTATATTTACTTATATTTTATTTATTATTATATAAAACAGGGATCTCATTTAAATTTAATCAATATCTTATTTAATAGTAAATGAAACATCTACCTATATGTTGTTCCATGTAAAATAAATATAAATAATATAATTCAAACATAAAATAAATACAAAAAACATAACTCAGGTTTGAAATATGACAAACATTGGGCTGTTTTGGTAATTTCAAGCTATACAAGCTATGACTTGCGAGTACCGCTCTTGCTTATATAAATGCTATTGTGTAGTGAACCAAATGCCCACTCACCAGGTAGTCTTGTGTTAGGTTGAAGCTCGAGCCTACAACACTCTAAACCCTTCCAAACCTTACGCGTTCTGTGACTGTGTTGCAATGGCATTACGCGTTGTTCTTGTGCTGGGGGTGTTGACGCTCGTGTGCCTCTCTAAGGTGCACAAGGTAACACTAGCTCCATTTTGCACATATTCAACTTATTAAGGCCTGGTTTCAAGTCTTTTGTTAAGGTTTAGTTTATATATATCCACTCTAAGCTGAAAGTGCTATTCTATTTTCTTTTCTTTTCCTTTCTTGGTGTTTTTTCATGCAGGTTTCATCTGATCTGAAGATAGAAAATGAAGAAGACGAAGAACTGCGCCTTCCCGATGAACAAGTATGCATTTTTTTTTCATTATTTTTTGTAAAATAATAGTCTAAAATGTTCCTTTACGTTTATGATTTGCTTAAGTGCTGGCTATAACCATGTACAATGTTATAATGTTCTTGCTGGAATCTTCCTTCAGCTTATCGTGAGAGACGGGAACAGAAGGCTAATGCAGGACATAGGTAAGCACTAAGTAGTAACTAGTAACATAAAATAATGGTTGGTTGAGAATCTCCAAATTTGTGGTGGTGGTGTGTTTTTGTTTATACCATTTGTAACTGAAGATCCCATTTCCGTTTTTGACTCTTCAATGATTTTTTTATTGGACAATGAGATTAAATAAGTGGGTTTTGATATGTTTATCATATTTTTGTTGTGGTTTTTTTTTTTTTTTTTTTTTGCCATTTGCAGATTGCGGGGGATTATGCAAGGCGAGGTGCAGTGCGCATTCAAGGCCTAATGTGTGCAATAGGGCGTGTGGAACATGCTGTGTGAGGTGCAAGTGTGTCCCGCCTGGTACCTCAGGCAATAGGGAGCTCTGTGGAACTTGCTACACTGATATGACCACCCATGGCAACAAGACCAAGTGTCCTTAGAGATAAATAAGCCCATGGGCCACGGGTTCAATTGGGTTGGGCTCCCTTCACCGAGAAGCCCATGAACCATGGGCCTCAATTGGTTGGGCTTCCTTCACTTTCCCACCTAGCACCAACTAGTTTAGTTCATCGAGTAGGGCGTGTGTGCGCGCGCGCGCGCTAGCTATGTATACTTTAGTGCAAGGGTGTGTTGTTTTGCTCCACTTTGTTATGGTATGGGTCCAGTGTATAAATTTTGTTTCTCTTCGTAGTTCGTATGTGAAAATATATAGACGTGAGATATAATGCATTACCTTCCTTTCATGTCGGTGCATCATTTATGATTAGAGAACTAGTACATCCCATCCTTTGAGCTAAAACATCACACATGTGATGTGCTGCGACTGAGAGCCAGCCCAAAAATAGAAGACAAACAAAAGCACCACTTTCCTGAAAGTAGCTATTGACATAATTAGACGTGTATTCGCGTGGAGGTGGAAGGTGTCTTTTTTTTTTTTTTAAATATATATATATAGCAACTTAGAATTTTTGTCAAAAATTAAGTAATAGAACCATGTGATATGATTAGGAATTTTTGGAAGCAAAAAATTATACTTTTACATAAAGATGTAAATAATATAAACTGATTAGATACTCCATAGCGTATCAGCACGAGAATTGTGTGTCCTAACGAGTCATAGTGATTACTTTTGTCGTAGTAAGTCTTATATACTTTGTCAATTAGAACAAATCAGTTATAATTGGTAACAAATATTTAAAAGTAATACTCGAGAAATATAGTTGGAATTTAATTTTAACGTATTATTGGTGTAAAAGTATTTTACATTCACATTTGTTTGATTTTTATATTCAAAACGCTTATAAATCAAAACTAATCTTTATATAACTAAATATTATAGTTTTCTTTTGTTTTTATATTATTGAATGGATAAGACAATATAACTATAATTTGTTTATTGTAAACACATAATTTAGAAATTAATAATAATGATTTTAGATATATGGAATTTGGATGACGAGATTTAAAGAATATTCTATGTATAATACTATAGAAATTAAGATATATGGTTAAAGGCTGTTCATATTTGTAAGTTGTAACGGACTGTCAAGAAGTATTAGAGAAATAGGTGAAGTATTTGTAAATGCTTTTGGCTTCTCGCCTGTCGTCTGAGTCGAGCTTTGTTTGCAAATTATCGAAAAAAAAGTGCTTGTAAAATAAATAAGTAATACCACATATCAACTGAATTTTGAAAAGCATAAACAACCATTATATTAAAGGTATTTCTCAAATCCATTCAGGCCATTAGGGCCTGACGCTTAGCCTATAAATAACTTTTTACAATATATTTATTAATAAATTAGTTAAACTTGAGACTTCTAAAATTTTTATTTGGCATAACGACTTATTCATTTAATATGTACATATATAAATATGATTTATTAATAATTAATTAATTAATTAATTAATTAATTAGTTTTATATTAATATATTATATTTATTTATTTTTATTATTAATAAATTTATATTAATGTGCTATATTTATAATATCATAATATCATTAAAAAATTATATTATTTTAAAATTTAAAATCTATTTAAAAGCCATTGTATAATGTTAATTTCCAAATAAACTTTGCAATCAACTTCAAACTTTTTTATTTTACAAATAATTTAGGCCAAGTGAAAAAGATATATACAAGTAATAGCAAGGTTTACACCAGCCTTTTACAAAACAAGAAATTAAAATTGAATTGCACAATATGTAATTAAATATTAAATATAATGTCTATGATATAAGAAATTATTCTTTTTTTTCAAAACTATTAATATCCAAAATCTACTTAAATTTAATTAATTTATTTGAGTTAAGGCAGATCCCCGCTAAAAGAAATAAAAAATTGTTCTATGAGACAGGAAGCTGCAGCATACATCATTTGTCTGAAAATATGCCTTAGCAGATATGGCAATGTTTGGATGTTTTCCCTCGGGGTGGATGAAGGTGGCTCTCATCTTGTTCATTTTAAGGTTGTGGGTCCATTACACACCGGCCCAGCACATTACTCAACGTCCGTGGGCCTAAGCTTTCCAGTTCTAGCCCACCGACCAGCAATACATCACATGTTCATTTTACTTGATAATAATAAATTGATTAAAGACCAAAATAATAATAATAACGATAATAATGGCATCGTACGACTATTGACTAGACAGACATACCAGAATCGAGGTAGGTAGTCAATCTAAAATGAGACACAAGTGTATTCGTTTTATCGAATATATATTCATTAAAACAAAATAGATAAGAAAACTTTAAAATGAATACCATCAAGGAAGAATAGTTAAATTATCTTTTAATTGTGTATAACACTTAGTTTTTTTTTTTTTCAATTATCTTAAGTTTTTTTTGGAATTAATAATAAAATTCTATGCACATCTATATGAATATAATTTATACAATTTGGCTTTTTTATTTGTAATAAGGGGTATTTTTTTAAGTTACACTTAACAAGTCAGTTTCAAGTATATAACCGTTTATGACAAACTTTATAAATTTAAGGAATTTAACTTCCGACAAATGTTTAATGCAACGCAGCTAAGTGAGAAACCAAATTTATTTATTGTTTGAATTTAATTTTAATATATTGTTAATATAAAAATATATTATACAAATATCTAATAATATATTATCATATCAATAAAATTGATTGACTCTTTCATCCATTATCTTAAAAGACTCATATATCTCAATATATGATTGAATAATAATACAAAATTATTTTACATTATAATACATTAAAATAAATCTCATAAAAAAAAGATACCAATGCCTTATAAAATTAACCTCTTCAGTAAATATGCTATTATCTTTGATTATTAATCAATAAAAATCTGTTTAGAAAAAGGAATTTCAATTACAGTGTTTTATACAAAAATATATGATGAGAAAAAATGACTCATACTTTTTTTATTTTTAGGGTATCACCTCAGGCATTACTATAAGATTAAACTCTCAAACACTATTATAAAACCTACGCAATCCTTCTCAAAGGTTTGATTATTGGTCCTATCACTGAGAGTACAACTCCTTTGGCACTGAACCCAAACCTTGTTGATACAAATACTTTTTGTTTGAAGATTTCTGATGTAAAAAAACTGAGGTAAAGTAGGAGTCAAAAACCATTCCTCTCAAATTGTAATTAAATTATTATTAAATTACATATATACATGAGCTTGTATTATAAGATTAATAACATATATAGCGATCATATGAAAAAAAAAATTATAACTTATTTAGTACATTTAATTTATATTCTAATCAAAGTAAAGTAAATTCATATTGTTTCTTTTACTTGAACATACAAATAAAAGAAATAAAAGCTTTTTTTTATTTTAAAATTTCAAAATTTATTTTCAAGGTTATTCCTAGAACTAATTTCAGAATATTTTTTTGAAACCTGTCGGATGGATAGTTTTTGATACTATTATATTAGAAAAAAATAAAAAAACCAGAAATTTTTTTGGCTTGTTTATGTCCCAGAATCATTCTTCATTTCGCAAAGTCAATTTCTCCATCTCTTTCACTCTGTTGCTAACTTCATGCTTTTTAGGCAGTGTTAACAAAGATTTGATTAACAACCGATTAAGCTTCTTCTTTTCCTTACTACCACTTTCGATTAATTAAGTGCATATCTAGATTAATTTATTCTAAATTTAAACATGTTATAATAAAAAAATTTATTGAAATAATTAATTTTTTTCCTAAGAGTAGTCTAATTTAAGCATGCTTCAAATTAAATTCCCTCCCTTTAGGCACAGTGCAGTAAAGGGAAATGGCGTGAATTGAGAAATCGAAATTGCTATAGTTCAATAGAATCGATACAGCCAAACTCAGAATGCCAATATATAAATAAAAATATAAGATAAGGTGAATGTAAATACATGTAACAATAACAATTAAGTTTTGTTGTACCAAGTGAGGTTAGCTATATTGATCAAATGAAGTTATAGTATTCTATTATAAATCATGTTTATGTTTTAACTCTTAATATTATTATTAATGATACGTGCTCCGGAGGACAAATTGGACGTTCCAGCACTAAAGGGCAAGATGGGAATTTCAGCATGCCTGTGGGACCTATCACAAGGGCAAGAGCAAAGATGCTGAAGGAAAGCTTTGGAAACTTGGCTAAAGCAATTGTGGAAGATATGTATCAAGAATGGGCCAAGAAGATGCCAACACATACTAATGGACAATCCAAGATCTTGTTATTTGCTGCTAATTGGGCTTAAAAGCTTATACTGGCCATGTTGGGCCATTATCCTATTTTGGTCTTATTTAATTTAGTTAGTTTAAATATTTAGAACATCTAAACTTTTAGTTATTTTATTTAGCCCATATTTTATGTTTTATGTTTTATCCAGCCCAATTCATATATTTAGCATTAGAACACTTCTTATTGGGCTTAGACTTAGTTTAAGTGTTTAACCTAGTGTAAGAGGTTATAAATACCTCAAGGAACACATTGTTTATTAGTTTTTGATTAATTGAAATTCTGTTTTGTTTTCTTTCAAGAAAACAGTGCTTTTGTGTGCAAGTGAGGTGAGTGATTTGCTTTGCTTGTTGCATCAAGAAATTGAGAGAATTCATTCTAAGGTAAATTCCTTACGATATTTAATCAATTTCTATTCTATCTTTTTCCTGTTATCTACGTTTCCAATGACAGATTTTTTGGGGGTTTAGTAGGGAGGGTCTTTATCCTACATCTTGTTTTCTATCAAAGTGTGTGCCTGGGGTTTCTGGATCGTTATATCCATGGGGTTCCGCATCAATTAAGATGACTAAACTATTGTCGATACGTATCATCATTGAGTTACATGTGTATTAAGAATATGAGTGGAAATAGATTAGCCTAGTCTTGCCTTAAATGGCCTTGCCTAAACTATAGGTGTGGATTAATAGTAAGGGGTTTGAATAATATACATAAGGTTATAATTAAGTTCAAAACTCATTGTTATCAATGTACCAAAAAAAAGAGGGCCTGACTTGCATTTTAAATATATAGCTTAGGTTTGAACCTATTACTTGATATAAACTTTTATAAGGCCTAGCTTGATCTGAAAACTTATTTAGAAGTTTACTTGATAATAAGATTTAAGGCTTATTATCATTAGACTAAGTGCATATTTGGAAATATGCAATTAACAGCTTTTTTAGCATAAAAACCTATTTTTAAAAAAATTTCACATTTGGCAAAATGTTGATAACAAATTATAATTAAAAATTAATAATTTTAAGCTGAAAAATAGCTTATAATCATAAGCAATATTTTAAAAAGTTTATAATATTTTATAATTGTTATATTTTTTACCAAATTAATCTTAAATATCAAATATTATATAATATAGACAATCATTTCATTTTTTTAAATAATTTAATCATACAAAAATAATTTATTTTTATATAATTCAAATAAAATAAATTATTTTAAAATCACTTTTTAGCTAAAGTATTTAAACATAAATTGATTTTTATATAATCGATTATGTAAAAAGGTGATTATAGAAATAAGCGATTATTGAAATAATTTAGTCTATGTTTGGAAAAGTTGAAAAATTAAACTTATTTTAATAATTACTTAAATGAGAATCAATTTATATATGGATACTTCAACTGAAAAATAATTTTAAAATAATTTATTTTATTTAAGTTGTATAAAAAATTAAATTTTATGATAAAATTACTAAAAAAAAGTTTGAAATAATTTTTATATTATATAATATTATTTAATAAAAATATAATAATTCTAAAATAATCAACTTCTGCTTATAATCATAAACTCCAAAATATTACTTATGATTATAAGCTATTTTTTGGCTTAAAATTTTCATGTTTTGATTATAATCTATTTCTAACTTTTTACCAAATAAGATTAATTTTTTAAAAACAGTTTTTCTTAGGAAAAAAATTGTTTCTTGCATGTTCCCCAACATGCACTTAATTTTACAACTTTTCTAAATGCATGCTAAAAGCTTAAGGCCTCATCATTAGATTTTTGAAATAATAGTAATAATAATAAGTCAGCCTTTTAGGTCCAACAATTTTTTTTCATGGTTTGAAGCATGACTTTTTTGATTAAAAAGACTTTTTTGAAGAGTTTTCAGGGTATTTTTTTTATATGTTGTTTTCAGTGGTTTATTGAAAATATTTGAGATTTTTGAAAAAATTTGAAAAATATGAAATTTTGGAAAGAATCTGGTTTACTATTAGTCGGATCCTATTACTTTTAATAAAAATAATTGAAATCTAGTTTATTGTTAATTAGATTTTATTATTTTAATAAAAAGAATAAGAGAAAAAGGGGGATCTAATTTATTATCAGTCAAATTTTATTATTTTAATAAAAAATAAGAGAAAAAAAGAATCTAATTTATGTCAGTTAAATTTTATTATTTTAATAATAAAAATTTGAAATCTAACGTATTTTCAACCAAATTTTTTTTTTGTTCAGTGTGTTGCATATATGTGTGTATTTTATTTATTTATTTATTTTGAGAAGGAGAGAGAGTATGGGACAAGAGAAAACAAGAAGATAGAGGAGAGAGAAGAGAGAGAGAGGGGAGAAAGAGAGAGAAGAAAGAAGAAAGAAATAAAAAGAAAAGAGAAAAAATAATATAAAAATATTACTTTTTTTATTTCATCAGAAATATCATACTTTTCTAAATTTTTTATAAAAATCTCATATAAAAAATAATTATTCGAGTTTTGATCTAATTTATTTATTAAACAAGCTATGTTAGACTAGATCTAATATAGACTAAATCGAATGTCACTGTCAAATAATTTGGCCAATTTCCACCCCTAATTATGGGTCATATTAATTATTTAGCTCTTTGATGCTTCCAGACCGTGTGTTTGGCTTGCATGAACGCGGATCAGTGTACAAGTGTTTTGTTAAATCAATAATCTTCAGATGTCACATCGCTGCTTGCTAACCTAATGCCATTTCGCAATTGTCACGTAACTAATCATCGATTGAACTTGTGGTCTCTGTTTATCAAATTATTGATTATATATTGATAAGGAGATTGACTCAGCAGCTATCAAGCAATTAAAAAGGATGCTTTCACGAATTCACGTAAAAATTACATGTAATTTAGTTATGTATATATTTTCATAATTGATTACACTACATCATAAAAATATTTTTTTCTGACAACTTTTAAAGCTATTAGTGAAGGTTTTAAATCTCATTAATAGATTTTCCGGCTGATGTAAAAAATATTTGGCGGTAATTTTCTGCAAGTACTTATATCACCATCAATAAATTTATTAAAATAAGTGAACATTAGCTCTCAATATAAACAAAATTAATTTACTCTGGTTGTAATTTTCTTTTTGGGGAACTACGGCTCATTTATTTGATTTTTGAGAAAAAATAATTTTAATTTAAAAAATAAGAATGGATGAACTTTTTTAGCAAAATTGAAACTTTAAAATTCATTCTATTATTTTCATAATATAAAAATAGTAAATTTCGAAAAAATCTAAAACAATTACATCATAAAAATGTTCTTTAAATCAGAACACATGCACCTTAAATTACAAGCACTCGTTAAATTAACGGGATTAAATTGATCCCAAGGAAATTTTGAAATTATACCGTTTAAGATTATTTATTTTGTGAATTCTAATGTTATTGTTCTTTTTATAGATGATTTTATTATAATATATCACCTACATAATTTTTTATTAAATTTTACGTTAATATTCGATCATTAATCATTCCATAATTATTCACAACATTAGGCAGACCGCAGACGAAGTCCACAATAAAAATATCATTGAATCATCATATTATTTTAAAATAAAGTAAGTAATAAACGCTACTGGTCGTTTAACATTTTATAGAGATTTTCATACAAAGTAGCTTTTCTTTTTCTTCGTATATAAAGAATATGTTTCAGCCGCTCAGCTTTTCGCAACCACCATAATATTCGTGTTCTTTTTTTTCTTTTTCTTTTTTTCCGAGCCACCACAATGTTACATTTTTTCGGTTTCACACATAATATTGCGATTCACGTGGTACGTTATCGTTAACGGGAAAAGGTAGAACACAAGATTTTGTCCAATGCATTTCTTGTCTCTTTTAAATTAATGAAATGTCCAGCATGATACAAGACAATTAGTACATCGGGTACTCCTTTTTGTAGTGGCATGCTTTAATTCTGGAGGGAGGGGTGAATTCTGAATCAGATGAAACGCTGGTGTGTCGAGGAAGATTCCTGGAAATAGATATTAAAAAAGTTGATGATTATCTTACCGGCTTATATCATGATAAATAAGACAAGTTGTACTTATTAGTTGCACCATCTTCGTTCTTTCGTTCAACAAAGTATATCCCCTTTAAGAAAACGACGTTTAGTGTCTCATTGACAAAATCAAATCTCACTTGTGAATTATGTAATTGTTACGCAACTATTATCACACCGTGACGTGATTTCATTGTGTATTATTATATAATATGATTGAGTTGATAAAATCGGAACAGTAAACAATTAAAAAGAGAGTTATTTTTTCTAAGTTTGGTACATCGTTATTCATATCGGTTCATCTTTGTGGTTTCGAATTTATAAACTGCAGGTGAACTGGTTGGAATTGCTTCTCTGGGGGAAGGAAAAAGATTCTATCTAAGCCAATTTAGTCGGATCCAAAAACGTAATGAACTAATGGAGGATACTTTACAACATACCCGGTATTATGTATTGAATATATTAAGACCTATTTCATACGATTCAAAATAAAAAATGTGATCAGAAAAATATGCATCTCTAGTCAAATAAGAGCCGAAGATAACCTGGGTGAATTTTTTTACAATTTCATTTGGATTGATGTGGGCTGCCTGAATTTCGGCTGGTATTAGATAATTTAATTTTCTGACCAAATTTATAATTATGGGGAATGAAATGGGAAGGTTTCACTTCAAAGCCGTATTGCATAGTTGTTTCGTCGAAGTCCCAGCATATATCATAAACAAAAATTATTAAAAGAAAAATTCAAAAAGTTATGATAGTCTTACAACATAGATGCTCTTCAATGGTTTAAGTTAGGTATAATTTTAAGAGGAACGGATTTAAAAAGGAGAAGAAACAACCAAATATTTTCTTACTGAAATTTAAATAAAACAGAAAATAATAATTGCGTAAAAAGTATTATTTAAGATGCGAAAACTAATTCTTTCCATAAGTGAGGAAAAACTAAACAGAAAATTTATTTTACACGTTTAATTTGACTCAATTTTTATTAATATAGTACTTAAGTGTACGATTCACTGAAATATAATATTTTAATTTGATTTACAAGAATATAAGATTTAAAAAAAAATTCACCAATAATGGCTGATTCCACAAAGAGTAAAAAATGAATCTATCACTCATATTGTACCCAAAAAAAAAAAAGAATCTACCTTTTTCACTTTTCTCATTTTCTGTTGTGTGTATCACTTTTTTGGCTGCATTTAAAATGGTCCGGTTGAAAATCTGGACACCGATCATCCAGTTTTTTTCGGTGACCCCCCTGCAACTAATTGTGAAAAGACCATAAACCCTAAACCAAATGTAAATGCCATATTACAAGCTTGTCCTTGTGGTCTACACCTTTGTGTGTTGCTTGACAAGTGACAGCTGGTGAAAGATTGTTCTGAAAGAGCATTAGAAAGACAGTTTTATCCAAATAAGAATAGTAATTGACGAAGTAGCACATTGTTCTTTTAGTGGCTCCTTCTTAAAAAGTATGATTACTAATAACACCTTACGTTAATCTTCTAATTAACACATTTTTCACTTCCACGTTTTACATTTTCATAGCTATTTATTGCCAATTACAGCACAGGGCTTTGTTTTAAACAATGCCCACAAAACCTAACTATGTTTTTGCTTTTTCTTTTTATCAAACTATGTGAAAAAAACTTAACACGCAAAATTTCCATCTCCATCATATCTTTAACCATTTGTTGACCTATTTTTTATTATTACAGTAATATAAGACCTTTTGTTTGACCACTTGTTGCCATTATGTTACCTTAAACATCAATTTTCCACTTCATAAATATGAGTCACTGTTTATTTATCTTTCGCAAATAATTATCTTCTTAAAATTGTTTCTTTTAAAAGGTCTAAATTCATCTTAATTTTTTATATCAAAAAAATTTGCACGTGATTCGGACCAATTTTCTCAAATAATTTAAGTGCCCATTTGGTTATCCATAAAGCCCCTTCAAAAGCAAGTCTACTAATTTAAAAGTGAAAAACTACATAATTAAACTTGTTTAGGTAATATATGAGTTGATCAAAATTTACTTTTTTGGTGGTCAAAAACAAGTTTGATAAAAGTGAGTTGCTTATTACTTTTTATTTTACTTTTACCAATTGGGAAGATATTTTTATTATATTAATCATATTAATATCTTATTTTACTGTTTTTTAAAATTTAATTATATGCTTATTTAGGTGTCATTATTCTGATAAACAAATATTTTTTAATAAAAAAAGATCTTTTAATATTTTTTAGTATGTTTGGGTGAAATTTTTTAGTAAAAGCATAACTACTAGAAAAAATACAAAAAAAAAATTTTCTGAGAAAGTACAATTTTCATCTTTTAAAAAAAGATTATATTTATAACATAAAAAAATATTTAAGGATAAAGGAACATATTTTAATATTACATCTAAACCTAAAATAAATTTTATTTTTTAAAAGATTTTTAAAAAAAATTAATTTTAAAAAATATCTTTTTGGAAAAGTCATCCAAATAAGCCCTATGTCATTTTGGTAATTTTATACCAAAAAGTGATTTTATTTTATTCTATTGAAATAAAAATAATTTTTTTAAATTTACTTTTAATATACTCAAACTAAACATAAATCGATTCTTTTAAAAGTAATTTATCTTCTTTCAATTTAATTCTTTCAAAAGTAATTCTATTAAAAGTTAATTCAAACATACTTTAAATGGTTCTTTTCTATAAACAAACTTATTAACCCTTTTCCCACCACCTTTTCCAAAAACATTATGGTAACAAAGTTTATTTCTTACAAAACTATGCTCTTCTACCAAATATATTACTTTTTCTTCAAAAATTGGTTGTTCACCCTAATATATTTACCAAAAAATAAAAATCAGCTTTTTCCCTTCATACCACCATTCTTTACATTGTAATTGACCTTATCGAAAATAATACATTAACTATAATCTCATACACATGCAACTATAGTTGCAAAGAGAAAAAATTATAACACAAAATATACCTCTTATACACTATGGTTTCATCAGATCCAGCTACTTTTAACATATTGGCCCGATTTTGGTTATCTATTCATCAATGCTTCCCACGATTCCAAGTTTGAGTCTCCATATTCAACCCCTTCATATCTCAACCTAAACCATAAATTCTGCTCATAATATTATTTTTAAACTTCCAATATAAATTAACTCATCAAAAACTATTTACAAATCCTTTAAATAATTCCTTATCTCACATAACATTAATTAAAGTCACTTTGGCTTAACTGAAACCATTTACAACCTATGACTGTAACTGATAAGAGCCTTATGGTAAAAGGCCCGAGTTCATACAACTTAATACAATTTTAACAATAAAATATTGTATTATATAACTATCACAAATTAAATACCAACACTTCTTTTACCATACTTTCATTATATAAGACACTATCACAAATTTTTCCCATTGTATTACTAATAGTTTTTTTCAATTATAAATTCACGACCCAAATTCTATATTCTTATTTTATTATATGCGGTGTTGGTTCATTTAAATGATTTTCACTATTGTTTTATATATCTTCTAAATACTTTACAAATTAATAACCACCTTATAATCTGTCCGCTATTATTATTTAATTCATTTGACACCATAAATTATAAAAATATTTCCCTTTATCAGTTATTTGTTTACACAAATAATTTTTAAATTGTACATATATTTACTATTTACTAAATATTACTTGAATTTTTTTCTTAACTGCCTGCTATTATTATCTCTATCTTCTTTAAACCGTTTAGCAAATCTTCTGTTACTGTCAACTATATCTTATCCTAATTACAGTGAATGCTATTATGTTCAAATTTCGTCTTCACTATTCAATTCTCGTTTTACGTGTTTTTTTTTCAATAATATATAATTACTGCATCAATGAAAAATACTTGTAAGGTTCAAGAATATCGTGTGATTATACTTTTAGATCAATTGTATAAGTTTATTTTATATAGGTTTCACTATTAACACATAATCTTACACAAAATATATTTAAATAATTGATCAAGAATATAGCCATATGATGCTCCTGAACCATATAAGTATTTTTACTACATCAATAGTGCAGGGCAAGCTTCTTGTGGATTGTCCAGTTTCGACATTTCAGCAAGCCTTTATTTTGACTTCTTTAAAATAAAAAATCACATTACCGGCTGGTCACCATGCTCCAAAAGTACGCATACCTAGATTATATTTACCTTACCAATATAGACCGTTTCCTTTATTTTATTAATATCTATATGGCCACAATTTACTGGATCATCAATGTCTAGATTTTCGAGTGGACCATTTTAAACGCTGCCCACTTTTTTCACTTTCTTTTGTGTATGATCATGTGTGTGAGTGTATGTGTGTGTAAGAAAGAAGGAGGGAAAAAAGGGAGAGAAAAGAGAGGAGAGAGAAATAAGAACAAAGGAAAAAGAGAAAAAGGGAGAGAAAGAAAAGAAAAAAATATTATATTATGATAAATGTTAAAAAATTATCATATATTGATAATTATATTATTTAAATACCATAAAAAAATTCATTGTCCATTTATTAATTTATTAGATATATTAAAATTACCGAATTTCCAAATTATCAATGACTAATCGATCCGTCAATATAAGCCATTTGATTAGTTCTATGTCGGTGTAAGTTCCCATCATATGAGGTGTCTTGTTTGTAACTATTAGAATCTAGCTACAATGTTTTGATGATCCATCAAACTATTGCAATACGGAAGTTTCAAAGCTGGTTTGATATAATGCCTTTATCATATTTACTTGTAAGGGTATATATGTACGTATAATAATTATTAATATTTTCTCTTTGTTTCTATTATCTTGTCAAAAGCTTTTTAAAAAAAAAAAAACCTATATCCTCATTTTTATTCCTCCCGAATGCATTACATCTAGGACTAGTCTGATTGGTTCTGTGATGTATCACTTTAAATATAATGTGTAGTACATCATTTAAAAAAAATGAGGGTGCATTGTTGAAAGCTCCCATCAAATCATTTAATGATGCTTTATGCTATATCAAAGGGTCCATTTGTGGGTGTATCATGTTCACCCCCAACGCTAGCAATGGTTATTTCTAAAAATAACTCAAACATGACTATTCCAAGCTTTTGGGTACCACCTATATCACACCGCCTCAGTTGATCTACCATTTCTCTCATAGACAAACAATCACTAGCATATCATTTGTTATGGCCTTCAAACCAGGTATCATGCTCATGTGAAGATGCTGCTTGACTTAGAATTGAGGAGTTGGTTATCATAAGGAAATGGTAATGAGGCCTCTCTCACATGATCAAATGGGGCCACTAGATGATACTAGGAAAAAATGAACCTAACAAACCGTATTATTATTACCATGACAACAAGTGGTTGTGGCTAAATATATAGTAGATAAGTTAATAAAAGAAAAATATTTTGGGGACGCATCTTTCAGGATGTAATATGAGACGTATATAGAAAAACTTGGAGAATGGGTTCAATATAATTATTGTTAATTTTGTTCAGTTTTTTTATCCAAAAATTTACTAGCGTTTATGTAAAATTTACTAGCATATTATTGAAAAATATTGGTAATTTTTTTTTTTTACAAAACTTACCAGCATTTATGCAAAATTTACCAGCGTTTATACAAAACTTATCAGCGTATTGTTGAAAAATGCTGGTAAGTTTTTTTTTATGTAAAACTTACCAACGTTTATGTAAAACTTACCAGCGTTTATGCAAAAATTACCATCGTAGTGTTGAAAAATACTAGTAATTTTTTTTTTAACAAAACTTACCAACATTTATACAAAATTTACTAACATTCATGTAAAACTTACCAGCGTATGCACTGTTCATGTTGGTAAGTTTTTTTTTTTTTTACAAAACATGTTGGAATTTTTTTTTTTTACAAAACTTATCAGTGTGAATAGTGCACACGCTAGTAAGTTCACACTAGCAAGTTTTGTGTATATTAGATAAAACTTACCAATGTGTGCACTACTCACGCTACTAAGTTTCTGAAAAAAATTTGAATAAAAGTAGCCATGATTATATGGGACTAATCATACAAACATTTTTATCGTTTTCTCACTTTTTAGTATGTATAGCATATATGTCCACAATTTGTGCGTCTCCTTATCAGTTCTCTTAATAAAATTATTGATTACAACTTCCTATTCTCCCATCTCCTTCATGTAGCAAACCCACAACTGTGGCTCCAACAGTGCATCGCTAGGGTTTCAACTACTAAATGAAAAAAAAAAGGTTTTGATGAGTGTCGGCCATCACTCTACCACCACCGATCCCCACCTCCATCATGTTTCCTGCCACCACAACGTACCACTAACATGGATCCTTGGAGCAGTTGTCCTATCTCGCCTTGCCTACCACCACCTTGCCCTCCATGTTTGGCACCATGCCTGACTTCAAGAGCATTGTTGGTGTTGATGCTAACATAGGGAAGGTGAACATAGTGCACCCACAAATAGATCATATGATAGCATAAAATACCAATAAATAGTTTTGATGGGTTGCATCCTACAATGCACCCTCATTTTTTTAAAATGGTGCACCATTCACCATACTTAAAGTGATGCACTACAAAATTGACCTATATCCGAACAAAGTTTAAAGTGGAATGCAAAAGGTATAACTTTGTAATTCCTTCACTTTCATTAATCTCATTTCATAATACCTCCACAATCATATTAACACTATCATCCATCATTTGCTCCTAAATACAACTACTAGGAGTGATCTAATAATGAGGGATTTGGACAGTATAGATATGACATCAGAGGTGCAAATGCTACGAGCTTAACAAGGCAAAATGGGGATCTTGTCATGAATGTGGATCCTATAACAAGGGAAAGAGCTTATTGGTGATAACTTGGAGAACAAGCAATCCAAGAGCTTGTTTCCAGCAAGTTGATGCTAACTTCGAGAGCAAGCAACCACGAGAATCTCAACAAATCAAGATCAAATCTTAATTAATTAATTGGATTGTTCCTAAATTAGAGACTACTTGAAGAGTGAGCAATAATGTGGGGGCACTACATACCTCGAGCAAATCATAATTAATGGACTGATTTAATTTTGATTGGAGTGCAATAAATTAGGAGTTGATTTAAATTGATTGATTATATTTAGTCTAGATTTAGTTGATTAATTCAAATCTATATCCTTATATGAATCAAATCAGAATTTTTAGGGGTGAATCTTATTATTTAAGATTAGATCTTTTTAATTTCAATTTTAAATCAAATATTTTTGATAAGATTAATTAATTTCCATTTTTATCAATTTTAGGAATTATGTATAAATAGGCAAATTGGCCTATAGACAATTCAGAGTTCAAAGAGTTTTTACTATCAATGTAGTTGTGAGGTTTTTCTCATTTTGATTTTGTGTGATACAGAATTTTCTATCTTTGTACTTCAAGCGAGATGAGTGATTTATTTTACTTGTTGTATCAAAAAGCTAAAAAAAATGTGATATTCGATCAGTTTCTTGAATTTTTATCTCTATTATCTAAGTTTTCAATAATAGATTTTTTGGGGGTTTAATAAATAGGGTATTTATTCTAAATCTTGTTTCTATTAAATTGTGTGCCTGAGATTTTTGAATCTTTATATTCACGGCGTTCCTCATCAGCAAATCTTATTGTTGTTGATGTAGCAATAATAAATAGTTTGTTCCCAAATATATAATTAATATCTTTTACCAAAAAAAAGAATAATTAATATCTTCATGTTCCAATTTTTTTTTAATTAAAGATATAAGTTGCTCTATTTAATTTTGAACATTTTAAAAATAATATCATATTCTATATTATATTTGACAATTACCTATTTAAAATTTTAAGTTACGATAAATGATATTATACAATTTTAGTTTATCAATTGAATCACTTGAAAATTTAGTATATGATAAGGACATTTTTAGTTCCAATTTTGATAATTAACTAGAGAGCAAAACTATTTGTCAGAAGATAAAAGTTCATGCAAGTCAGTTATTAAAACTAAAACACAGTCAATAGATATTTAAAGTATATTAATTATTAAGATTAATTATTTACAAAACTCAAAGTTAAGAAAAAGTATGTACATATATAAAGATTTTACATTACCATTTAATCATATATTTCTATTTGTAATATTTTAAGATAATAAATGATTAAATTAAATAATTTTACTGATGTGATAATATTTGATTAGATATTTATATAAAATTATTTTATACTAACACAGGATATTAAAATTAAGTTCACACATACACACACTTATGTGTGTTGGAGGAGGAAATTTGGTTTTAGTCCTTTTAAAATTTTTTTATGGCTTTTGATGCTTTTTTTTTTCCCTCAAAGTTAGGTTTTGTTAGCCTCTACTGGGTTGGCTCAATGATTAAGTTGTGATATTTATAATGACCAAAAGAAGATTGATAAAATATGTATAAGACTAAAAACAAAATTTCTAATATTTATAAATAGTAAATGTATATTTTTAAATAATAATGGGAATCAAAATCAAAATATTGAAAAAAAGAATGACCAACAGCCAAGAAAATTTCTTTGAGCGACTAAAATCAAAACAACATATATTTAAGCTCAAAATATTATGTGTATTATTAGTGTAAAAAAAAAATATATTTTTTTATTATATTAATAAAAATATTTAATTTAATTATATGTGTGTGTGTGTGTGAGAATCTAGAATGCGCACTGATTAATATAGAACTACACATTCGTGAGGAATTGAGAATTCGCAACACCACTGCATTGCGAGCATAGTTACTGTGCCATAGAGTCTAGCTGAGTAGTGATAGAGAATGCATTTTTTATGATGCAATATGTGACATATATAAAAAAATGAACAAAATGATAAAAATATTTGAATGATGGATCCTACATAATTATTATTACTTTTATTCAATTTTTTTAATTCAAAAACTTACGTGCATGTTGCTGAAAAATACTGATAAATTTTGTATTTTATATATTATATATGCAAAACTTACTAGCGTCTTGAACAAAACACCGATAAGTTTTGCATATATATATATATACAAAATGCAAAGCTTACTAGTATTTTGTTCAAGACACTAGTAAATTTTGTGTGCAAAATATAAAATTTATCAACATATTGAACAATATATTAGTAAATTTTTAGATAAAAAAAATAAATAAAAGTAACAATGATTATTCAAATATTTTTATCATTTTACTTTTTTTTTTATGTATACATTGTGTATTACATCACCAAAGATGCATCACCCAATTATTTTTCCTATCTAAAATAAAGTCCAATAGTAGGGTAATAGTTTCGCTTAATCAGGGGGTGTGAGTTGATGATAATGCTGCATCTCCGTCCAAACACCAGTACCTACGTAGGATCCGTTTGATTTAACTTTTGGGAGAAGATTTTTTAAAAGAAGGTCTTTTAGAAAAATTACTTTTAAAAGAATAATTTTTATTTGATTTGAATATGTCCAAAGGCCTTTTAGGTGAATGAGTTTTGTTTGGATAAGATAAAGTAAAATTACTTTTGGTTGTTGATGTGAGAGTAATAGTAAGATTCCTTTTCAAAAGGTCTTTTTCTAGAATAAAAAGTAACCTTAAAGATACTTCTTTCAGAAGGCCTTTTGGAAGAAGTTAAACCAAACATTACCATTTACTATACAAAATCATTTTCCCTCTCCTAGAAGGCCTTCTGGTGTTTGCAAACATCAATCCAAACAGGCACGTACTCATAACGTCCAAAGTAGCATGTGAATGAGATGCAGCTACAGTGGTAGCTTAAAAATGTCAAAAAAACTCGCACCTACGGATACCCATGGGTAATACATGATAGAGTAGTATGAAGAAAGATTTTGCCCATGAGTAATAGGGACGGTGATTTTAAATACCCGCATGTTAAACGGGGCAGGGGCAGAAATCACTATCCCCATACCCATGGATACTCACCATGAAATTACTATTTTACCCTCAAATTATTAACTTAATTAAACTAATATTATTGTTATTTAAATTGATTAGACTAAGGTTTAAATTTATAAGTTAGATTTATTTATACTTATTATATATTAGACTAATGATTGGATTACTATAATGTGTTTATTTTTATTTTAAGTTGCTAGAATTTAGATTGTAGAATTGGATTATTGTACTTATTTTTTATTTATTTTATGTATTTATTTTTATTTTAAGTATATTAAATTGTTAGAATTTGAATTGTTAAATAAGATTATTATTTATGATTATTTTAATTATTTTATAATATTAAAAATTTTATATTTAATTTAAAAATTTTAATATTTTAACGAGTATCCATGAATATCCACGAGTGCCCGTAAACCCACGGATAAGTAAAAATCAGGTACCCGCACGGATATGGGGCGGAGGATGAGGGCGGGTATTTACTCGCGGGGATAGGCCCTCGCCCCGCCTCGTAGACCTAGGTAGCTCCTTTATTTCATTTGGCAAGTGGACGGGTCTATTTGATTTAATTTTTAGGAGAAAATTTTTTAAAATAATATTTTTTAAAAAAACCTTTGAAAAGAGCTATTGACTTTTATTTGGATTAAATAAGGCAAAAGTAAGTTTTAAAAAAATAAGTTTTGTTTGAATATGATAAAGTAAAATCATTTTTAGTTATTGATATGAGAGGAATAGTAAGATTTTTTTTTAAAATAAAAAATAACCTCAAAGATACATCTTCCAGAAGACCTTTTAAAATTTCAAAAGGCTTTTATTATGTAATTTTTGGAATTTCAGAAGTCTTTTTGAAATTCTAAAAATTTTTTTAAAAAAAAGTCTTTATATATTCAAATATAATAGTTACTGTGTATTTTCATTTTTATTCTAATAACAGGCCTTGTGGGTCTCCTAAAAGTATAACCAAACGGGTACAGGCGTTTGGCACATTTGATAATATAAGACATGATAAAATAATAATTGATAGTATAAGATTTAATTATGTAAGACTTAATAAAATTGTAATATTATGTAATATTTGGTATATTACAATATAAGATATTATATTATATAAAATATAATAAAAAAAGAGATTATAATAGATATAATTTTTAAATATTAAATTAAAATTTAAAAAATAATATAATTATTTAAATATTTATTATTTTATTATAATTATTTTATATATTTATTTATATATTTTTAATATTTTTTCATAAATATAAAAAATAAAAGAGAGAGAGCAGAGAAGGAGTTTATATACATCGAAATCAAAACATATCTGACACCATATTTCTATATTTGATTGAGTTATATATTATATATAATTATTTTTATTTTATACAATTAAATTCTTATTAAATATTATTTACATATTTTAATAATAAATTTTTATTTTTATATTTTTATATTAGTTTAAATAATTATTTCATATTATTTTTAAAATTATTTATTTATTATTAAATTTTTATTAAATAATTTTATTTTTTTATTTTTTTATTTTTAATGATTATTTTTTAATAAAATATATTGAAAATAAAAAAATTATCGTTATACATAAAAAAATTAATCAAATCTAATACAATCTGTCTAAATTATATTAAATTATTTATTATTTTAACATATAATAAAAATTAATATATAAATATATACAATATATTAATTATACTAAATAATAAATAAAATTATAATATATCATATTGTGTTATCCTATCTTGCGCCAAATTCATCCTTATTAGCTTTAAATCTGAGGATGTCCGAAGTGATGTGGCACTGTGTGTACGATAACTTCCATTCCTCGAAAGGAAGACAGAAAACAATCTAGATTGGCACGTATGTCGAAAATAAGTAAGATAGTAATAAATGTGAATATTAATATTAATAGAATGGAATTACAATTTATATTTCTATATTTAATTTATTCAAAAACAGAAGCATAATTTAGTCCGTTATATACATATTTTCAATACAGTAAATTGGTATATATAAAATAAAATTAGTATTTCTAATAGTTAATAAAGACAAACAAACAGCGAGATGATTCAAGTATATAAAAGCTTAATATCAACTGCTTATTTATTTTCCTCTAAATTAATTAATTCTTATTTTTATTAATAATTTGAACAGTTTTATGAATTGTGTATCATAACAATCAACTTTTCATTTTAGTCCTTTTTTTATTTCTTTTTCAAGAAAGTTTTAGAAGGACGGGGAATCATATTTTAAGATGAAGACATGCACAACATATTAATCAAAACTTATAAGCAACAACTAAACATAAGATCTTTAAAAAACAACTTGATTCTGCTAATCATAATTTTGTCATAACTATAAATCTATTGAATTCCCCAACCGCCATAAATTTGGAGGTTTATGAGTATTTAATTGATTGGTAAGCTTTGCAATAAATCACCTAAAATGTATATCTATATGTGACATTGGCAAGCACCGACTCCACACCCTATTGACATTTGACAGTATATAATTACATCATAGTAGTTGGACGCATTTTTTGCACCAAAAAGATACTCTATTAATTAACCGACGATCACTATATAATAGGTATGGTGCATGGGTATTAGGTAGGTTTTTTTGGTTTTTTGACGGGCTATTGGGTGATTAATTACATATGGTGGTGGGGCTTTTCATTCTTTTTATATGGCATATATGTAATTAAATTATCATCACGTGAGATATTTTTAAAATTTATGTAAGTAGGATTTTAGTTAACATAATCCATCCGATAGAAGTAGTAAAATATATTTTATTATTTTTTCCTTCAACTACAAAAGTTGATTGACCATTTCTATAAAAGTTTGCCCACTTTTCTACCTATTAAAGGGCGGATTCTAGAATAAGTGGATCCACCTGTAATAATGAAATCTCTATCCATAGTCACATCATAGTAGATATTAAAGAAATTCGAAGCTTAGAATCTAGAACCCGAAACTTTGAACACTTTAGCATACCTAAATGCTAACTTGAAACCTAAAACCCAAAACCTTGAAAAAACCTTAATATATTCGAATGTTGTAGGCTTTTCATTTTTTATATAGTACACTTATGATTATCATTGTGTGGGATATTTTGAAGATTAACAGAAATATGGATTTAGTTAACACAATCGTTGTAGGCATCTTTATGCATGGAAGGACTGAAAGGGTGGAACTCGGAAACCAAAACCTGGTCCTGGTTGGGCCCATCTATTTCATATTGAATTTTAACATTGAACTTTAGGATTCTAGGTTTTAGATTCCATTACCGTAGCATATTGAACTTTAACATATTTCCATTATTGTAGCATCTGTTCTAGCTTTTGCAGGCGGTGGACTCCACATGTTCTAGCTTTTGCAAGCAGAGAAAGAAAACAATAAAAAAATAAATTACTGTATCTTCCATGACGGATTGTCTAACGCTCCAATTTAGTTAAAATTTACTCACAATGTCAAATGCTCCAATTTTGTAGTTATTTAATTTAGATAATACTTTACCTAATCACTATTTCACTTCAAAACTGAGCAAGTGATCGCTAAAATGAAATAAAAATATTATATAAAAAATTTTCAACTACCAAAAAAATTAGTTTATATGTTTCTTTGAATAAATCCTGTTTGACCTCAAGAAGGAGTACTCTTATTATATTATGTTCTTCAACAATGGGCTCAACAGTCAATTATTCGTAATCAGCCTGTAAAGGTACATGCTATCGTCTTAACCCATGCGTTTCACACTTTTATTGCTAGAAAAATAATTTCAACTATTTTCTTAACAACTTATGTGAAATCATAAAAGTTGGAAAGATGACTTATTGTATAAATAAGGTTTTTATATAAAAAATTTTAAAATATAAATTAATTTAAGTATATTTTAAATTCTTTTTATTGCATGCATATGAAAATCAGCTTAAATGGCAAGTCGTAAACAAATTAAAAATGAAAATTAATTTATAACTAAATTTAAATTATAATTTTATAACAAGTTTTAAATTCAAAACTAATTTCTGAATCAAACCATCATTTTATTCAATCAAAAAACATTGCTACACTTTTTTTTTTTTTTTAAATCGAGATATAGTATACAATGATGTAAAACTACATAATGAAATGGCCGATGTCAGACTTTCCTTTTATCATTTTAAATGGTGTTAAAAAAATAGTAATATTAGTCGTACATAAAAAATAAATTTTTAAGGGATCGTTTGATATAGAAATAAAAATAAAGTATAAAATTTTATTAATGAACTCTACATGTAATTTCACATATAAAATTTGTCCATAAAATTTTACTTTCTATTTTTATCTTATATTAAATACATCCTAAGAGTGAATATCATAAAAAAAATAATATGATAGTGAAGGAGTGATATCATAAATCTTTCTCTTTATAATAATGTCCACTTATAATATTTATTTTTTATGTAAAAATAATATTATTCTATAAAAGAATTAGGAAGAACAAGTAAATTAAAACTTAGTTCTCACAAACATTCTTCATTTAAATTTTAGTGTTAGATTTTCATTACGTATATAAATTAGTTTTTAAATTCATATAAGAATTATATTAAGCGAAATTTTATTATCAACTTTACTGCGATAAAAAAAATTAAATTAGTAAAATTTTCATAAACCTATATATTAAATTATACATATAATTAAATTTTAAAACCAGAACAAGCAACGAAAAGAAATTATGTGTCCTAATTTCAAGATATTTTTGAAGGAATTGAGGGGGAATCTCAATTTTTCGCTAAACTGAAAAAGTAGAAGTGGCACAAATAAAGTTTTTTGGAAGACAAAAATAATTAAAGAAAAAAAACAAAAAACGACGCCAGTTGGTTGCTGGTGAGTGGTCAAAGGCATTTCAAGTCTGAAAGAGTGGCGAGTTAGTGAGTGAGGTTGCACGCTAACGCTAACTTAAAGCGATCTATCAGCTCACGGGGATGTATGCATTGCGCGTTGAAAGAAAGAGGGTGCGGGTGGGACCACTTTTACCCGGTCGCATAACGTTAACGCGCTTTCTGTGGACCCCACACCCCCCCTTTCTCCCCTCTACACTGCTACTCCTTCTTCTTGACGTGAGTTGAGGCCTTCCTTGTTTCCCGTCACTTCAGTTCAACTTCCCTTCTCTCGAAGACACAGTGATGGTGGTGAGGCTGTTGGTACCACTAGGTTCGTGAACAATAGCACCCTATGTTATGTCGTTGTTGTTATTATTATTATTTCTTGAATGCAAAGGGTACTTACTCGTAAGAAGTAGATGAGGAGAGAAGCATCCCAGACGCAAACAAACTCAGATAATGGTTAGAAACATGACACACCAACCTCAACAAAGTACCACTACATAACCCAGAAGGCGCCCCCCCACTTTTTCACCTTTTATTTTTTAGTTTTTTTGGAGTTTACGGGGTTTCTGTTTTCCTTGTCGTTTACCGTTACTGCATCTTTTTTTCTTTGGTTTTTGGCTCACCACACCACACCACACCACACACCTATAAATATATTTGGTGGTGTGTGCGTGGTTGTTTCGTATTTAATCTCCTGCTTTATTTTTGCTTGAGCCGCATGTTGGTCGGTTTCAAGTTGAATGCCCAACACCACCGCCGCTTAGCCTTCTTCTGTTGTCGTTTTTGCTTCGGCCATGTCGCTCAAGAGGCGCCCCGAAGATGGCAAGCCCAAATCAGACACTTCCACTCCCGACGATAAGCGTCGAAAGCCACCACGCTTCCCCAGGTTGTACTAGGATGTTTTTTTTTTTTTTTTTTTTGGTTTCTTAATTATTCTTTTTAACGCTTTGTTTTGACTTCGGTAACGGTTTGCTTGTGTAAGAAATGGAAGTTGGGGGAAAGGAGGGGTTTCACGACCTTGAGAGCATCTATGAGCTTAAACTCAAATGGGGGTTGTTTGTTGAGGGAGGGGGAATTGAATTGGCAAATGAATGCGCATTGCGCGTGTTGAATTTGGCTCTAATTATATGGTTCAGGCATGGGGAAATTTGCATATGGGTATGAGAAGTGAATTGCATTTTCGTTAAATATAGTGCAGAATCGGCCTTTTTATGTTGAATCGATCAAGGCATAACTCAAATGCAGAAGATAATGGTGTCCACCGAGTGAATGAAGTTTGCTATGTGTGAAGGAGAATTGATGCCATGAATAATACTTTCTGTCACTTGATATAAGTGGTAGTAATTTCATTTTAGAAAAGGCCAATGTCATTTCTTTTTAGGCTACTGATTAAATGTCGCTATGTAGCATATTTGATTAACAGAACTATTGAGTTTGGTTTTTGACATTTCACTTTGGTTGTAATGAATAATGTTTAGTGTGGTGCGTGAGGTGATGAAGATAGAGTCAGTTAGGCATTTGCTGGAGCCGATTCTAGAGCCATTAGTTCGTCGAGTGGTATGAACTCCTCTTATTTTCACTTATATCGATGGTACCATTACATTTTATATTTCTGGTATTTAATCCCTTTTCTCTGTTTGTGCTGTTTCATGGATATATGATAATTTTACTTTGAGGATTTCTTCATGGTTCATGGGCCTGAATCTTGATTCATACATCTTAAAATAACTGAATACTTTATGGTGGCTTTTGTTTTGGCCTGATGCCAGGTATCCTTCTGCCTTGTGGGCAACTGCAGACTTCTTGTTAATTAACCCTTCATCCATATGAAACAACGGTGCATTTGTCCATCCTCGTCCAGTCACAGATACTATGTCTGTGTTGAACTTCAAGCATGTCATGTCAAATAAGATTCACAAAGGAATACTTTAAGTTCAACTTCATTACCTGTGTCAGACCCTGTGATTGACTTCAATTATTAGATATAGTAAAATAAGTCTGGAATTATTTAATTTGACAAAATGGAATACACTTCTAGTCTCCTAATACATGCCACTTGTCTATAAATAAATTTAAAAATAAGGAAAAATGAAGAGAAAGAAAACACTTGAAGAACTTAGTGGTTGAGTATTAGCTCACTCACTGGTCCCTTAAGAAACTAACCGGGCTCCGACTGAGACAAATGCTACATAAATTTGTCCCATTGAAGTATTTGCCGAAGATAAATTTTGTTCTTCCATTCCAATTTATGTACTGCGTATGGAAGGCATATATGATAAGTTACATGAATAAAGTACTAGAGCCGTTAGGTCATGCATTTCATAATCTAGTCTTGCCTTTTATTAATTATGTGATATTGTGAGATAAAGTAACTAACAAGGTGATGTATTGTTATGTTGTACGATGGGTGTTGAATCAAGTAATGCTGCAAAATATATTTCCCTTTCTAGATGAGTAGTTTTAGAAAAGTTGGATAAGTGGTTTTTGAACTGAAATCCTATGTAAATTCTTTTTTCTGGATTAGCAGGTTTGATTTTTGATCTTTTACATGTTAGTTCCACTTTTACTGATAGTTGATGTCAGATACCAATCATATATGTTGCATCTTTGCAGGTTAAGGAGGAAGTTGAAATTGCCCTAAGGAAGCATTTAACCAGCATGAAACAGTAAGAAATAATCTTCTATTGATGATTTAAATTCCAGTACCTGGAATCTGTGGCTGCTTATTAAGCACAGGGACTGGATTAGGGAAAACAAGCTTAGCTGAATGGTAAAAAAAAAAATTGTTTAGCTTAACTCTAGTTGTTTCTCATGCATCTCTTTATTTATTTTCAGGACCAGTGGAAAGGAGATGCATACTTCTGAATCAAAAAGCTTGCAGCTGCAGTTTGAAAACAGTATTTCTCTTCCAGTGTTTACTGGAGCTCGAATTGAAGGAGAGGATGGCTCCAACTTAAGGGTAGTATTAGTTGATGTGTTAACAGGGAAGGTTGTTAGTTCAGGACCTGAATCCTTAGCTAAGGTGGAAATTGTAGTTCTTGAGGGTGATTTTGAAGATGAAAGTGACATTTGGATGCCTGAAGAGTTCAAGAGCAATATTGTGAAAGAGAGGGAAGGAAAAAAGCCCCTCCTTACTGGAGATGTAATTTTATATCTTAAAGATGGGATTGGTATGGTAGGTGAAATTTCATTTACAGATAATTCAAGCTGGACAAGGAGCCGTAGGTTCAGGCTTGGGGCAAAAGTTGTGGACAACTTTGATGGTGTTAGAATAAGAGAAGCGAAGACAGAGTCATTTATTGTTAGGGATCACCGAGGAGAATGTGAGTATTTATACATAACCCTTTTCTGCTTAGATGCAACAAGATGTAATGTCTGCAGACGTTATCAGGTTGGCTTTTTAGACAGACATCAGACCTGGAGTTTACAATATCGAAGAATAAAAAACAAGGAACAATATAGGTGTTATTTACGTGAAAATGTTGGATTTTCTTGACTAACCTCTTTATGTGGAAAATATAGTTAAAAAAAAGGCTAAGTATACTATATTGCTGTCTACTTACTGGTCCTGAACCTTCTCATCCTATATCCAAATATGATTTTTGGTATAAATGAATGAATTATCTATCATGCATCTTTTTTTACTTTTTTTTTCCAGGAAAAACTGAAAGCCTATTATAAAATTTAGCCCCTTTGTTATAATAAATATCATAAAGAGAACATATTTGAGCTTTTCAAGTCCCTTGTCAAAATAAGAGATGGATTATACTTATTTTCAATGTCTGATTTTTCGTTGCAGTGTACAAGAAGCATCACCCTCCTAATCTGTTTGATGAAGTTTGGAGACTGGAGAAGATAGGCAAGGATGGAGCTTTCCACAAACGATTGAGTCGCGAAAAGATCTATACCGTGAAAGATTTTCTGACACTTCTCAATCTGGATCCGGCAAAGCTGCGCAGTGTAATAATTAATTAAGCAGTATTTTAATATCCTCGTTCTATATACATCTTTTGCAGCTACTAGTCAATAAATCTCAGCATTTTGTTTGATTATCTTTTACAAATCATGATAGATTTTGTCATTTAATGGATTTGAGGAAAAACTTTTTTGGTACTTATAGTTGTCCACTGATTTTATCAAGGCATTTAAATTAGCTTTGGTATTCTCGTGTCAGACACCTCCATGTTGATTGTTTTATACATCAATGAGGACATCCCATCCTTGTTACTGGCATGGTTGTGCTCTGTGGGAAAAACATTGTTGACGAGATTTCCGATTTTATTCTCCAATAACTTTACATTTCTTCAGTCAACCATTGTTCAGAATGATGAGCATTCTCATCGTTTCTGGAAATAGGTTAAGTACTAGGTTTCTCTAGGCAAATGAATAAATTCATTGCTTGGGAATGTGCAGATACTGGGCACCGGCATGTCTGCAAAGATGTGGGAAATAACTGTGGAGCATGCTCGAACTTGTTCGCTTGATTCAACGAGGCACCTCTACTTCCCTTCTCATTCTCAACAGAAAACTGGTGTGGTGTTCAATGCTGTGGGACAAGTGACAGGACTGCTGTCGGAATGCGAGTATGTCCCAGTAGATAAGCTGTCTGAAACTGAAAAGGCATTCTTCTCTGAAAACCTCTTTATCTTTCTTTTCTCGCTCCTTCCCTTTCTTATTCCTCCTTTGTACTTAGCTACTTACTAAATATGAATTTCCAACTCAGGCTGATGCTCATGACTTGGTTATTTCTGCACTTAAACAAGGGGAGAAAATTTCCTCCTATGAAGATGAAGCCTCTCTAATGGATGGTTCTTCACACTTAACCAATGTACTTTACTCCCCAAGCTCACCTAATACTGAAGGATCCAGTGCCAACAAGCTTTTGGCTCCTCAAAAGACTGAAGGACCCAATTACGCTCAACCAAGTGCCTCTTCCCCTGATATCATGTCATCCATTTATTCTGTTGGAGGAACCAGTGGGTTGGATGACTTCTGCTTGCCTAATTTTGACAGCATGGGCCTAAGATATGACCAGACTCTTGGTTTTCCGGTCCAGGTCGCCAACACTTTGCTTTGTGACTCAGATCCAATGGCCCATGCATTTGGTGATGAAGATCATCTGCAGTTTTTTGATACTGATCTCCAATCTCAGTGCCACATTCAAGCAGATTTGCACAGTGCTGTTGATAGCTTCATGATGGCACGTTCTACCATCGCTGGTAAAGCTCAGAGGAGATGGAGAAAGGTATTCAACGTCCTGAAATGGTTCATGGTGAGGAAACGAAAAGGCGAAAGATACTAGTGACAGGTTGTGAAGAACATCAAGGTCCAGTTGCTGTTGTACATTGTGTTCATGAATGCAGCCCCAAGAAAAATATTTTGTTCAGTTTATAGAGGAAAGTTTGTTGTGGCTTCTCTTAGATGTAAATACATGTTCTATGCTTTGGCGCTAATGGCTTGCTAGAGGTATTCCCTTTTGTTGTCTCAAAATTAAAACTGTAAATACTTGTATTTTACAGTCAGAAGGAGAGGATTTCTGGTTGTTGGCACTGCAGATTCTTAGGTAAAACTAGTAGTATAGTAATTATATTCATGGGATCTTCAAGATCCAGTGGCCTTTATTCTGGATCATAATTTTGTAAGCATGCTTTGTCCAATAAAATCAGTTTCCTTCTCTGGATGTTGGGGCCCCGAATTAGGATATAAAATCATTTATGCATCTTTGCTCAATAATTTAAGCTTTTAGAGGAAATGATTCATTAGATGCTATCCGAGTTTCAATACGAAGTGGTCCAGAGTTTGATTTTTCTTTACTCTCATTTTTCTAAATGAATGTTAAATTTTAGCCTAAGATAGAGTAAATCTATGTATTATCTACGTTTTAAGTTCAAAAAACCCTCCTGCATATGGGAATGCAATAGAATATAAAATTATTCATGTCTTTATTTAATAGCTTAAATTTTTAAAAAAGATGGTTTATGATATTCCACCTAAAATTTATCAGAAATGTTCCACATATTTTTTTTCTTAATTAATGAATTATCTTGGAATTGATTATATTGATTATGGAAATACGTAGAAAGGCTTTTTTAGTCTTTTTCTTTTCTTTGAGCATACAATGTAAAGAATTGTTATAGTTTTTAGGGGATTGGAAACTGAAATTTTTATGTGCTAAAATTTAAATTTTTTTTGATATAATTAAAGAAATGAATTGTAACATATTATCAAAGTAAAAAAGTTTTAAACTGTTATTTAATCATATACTTTTAGTCTTGTGTTATGTTGCTCTTAACCAAGTTCAAAAGTTAGTAAGTCCTGTGCTTAAAATTGTAAAATAAGCTCACTTAATATTGCAAAAAGGATGTTTCTGGGCAACTGGGGCATATAAAATTAGAGAGGGATATGAAACACAAGATATGGAGTTAGGGATTTTAGTTTTGAAATGTCATGAAAGCTCATAACTGGCGAGGAAGGACAAACACATGACAGTGGGCATGGTGATTTGCAGAAGAGCATTGCAGTTGGGTGGCGTTTGAACAATAGAAGCGGTGGTGGGTTGCGATGGTGAGGTGGTGGTTGTTGGTGAACGATGGTAGTCGCACTGGTTCTGTTTGAGTTTTGCTTAGTGCTATAGGTTTGAGTGCGATGGTTTTTGACTATGTTGGTGGTGGGTGAAGGAAGGGTATTGTGCCATCCTATTTTTTTTCCTTTCTTTGGGGGGGGGGGGACTATTGTTAGTTCTGTTCTATATATTGGCGGAATATTGAAGATTTGGGTATAGTGTGTAGATTCTTTTCTTTACACTGAAAATAATAAGAAAGGACAACATAAAGAAAATTTCAAAAAGCACAAATTCCTACATAGATCTACCTGCAGCTACCACTCGGTGTGTTTCTTCCCCTTTCTTATTTTCAATTGCAGCAAGGTTTTTTTTTTGTTGTTTTTCTTTTTTTTTTTTTAGGAATTTGTACTCTAGTCCTTGGGTTTAAGAGGAATGGAAGTGATATGGATTGTGGATGCTAAAGAGATGATGGATTTATTCCATAAGAGATTCACCAAAGTAATTTTCTTCGGTTCTTCAACAATATTATCAAGTTCCTGTTGAATTAGCTCTCTATAGAACTTCCCTCTAGTGAACACAGCAACTCTAAGGACAAGCTTCTATTTGCAAATAGAATTAAGAGACACCCATTTTGTAATATTAAGTGGCTTTATTTTATAATTTTAAACATGAGATTAACAAACTCCCAAACTTGGTTGAGACCAACGTAACATGAGCCATGTTTTTATTTGTACAATTTTTAAGATAGTAAGTGATTAAGTCAAATATTTTTACTGATATGACAATATATAATCAGATATCTATATAAAACTTTTTTATGCTAACATCAAAATTAAATTCTTTATTAAAACTTATTGAACTAATCCAAGAATTATGTTTCAAATATGCCTCGGATTTTTGGACATATTTAGTATATGCAATTCATTTTTTCAAAAATTGATAAAAGAAAATGGAATAGAATTCTTATAAAAATGAAACATTTATTCGTAGTTTTGTACTGCAAAAAACGTTTTACTGTTTTATAATCTACATATTAAATTATTATTAACTTTTTATGTAAGACCATGTAAAATTCTTATATATTCAACTTATTTGCATTTTTTATAAAATTAATTTTTTTTCGATTAAAAAAAGGCAAGAAATATTTGTTTCTTTATATATATAGGATCAGGATCAAGTTATATCGATATAACTTTAGGCATTGTTACATCACTTGATAACTCTCTATAAAATATAAGTTTTACCGATCTAACCATTGCATTATATTTATATATCATAAAGATCATTTGTACCAAATTTTATAAAAATTGAACATCAATAAAAAAAATTTAATCAAATAGCTCTTGTTTATGTATATTTTAAACATATATATTATGTTGATTTTGAAGTGTACAAAAAGTATGTCAAACAATTTTAGATTAACATGAAATTTTGTGAACATAATATATATAAGATATAACCTTTTAATCCAATGGTGGATTATGTAAAAAATGACATTCATAAAAAGTTATTTAATGGTGTAACTGATACTTAAAGTTGCACTGATGTAACTTGATCTTGACCTACGCATTTATCCCAAAGCAAGTGTAGTTCATCGATTCCATCGAATGCTCATATCTTTCGGCAAAGATGGTGTCAAAAGGAAGGGGAGGTCCTTATTTCGGGGTGGAGCCATGCGATGCAAGTGTCTCTCGTATGGTTCCTTTGAGAAAGGTGCGAGACCACCACCTATTAGGCTTGACAAGTGGTCCACAAAGCAGCATCCCTACTCACCTAATCCATGCACATCACTCTCGCCATGAGGTTGGCCATCTATCTTAGGTCTTCCTATTTTCAAGATGATCCTGGGCTTAGTCAAAGTGATTCTGTTTCTTTTTCTATATACATGGGTTCGAGCAACATTTTCAAATTTAACTTAGAAATCATATTCATAAGTAATTAAAATAACTATGAGAAATGTCATTTTTCCACGTTAAGAAATTAAAAGAAAGAAAAAAGAGAAATATCATTTTTCATAGTGAGGAATGTTGTTTTCTTTTTCCCTTTTTTTTGTTAGATAGTAATGTTTTTGTTTCGCACAAAAATATTGGGTAGCTAAATGGATTGAGAGTCAAGGCATGTTAGGAAACTATTCGAAGATGATCAAGAGGTTTGACTAATGCAAAATACAACTAATTCCCATGATTAGGCGATTAACACCAAGAAAAGGACTCTATCTCTTAGTAAATAGGTTCCCAAACTATTCCAAAGAGCATTTGGCTGGCAGAACAGCAAATCAGGTTACCAAAAAGGGTATTGACAAGCAATTGAAGGCTAAAAAGATAGAAAATAGATGAAAAAAAACTATAAAAGAAATGTCGTAAAGTACTGAAAAGCAAAGGCAAGGAATATATAGGGCAGAATATATAAAAATAAATGTAAAAGGAACTTGTATTCCATTGATTTATTTTGGGGGGTCTCTTTACAGATTGTGCTTGAGGCTATTTATATACATACAAAACTTAATAGTTATCTTAAAGCATCTATTAATCACATTCTCACACAATATAGTCAGCAAGTAACCATCTTCCATGCACTCCTTTTAGCATAGTGGTAAACACTTAAAATGCTCTTTATATTTTATCTCTTCTCCCCACTTTCTGAACAAAAAACTGCCTTCCTCAACTACTCGTACTTTTTAAGAAGTGGTCATAGGCTTGGTCAAACACCTATTCTCAGCTATTGAAGCATATTATTTCTCTAACCAAATCCCAGAACTAGTTTATGGGTTATAAACTATCAAAGGACCCAAAGTCTAATAGGAAATTTGTTTCCTTGGCTAATGACTAATATCACCATTCAACTATCAGCCGCCAACTATCAACTGTTGACTAAATCAGCCATCGACTATCGATTATAACCCATATAAGTTGTCAAGTTTCAAAATATGCGAATAAGAGTTCCAATAGACGACTGTACCTAATTAGAATCCTAATTGCAAAGGACAAGGCAAATCAGCGAGCCAAAATAGAGAAATCGCCAAAACAATATCGAAATGGACCTTTTTAAGGCTCGAAATTACCTCAATTGAGCAACCTGTTGCCACGTCTACGCTCTCGTTTTGGGTTTTCCATAGATGTGAAATAATAGTTATTCTGACACCCAGATTCCAATTGGTAGCCAATTGAAGTTTGGTTAAGCGTTTCAGCCTCTTTCAATCAATTTATTGAGATTTGGTCGAGTGTTTCAGCCAATCAATTTAAGCCACCTTCTTTGTCAACTGTTGATCGTCATCTATTCTTCAAGTAACTAACTTGGGCTATTGGTTGAATCTAACCAAGTATTACCTTATCTAGCTATTTCTCCTTGGGTGATATCTATCCTCAGCTAGTTACAATTTTTTGGTGCCAACATAATGCCCCCTGCATATTTCAACTAAGTGACAGGCAAAGAAATTGAAATAATGCATTTTCTAGATATTTCCAATTATTTTTTTTCTTCTTTTTGTGACTTCTGAAGATGCATCCTTCCACTAACCAATTTGTCCTCCAATGTTTCATGGATTGTCACTTAGTAAACTTTTGGTTTGCTAAAATTAAACTTGACTTGATTCAGCCTCTATTCTTCCTTCTCGGCTTACTCCTCAAGTGCATCATTCTTCTATTCTATCTTGGTTGTAAAGACGGCTAGCTGTTGCAAGGTTTCCTTCAAAGTCTTACTCGACTAACCTATAATCTGGGCAAGTATATGGTTTTCTCTTGAAAATTGTGGCTGTCAGCATTTCGCTAACATTGAGGCATTAGCTATTTCTTTTTTAGTCGAGCCATAGTTGTTAGCTTAGATTAATTATGGTTCCAGGCTTCCTATTTTGTTGGCCTTCTGTTCTTTCTCGATGATAAATTGCTCCATTCTAAGGCCTTAGTTATTAGTTGATTGAGATTTATATAATCTAGAACAATCAACTTCTTCCTTAGCCAAAGATGATTTTTTCCTATGGCGATGATGGCATAATCAGCTTCTAGCAATTTGACATTGCATTTGCTCTTCTGTTTAAGAAATCCTTCCATAAAATTGGCTACTGTCTCGCCATCTTGTTGTTTAAAGTTCACGAGATCGCTACCGTAACCTACGGTTCATGCTGATAAAAGCGATCATGGAATAATCATTCTATATCTTTGCACAAAATTGGGAGGCAAAGGCAAATACCAAGTAAAAGCAATTGCAGTTAAAGACAATGGAAACAGTTGGAACTTATAATGCTCATTTTCATTTGCATTTCCACATTGAGCAGTGAATTGGCTAATGTGCTCTATAGTAGACTTCTCATCTTCGCCTAAAAAAATAGTGAAATCGGGAATCACAAATTCTCTTGGCAAAGGCATTGTTTTCTTTATCCACTCTAGAAATGGCTTTCAGTATACAGGCTTGTTGAGTGGCCTCAGCTACACACCGAATTACCTTTTGATGGTCTCAGCTATCATATTTGGTTCTATACTCGCTTGTTGGTTAGCTGGTTACATTGGTGCAACTACTTGACTATCCTACTGTTGTGGTGTAAAAATCGACTGAAACATCGGTAATTGATTACCTAATAATTGAGCATTCAGTCACTTAGGAACAAACCATAAACCATTTTGCTGGTAGCTTGATTGCTGAGCCATCAGCTGATGCACTAATAGTTAAGGACTTGGCTACCGGTCAACAAGCTGCGAACTATTCTGGTGATAGCTCGGCTACTATACCATCAGTTGAGATACTGAAGGTTGGGACCTTGACAGCCAAGCAGCAATTTGTGAATTATTTTGTTGGTAGTTCGACTGATTAACTAACCAAGCTCTCAGCTGTTAAGTAATCGGTTGCACAATTTGCTTAAGGTGGAGATGATTCTCATGGATGCTTTGCAATAAAATCTTCCTATGCTTAATATTCATTTCTCCAAGGTAGGAGAGTTAAGCCCATATGAATCAGCATGGCTAAGAATGCCACTTGATCAGCTGGTAGAGATGGAACAATTGTCCATGGTTGCCCCCTAGCAAAATCCCCTATGGTTCCCGACTGAATACCGTCTCTAGCCATTGGTTAAGCGCCATTCTACTCTCTAGCTTGCAATTAAACATACCAATTTAGCTGAAAAACTGAATGAGTAGTTTTCTGAGGATCAACACTCGATTGCCCCCCAACATTGAGTAGCACAGCCGAAATGGTATTAAGTGAACCCTCAATTGCCCCCCAGGCTAAATGGCATGGTGTTGCACTTTTATTTATTGAATGAATACTTCTTAGCTCTTGAGAATGCATGTTCTGTATCTCATTCTGGATCATTGGCTTAACAATTCCAGCTAATTGCTTGGACAATCGACATATTAGATTATCCAAGCCCATAATAATCTATTGACGTATGAAAGGCATCATCAAGACCATCGACTCTACTTATTCAGCCTCAATCCTTGGAACTAGTTTGATTAGAGGAAATTGTGGTTGCAACTACTTGTGTTGTCAAAGGCATCATCATTGGATACCAACATGGTAAACTGATTTGCTGATGGTTCCACCAAGTGTGCCAAAATATATTTTGCACAAAAATATTGGCTAGTGAGTTGAAAGTCAAGGTGTACTAGAAAACTATTTAAAGATGATCAAGAGGCTTGGCTAATGTAAAAAATAATTAATTCCCATGATCGAATGATTAATACCAAAGGAGGGATTCTATCTCTTGGCAAATGGGTTCTCAAACTGCTCTAATGATTGTTTGGTAGGCAAAACAATAAATCAGATCACCAAAAAGGATATTAGCAAACAACTAAGGGCTAGCATGATAGAATGAAACTTAAAAAGACTGGAAATGGATGAAAAAATTGTAAAAGAAATATGGTAAAGTACTATGAAATAAAGGCAAGGAATATAAAGTGTAGAGAACGTAAAAATAAATGTAAAAGAAACTTGTGTTCCATTGATTTGTTTAGGGGACTCCCGTTATAGATTGTGCTCGACGCTATTTATATATGTACAAAACTTAACAGTCATCCTAAGGCATCTATTAACCACATCCTCACATAACATGATTAGCAAACTTCCTTTCGGTAACCATCTCATAACTATTTTTCATATCTTTCTTGAGTACACTCCTCTTAGCATAATGTTAAGCGCTTAAAATATCTTTACATTTCACCTGTTCTCCCCGCTTTCTGAACGAGAAACCACCTTTCTCAGCTGCTGAAGCACATTCTTTCTCCAACCAAAGCCTAGAACTAGTTTGTGGGTTACAAATTATCAAAGAGCCTAAAGCTTAATAGGAAATTCGTGCCCTCTACTAATGGCTAATGTCACCATTCAACTATCAGCCGTCAGCTATCAATTATTGGTTAAATCAGCCGTAGATTATCAACTACAACCCATATCAGCTATCAAATTTCAAAATATGCAAATAAGAGTTTTGATAGATGACCATACCTAATTAGAATGCTAATTGCAAAAGACAAGGCAAAACAGAGAAATGGCCAAAATGATTTCAAAACGGCCTTTTTTCAGGCCCGAGGCTAGACCCTAGATGCTATATTAACGCTTTTGTCTTGGGATCTTTGTAGATGTGTAATAGTAATTATTCTGACACCCGGATTCCAGCCAGCAGTCAATTGAAGTTTGGTTGAGCTTTTCAGCCTATTTTAATCAATTTAAGCCGAGCAATACTTTCTGTGTCGACCGTCGATCATTGCCTATTTTTCAGCTAACTACTTTCGGCTGTTGACTAAATCTGACCAAATATTGCCTTATCTGGCTATTTCTTCTCAACTGATATCCATCCTCAACTACCGTAATGTTTTGGTGACAATGGTTTTCTACATCAAACATTATATGGAAATTACCATAATTTTTTCTCTTAGATAGGAGAATATGAAATAATATCATTTTTTTTTCCATATTCTTTATGTATCAAAATAGGAAATCATCATACATACATAACAGAGATATATAGAAATGTTTTTACCAAAAAATTTTTGGAAAAATAAAAAATTAAATGTACTGTTACTATTAGTCCGCAAGACTGCAATACCTAAAACAATAAAAAGGAAAACAAATATAATTACAAATTTACAATTAACTTTAATCATATACAGTCAATGTATATTTTTTACAATCACATAAGTGGAAATATCTTATTTTGATATTCATTATCTTAAAAATCATGTATAATAGCATATTTTGGTGATAAGTATAATAGCATATATTTTTGATTGCATAAAAATTAATTTCTATTTTTAATTGTTTATGACACTTTTTAATCATATTTAAATAATAATTAAAAATATGATTTTCGTAAGAGTACCAAAAAAAAAAAATGTACACTCCCTTCGAAGTTGAAAGTTCAGAGTAATAATTGCAAACGGGCCAACCTGTCTTACCCAGCCCCGCCCCGCTGCGGGTCAAGTTTTAAGTGGGGCGGGGTGGACCAACCCATGTTAATAATGTGGCTTGAATATGTCAACCCGCCTCGCCTAGCTGCGGGTTGGAGGGTTGGCCTGACAAAAAATGGAAAATAAAGAAAAATATTTTTTTATATAAATTAATTCATATAATTTTTTTAATTAAATGCAATAAAAGAACATCCATACAAAAAATCTCATTTTATTTATTTATCAAGTACTAAACTATTTACTTCACTCTAAAATAGTTAAAAATCATAATTCTCAATAAGAATAAGATAGTACTTCTAACCAAAATAATCGCACTAGAGAAGCTCACAAGCCAATATTCAAACTCAAAAATGTTAAAAAAATTCACACTCTACAAATTAACCATATTCATATTAAAATATAAATTCATAATTAATAAGACGACAACATAGTTTATAAAAGCATAAATATAATCAATAATATAATCCAAAAAAACTATAGAGTCTATCAATATTACATAAATATCAACAAAAATGCCTAATATTGTATATATTGTATTGAAAAAAAGAAAAAGAAAATAGGTGTATTTGTTTGTGCTTCTGATATAAAAAAAGTATTTTTTAAAATTTTTTTTTTTAAAATACTTATAAAATTTTGAGTAAATAACAAAAACACCCTTTGAAGTATTGAGATATGACACATAACCCCATTCTTCACCAAAATATACACTCCGCCCCACCTCCCTCAAATCACTGTGAGAGAGCTAATGGCTGTTAACTACAGTGATAGATTTACATTCACAAAATTAACCAATCTTTAACTTATCTTACGTACTTGGTTTAATAGAGGATTTACACGGGAGAGGAGTGTCTCAACTTCCACCATCGCTCACCCGATGGCTTCCCCATCATCTTTCCTCATTGCTCACCTATGGAACAAGTTTTGGAGTGACCAAAATCATAACTTCCATGTTTCTCATCCACCAGTACCACTGCACTCCACTGCATCCCATCTTCCATGTGTCTTCTGCTCAAGGCTTGCAACCTCTGCAACCCTGCTAATAGACCTGATAGTCTTGGTGCAAAATCACTTTTTTATTCAAGCTGAAAGAGCTTCTTCCATTTGGCTTGGGATTCTTTAATTTTCAAAATTTTATGTTTTTAATTATTTTTCACACCCTTATCTACTTTGGGCTCATACATGTGTTGTTAATGGCTATTAAGGTCTTATTCATTCGCACCAAAAATGATGGTTCTGGAATAAATATGGTCCATTCCACCAATGTGTAATCCAAACAACTTTAGTTAACTATATTGAGCAGCATTCAATTCAATGAACATAAAAGGAAAATTGGCTATTGGGATCCATAGAAACCCAATGGGGCAAAGTTGCCGATAGGACTGACAATAAACTAGCAACCACTGATTATTTTCAACAAAACCAGTATTAGGAATATAAGTACCACTAATTGGGATTATTTTTAACCATTTTGTCAAATTTGCTAAGAATTTGCTACCTAGGGGAAATACATGGGTGGACCTTTGACAAAAACCAAAGCAAGGTGCACAGAATAAGCTGGGTACAAATGCTTTGTGTAGTCAAGACCGATGATGGCAAATGCTTTGACTAGGTACAAATGCTTTGTCTAGGCAAAGTTGATGGGTACAAGTGTTTGTTCAATGATGAGACCCAATGTTCTAATCAAGATCATGCAGCTCAAATCGAAGGGAGCTCTTCTACTTTGTGAGTGTCAATTCTCCTCTACTTCACGCACGGAAGGAGAAAGGCTTCCAACGGTACAATAAAACTCAACTATTTATCTAGCCTTTTCCCCTTTTTGTTTTTAATAATGATAAGAGATAACCTAGATTTAACACCCGTTAACTCTCCTACAGTGGTTTGAAGGGGGTGTGGCGAAGTGCATATTTTGGAGAAAAATGGGGTTGGGTGTCATATCTCAACATCTCAAGGGGTGTTGTTGATATTTATCCTAAAATTTTTAATGTTGTTTGTTTGTGCTTCTAAAAAAAATAGAAGTAAAAAATAATCAATTTTTCTGCTTTTTTGAGAAGCCGATAGGGAGCTATTTTTTCCAAAAGCAGAGATAGTAGAAGAGAGAATATTACTCCTTAAAATTCGCAACCACTTTCTTCCCACTCAATTATGATTTTATCCTTAAAACTTTAAAAAACTATCACTCTTTTCTTACTCTCATCCTCTCTCTCTCTTTATATCCTTAATTATAATTTTATTAAATAAAATAATTTAATAACTTGTAATTTTAATAAAATATAGTTATACAATTATATACAAATATAAAATAATTTTTTACTTTTATTTTTTAAAAAATACTTCTTCTAGAATCTTAACCAAACGAGCCGAATAAAAAAATTTGACCCGCAGGTCAAATCCGCTCCGCCCAACTTTAACCCGCGAGTTATGCGGGTTAAATTTTTTTTTATGGGTTGAAAATATCCACCCACCCCACAAAAAATGTAGATTATGCGGGTCCAACGAATCCGATCCGTTTTGCCATCCTCACTTCGGAGTCCCTCCCAAATTCATAGCTTTCGAGTTCCGATCTTTCCTCTGCGGTTTTTACAGGTGCTGCCTCTCTCTGCTGCTTCGTTCTCAACAACATTGTACTTTTCTCTGATTGGTTCGAACATTCTCGGAACTTTTCTTCCATAGATTCTTAGACTGCAAATTATTACATTCCTGTACATACTTGCTTTGATTTTCCACTATTTGCTCTGATTTATTCCATGATCAACGAAGTTTTGTTTATAGTTTCAACTCTTCCCGTCACGTGCCTTGATAGAGTAGAATGCTTTCTTTTCTCTGCATAGTAGGTTCTCCAACAATACAAGTGTGCTGACTCAGATGTTTTGATTTTTCAGTTTCGTTTTTTATACATGTTGGTTTTAAATTGTGGTTGCGGTTGTGTTGTGATTATTTCAATTGAGAAAAATTGTGTGAAAATGCGGCTAATGCGGCCGAAATTGCTTCTGCAATATGGCGGGTTACAGAGGGCAGCACGACAGCAATATTATGGCCGCGATTGCGATTGCGATTGCGATTGCGGACTGCTATTTAAAGCCATATACTGTTTGTTTCATGAATGAATGTTTGCAACCTTTGAGTGCATGACATGTAAATCAACTTGTTGCTGTTTGTTATGGGCTAGACCAGAAAAATATGGACCCATTTTGAAATTTCTGGTTTGTCATGGTTGTGTATAGTTGTGGAAATTATGGCTCGTCCTGTACATTTTTTCTGGTTTAGTTAGTTTCTGAAGAACTTGGATTGAATTGAAATACAATATTCTAATCTTCTTCCTCAATTCTGGGTTGGGCGTGACATTATAAAATTCTATGTTGATTATTTGTTGCATTTCAACCATTTGGGAACAATTATTTGTCTTTAAAGCCCTGATTCTTTGGGAAAAGAAAAAATGTCTAGTTGCATTTGAATTTTAATCCTTGGTTTGGTTTGCAAAGCTTTTGCTCAGATAAAATTCTGGTTCAGGTCATGGATTCTTCTGCTTCATTTCTGCTCATTAAATCCCGTAGCGTCTACACTTTGAAAGCTTTTTGACTCTTGTGCATAATTTTTCCTTGTTCTTCTGAGCCTTAAAAATTTTCTATTTTCAGGGTTGCTGGTGGTCTGCTTTGTAGTCCCTTCACTTGGCCTAGGTCAAGGCAAAAAGAAAACATGGCATTCTTTTTGAACAAAACAAGCATTGCTTCCCATTTTCGATCTCACTCCTTGGTATTATTTTTTTCATACAAACACCTGGCATTATTATCTGTTCGGTGTCCGTCAATAGCATTATTGTTTTATTTTCTAATTAGTAATAATTTTGTATCAACATTTGATTTTTTCTGTCTCTTGGATTCTTTTTCTTATGCCAAAAGTTCCTTTTGAGAAAGCAGAAGACAGAAGATTTGGCTTCTCTCCAGTGCCGCAGATTCTACATTGAACTCGGGTCTCGTGAAAAAGCTGTAAGACTTGGGCCTTTACTTTTCTTAGTTCTTCCACAGTTCAAATGGATTGGTGCTTCTAGACCGCAAATGATGTTTGTGTCAATAGGTGGTAAACTAGTACCGGACTTACTTGATTGGGTCTTTAAATTCTTTTTTTTTTTTTTTTCCCCAATATGGAGTTGACCGGTAAAAGTGGGTTGTAGAATTTTGATTAAACTCATTTTGTAACCTAAGATTAAGAGACAGTATTAAACAAATTGTGTAAATGAGTCTCTTGGCCCTTCTCCAAGAAATCGTAGATTGGCTCTGAGCTCTGTTCAGTATAGCAATGAAAAGGTTAAACTATTGCCACTCATGATAATGTAAAAGGTTAGATTATCCCAAGTTGCCTTCTCTTGAACGTTTGTGAATCCATTACAAAACCTTATTTGAGATGCATAATCCTCGTGAACATGTTTGCATTGGTTGTATCAGTTAGTAAGCATAATTTTTGTGATTTCTTTGGCTTTGCTTGTGCATTCGATTGTGCTGCATATTATTTTGCAGCTCTTGGCAGAAGATCCATTTCTGAAACCATTCAAATCATATAAGAAGAGTGTGTTGCGTCTCAAAAGAATTGGTGACGTTCTAACAGTTGCTGTTGTTGCAGGTATTGATTTTTATCCCTGATTTTGACAAAGGGCCTGAGGGTTTTGTGTTATTGTTCTGAGAGGATGGTGAATGCCATGTTTCTTGAGTTCTGATTGTCCACTTGCACTATGACACTTTTACTCGTAGGCATTCTTTATTTTTCTGTTATCTTTGATAATTGGTGTGGACGAAATGAAATCATGATAGATGCTTTATTTCTTGTCACTCTATCAGCATATGAAATCACCTGATAATGAGTTGAAAGATTTTGTGGTCTTCATGGTTTGTCATTAAATGTCATTTTCAGAATTTTAGTTCCATTTTGAATTCACTGGAATTACTGTGATATTGTTGTGCATATAGAAATTATTGTTGTAGTCTTAAAGATAACTGACTCTGATAAGCATGATATGTTTTGCAATTTTATAAAAAAAAATTATGCTGTTTATGAGCTCTGGATCATTTAGTCTTATCTGGTTGTTTGAGGGAGTGTTTACTAAACTTAATTGACCAGCAAATGTGCACAAGGTTGCCAGTATTGAAATTGAATTCTTTGGTATACTCAGAAAAATCCAGATTCATTGTTTCATTATTTCTGGTCAAAATTGGTTTGCCTTAGTCTCTTAGTGTCCAATTCCTGACTAGCTTAATTGGCAGTGGTCTGAACCAGATTATTGGCAATATCCCTAGTATTAGTGACTGGGAAATCCATTATGCCTCCGCCATTATTTGTTTAATTGCTGAAACTTGATAACTTTTCAAATAAACATGACCGGTTAAATTTCATTAATTATAGAAAACATTTTACAAGGATATTCTTTTGAAAAAAATACCATTGAAAAGAGGATGTTGTCCTCTTTATCCTGGGGAACTTTGGAAATTGTCAATATTACAAGTCCAATATTCGATTTAGTCAATTGGTCATTTTCCTTAATCTATGTACGTCTTTCTACATTGATCATTTACTCAGATTATAGCATCTTACCGTATATAATGTTTCAAAATCCATCCTTTGGATTTGTTTGTTTCTTCCTGTTACATCTTTTTCTAATTTGTACGCTTTTATAATGCTTCAGGATGTTGTTATGAAATATATGTCAAAGCAGCTATGAGAGAAGAAGCTCGGAAACAAGTAACGGCGCTTAAAAGTGCACAATGAGGTGATTATTGTGGTGCTAGTTTTTTGGTTCTATGTTATCTTTCTGCAACAACATGGTTTATTTACCATATTAAAATAAGCAGAAGCAATTGAACCCACAAATCCTTGTGCAGCAACAGTTTTTTTCACGGTCTAACATATACAGTTTCTGAAGATAATGTTAATTGGCAAAATATAAATTTGTGGCTTTGCTATCGCATTTGTGGGTAAGTAGTTTTGAGATGGAGCGGCTATATCTAAAACCAAGCGTTGTCTGAAACGTTTGTGAATATGATGATCATATTGATTGGAAACGCTACGTGGTGCTGGCAAAGATCTTGATGATAGATTGAGAGTTTCTTTTTCTGTAATAATTAAGCCTGCGATGCCTATGCTGTGTAACATAGTGAGGGTGATTGTTTCAGCTGGCTTTCTTTCATAAAATGGGCGGTGAGGTGATGACAAAATCTAATTGAGCTGTTACTAGGCCACACTGACGTGCCTAAATGGAAAATGGTCGGTTTATTTCCAGTCACAGAATCTGGCAATCTGCAATTATCATAATTGATGCCAATGAGTTGTAGTTTGAATGCTATCTCTCTTGATCTAAGTGACAAGGTGTTTATTGGTATTGGATTAAAGCTTCTATCTCCCATTGCCTATCCTCTTTCCTATTTTGCTTTAATTCCATTTAGAGCTCCCAATAACCAAAAAAAAAAAAAAAGAGCCCCATAATTGACAAATTAACATGATGCTGCCGTGTAACTCTTATGAATGGCCTCAGTTATTGATATTGGATGACCAGATTCTTCGATTTTTGTAAATTTTATTTCGAAGTACGCATTATTTGCATTTATACTATGCCCTATGCATGTATATATGATTGAGTGACGATTGGGAGCATAGTAAAGATGGTACTGTAAGCAGAAGTGAGGGGATGATTTCTAGAAAGTTTTTGTTTTTTTGCTGGCGTACTACAAGATTGGTTTTGACTACTTTTGTTTTGGGCCATCAGTTGCTTCTCTTCCTTGCCTCTACTCCAGAGGCCTACTTTTTTCCACGTCTTGTCGGCTGAATGTTACAGTCTCTTTTTAGCTCTTGATGGTTCTCTTCTTGTTTGTTATTTGGACTCTAGAGTCATCAAGTATCTGCCATCCTGATAGGAGAAGGGACAATGGTCTGGTAGGATGTTTTTTTTTTTAATTTTTTTGTCAACCACCAAATTTAGTCTTTTAAAAGTTTGCCGTGTTATTCTATTAGTGTTTGTTTTGTTTATATTCTTCTTACTGACAAAGGAAAAATATTACTTTCTCAATTCTCATGCATTTTCACTAGAAGCATTCTTTTTTCAGTTCCTTCTAACAAAAGTGTTTACATTTTCTATTTTCTGGTGAGAAAAAATTAAACCAAACAGTCATTTAATCTTTTTTTTAAATATCTTAAAGATCAATTTTTTATTAAGCTCAATCTTTTGTATCACCATTTTAATTTATTAAAAAGTCAATGTTTAGTTTAAAGCACTAATACCTAGAGTTCACTATAACCCAAGTAATTTAGCTCAACTCAAATTGGCCTATTAAAAAGATAAAATTCTCCTACCATTAATTTATTTCATTCATAAGACTTAAATAGAAAATTTTGCTTAAGCAAAATAAGTGTCAAATCACTTAAACTAATCAAGTGTTGGCTCTTGCAAATTGAATTTGATAATTGTTTTATATTTTTGAAGGGAAAAAAATGCCTAATGTTGTGACACACTAAAATTTGAAACATCTGTTCAAAGGTTTATTCAAATTTTTTAGTGGTAGATATAGGCAAATAAGAATAAACCTTGGAATACTTCGTAAGCGATCAAGTATAGGATGATGCTTATATAAGCAAATTATGGTATTACAAGGACATACATGGGCATGGAGCAGATAAACAAACAGCGTGTAGCAAATTGTGACTCGGGAAACTTAACTAAAGCTTCGTTTGGAGGTGGAGTAAAGAAAACAAGCGGAAAGAAAATTAAAAAAAAAGGAGAAAAGTATATTTTCTTTTTATATGTTTGGATAAAAAAAAAAAGAGAAAAAAATGGTGTAAAAAATGAGGAACAACAAATCATAATAATATAAAATAATATTTATGCCCTTATTGTAATAAAGTATAACATGTTAGTTTTATTTAATTTTTAATATTTTTTATAAATTACTTAAGTAAATAATTTTATGATAATATTAATTAAAATTTTAATTTATTAATATTTAAATTGTAAAACTTTACTTAAAATATTTTTATTTTAAATAAAAATAATAGAATATAAATTTATAATATTTTCATATATAAAATTACGTAAATATATATTTTTATTAAAACTGTCCTTTTTTTAATGAAAATATCATTCTTTTAATCGAACATATTGTTCCGTTTGAATTAGTCAAGATATTGATATTGATTTAGTTTTAAAAAGATGTTAATTTAATTATGGTAACTAAAAAATAATAAAAACTTGATATAATTAATTAGCGTTATTATTTTTTTTTGACATGGAAGCCTTGTTATTAATTATTCAGCAACAAATGGCATAAAACATCAATACAAAAAAAGGCACAATGCATATCAGTGTTGATATATGTTTATCAGTTTTTAACTTGAGATTAGATGGGCGTAATTGTCATTTTGCTAGTTTTCTTCTGTCCATTGCAGTTTTCTTACATATGTGCGACGAAAAGTTATAGGTGAGTCCCACGTTTGGTTTTATTCTTTCTTCCCATTTTTTTCTGCCAACCAAATGGAAGAAAACAGCAAAGTCCCCCCATTTTCTTTCCATCACTTTTCTTTCCTTCCATAATTTGCTAATTCAAATGATGGATAAATATTCTATTGAAGTCACTATAGGAATTCTTTTATATTATTAAAAAAAGTTAGGCTTTTTAATTATTTATTGTGGTAGTAAACTTTTTTAATAAGTTGGCAATATATAATTGAACGGTATAAAAGATAATTTGTACTAATAATGGATGAAAATTAAATCCAATTTGGAAACCATGTGTGATCATGTACATTTGAGCATTACTAGAGAAATAATAGTTCATCAGCCAGTTCGACTTTCATGTTTCTCCCATTGCAGTGCCTACATTGTGTGACTCTTGAAAGCATATTTACTAGAGAAATATTATATGTACATATATTTTTGGCTTCCATGTCAACGTATATATATTTATTATTGAATAAGATATGGGCTGAAAAAAGGTATGTACTTATAATACTATTCTATTTGCTATTGTGAGCATGCCACATGGGCGCATTCTAAAGTTATGGTGCTATAGAATAGGCTTGCTGCAATGAATGTATGCTTCGCAGAAGCATTTGTTTATACTAGAACAAATTTCCGTACTACTTAGTTCAACCAATGTGGCTTTGTATAGTTTGTAGTTTGTACAGTTCACATTAATTGTCAACATCATGCAAGTCACAGAAGTTTTTGAGTACAAAATATTATGCTTGCAATTATTGACTCGCTCCATTAATAGAGAATATTCTTACGGTCTACTTTGTATTTTATTACAAATGTTTGCGGAGCCTTCAATTTTAGGATGTTTATTTTAATTCTACTTTTGCTAACCTTTTAACGCATTCTTTAAACTGCTGATTAATTATGAAAAAATTGTACTTTATCCCTTAAACTATAAATTATGTATATTTTAACTCTTAAATTTTAAAAATATGTAAATCGATCCCTTAAACTTTGACAAATGTGTATTTTAGTTAAAATAAATGTACTATATCCTTTAAATGTTGGATCATATATAAATCAATCCCTTAGATTTCCATAAATATATAATCTAATATCCTAAACTTTCTTAAATATGTACATTTTAGTTAACAATTGATAAAAAAAAATTAGCATAAAGGTCAATTTATATATTTATAAAAATTTAAGAGATCAATTTATATATTTTCAAAATTTAAGAGTTAAAGTATATATAATTTATAATTCAGGAGATAAAATATAATTTTTTCCATATATATATATATATATGATCCACTGGTCTTTATTAGGTTATGATAGTATGTGACTTTCATTAATCATATTTTCTCTATTTTAATTTATCTGTTAATTTGAATAATATATTAATTTAAAAATATAACATATTACCCAAATTGATAGGTAAATTAAAACAGAAAAAATATTTAAGAAGGCGGGATAAATTTTTTAATTAAGGAGGTGGCTGCTAGTGACTTATTGCAGTCCTTTCAATTAAACACGATGGGCCACGGTTTTTGGCTTTGAATTCGTGAATTATGCATGCACCGAACTTTTTGACTCTTCTTCTTTTGAAAATCAAAGCCAACTCTTTCGGCCATGCGTGGCTGCATGGAGCTGCTTCTACTCATCATGTTGTGTTCGGTCACCCCGCTCCTTCCTTTAACAGTATATACGTATGTATGTACATATGTAGTAAAGTAACAAGATATGGTCAATGGTCAACGGAAAATTCGATAAATATCTTTTTAACTCAAGTCGTTATTTTAACATGTTAATATTCAAAACAAAGACAAATAAATAAATAAATAAATAAATGTCATTGATACAGATTCACCTTCTCTTATTGGTGCCTAATTTGAAAATAAGATTAAAAAGAAATTCATTTCACACTTTCACCTGTCCAAAAGTTAATTATTTTTATTGTTGATTGGTAATTATCAGACGTGATTACTACCACCTTATCCTTAATTAGTTTGTTTGAATCTTTCTATGTAGAAATTAGAAGGAAACCAGATCAACTCTGTGCAACCGCCAGGTAAAAATGTCACCGCCACGGAAACAAGTTTTTGGTAAACTACCACTGAATAACATGACATTGAATGAGAGAGGAACATGCCTACTTGTCTTCGTTGATGGTACTATGGTCATTTCAGGAATCAGGTAGCTCCAAATCAAATAATCAAACTGGCCATTATGAATACAACTAACTTATCATATTATTATTATTTGTCTTAAATTTAAGTATTTTATGTAGACCCATGAACATGATCACCAATTTGTAATAACCAGTTGTATGCTTTCCCAACACAAAATTCGAAAAAAAAAAGAAGGAAAAAAAGAAGAAGGAAGTGACATTTGAAAGCAAGCAAGAAATAAAAGAGTCTCCCTCATTGAGTCCATTCCACGGAGTGACATTTTGAACTCATCATTTTGAGATGGCAACATTTGCAGGCACTACCCAGAAGTGCAAAGTATGTGACAAGAAAGTCTACTGGGTGGAACAGCTTACTGCTGACAACAAGGTCTACCACAAGTCTTGCTTCAGATGTCACCACTGCAAGGGTACCCTCAAGGTGATTGAGACCAATCATAGGATCATGCTTTTAAATTATGTTCTCTCTATTTTGATGAATACTGCATTATGTGCTTTCATATCTACACATATGACACTCGGAAAATCTACATCTGCATTTTATCAATTCACTTCGTGCTTTTTTTTTTTCGGATATGATGTTTTTTTTTTTTAATGATTCAGACTTCGGTTCATGGTGAGTTTTGTGAGGACACTTTGTTGAAGAACCCCTGATAGAAAATTTGTTCTGTTTCCAACACTGATCATACAATGTGACTTGAATCACATGGGGAAAAAAAAATTGGGCACTGTGGTAGTAGAATTGAGGACTGGGCTCTGGAGATAGCTTAGAAACAAAGATAGCTATCAGATATTATAGACAGAGATCAAGATTGAGTGCTAGGAACAGGTAGAGATATATGCTTTTTTGAGAATGATTACAAAGAATGTGGCCATGAGTAGGACATGCGGCGATTCCAAATAGTCAAACTGTCATAAGTTCATTTACTGACCTAAGTGTAGAATCAAAGATATTCTTGTTAATAAAGGTTCAGATCAATTAGCCTTTTTTGTCCTTCTTTCAAGCAATGCCTATGATTATGCATTTGTACATCTTAGGTATGACACTATGACCTTAACGATCCCACCTACTGTTCTGTTCTCCTTTCAAGTGGTGGCAACCCTGTCGCTCTGTGATTTACATAAAGATAAACTACTCTCAGATTCTTTATTTATTTGTATTTCACTGATAGAAATTTAAGAATCCACATTCGAATCTGAAAGCATACCATTTATCCAACTGCTGTCATATACTGTGATAACCGAGTTTGGGATGAGCATTTAATCACATTTGCTCATTTCCATGGATGTCCAGCTGACTCATAAATTTTAAATTTCTTTCAAATTTGAATCTGTACCCAGTCACATGAAAAAATGGAACCAGTGACTTGCTATTTGCATGAAAATTTGGGATTATATGACAACTTTCTGGTTGTTGCTTACAGAATTTTGAAATAGAGAAATATTGAGTAATGCATGTAGCCTTAATCCTCTTACCGTTATGCATCCCTGCAGCTGAGTAATTATTGTTCCTTTGAGGGAGTTCTATACTGTAAGCCTCATTTTGATCAACTCTTTAAGATGACTGGCAGCTTGGACAAAAGTTTTGAAGGTGAATTACTGCTATGCATTTTTTTCTTATGCATAAGCACTTCTAACGCACACTTAGTTCAGCTTATTTCCAGGTACCCTTTTCACTCCTTTCATCTAACTGTTATATTTCTTGCTTGTAGGTGTTCCAAGAACTGCTAGGGTCGAAAGATCTGCTGATCAGGTTTTTAAACATCCTTAATGCACAAAATTACTCCTATTAATACTTAGGATTCTCATTTATTGCTTGTAAATGAAGGTTTTTGCTGCTCGTCTATTTGAGTCCCTGTGCACATAGTAAATTGTCTCTAAGAATTCTACAGGTCCAAACCAATAGCAAGATTTCAAGATTGTTTGCCGGTACTCAGGAAAAGTGTGTTGGTTGCAAGAAGACAGTGTACCCAATTGAAAAGGTATAAGACTATTCTTAGCAAACTTCTATTCGTATCTACTGATCATTGTTGTCTTAAGACATCATTTTCCTAAATAATTTGCAACTGGCCACTTGTTTTCTACAGTCAAATACCGAATTAGTATAAAAATATTTGCAAAGGGTGTAAAATAAAGGAAGCGAAATAACCCAGTTTTTTCCAGTTTTAAGTTTAACGCAGTGAAAATAAACAACTAAGCAAAAATACGGTGTAAACTGTAAACTACCTTAACCCACCTTAGATCTGCCAGGACCATTAAATATGTTATATGGTACGAATTACCAACTATTATTATATTCATATCGTTAGGGTCCGACTACCTACACTTGACTGATGGCACAGCCACTGTGTTCTTTTTCAGGTGGCTGTTGATGGGAAATCTTACCATAAGGCTTGCTTCAGGTGCACCCATGGAGGCTGTGTAATCAGCCCATCAAATTATGTGGCCCATGAACATCGTCTTTATTGCAAGCACCACCATACTCAGCTCTTCAAGCAGAAGGGTAACTTCAGTCAACTTGACATGCATGAAAATGGCCATGGGATAACTGAGAACACAACATCTGAGTAATATTATAAAACTTTGATGTACAAGCCCAGATGATGACTCTTTTTTGGCATCCATGGCACTGTTACAATACCAGTTCTATTTGTTTTATTATACATGTAATGTAATAATATTTGTGAGGCAAGATTGTAACGAGGACTTTGATTTCGTGGCAATTTTTTTGAGGTTGAGAATTGAGAAGTAGTTAGCTTTGTAGTTTGGCCAATTATTTCAATTAATGATATGGTAGGTCCATCTGCATTTTGCTTTGAAGCTTTATGCGTCCGTTTGTTTTGGTTTCTAGGAGGATATTTGCTGAACTGAGGTTCAAAATTTCAAATTCAACATTGGCTACTCTATTACAGAAAGCATACTTGATACCTTCTTGGACAAAATTAATTGTACTGATAGTAACCCCAAAATGCTTCCCTTCTGCACAGTTGAAATGTGAATTAGCAATTTACCACACCATTCTCATTTATTTCTCTTTATTTCTTTAAGGTCACATTATATCGTTCGGTAATTTTATCTCTAACAGTAGTTTTACCTTTTTCACAACCAAATCAAACTAAATCTTTTAAACTAACTTTTAAAGTATTATTCTTAAACACAAATCAATTCTTTTAAACACCAAGATCTTTCAAAATTTATTTTTCCAATATCAATTCATTTAAAACCAAATGTACCTTACATTGTTAATTTTCATCTCTGTAATCAAATTTAGTTCTCAGCAAATGTCTTCAAATTTTCAAGAGTTGCATAAGTAGAACTAATTTCTTTACTGTGTTTGTTGAGTGTGTGAGTCATGTCAGGTTTAAGTTTGAGTAATCCGCAACCACTTTATGTCCTGCCTACGGGATTTATGCAGTTGTGCATAACATACAGGAAACAGGATTACAGACGCTTTTTTCATTTCGATGATTAGTTGATGCTGCCAGGGAGAAGGATTTCATAATGAATGGCATACAATTTGACTTCAACACCTAAACTCTTGTACTCTTATTAGTGGCAGTGTGGTAAACGGCACTTGGGAACAACAATCTAAAAACTAAATACATTACCGGTCAACTTTGAAGGCTGTTTCTTTGTTCGCTAGTTGTTGGTCTGCTGTCTGTAATGATTGGTCTCTCTCTCTATACATACATCTACTCTTTCAGTCCAAGCAATGTTTGGTTGAATTTGCTTGCAAAAAAAGATTATCATCTCTCTGAATTCCAGAAAAAATGGCTAACATTTAGTTAGTTCAAGTGATTTTGTTCTTTTTAAGTAAGATATAGATAAAACTAGCATTGAGAGAGTTTTATTCCATAGTATGCCGATGTGACTTGAGTCAAATTAGTTAGAGTCTAATGACTTCGGATACCGGTGGCTTAGACTAGAAAAAAGGACAAAAGAGACATCCTCTTTCCATGTATTTCATTTTCATACTATTTATTAGTGGTGTTTGAGGTTCGATTTAGTTCGGTTTTGGAGGAAAACCAAACCGATCCAAACAATAAATTTTATTTTGGTTCGATTTGGTTCGGTTTGATTGCAATTGAGAAGCCGAATCAAACCAAACCGATTTAAATCGGTTTGTATTGGTTCGGTTTCGATTTTTTAATAAAAAGTTTTGTAAAGTATAAAAAATAAATTATATTTTGAGTAAACTAAAAGAATTAATCGATAATTACAAATTTAAAATATTGAGTTAAGATATAAAGGAATACTTGAATAATTCTAGTATTATAATATTATAAAATATTCTTACATATATATTTGTAAAAATATAGATATAGATAAATAATATATAATATGTAATATATCTCATATGCATATATAATTATTAATGCGTAATATATTATTGGCTTTGTTCGATTTTAGAAATTAAAATCGAAAATGAACTGAATCGATCGATTTTAATAAAATAAAAATCAATTAAAACCAATTTATTTCAATTTTAATCCGTTTTCGATTTTTTTGGATCGATTTTCGATTTTAATTCGATTTAAATCGGTGTTGAAAACTCCTACTAGTTATACCATATACATGCATCTCTAGTAGTCTAGTACTCTTGTGGAAATGTGTTGTGAAAGAGATAATATAGTTAAAAGTTAAACTAATGGACTAAACATGTATAGCTGCAATCTGGAAAAAGAAAAAAGCATGTTTTGCTCGGATATCTATGCGTATCCTCCATGATTGTTCATCATACAGAACAGAAGGGAAAAGGAAGGGGGGGGAAATCGACAAACAAAAAAGAAAGATGGAAAGAGCACAGTGGCTAATGTTATGGATTTTTTAAACATATGAGAAAGCACTTGATGAAAAAAGTTGAAGAAGCCAAAGCTTTAGTGGGCCGAGTGGAAGGAATTCTATGTATTTTATGATGGAATCTGGAGACCCCTCGTGCAGTGCAACTAACTTTCATGCGTAGGAAGTGCACGAGTGGTGAGCTGGTTGCAATTGTCCTATTCTATATAGTTTTATTTTATTTTTTATGTGCCTATATTGAAGCAATATCTCTTATAAGGGAGGAGAAGAAAACAAATAAAAAGAAGACAAAGTGAAAAAAGAAAAGGGATCTTTCGCTTTACTAGCTATAGACAGAAAGAAAGTTGAGGGCACGAATAATGCAAAGGGCCATCATGAAAATTCTTCTGCTTCTAATGCAACAAAATATATCCCCGGGGTGTCATGCATGTCTAAAGTGATAAAACCGCACAGGCATATTGATTGCAAGTGTTTAAAGTAGTGAACGGTGTGTCCCATCTTCTTTCTCATTAATCTTTTTTACTTTTTATTTGGACTCACACTCGTTTTATGTTACCACTTGCTTCTTCATACTGATTAAGGGTTGTTCTTATAATTTTAGAAATACATAAATAGTCAAGGACAATGAAAAACTTGCCCCATTTTGAACTATCTGTTGATACACTAATTAATACTGGTCAAATATTGGGTGTTCTTTGGAACATGCTTGTCTAACGTACCTTATTACAGTAATACTTCAACTAGGAAATTGTATAATATTTTCACATCAATATGTCTATTTTTTTTTTAAAATAATATTTTGTTTGATCATGGTTTAAATAACTTGTCTACATGTTAGAATAAAATAGTATGATTTGATCCACATAATCCACTTCACTAAATGAAAAAAGGCTTTATTATTGTTGTAAATATAAACTTTATTATAGAGATTAGATCAATTTCTTTCTTTCTTTCTTTTTTTTTTTTTTCGTAGATCACTGCAAATGTCGTATCGTCCACTCGTGCTGCCTTTGATTGAGTGAAAAAAAAAGGCATATTGTTGGCAGCGTAAAATGATAATAATATAGCGTGCTTTAGCCTCAGTTTTTTATATTTAACAGATCGTAGATCTGGAGAAACATAGAACCAAATTATTTGCATTTATTAAAAGTTACCCTTACATTCCGGTAGCCAACTTGTTCTTCTATATATATATATATATATATATATATGTATGTATACCCACCTGCAGTTCATCAGAGAACCCATCCCTGCTCTGATAGTGCTTAAAAGGCTCAATATTTAACTTCAAAGTAGCAAATATCTTTTGTATGCATGATTAAAAGTCTTGTGTGACAGTTCTCATAGGTGTATAATTTCAGTTTGATCAATTTATGGCCATATATTTGGATATCTTTTGTAATTATATCGCCGATGTCAATGTGATAATCATTTTGAGCCATATGTTTCTTTTTTTCAAAAAAAGAAAAAGAAAAAACCACATGATAAGAACAATGGTGAATTTGTGATGATGAAGCCTGATTTCACTAAAGATTAATATCTGGATACATTAATTGATGTTCCATATGTCAACCTTTACTATACACAATTATTGTTATGCATGAACCTAGTTGTTCAACTGAAGAGAATTTTTATCATCTCTCAGTTGTTTCTGGCTCCCCCCTGAATGTACTATATTTAATTTCCACAGATCTAACCAATCATGGAGCTAAGGATTTGTTTTTTGGTGGTTTGAGTGCTCAGTTGCTCCTCTGTCCCTCACACCAGATGTGGGGTACGATTCAAAGCACAGATCAGCTGGCTGCCTCTGAAATGCTTTGTAAAGAGGGTTGCCATGTTCTTGACTTAGCTGTGGCACTAGCAGCATTACTTGATGCTGCTGTCCTTGACCCATGTCTTTCAGGTCTAGTTTCCTGAAAAACAATATAGAAATAGGAATTAAATGTTTGAAAGCACCAATTACAAACATTCAGCAGAGTTCTCTCTCTTTCCTCCCCAAGTCCCTTTTTTATTAAAAGCCAGTATTCTTATTCCTTGCAATTAAACTGAAAACCCAATAAATATTTTGTTCATCTAAATTTTCTAATATGCATATCTAAGCCACCGGACGGTAATTGGGTCAAGAAAAGAAAAATTATGAAGTAGCAAGCTCTCAAACAAACTAGTCAATTAATTAGTATAACTAGATTTGAATCAATTTGCAGAATCAACCCTTTATAAGATAGTCCAATGATTAAATTTACTGTTTATAAAATACATGTTCCTTGATCAGAAGTTGATTGATAATAAGTAGAAAAACTACATCAAGTATACCGAACAAGCTGTTCCTGTTCTGGGAGATTTAAACAAAGGTCTTTGGCCGAAAACAATGATAACTAAACTCGGAATCAAAAACAGTGAAGAACCAATTTTTGACTGAGATTGACCTGTTTGTCCTCCGGCTCAAGCCTCCTTCCTGCTTTGTCCATCTCAAACCCGGGTTTTAACTTCACCTGATCTGACTGGTGTGCTGATTCTGACAAGTTCCTCTTCATCTTTGCTTGTTTCTTTGCCCACAGACCCTTCATAACCTCTGAACCCAAGGAGCACATAAAAGGATCAAATTTAGTACAAAGCATAAAACTTTTTCTAAGAGTAAAGAACAACATAGAGGAAAAGAAAAAAAGGGTGAAGCGCAAAGTTGCAACTAGGTACTAACCTTCAGCTGATATGAGCCTATAGACTTGGCCAAGCACAAGGGTATCTGTTGGCTTGAGAAGCTTGATGCGGGTTAGGCGAACTGGGATAGTGGTGTTGTTGTTGTTGTTGTCACCCTTATTCGGGCACTTTTCATTGTCCTTGGATGTGCACAATGTGGTGGAGATAAGGAGAGCAACATAGTGACCGGGGTTAGTCTTCATGACTTCACTAGCACTCACAGGCCAATACAACCTTTCTACTTTCCCATTGGTTTGCTGTATAACCAGAGTTGCTGTATCAATGGCTTGGCAATTCCCCATGATCCCTCTATCTCTCAGTTCTCACACAGCAACAATAAGAGGGTAAACAAGGTTGGAAGGGAATGCTGAAGTACTCTACTACAATATATACAGCAGCCGCTCAATCCCACCACAAGTTTTCAAGGAAGTGATATATACACGTACATATAATATAGTCCTATGTGCTATGACATATGGAGGGGGGCTTATATAAATAGTGGTTAATAAGGTTTTTAACGTAACCAAACTTTATGGCACCAAACTAAATGATTTTGCAGAATAAAAAAGGTGGAGTAGAAAGAAACATTTATGCAAAAGGATGGTAATGGAACCCAAAATGGGGTGCGCAAGTTTAGACCAAGACAGGAAAGGATGAGAAAGAAGTGAGAGTGTTATCCAACATGAGGGGACGTGGGAGGCAGGGATTGGAGGGCTGAGGAAACAGACTAAAGTAGAGAGGGGGACCTTGGCAGCTGAGGTGATGTGATGTGCAGCTCTAAGGTGTTAACATTCTTCCCATGGTGGTTAAATGCCAATGGACTGTTCCTATTCACAAGGTAACTCCCCCATGGACATGGTGTCACCCGCTCATCTAAGGCATGTCTCTAATCGCTACAGTTCCCTACTTCTAAAGTTTAAAGTTTAGGGAGAGCGAAAACTTGTTTTAATTTAAAAGGTTAAAGTATATTTTTAGATTCATGGAATAGTTACATTATTTATAAACTATTCATTTAAAAAAAATTTAAAATTAAACCCAAATTATAACGATATACCAATAAAAGGTCGTGAATCAGTCCCATTATCTCTTGTCCCTACTCTACACAACCACCCTTTTGAATTCAACATTTTGTTTAAGATTTTATTAAAACTTGGACAATGACGTACAAGAGCCGCCACTAAATTGGTTCAACTAATTTGATTGAAAACAAAAATAGATTTATACCCTTTGACGGGGCAACTATCATATTTTTAATTGATCAAAAATTGCTAGACGTTTTTAAAGTTTTTTAAGTATTAAGTAATTTTTATTTTTTGTATTTAATTTTTATCGTTTTATTTTGAACTGTAACTTTTATCATTTTAAATAGTTCAAAATTATAAAAATTTATCAGGAAAATATAAAGTTACTCTAGAAGAATACATAAGAGTTAAGTCAACATTATTTTTTAAGTAGAGACTAGAGTTAAGTCAACATCAGATTGAGAATTGATCCTATATCAAAAAACATGCAAAGATACCTGTAGTCTTCAAAAAAAGAAAGGAAAAAACTAGTTATACATGAGTGCAACATGAAAATATAACTCAGGCTTAAAGAAATGAGAAGATAAAATATTCCTTGAAATTATCATTAAAAAATGACCTATAGAATAAAGTTTGCAAATCAAATAGAACATTTATTTATTTTTTTTATTATTGTCATATTACGTTTTCAATATATGTGTTTTAACTTCTATATATTATACCAGTTGGTTGACGGAAAAAAATTATATTATCTTTATTATTTCAAAATTGAGTAATAAAAATTAATGTTTAAATATTTATTTAAAAATTAAGTATAAAATTAATTATGTAAACTTTTTATTTTTTTACGATTGAGGCATAATAATAATATGATTTAAGTAGTAATAATACTTTAATATACAAAATAATAAAATCTGATGTAGAGTGCTAAGTATTTAATAATATCATATCCACATTTATGGCAATGATCATGATAAATAAAAAGTCATGTTGACAATTACCTAGAGGCACTTATTAGTTATTAATGAGTATTTAGTATTTTTTATTTATAATTATTTAAGAGAAAATAAAAAAATAAATATGATTATACAAAAAAAGAGAGAGATAGAGTTATCTAATATAAAAAATTAAAATTAGATTAACTTTAATATACTATTAATATAAAATTTTGTAAATTATCAACCAACTTTATCCTCTTCTTTTTTATATGACTTATCAAATAGTTATAAAAAGAGTCAATTCTTTTTAATAACTTAGTTATATATAATTGGACATAGAGTTAGATTTATATTCTCTCGTCTTTTTCTAAATAATGTCATAACAGTTTATGGCTCATTTTTATTAAATTTTTTTACATAATTATTCAATCATATATTATTTCATTGGCAAAAGTATTTGTCTTTTACAATAATTACTCTATAAGTCATAATATAATGACATGTGATTGAATAATTATGTAAAATATTTTACAATGTATAAAAATTAATGTTAAATACTTATTGACAAGTTTCTACTGGACTCAAGCAAAATTGCTTCCAGTAGAAATATACCTGTGGTCTTGACCGAAAAAAAAAACTTATTGGCAAGGTTATCTATTTAAAAATAACATAAAATGTAACAAAAACTCTTAATCTCAGTTTAACTCTTGGAGAGAATATCAGTTGGAAGGATAAACTTAATTATACTCGAAAAGGATTAGCATCATTTTCTAGTAATAGGAAGGGAGGATACTCTCAATAAACTAAAAATAAAATAATTTTTTTATCTTATTAATGGTGAGTTTGATATGGACGTCAATGTGGCTTAAAAATTTTAAGAATTAGATTCATGAATAAAAATACTAATGAATATAATTCATGAAATTTTCTTCCTCACTTTTACTCTCATACTATAATTTTTGAAAAATATTATAACGTTCTATCTCTAAAAAATATTGTATCGAAAACAGCATCCTAATTTAATATTATGTTTTAATTATTAATTTAATGTTTTATGCATGATAAATTAACGTAAGATGACATATATTTTCATGAATTATTATATTTAATTTCTATCGATTAGTGTAAAAAGTTTTATAAAAATATTTAATTATATATTATTATATCAATAAAAATATGAATTTAATTTAAATACATTGATAGTGTAAAATAGTTTTACCCTGTCAACAAATAAAAATAGTAAAAAGTGTCAATTCACACAAATAATCACCTATTATAATGAAGGACCCACTATAATTTTTCACTTTCCCCTATTTTTATTGGTTGACAATGTAAAACTGTTTTACTCTGTCAATACATACCAATTAAACTCTAAAAATATTTGATTCAACTATTCATTATTTTAGAAATCTAAAAAATAGATATATTTCATTGAATGATAGTATAAAATTCTTTTATATTGATAGTATATTAAAATTAAAAATTTAATTTAAATACACTGATAGTGCAAAATAGTTTTACATTATTATGCAATAGAAATAGTGGAAAGTGTCAACTCATACAAATAACTACCCATTATAATGAGGGATCTACCATGATTTTTCACTTTTCCCTATTTCTATTGATTGATAGTGTAAAATTATTTTACACTGTCAGTACATATCAATTAGACTCTAAAATTAATCTCAAAATTATTTACTCTTGTTTTTTGCTTTAACGGTATTATCAAATGCCGATTTCGTTTTTGATATCATTTGCCCGGTACCAAGGATGGATTGAAAAGGTGAAAGAAGAATTGAGCGGTGAAAGAGACATAATCAGCCGCGACATGCATCCCATGTTTGACAACTACCACTAGTCCATTCCCACTTTCAATGATTATCCCCATATATTTGTATTTGCATGCAAAACTCATCACTCGTTTTGAGACTATTCTCCATGTTCTTTCATAATCATACCGGAATCCGAATATGCTCAAATCACTAGACTAGGGCCGATCGATAACAATATTTTTTTTGAAAAAATAAAGACATAATATAATGCAGTAATAAAGAATTGTAGCGGATTTTTTGTTTAAAAAATAAATTAAAAAAAAAATGAAACATTGTAGTGGATTCCACTTTCTATTTGAGGGGAAAGGCCAAGTTGGCATTGGCATTATTTCCCTGGACCACGTAGAAAGAGAGAGGAAGGAAGGAGTGGGTTCTCATCTCTTAAATGATCCTAGTTTTGGTGAGTGGTGCAGAATGAATGAATTAATGAAAATATGAAATGAACGTATGAACCCGGACTCAGAAATTTGGTCACTCACGCGCAGCGGTAGCGCGTGCCGTGGTGGAATAGAACCGACAACAACCGTAGGAGATTCAAGGCGGCGCGTGACGAGTGAGAAAGTTGTTCCTGCTGTGGAATTCGATGATTGAAAATGTGAAGGAGGCTGTGTTCCTTTTTTGTCTGGCCAGTGAGGTTGTGTTCCTTTGTGAATACAACCTTTGCATGGGACACGTAATCAGTGTGTCTGTCGCGTGCGATACACAGCACGCTCACGCAGTGATTGGTTTTACCCTTTTTTTCTTAGCTTTTGAAGCGCTCTCGCGTTACAAAAGAATGCAAAGATGCAGCGTCCGAATATGAAAATGGTCCCAACTGTGCCTCTCTCTTTCAAGGCCCACCCAAACTGACCTTACTCTCGGTATTTCTCTGTTACCTCTTTCAACAAGAATATGTTCCTCCTTCACTACAAAATTTATTCAAATTTTTTAATCATGATTCGTTTATTTGTTATTAAATGCAATGTTGTTGGTGGCTAGGTATACCTATCACTTATTAGTCTCTCTATGGACTATGGAGTTTAGTTAGGATAGGAAGGAACTCAAGAAACTGAATTTGTGCCACGTCTTTTGCTACACAAATCAACTAGAATCTCTTCATGGGTCATATGGATTGGATAATTTAGGAGATAGTCAATTCAAAACGCTATTTCAAAGTTTAGCGTTTACTCACTTTATGTTCAGCCATTTATTTTTCTTTTCTTAAAAAAAGTGGAATGCATCAAACAAGTTTCTGATCCTCTTTGCTCTTTTCTTTCTCAAAGAGAGATATTTTATATTAAATTATTAAATAGGATATAATGGCGATATTTTTTATGTACCTTGACAAGGTGCATCACACATCACACATCATGTGATCTAATGGTGAAAATACGAGGATGTGTTAGTGTAATTAGTCAAATCTAATATATTGTAAAATTGTTTATTCTCTTCCCTCCCCAACCGGGCACCCCTCTCTTTGCAAGTTTGCAACACTGCTTCGGCCACCGACCGCCGCCTCAGCCCCCCACTCCGCCTCATCACTGTGTCGCAGAGATCGAGCCACAAAGTAGGGTGGAGTATGCCAGCGTTGAGAGAGAGAGAGAGAGAGAAGAGCTATTGTTGAAATTTGTGTACACCAACATCATCGGAGATTGGGAGGGTGGCTTTGCAAATTTGTCAAGGTGCAAGTAGTTCAGCACCTTCATCCGTAATTTTTCCCACTTCGCCGATTTGCAACCAATGTGTCCAACCCATCATTAACCAAAAACGGCGACGCACCCAAGATGGTTGTGACACAGTGACTACATCGACGCGTTGGTCGGACAGGGGAGTGGGAGTTGCAAAGGCAATGGAGCATGGTAGCGACCATCTTGGAGAGGGAGGGAGTAACTACGCCATGGGAGCACGAGAAGAACAAAGGCTGTGAGGTGAAGGAGACATCTAGGGAAAACTCCTATGCATCACCCCCTATGGAAATATTCTTGTGCCATGCCTCATGGATGATTGAGATTTGAGGTGTGGTGTACCTTGTCAAGCAAGGTGCACCACAGACGTCGCTGGATATAAGAGTAGCTTTTTCGGGGTCAATGTAGATAGTGGTTATAAAGACTTGTCATTTTTTTATTGTCACTGTTATATCCTTGAAAAGAAAAAAGAGTTTTGCTATATAGTGTGAAACTGTGAATACAAATGCATGAATGGGGTGAACATCAAAAATGAAAAAAAAAAAAAAAAGTTAAAAACCTTAAATTGGATCTCGAAAAAATTATGGGATATCAATTTATTATTTGAAAATTTTGTGATATCAATTTGGCCTTCAAAAGAGTTGTGTGATATCAATTTGGTCCTTAAAAAATTAAAATTTATTTTAAATTAATTCAAACTTCTTTTAATCTTTTAGACTAATTTAAAATAAATTTTAATCTTCTCAAGATCAAATGGATATCACAACTTTTTCAATATCAAATTGGTGATATAAATTTTTAAGAACTAAATTAACATCTCACAACTCTCTCAACAACCAATTCAAAGTTTTACTAAACAAAAAACAAAGTCCAAAGAAAAGTAAATATGGGAAGTTGAAACTTTTGCATCATGCCACATCATTCATAAATGTTTGGTAGCATAGTATTATGTACCAAATATATATATATTTTTTTAAAGAATTAATTTCTATCTGTCAATTATATAAAATAATTTTATATTATTAATTAATAAAATTAAAAAAAGTTTTAAATTATGTAAGATAATTATCTATTATAATTTATTATTTTTTATAATTCAATTAATTGATATAATATAAAACTCTTTAATATTAATAGAGCACTAAAATTAATTTTTTTAAAAATAAAGAGAGTACAAAAATTCAAGAATATATGAATATGATTCACATTTGGGAAAAAGAAATCTAGAGTGCGAGCACATTATTCAAGTGTAGCCCAAAATGGAACTAGAAGAAGAAATACTTACATGGTTCAAAAGTATTATGTGGTTATATTTTTAGATCAATAATATAAATGCATTTTATATAAAACCTATCACTAACACATAATTTCATATAAAATATACTTATATAATTGATCGAAAGTACAATTATATAGGATTCGCGAATCATACAAGAATTTTTAACCAGAAGAACGATAATGTGGGTAAAAAGTTTACCAATCCAATGCATCATGCATGACATCAAGATGATGAGGGAGAGGGTGATATTGTTACGGTGCATCATAAGGCTTCGTGCTCGGTAGTTGAAATTGAACAAGATAATTTTTAAATTATATCGGCGGTAAAGCCAGCATCGTATCAGATATGCTGTCTCTCTGATCTCATTACTGACAGATCACCCACGTCCATCCCCAGTCTCTTATTTCTTGTTGAGATAATTGATTTAAGAGATTAATTTGAATCATGTAAAAAAAATTTATATTATTATTTAATTATATCTTTTTATTTATAATATTTTTAAGATAATAAATAATTAAATTAAATATTATTATTGATATAATAGTATATAATTAAATATTTACATAAAAAAATACTAAAAATACATCAAAATTAAAATTTTTATTTAATCTCTTCAATAACCATCTCTGAATTTTATCTCATTTTGAAATTACTGTGTTAACGATTTAAATTTGAATAAAAAGTCTTTAAATTTCAAAAACTATATACGATGTAATTATGTTTAAAGTTATATATATATATTACTTTAAAAGTAGAAATTTTTTTATCCATTTTTATGTATCTTTCTCATAAAATAAAAATAAACGTTTTAAATAATAAATTTAAAAGATAATTTTAATATAATCACGTATATCGATCAATATAGATGACGTGATGATTAGATATCGTTCAACTTGTTCATCAAATGTTTATATATTTGAGAAGTTTAAAAAAGTTCCATCCGAAATAAATAATTGATAATAATTATAAAATGAAGTAAAATTTAGGATGCGTTCGTGTGTTTTTAATTTCTTGTCTACAGATTAAAAATGTAAGTACTTCCATATTTGAGAGCTAAAATAAATAATATGATAAATGATTGAATTTCTCAAGTGATGGCACTCAAATCTCAACATATTTAAATTGATATGAACTAAGCAACATAGCACAAACTCGTTCTCTATATAGAATGTTCTTTTATTCACTTCTAAGCCACCGTTGCTGACCGACGGGCCACCATCGGCAGCTGGCGGACCTCGCTATTGCGATATATATATATATCAAGAATATCATTATCAACTAAATATAAAAATGTTCATTTTCAGACATATTTTGTAAGATTTTTGAAATTTTAATCTGTATATCAAATATTTTTAAAATGTCATATCTAGGAAAATTGTTCCTAGGAGTAACATTTCAAGAATAGTATTTCCACAAATGAAAAATCAATTCGCCTACCAAACGTCCCTTAAATATAATCTTTGTTATCCTTGCTACAAATAAGTTGAAGAATTTAATAAGATTAATTTTGATAAATTATCAATATAAAATATTTTATATTATTAACTAATTATATAATATTATATGTGTGACTTTTGTGATATTTATTAAAAAAGACAAACACTTATATACATGAATATTTATGTATAAAATGTTGAATTCATTTTTCTACTTAAACAATTATTATTTAGAGTCTATAAAGAATCAACCAGGCTACAAAGTACAAACTTATTCTTTATGTAAAATGTGCTTTTATGCACTACTATTTTTTCGTTAGGTATACTAAGAACTTCAATTAATATGGTTCGAATTAGACAGATCTATTATAGGGTAGAGTTCTCCTAATATTTCTATTTGATAATAAATGTAATATTGTTAGGATGTGTTTATTTGGGATTATTTTGATAAAAAATTATTTTTTTCATCCAAAAAAATCAGTTTTCACATGTTTAGATAATTTTTTAAAAATAATCAGATTCTCAAAAAAGAATTATTTTCAATTTTTTTTGTAGAAACTGAAAAGAGTAGTTTCTGAAAAAAAATCAATTTTCAGTTTTTTCAGCTATATATAAAAAATTTAAGTTTCAAAATCACTTTTTTAAAAAGTTAAAATAAATACACCCTCAATCTTGGCAAATGATTTGAAGGATTTAATTTTCATCCATCATTAACATACTATCACTTAATTATCTATTATTATAAATAACACATAATAATATAATTGTATTGAACTTTTTTTTTAATTCACCAATATCAATAATTTATTAGACCTTAATTGATCAGGTTTAAGCAAAGTTAGCTCACTATGTGAATAAATTTTTTTGTATCTTCTAATGATATATTTTAGTGAGTTTAATTTTAATTTACTGATAGTATAAAAGAATTTTGCATAGTCAACTAATCATATCATTCTATTTGCATAACTATTCAAATAGTAGGCGGTTAAGTCAAATATTTTTTATTGATATAGCAGAATATAATTAGATATTTGTGTAAAAAAAATTTATGCTGATAATATATATAAATTAATTTCCTTTTTATTATATAACACTAGAATTTGATTACTTATTTAAAGAGAACATTTATTAAATTATTTGAATGAAGCAACCATTAGTGTTGCATTGAAGTCTTTTACATGATCAATGGAAATTAAAATTAATTTTATTGAGTACAATACTTGCACCAATAATTCCTGAAATGTAAATGAGCGTAATACAAACAATTACCCAACATGAGTATGCTAAGTAAGGAATCTGCACCCCAACAAGTGCCGTGTGAATATTACATATATCTCCTTATTTATTTAAATTTATCAATTAATCTGTAAACATAAGTAAAAAATAAAATAACTCCATTTTATTTTTCATATAAAATAATTATTTTGAACACTTATGTATGAATACATGCATGTAAAAGTAATATAAATATCTGGGAGAGAAAATCCCACTTAAATAAGTATAGACACACATTTACTGGTATGAATTTTTATTTGGGTTCGTGACTATACAGCACCACCCTTTACCCAACCTACTTAAATTTAGAGCGGTCCTCTCTTGTCTTTATTTATTTATACTATTGACCACCCTTCGTTCCCTTTCAAAAATTAGCTTTCATGGAAAACTTATTTGGCAACGAATGTTTGACCGTATATAATGTTGGTGACTTATACGTGTTTTTCACAAATTTAAATGTATTTAGTGAACTAACAGAAAAATTAAAAAAATAATTTATTTTATTTTATTAAATTGAATGCATAATTTTGACCTTTTTTTTTTTAGAATTGAAATTAGTTTATAATCTTAAGTTTCATATTTAGATCTGCCAAAGAATTAAAATATAAATTATAACGATTTATTTTTTAAATATATGGTTTAAAATCTAATGTTGATAAAAATATTAATACAAGAATAATTTTATAATATTATAATAATATTTTCAATTTTTTTGTAAAAATTATTTATACATAAAATAAAGAATCATAGTCTAGGAAATTTTTATTAAAATATTATTTTTAATAAATATGACTACTAAGAAATAAATAAGAAATAAAGAGACTTTAATGAAGAAAGAGAAACAGTTTAATTTTTAAATTTTAAAATTAATAATTCTTAAGTTTTTTTTTATGTGATAATAATTCTTAAGTTAAAAGTGAGATATAAAAAAGATCTCATGTTAATTATTTTTATGAAATTACTTTATAATATGACAATTTCGCTTATATGTGTTTTTTAGAAATAAATATTAATTTTAAAGCTTAACGTTATGCTCAATTTCATATGTCAAACATGAGGTAAGTATATTATTCAATTTCTTAATTTTGATATGACCTTTTGTAATATTTTATCTTTTAAACTAGTTGTTAACTCTGGCAATATAAGAAACAGATATACAGATATACAGTGGTTTACCACACAAACAAAATTTTCAAAACAAATAATCATGTATCTCTTTCTATTAATTAATAAAACTATTCTAAGATACAGAGTACATTCACTTTTGACATAATTAGTAAGTCATTCCTTGAGTTTTCTTTTTTTTTTTTCTTTTTTGAAAAAAACTATTGTATACACGAATTTTCTTATTAAATTAGTTTAGTCCTTTTTTTTTGGGGGTATTGCAATATATGAGTTTTCAAGCTTCGATGATCTCCATGCATATTCATCTTAATTTCATGTTTTAAATTTAAGAGTTGCCCCGTTGAGGTAAGACGAAGGATCAGGGGAAAGCTCTTAACTTTGTGAAGAAGATGATATTTCTTATGGACAAAACTTTGGTCTAGAAGTTTAGGTGAGAAGTTGTGCTTTCAAAGAATTGTTGATATAAAACAAGAACCCATTTTTTTATTAAAAAAGTTTAGGTAAATTCAATACTTGTTATGTCACTAGGGATAGGGCACGACTCACAAACTTAGAGATGTAAATTCATTTCTTACCAATTGTGTCAACTTTGACAATATAAATAAGAACTTGTCAAATAATATATTGTCCAAATTTAGAGTGCGCATCATTTGTGAACAATTTGGTCATTTTTTGCGCCTTGACTCATGGCTTTAGCTTTGAGAGACCTTGTAGAATTTTCGGGTCAGTTTTTGGAAGCTTATGATAGATGTTATTTTCAACAATTCTACCTTAGAGATTAGCAATGAGAGAGCCAAAATCCCAGGGTCGGTGGGTACTTCTATTCGAAAACAAAACAGCACTAATTCCAAATCAACACAATAATGATGATAATTTGTAATATCTTCAGCCTTGTGTTTTGGTCTTCCTTCACATCAAAATAGCTCTTTCATATTAGAATGTGAATGTTTGAATGTCATGAATAGTGCCAAACAAACACTTCAACCATTGCAAACGGAATCTGACAAAATGCATGCTTGAGAAAAATTAATTTAAAAGATCTTTTCTCGTAAAAGTTATTTTTAATTCAATTTTTTAAATATTTTATCAAAAAATACAATTTTATAAGTAGAATTTATTATAATTTTAATTTATTTTATTTATATTAAAAAAGCTTTCTGATTTTTTTAATATTTTAATTAGAAATACAAGTTAATTATTTTAGAATTATGATATTTTTATAAATTAAGCTGAAGTATTAAATATTATATAAAACAAATAAATCATTTAATGCTATTTTTTTGTAATTACTACATAATAGCAATTTTATTCATACAATCCAAGCAAAATATGTTACCTTAAAATCATTTTTAAAATAATATATCTAAATATAAAATTAATTTTATAATAATTGATTAAAAAAATCTATTATATTTATATTTTTCTTTATGATCTATTATTAAAATAATTTTATTTTCACAATTAATTCAACACATCCTTATCAATTATTTTGTAGAGATTTCATCATAACTTTAATTAGATTAAAAAAAATCCATTAATAAAGGAGAAGATACTGTTTCACAAAAAAGAGAAGACAGAATGCAGAGAAGTTGTGCAAAATGAAAGTTGAGTTTATTCTTCACATTTCTGTTCCTATACAAGGTCAGTGACTTGGAGAAGCCAACAAAGAGTCTAACTAATTACAAGGGTGTAACTAATTTCCATTATAACCAATTTATATTTACGTAAGATTACAACTAACTAATTAAGTTAATCTCCTTGAGTGCTTGGACCAGATGGTGGTTGGGCCTGTGTTGTTACCTCCCCCCCCCCCCCCCCCCAAGCAAGTTGGAGAGTAGCACGATGAAGGGACCAAGGTGCAGACACTTGGTGAAAATGATTGCAGGCCGGTCATGGGTAGAGACAAGGAGTAGATGCACAAGCCTGAAAGTAATCTTCTCATAGATTAGATGGCAATCGAGATCAATATGTTTGGTGCATTCGTGGAAGGAGGGCTTGTGAGCTAACTGAATTGTAGAACGATTATCACAGTAGAGTGCAATTCGTGAGGAGAAGGGACAGCCCAAATCTCAAAGAAGAAAAGCTAGCTACTTTAACTCACATGGTGCAGTGGCTAAAGCTCTTTGCTTTGCTAAAGTGGATGACCAAGAAATGGTTGATTGTTTCTTGGATTTCTAAGAGATGAGACATTCACCTAGGTATACACAGAAGCTAATGACACTACAGCAAGTATCTAGGCAAGTGCCCCAATCACTGTTACTAAATGCCCAACGCTGTAGATCAAACGCTGAAAAAAAAAAGGGTAATTTTATGTACCTTCTTGACCTAAATTTTATGTAACCAAAAGCAAAACTTTAACTAGTGGACATTCTCATCCATTATCTTAATTTGCAGCCTCTGTTATCTTCAAGTATTAAATGTTATATCAAATAAATAAATCATTTAATGCTATTTTTTTAAATTACTATACAACAGCACTTTTTGCTCATACAATCAAAGCAAAATATATTACCTTAAAATCACTTTTTAAATAATACATCTAAATATAAAATTAATTTTATAATAATTGATTAAAAAATCAATTATATTTATATTTTTCTTTATGATCCATTATTAAAATAATTTTATTTTCACAATTAATTCAACACATCCTTATCACTTATTTTGTACAGATTTCATCATAACTTAAGTTGGATTTTTTTTTTGAAAAAATATTAATAGATTTAAATATATTGATGGCATGAAAATATACTCTTACCCTAGATTGGGATGTACCTTCTCGACCTAAATTTTATGTAACCAAGAGCAAAACTTAAACCATTGGACATTCTCAATTTCTCATACATTACCTTAAATTTGCAGCCTATGCTTAGAGATATCAACCCATTTCATGACATTAATGACATTTTGACATTTCTTTTGGCAGTTCAATTATGATCCCAAATTTCCAATATATTTATCATCAAAGACAAAGCGAGTGCAAAATCAATGTACGTGACAAATCCATAGAGTACCATTATCTTCAGTTATTATGGAGTTCAATCCATATTCTTTGATAATCCCCAACAAATTTCCTCCTCTTGTGCACTTGGGCGCCATTGAGAAAACATCGCAGTACTATTTATTCCATTGAACAAGTTAGGCACTGACTGAGTGAGAAAATCTACAGGAAACACCCTTATATATACAGTATATTGATGTAGCAATTAAGATTTTTACGTGGAATATAAAATTTAAATAACGGTTAATTAACATTGATAAAAAGTCCTATATGAAGTAAACAAAGAATTATTTATACATAAAATAAAGAATCATAGTCTAGGAAATTTTTATTAAAATATTATATTTTAATAAATACAACTACTAAGAAATAAATAAGAAATAAAGAGACTTTAATGACAGACCCCCAAAAGAAAAGACTTTAACGAAGAAAGAAAAATATTTAATTTTAAATTTTAAAATTAATAATTCTTTAATTTTTTTTATGTGATAATAATTCTTAAAAGTTAGATATAAAAACGATCTCATATTAATTATTTTTATGAAGTTAATTTATAATATGACAATTTCAATTATATGTGTTATTTTAAAAATAAAAATTATTTTTAAGAGATCTATTTTTAATTGTAAAGCTTAACTTTATGCTCAATTTCATATGTCAAACACGAGGTAAGTATATTCTTCAATTTCTTAATTTTGATATGACCTTTTGTAATATTTTATCTTTTAAACTAGTTGTCAACTGTCGCAATATAAGAAACAGATATACAGTGGTTTATCACACAAATAAAATTTTCAAAACAAATAATCATGTATCCCTTTCTATTAATTAATAAAAAGTATTCTAATATATAGAGTGCATTCACTTTTGACATAATTAGCATGTCATTCCCTGAGTTTTTTTTTTTTTCCCTTTCTCTTGAAAAAACTATTGTATACACGAATTATCTCACTAAATTAGTTTACTCTTTTTTTCGGTTGCTATTGCAATATAAGAGTTTTCAAGCTTCAATGATCTCCATGCATGTTCATCTTAATTTCAAATATTAAATTTAAGGGTTGCCGCATTGGGAAGTAAGAGGAAGAATCAAAGGAAAGCTCTCTGTCAAGAAGATGATATTTCTTATGGACGAAACCTTGGTCGAGAAGTGTAGGTGAGAAGTTGTGCTTTCAAAGAATCGTTGATATAAATAAGAACTTTTTTTATTAGAAAAGTTAGTGTGGCTTCAGTATTGATCATATCACCAAAGTCGAGACACACATTTGTGGGTTAGAGAGTACTTATAGGGATTTATGAATAACAAGAATCAAACTTGCATTCTGGGAGCATAAGAAGCCAATTCTTTATCAGCGGTACCAACCCTCATTGACAATACAAATAAGAACTTGTCAAATAATATGTGGACCAAATTTAGAGTGCGCATCATTTGTGAACGATTTGGTATTTTTTGCGCCTTGACTTATGGTTTTAGCTTCAACAGAGCTTGTAGAATTTTGGGATCAGTCTTTGAAGGCTTATGATAGCTGTTATTTTCAACTATTTTACCTCGTAGAGGTGCGCACTGGCAGAACCAAAATTCTAGGGTCGGTAGGTACTTCTATTTGAAAAAAATAATAATAAATCATAAAATAGTACTAATTCCAAATCAACACAAAAATGATGATAATTTGTAATACCTTGAGCCTTGTGTTTTGGTCTTCCTCCGCATCAAAACAACTCTAATGTGAATGTTTGAATGTCATGAATAGTGCCAAACAAAGACTTCAACCATTGCAAACGGAATCTGACAAAATGCATGTTTGACAAAAATTAAGTTAAAATATCTTTTCTCATAAAAGTTATTTTTAATACAATTTTATAAATAGAATTTATTATAATTTTTAATTTATTTTATTTATATTAAAAAAAATTTATGAAAAATTTATTTTTTTTTAAATTTTAATTATAAATACAAGTCAATTATTTTAGAATTATGATATTTTTATAAATTATTCTGAAGTATTAAATATTATATAAAAAATTGTTTAATGTATTTTTTGTAATTACTACATAACAACAATTTTTGCTCATATAATCCAAGCAAAACATGTTACCTTAAAATCACTTTTTAAATAATATATCTAAATATAAAATTAATTTTATAATAATTGATTAAAAAATCAATTATATTTATATTTTCATCCTTCTCAATTATTTTGTACCGATTTCATCATAACTTAAGTTATATTTTTTTTTTTAAATCTATTAATAGATTTAAATACGTTGATGGCATGAAAACATATTGTTACCCTAGACTAGGATGTACCTTCTCAACCTAAATTTTATGCAACCAAGAGCAAAAGCAAAACCTTAACCATTGGACATTCTCATCCATTGTCTTAATTTGCAGCCTTTGGTTGTCTTGAAGTATCAAATATTATATAAAACAAATAAATCATTTAACGCTACTTTTGTTTGTAATTACTAAATAACGTCAATTTTTCTCATACAATCCATATCTTAAAACCACTTTTTAAATAATGTATCTTAATATTAAATTGATTTTATAATAATTTATTGAAAAAATCAGTTATGTTTATATTTTTCTTTATGATCTGTTATTAAAATAATTTTATTCTCACAATTAATTCAACACATCATTATCAATTATTTTGTACAGATTTTATCATAACTTAAGTTGGATTTTACCAAAAAAAAAATCTATTAATGGATTTAAGATTTAATTAATCTGCACGTCTTTATAGTTATACTCAATTTTCAATCAAATCCTTATAGTTTAAAAATTTATAATCAAGCCCTTACATTGCATAATATTTTTTCATCTGGTCCTTGTCCATATGAGTTATTACAAAAACGTGAGATTACCCTTACAAGAACATTTGCTCCTCCTCACAGGTCTAACCGTTGCAGGAATCATAATGGTCATGATCTTCTTCTCACCATTGATCATTGTCTCAAGCCCCAAATGTTATGTTTTGGTGTATTTATTGCTTGTGTAATCAGTTAGTTAGATCCCCTTGATTCCCAGATCTGTGGCTTAGTTGCTAGTCACGCTTTTTGCATTCTTGATGATGACAATGGATGATAATGATGATTATGATAATGGATGATGATAATGGATTATGAACAATGGTGGTGGTGATAAGTGGTTTGGGATTAGTGGTGATGGTGGAAGTTTTAGTAGAGGCAGCGCTGGATGCCATTGAGGGACTAGACATTCGCAAAGGGAGTGGGGAAGGAAAGGCTGCGAAGGGACTAGTTGTCACTGGAGGGGGAAGGAATGGGATTCGGCCATGTGGATCACAAGTGGTGCATCTAGAGTCAAGGTACTTGATTCAGTGCTGCAACTAAATCAATTATATCAGTGCTCCAACTAAAAATGAATGGCTAGGATTCTTGTTTAATGTGGGGCTGGAAGTGGGCTAGCGACTTGTCGGGGGCCTTCAGCTTGGTCTACATTCGAACTAATTTGGCTTAGCCATTTTAGTAAACAGGTTAGGTCCAAGCTTTCAAAAAAGTATTTTTAACCAAATAGGTTAGGTAATATGCTCTGAAAAAAGCTTATTAGGTCTAACAGGCTAGCTTCTTTATACTATATTATTGTTATTTCTCAAATTCTAATGATAATTAAAACCTTATGATCTATTTTCAATAGATTTTTTGACCTATTTTAGAAGCTTTATATTTTTTAGCATGTTTAGAGGTCTGTTAACCTATTTAAGAGTTGACTTTTTGGTCTATTTAAAAATTTTATAATCAAATAAGTTTTCGGGCTAAGCCAAGCTAAGCTTTTAAAAAGGTCAGGTTAAAGCCCTAAAAAAGCCTATGTCAGGTAATAGGCTCAAGCTTGAGCTGCGTATTTATAATGCAGGTCAGGTCCATTTATATTAAAACCTAGCTTAATCTAGCCTACTTTCACTTCTAGTTCTATGGGCCTAAAACTGCAGTCAAAGAATATTATATGCATATTCCATTTAATCTCATATTTTTGTTACAGTTCATATGATAGTTAAGAAAAATAGACTGGATCGACCTAGGGTCACAATAGAAAAACGAAAAATTTAAAAGAATTAGAGCAAATCAATACAAATTGGCCCAAAATCAATGAACCGGCTCAATTCACCCCGGTGGCCTATTCACAATTTTTTTTTTGTTTAGAAAGACTTGCTTTGATTGGTCAAATCAAAGACTACTAGATCTCTTACTCTTTTAAAACTAGCCTAAAGAAGATATGTATAAAATAATATAGTATGTGGATATTTATAGTTGTGTTAAGAGTGAAAATTTTTTAGTCTTAACAATGTTGAACTTGAGTGCTTTATAGTCTTGAGAATAAGAAACTCTTAGCTTAAACAATGTGAAACTTGAGTACCCTATATTTCAACACTTCTAGATAAATGATCTTGCATCATTTAAGCATAAAAATAAACTTTTAAAATTGTACTTTTTTAATAAAAATAATTATATTTGTATTTGATATATTAATATTAGAGTTGATATAAGCTATAAATTATATAAGCAAGTTACTAAAAAAATTAGTTCAATATATATATATTCCAGTTAAACTCCTATTAAACAAGTTGAACTAGTGAACCTTTGAACTAGTGCTTTATCCAGTTTGATGCCGAGTTCGATTTTCTTAATCAAAGTTCATGTAGGCAAAGATCTAAATGAAAATTTTCATGTTATATGAGAATCTGATTATAAGTTTTTAAATTATAGGAACCTCATTAAAAATTGAGTAAAACTATAAGAATTTACAAATTAATTAAACATAGATTTAAATATATTGATGGCATGAAAACATAGTTACACTACATTAGGATGTACCTTCTCGACTATCTTAATTTCTCAATTTCTCATCCATTATCTTAATTTGCAGCCTCTGGTTAGAGATATCAACCCATTTCATGACATTAATGACATTTTGACACTTCTTTTCGCAGTTCAATTATGCTCCCAAATTCCCAATAAATTTATTATCAAAGACAGCGAATGCAAAATCAATGTACGTAACAAATCCATACCATCAACTTCAGCTCTTTGATAAGCAGTTCAATCCATAATCTCTGATAATCCCCAACATATTTACTCCTCCCGTGCACTTGGGCGCCATTGAGTAAACCAATAAAGTAGAGCAGTTTTGAATCACAGTACTGTTTATTCCATTTAATAAGTTAGGCACTGACTGAGTGAGAACATCTATAGGAAACACCCCTACATATACAGTATATTGATGTAGCAATTAAGATTTTTACTTGGAATAGAAAATTTAAATAATGATAGTTCACATTGATTAAAAAAAAGTCCTGTATGAAGTAAATATAGATTATATAGTGAATGAGAAACAAGTAAAATGCATGATAAATAAAACATTCACATTACTACCATGAATCCACATTTTCAGGTCAGCATTTACAGAAGCAAAAGCAATAAAATAAATGTGTTACAACATTTCTATAGCAAAGGGAGACTGTTCATATAGCTATAGCCTATAATAAGCTCCAATCTAATATTTAGAACAGAGATCAAATCACGACCTTTCAGAGGCTTTTTTCGGTGAAGCAATAGTTGATGAAGCCAGTTCAGCCCTTTTGCACAATTACACAGATGGGAAGTATTTGTTTAGGCTGAAAGGCAGTGAATAGAACTCCTCACTTCTTGTATCACCCTTGAAGGACCTGTATTTGTCCCAAAAATGTTTTCCCCTGTCTTTCCGAATAGATGCCTCTTTCTTATGTAGCGTGTTGTCCAAGAAATATGCCACACAACCCGCAACAAATGCTTTCGATTGGAATGGGACATTGATTATGTCATTGAACTGCCATGTACATAAGAAAGTACGTGTAAGTGGACTAATCATCACAAAAGCAATGAACAAATCCATGGTTTTATATTGTCATATCCATAGTTCCATACCCATCTTGCACCGGTGTGGACCGGACCAAAACCATTAATTGCTGTGTACTCATTGAAGTACTGTGGAATGGATAAGCCCAGGAAGATAGAGAAGCCTAATACAAACTTAGTCCTGAAACTGTTGAGGTTGCAAAATTGAAGAAAACTAAGGCCTCCAGCACCTATAAATGATGAATGAACGTGGAATATTATATGCTGTTTATCGTATGTATCAAAGAAAATCAAAAGTCTCAGTATGTCTTAAATTAGACATACCAACATAAGCAAAGAACAAGCAATACAGGGCAGCAACAATAGGAGGTGGAATGGATGCGAAAACTGCTCCGAATTTCCCTACACAATAAAGAAAAATTAGTGAGTGTTGAAGGGGAAGAAAATGCACTAGGATAAGGCAAACTAGATATTCAAATCACAAGGATTGGACTAAAACTTCACATTTCAACTCACCAAGAATCGAAAAGAAAATCATAAACCCTGCAGATATTTGCACAACTCTACGACTGCCAACACGAGTCAAAGCCAAAAGACCAGCATTTTCTCTGTAGGGAAACCCAGCAAATCCCTCTAATCAACAAGGAAGTTGTTTATGCTTGAAGTAGAGAATACAAATAGAAAGGTTCCAGTCTTACACAGATACAGATGATCCATTGACAGTTCCAAACAATGCTGATAACAGAATGCCAACTCCCTGAAGCAGAAATAAAATGCACAATAATATCAAGCATGAGTCTACCGATAATATTAATTATAAACACAATAAAAATGATTTACAGATATTTAAATGCATATGTGCTATCTATCTTCGCACCTGCCAACCAATACCCCGACTGAGAATAGATGGAGGTAACGGCGTTGCACTAGCATACCGATAAACAGCAATAAAAGCTCCACTGGACTGCTTGTAACAAATAAAATGTAAGTACATAATTCAATTCCAGTGAAGCAGGATTGTTCATTAAAAAGGCAAATCAGCAACCACGTAATGCTAACTCTCAGCCATCGCAAATGCATAGGAGCCAAATGATCCCACCAAGTGATTTTCTCATAGTAACACTATTATGTGAAGGCTAAATTTCAATAACAATACATATTAATATTACTTCCTTCAAGTGAATTGCATAAAACATTGTTGTACCTAATGCATTGGTTGAACGTAGCTGATAAAACAAAAGGGGAAAAAAAGGTAATTTAGACCAACCTTGCCCTCATTTAGTGCAGTTACACCAGTATTATCCTTCGGTCATTCATTAAGATACCAGCCAGTGACTTCATCCTAGTTTAATATAATGTACTAATCACTTTCACGTTGACATATAAAGACCATTACACAGATTACGCGGTCAAAGTTATCAGTGTTTCCCCAAAGGGAACCAAAAAATACTGTTGCCAATATGATGTTGCCATTTAGGAAAACAAAATCAGTCATTTTTCACAAACCCCAAACTACTGATAAAACTTTTCTCAGGGCTGAAAATCTAACTTCAATACCAGATAAATAACCCATGATGCTATTAAACCACATTTGTGAAATCTGTTTAAAAAAGCAGGGTAGTTTTACCAAAGCCAACTGTCGCCAAGAAAAGTAAAGAGTTATATGTTATCTTAGATGTCTAGCTGCAATGCACTGAAAATCGCCAGAAGACCAAAGAAAATTATGAATATAGAAGCTAATGGAATAATAACTGGATAGGAAGAATACCAAGTAATAAAAAAGAACGAATTCTTGCTCCAACTTAAAAAGAGATCTAAAGGAAGAAATTACCTCGACAAGAGCAACAAAGGATGCCATCATCATGGCAAAGGCTTCGCCTGCATCAAATGAAGGTGCTCCCCATTGAAAAGGATAAGGAATTCGTATCCTGCATACCCAGAATCCAATACAAACTCCTCCCCATAAGTGTCAACTCACAAAGCTATGTCTAGATAGTAAATTCCCACAGAATAAGAAAACTAATATCTCAAGGACACGAACATGTCTTGCTTGAAAAATAACAACTATGCCCGTGCTGTTAAGGTTCAAAACAATGGTAAGTATACAGAAAAGGTTCAAAAATGACAAATGCGACCCATATTCACCAGAAAATGATTAGATGATTCATAAATCCTTATTCACAACACAACCACAGCCTGTTTACATAAAAGTAACTTCCCTGAGATTTGAAATGCTATTGAAAGAAAAGTCGTACAAAACTTGGTAACAGAAAAGGAAGAAAGAGACAGTAATCGTATGGCTATATCAAAGTCAGAGCATCATGAGATGCTTCACATTTGAAACTGACATGTACAATTTCAATAAATCATCTAGGAGGAATCTCCCCAGTTAGCCATGACTCCACAAAGCATCACTCTCAATAGTATGCTTACAGCGGAAATAACAAGAAAAATTCCCTATTATACCCATCACCTTTTGCAAAGGGTACCATTTTAAAATAGTATAAACCAGTCAGTTATTCCAAAAGTAAGAATTTTTCTAACACACACCTCATCCAAAGCTCAGAGTCCATAATTATATGTTTACACATAATATATCATAAAATGTTACAGCGATATAGTACACCACAAGTTAAGGACATCAGGTTTTTGTAATCAAATAATCAGTTGCCAAAGGAAAAACACCACTGAGTAAAATAGTCAATGAAATCCTACAACTAACCATGGAGCAGCTTCTATTAGGCCAGCACGATCAGTGCGGCAGGTTGACTGTGTTTTTGGTGCAGCATGGTTATAGGCCCCTCCAACAGTGAGCACATATGCATATAACCACACAATTGCGACCGTAAATATAACAGCAAAACGGTTGAAGACATGTTTTCCAGCATGTAGCACATGGGGTACAAACTGCATGATAATGATTAAGGGTTAACAAACTCAGTTTATACTTTATAGAAACCATCATGCCTGAAAAGTAAAGAAATCAAGAGAACAAAATGAACTGAGATCATGATGCTGAGGTTTAGAAATGTAGACACTGCATATGAGACTCAAAGTTTAAAGAACAGTACCTGTGAAACAAAAACTAGCAATACAAGCTCCGGCAGTCCAATTTCTACACATTTAGCAACCTACAACCAAACCAGGGATCAATATTGAATTGTTTATTTAGTTGATTAACTTTGAATATGAGCAATTTACACATGTAAAATAAGGCTTACCCCAGGAAAGCCTAACTCGTACAGCCCAAAACCAACAAGTGAGACCAGAGGAACTGCTGAAAGTGGACTTAAGAACCTGGAGAAAGAAGTTGTGAATCACAAGAATATTCAGTTCTTTCAAATTTTCGGTGTCTGGACTACATAGTTAATACAAATTCCATTGCACAAATCATTCAAGTATATCAGAATACATTTACTTCAAACATCAATTCAGCTTGGGGAAACAACTGACAATGAGCACACATGCCAAAGACATTCATAAATCTGACTTGCATTCAGTTTAGGATATTTCAAGCCATATATAAAGACCCATAAGGTATAATAATGCATTAACTTACTAAGAACTTGAGAAACCAACCTTGCAACATTTCGCCAGAGGCCACTAAAGCCTAGCACTATTTGAAGAGTTGAAGCAACAATAAGAGAACCCTGGATTGCCCGCATTATCCTCTTGAATTTCTGAGTAGAAGGAAAAATAAAGCCAAAAAGCAGGGGAATAAAATGATCAAACAGTTCCATCAAATAGCGCCAAACTCTAATGTCTTATTCAGTTATTCTGCTTGTTGAATTAAATTTATGCTCCTTTTTTTGGGAAAAAGAAGTTTGTGGGGGCAAGGGAGGTTGACCTTTTCTAAGACTAGGTATGCCACATGACTCAATGAGGGCTTACAGCAGTTCGATCATATCAGTTGAGCCAGCCCTCATTGATAGCTTTACGCTCAATAGATAGTAATTTGATTATAAATCATGCAGTAGTCTCTATTTAGGTTACATTTTATTCATTACAATGTAAACTAATATGGCAAGCATATCAACCATGCATGACTTAATATAGAAAGATTCACGTGATCACATTACCTCTATAGGATCTGGCTCGTCACTGAATCGACCAGCAAGAACAATTGAGATTGTTGTTGGAACGAAGGTATAAGACCCACCAATTACTGCAGGCAATCGAGTTCCAAACAGTGTTTGCAGTAATGTGTTGATTCCAGCTACAAAGAGTAGTGTTTGGATAACTCTTGCCTTCTCATCCTGTGAAAAATACGCTCTTAATTTTCTTTTCTTTTTCCTTCTTATAATTTTTGGGTAACTTAAAAGTGCAGCTTCATTCACAAAGTTAGACATCCCTTTCAAAATTATTCCACACTAAATTTAGAAATTGTTTAAGTATAGATATAATCTGTTAATGCTTACATTGCCACCTCCCATCTGGGGAACAAGAGCAGTGGGAATTAGCACAGTCGTACCAAGCATCACAAGATAATGTTGAAAACCAAGAAGTATAGCCTCAGCTGCATCAGAATGTCCCCAAATTTCTCATCAAATCAATGAAGAAAAGGAAAAGCAGATATCCTAGTCATATTTTCAACCAGATGTTCTTGACCGAATGGTCACAGCAGAGTTATTAAATGTACCTAAATTCAATAACATTATAATAGTTTTTTGAAAAAATGAAATCTTGTTATTAAATGGTAAAATACTTTAAAATTATTACATCAGAGGCCAGACTACCAAACATAGTAATCAAACTGGTTCGCGAAGTGCCCAAACTTGATCTGAGAATAACTGGGAAGAACCTGAATATGAATGTAGAATTACAAAAGAGAAAAGGCAAACAAGAGGTTTCAAAATAATTACAATCAACTGGAGATAAGACTTCAGATTGGGTCCAATCATATAAGAAATAAAGATACTTCAGTTGCTACTTGCATAAACCAGAACCCAAGCCCCTCAGACAAATCAAACGATTATTTATTTGTAAATGAAAAATTATGAAGCAGGACTAATGAATCTTCTTTTTTCCCCTCTGATTTTTTTTTTTTCTCTAGTTCCTTCACCCGCCTAGCCAAACAAAAAGCTACAAGCCTACAACTAGCTCAATAACGAGTTTAATTTTGTTCTCAGTTAAATATTTTTTGCTCAGCTACAAACCAATCCGGGAACTAAAAAGGGAAAAACTAATGTATAGAAAGCCACTTTTGACAATTAGATTAAAAAGTTAGCATGACCAAACAAGCAAATGTTACCATAAACAAAAAAACACATGCTTTATTGAAACAATAGTTGAGAAAAGGGAATCTATGATAAGAGGAGGAGCAACTCACGCCATGGAGGAGGACTGGTAATGCAGTAAGAAATATTGGGTAGCTGATCCTTTGTTGGATGTGGCTGTGGCTCATCTGCCTTTGGTGCAGGGGCTCCTCCCCCTCCTCCTGCCATCACTTTCTTTTTTCTTTTTCTTTACCTTTCTAACTTTCTGAAGCCTGAACCAAAAATAGCCAGAATCAACTAATCAAAACAAACCCAAATATAATAGCAACACAGATGCTCCTATGAAAGGAGAAGACGACCCAGCTACCTAAAAATGACACGCTACTGAACAGAGAAGAAAATAAAAGGGAAAGTGAGGTTGGGCTAATAAGAGCAGAAAACGATGGTGGAACGAGTTTCTGCGACCAAAAAGCTCCTTTCTGAAAAGCAATAGTTACAATAATTGCAAAGTCCAACAATATAAAGATAAGAAGAAGCAGAAGAAGAAGAAGAAGGGAAAGAGATAAAAAAAGGCACCTTTTGAGGATGTTTGAGTGAGGGGAGTTTAAAGTCGAAAACTGAGGTGACCCACGAGAGTGAGAAAAGAAGAGAGAAAGGAGAAAACGCGGGGGTGGTGGCGGTGGTGTTATGGGGTAGCGAGTGTACAGTGAAGAGAGTGGAGGAAAGCAGACTCCAAAGGCTATGAGAGAACGATAAAAAGGGGTCCACAGAAGAATGAGCAGGTAGGTAGAGGAGGAACAAAAGAAGAAGCAAGCAACTCAAGATTCTCTCTCTACCAGCTACTAGACTACTTGCGTGTTTGGTTTTTTAGATAGAATTAATTTTGATGAAATTAATTTTGTTAGAATTGATTTTGAGATTAATAAATTTATATTTAGTCATATTTTTAAATGTGTTTCTGATAAAAAAATATTTTGACCTTTTTAAAAATTAATTTTAAAAACTAAAATTAATTTTAATAATAATTAATTAGATAAAATAAAAATACTGCCCAGGCGCATATGATATGTTGTGTTTGTGACTTTATGGTTGTCGTGTTGTTCTTCTTTCTCCTATAATTTACTTTCGACTTCGAACAACCAATTTCTCACATTTATGTTTTTCTTTTGTCTTTTTTCATTTATTTTTTTGGTAATGTGTCTTTTTTCATTTATTGTCGCCTTTATTTTTTAACAAATCTAAAGAACGAGAGTTTAGTTAAAAATGATGATGTGTGAGTGTGATATAATTATTAATTTTTTATAAATAAGTAAGTTAAATTTTTTTTGGTTCATCTAATAATTATTATCACTTCTGTAAAATATTTTTTCTACGTAGTTGTTTAATTGTGATGGTGGCAAAAAAAAAATGTTAAAGAACTTTATTTAAATGACGTAAGATAATTATTAACTCTTACATGAATTAATGAGTTTTATTATGTCATTTCATTGAACTGTCACTAAATTTTTATGCAATAAATTTGGCTGGGCTTGCATAGTATTGCCGTGATAGTGCATGGAGGGAAGGGAAGGCTCGTGTTGCGATGGTGACGTGATGATTATTGGATATCGAATACCGACAACGCAGTATTAAGTCAAACGTAAGAGAGATAACGCGCTGTGACAAACAGCTTCGCTCGCTTATAATATTATTTGTACTCAATTTCAAATTTATTAATTAATAATTAAAAAATAATTTAATATATTCTTTAAAATGAATCATAAAATGAAATATAAATAATATTTTTATCATTAAAAATAGCCTGTCTTAACAACACAGTAAAAGTCGGCGTTTACTGTGTGGCCAAGTTAAAATTTATTTAAAATAGTATAATATAAATTTAATTGTGATATATTATTCATATAAGATAAATTTAAAATTTAGAGTAAAAATTTTTATATTATTATTTAATTAAAACTTTTATTAATATAATTATTTAAATAATAAATAATTATATCAAATATTTTTATTGATAAAATAATATATAATTAGATATTTATATAAAAAATTTATATTAATATTATCTATATAAATTAAATAAAAAAATTTATATAAATATATAATTATATATTATTTTATTAATAAAATATTTAATTTAAATATTTATTAATTCAAAAATTTTATAAATAAAAATATGTAATTAAATAATAATTAAATATGGGATCCACATTCGATTCAACAATAAATGAAAATAAATCAATATGGAGGCCGAAAAAAATTTAGTATAAATAATATTTCTTTAGAATTAATTAATTACTATAAATAAAGTATAACTAAAAAAAATATATGTTGAACCATACTTGTAAAAATAAAAACAACTGGCACAGGGAAATGTTGGCGATGTGAACAAAAGAAGGCGAAGAATTGAAGAAGATTGAGCATTGGGAGAGGGAGGAGGATCGCGGGGAGAGGAATATTGGGGGCGCCCAAACCCAAATCAGAGAACCGCCAATGTCCAAGCCGTGGGATGGGAGGTGAGTGAAGCCACGCAAAACCTAGAGCAGTAAAACTGAAGGCACGACCATGATAGAAATTAGTACACGACAGTTTAGCCGACAAATGCTCTTATCCCTAAAAAAAATTAAAAATCACGGAACCCCAATCCCTGTTGGCTTGGCTTGGCTGCACTTTATTCACTTACAACTGGCATCCTATCTACTCCCCTTTCTTTTCTGGTACTACAAGATTTCGTATTTTTATACTTTTATTTTTTATTAATATATGTTATTAATAATTATATAATATTATTTTATACCAATAAAAATTAAATACAATAATAAATAAGTTCCACTCTTAAAAAGGGAATTAAAAGCCATACCTTATTAAAATACAATTATTAAAATTACTTTTGATCGTAACAATACTCAAAAAACTAAATGTAACAATAATGTATACAGAGACACCATGGGTAAAGACAAAAAAATATTATTTTGTTTTCATTTCATTTTTATTTTAAATTTATAGAGAAAGTAATAAGAATTGTTTTTGTTTTAAATACATCGTGAAATAAAAATAAAAAGACACTTTTATAACTATTAATAAAAAATGAAAAAGCTGGAAACAATAATAAATAAATAAAAAGTAAACATCCCACTAGCTCTTACACAAATTTTTGCTTCTTTACTTATTATTTTCTCTATTTTAATTTAGATGTTAATTATTTCTAAATATATTAATATATTTAGATATATCTAAATATATTAATATAAAAATATATCACATTATCTAAATTAATAAATGAATTAAAATAGAAGGAATAATTGATTTCAAGTTTTAATAAATAGTAGTAATTGGTCTTTCCCTTTTTTTTTCCTTTTTTGGAAGTTGCCAAGTCCTATTGTAGGTCCTGTGGTCAAATTACGCCAAAAGTCAAAAGGTTTAAAGAAAGCAAAAGCCGACCGCATACATCCACAGAGAAACGCAAGCGAAAATGGAATGTAGCTATTGCAGGTTGCTTACCCCTTACGGTATCGGACTAGCATGAAATTTTGTTACTGTCCAAATCTTTCATGAGTACGATCTTCAAAAATCTCCCGGTGCTCTTTCATAGCGGTAATTTCCTTCGGTGACACAGTGTTCAAGCAACTTAACGCCGTAGGGCGTAGACCAGTATATTTATCTCATACAATTTTTTATAAAATAATATTTATTTTTGACAATTTTAAATTGCTATGAATGCAAATAATGACTTTATGATATATATATATATATAAGGTAAATTTACAGCTCGGGAAAGAGCGACACGTGAAATAACGCGCCACTTCATGTCTAAAGTCTTCAGAAATCAGTAAATGCCATTAATAATGCTGTAAATTTATCTCATATTAAAAATAATATATTTTTAACAATTTAAAATTGCTTTGAATACAAATAATGACTTTATTACACGAGGTAAATTTACAGCATGGATAGGAAAGAGTGACACGTGACACGTCTAAAGTCTTCAAAAATTAATAAATGACTTTACGTTTTTAAGTTCCTAATAACTAGTAATATATGTACGGGTGCAGGCGATTGATGACTAGATGCATCTGAAATACAAAATGGAAAGAATACCAAAAGGTTAGGTGGTGTTTGGTTTGATGATTTATATTTTTATTTTTAGGAAAAATAAAAATTAGGCCTGAAAATATGTTTGATAATATTTGTTAAAAATATTTTCATTAAAAATAATATTAAAAATATACACAAATTGAAAATACTGATTTCACATTTCTAGCATTTTTAAAGTATTTCATTCTAAAAGTTGAAAATACTTTCATTGAAAATGTAGTGGTATGATGGTAAATAAGTGGAATTCTATTCTTTTCACCTTGCATAACTCGCGTTCGATCCTTGCGAAGGATCTTCTTCTTTTTTTCAGACGTTTCTAAGGATTTTGTTATATATTATTAATGACAAACCTTGGCATCCACGCGCTAGCAATGCAGTGGCTCGCGTGTTGGTATGGATGTTTGATGGTGATGGTTCAAATCCCTCTTGTCTTAATTTTCATAATTTTATCTATCATTTAATTTTTTTAAAGGGAGAAAAGAGAAAAAAAAAAAAAAAGGACAAAATACTAGAAGAAAGGTTGGTAGGTCAATTGGCTCTATGTTGAGTCTAAAAATTTTGTGATATGTGTTCAAAACCTATTACCCATTCTTTTATTTTTACCAATTATTTAATTTTTTTTCAAAAGAAAAAAAAGAAAGAAAAAAAAAAGGACAAAAGAAGAGAGGAAAAAGGCACTATATACTTATATTTATATTATTCTTAAAGTAGTGAATCAAATATTTTTATTAATATAATAATATATAATTAAATATTTATATAAAATATTTTTCTATTGACAATGTATATAATAAAACAATATTAACTATAATATTTAAATATTATCTATGTGCAAATCAAAATATAATAATTAATAATAAAAAAATAACTTAAAAGTAAATAACTTATTTTATTCTTAATATTTTATAGAGTTATTTATTATTTTAATAAATACTGTTAATAGATGAACAAAATACTAATATCAAATATATATCAATTTCATTATTTAATAATAAATATAATTTTATTATCTCAAATTTGATTTTGAAAATATATTTTGAAAACAGACAAATCAAATATATTTTCATTATTTTCCCTTTTTGAAAACAAATAAACCAAATGTATTTCCTAAATTCAGAAAATCTAAAAATGAAAATTTTTTTCAAAAAATAAAAATAAAAAATATTTTCACAAACTAAACACACCCTTAACTATACCCATTGTGGTTTAGCAAATAGATATTTGTGAAATTATGGTGTGCTCATTGGGGAATTTTTTGGCAAAAAAATCTTTTTATTAAAAAAATTAATTTTTATATATTTAAATAATTTTTAAAAATAATTAAAATTTAAACAATTTTATTTTATTTTTCAGCTCTTTTATAGAAATTAAAAAATAATTTCTAAAAAATTAATTTTTAATTTTTTTAATTATATATAAAATTTAAATTTTAAAATTACTTTTTTAAAAATGTGAAACAAACACACTTTTAATCTTACTGCAAAGACCATTTTCATGACAGTAATACATGCATATCGACCATTGATTATTTAGTGGCAGCAGGCACACATGGAGTGTAATAACAGCTTGAATTTGAAACAAAAGCAATTTTTTTCTCTCCACATGACACGCTTTAAATCACAACTTTCATGTGCTCTTAAATCACAAAAAAAATTTAGGGCTGGATCATTCTTTCTTCATATCATTAATAAACATTGATATGCTGGCATCTTAAGCAATCCCCACACCGTTTTGGTAATAACACTGTCTCTCTCATTTTGAATCCCCTAAGGTGAACCACCTTAGTTATAAATAAATACAATTGCAAATATTCTTCATTACAATTTATTAAAGAAAATTATATATCCTCCTAAAATATTATTCTAATAATCTTTCTAATTACTAAACATAAAAAATAGAGTAAATTATACTGACTTCTCCTGAGAGTTGATGAAATTTACCTTTATTTTGTAATAATATTACATCTAATACCGCTTTATTTTGTAAAATATAACACTAAATATATCTATAAATATAATATTAACCTCCTTTAACCTCCCACTAAAGGGATGTTAGTGTTGCCTGGATAAATACAATGAAGTCGAAGTGAATTTCACCAAATCTCAAAGGAAATCAATATAATTTACCCTAAAAAATATTGAATATTTTGCAAATGTATATATTATTTTGAAAACATAAAAGGTTTTTTTTTGGGGGAAATTAGAGGATGATTAAGAGGATAGTTTTAAAAGATATATCATTACTCATATAAATGATGAGGTTATCATTTGTAGGATGTCACAGTATCTTGTTTTTTTATCTTCTTTAATTTCTTTTATTTTAGTGGGAGGCTAAAGAGATATAATTTAATTTATATTTGGTTGCCACCATAATGATAAAAGTGTGCAACAATTGGTGAAAAGTTAGGGTGTGTTTGGTTTTAAGGAACATTTTCTATTTTCATTCTCTATTTTTATCTCCTAAAAATTATTTCTATTTTCAATTTTTCAAATTTTGAAAACTTGTTTGCTTGGTTGTTTTTCACTTTTCATTTTCTACCATGTCTCTCCTAGCCGAATCAAGGAACTCCATATTGACCCACTTGGTACTTCTTCAACACAATAGATATTTTTTGGTATAGCTTGGAGCCATCATGCTTATCTTCATATGTTATTAGAATGATAGCAATTACAATTCTTACGTGGCAGAGATGGCCATTTTTACAATAGACATGTTTCACCTTGCAACCGATATCACATTGCTACATTTTCAACTACCCTTCTTCTTTTATTATCTTTAACAATTGGAACTAGACTCAAACCACCGAAAAAAACATGGGAGCCTTAATTCAAAAATGGTATAAGAACATCAAGAAATCAAAAAGCAATATAATAGTATCTAAACAAAACAACACAGTCTAGATAACATCACTTCATCCAAGATCTCATGCATAGTCTTCCTCCCAATCTTGTATCAGCAATTTGCTCCACTTCATTTACCCTTCTTCTTTGAACAACTCCTATAGCCATGCCAAGTTATATTTACAATAGAATTGAACCACCTCCCCTAACATAGTAAGGTCACTGCTACCAAGCTGAGCCATCATCTTGATGTCATCGACAACCACCACAATCTTGTTATAGGCAGCCTCACTATCTTCTCATGGCGGAGGGATCCACCGACCCTTGACGAGGTTGGGGTGGGTTTGACGTCAACAGTGCCATTGATGACAAGACCCAAGAGAAGAGCATGGCAGATCTTTGGTGCGGATGAGGGACTAAGCAAGATATGTGCTAGTGTGTATGAGATAAGAAAGAAACAAAAGTCATTAAAACTACAAAATGCCACGGCCTTAAGATGAAAATAGTGAAAGTGTTTTTTTTGTTGTTTTCAAGATTTTTGGAAATTTGGAGTCCATTTCCTGAAATTGAATACCAAATTTTCTAACCAAACATATTTTCTATAGCATTTTCTATTTTTTGTAAAAGTGAAAACAGAAAACAGTGAAACCAAAGACCGCCTTAGTTTGCAAGGGAAGCACCTTTACCACTTAGTCTCAAACACAATGATTTTAGGAGTTGGATTACATGAAGCAGGACATGTGCATTTTCATACTAATACAATTTTAGGAGCTAGATATATGTAGATCACATAAAATTTTAAGATCTTAGCATCACCAGCCTGTTCAAGAGAATGTCGTAAAGAGATTCTTTTTAATGTCTTATTAATGGTATATTATCCATCAATTATACATTATTACATCTTATTCATTTTATATATCATTTTAGCTTTATACACAAGAGTTAAGAAACTCAAAATTAATGCTTAATTATGAAGGATGTTTACTGAAATTAAGTTATCCTATTAAACTCAATAAAAATATGTTGTGTTAGAAGTATATAAAGGATAAAATTGAAAAATTAGTAATAATTTTTTTATTAATTTGTGAGAATGATAAATAAAATGTAGCAATAATTTTTACTTAAAATAATAAATAAAATGAATTAGAGATAGTACTACATAATTAAAAGAACATGGCTTTTGGAATAGTAATAATTCACATCATAGAGATTTGATAAAAAAAATTATGTTAAAAACTAACTATTTAACACAATTTTTTCTTTTTTTGAGATTTGACTATATATATATATATATATATATATATTTACAGTAAAATATAAAAATTTAATTTAAATACACTGACAGTGTAAAATAGTTTTACACTTTCAGCTAATAGAAATAGTAGAAAATGCCAACTCATACAAATAATCACTTATTATAACGATAGGTCTACCATAATTTCTCACTTTCCAGTATTTCAATTGATACAGTATAAAACTATTTTACACTATCAGTGCACACCAATTAAACTCAAAATATAATATAGACAGAGTTTTTGAAATAATAATTATAAGAATTATTTTTTAACTAACATAAAAGTTTATAATTGAACGTGTGAATCAAATTTGATCCGATGCAACTTTATTATGATATCTGAAAAAATAAATATTGTAATAAACATGCAAAGACAATAATATCATGAAAGACGTTGAAAAATTGTTATTGACAAAGAAAGTAAATATCTTGACAAATTTGTTCGAGAATATTTTGACTAATTTGTTGAGAGTATAAGATGAAAAATCGTCTTGTGGAAGTGGTTGAATGATAATAAGTTATAAAATGAACATGAGAAGACAATAATATTTGATTGGAACAATCTCATTTTATTTTTTATAAACGCGCAAGCACGCGTGTGGGTATATATATATAAAAGGGAGTAAATATTTTTTTAATTTAAATATATTAAGATTAAAATTAATTTAATTTAAAAATAATTTTTAATATCAATTTAATTTTAATATTTTAAATTTTTATATCAATTTAGTCTCGTATTAATAATTTGATGAAAATTTTGGTTTTATGAAGAAAGTTTAAAATTAAATTGATGTCAAAATTTAAAATATTTGGACTACTTTGATATCAATTTTTTTAGATTAAATTAATATCAACTTTAAAATATTATAACTATATTGATATTAAAAATATTTTAAAATAAAATTAATGTTAATTTTAAAATATTAAAATTAAAAAAATTATTTGCTATAAAAAAAAAGTTTATAATTTACCGCATATCTTGATTTGTGGAATGCGAAGCATAATAGTGTTGTGGAAAAAAGACTTGTGTATAGTGTTGTGACACGAGTATTTTTCTTGTGCAAGTTAGGCGGCATAGTGGCCCAAAAAAGGTAAAAAGTATGCTGTACGACCAAAAAAAAAAAGGAACATAGTTTTTCTTTCTAAAGAAAAAATCAAATTTTAAGCTCGTCAGCTCTCCCTCTCTCTCTCTCTCTCTCTTCCCAGTTACCTTGAAAATGACAAGCAACCTAGAATTTCGAATTGGCAATGTAATGTTTGGTTTAATTTTTTAGAAAGAGTTTTTTTTTTAAAGGAAGTCTTTTAAAAAATTTATTTTTATATGAATTATTTTTTTAAAAAATAATTTTTATTTGATTTAAATGTGTTAAAAGTAAGTTTAAAAAAATTATATTTATTTAGATTTGATAAAATAAAATTATTTTTAATTATTGATATAAAAATAATATTAAATTTTATTTTTAAAAGATCTTTTTTATAATAAAAAAGTAATTTCAAAAATTTTTATCTCAAAAAATCTTTTAAATTTCAAAAGATCTTCTAATCTTTTACATATTCAAACATATTAATTATAATATATTTTCATCTTTATATCAATAAAAATATTTTAACCTTTTCAACGATATAACCAAACACATTATTTCCGGGCATTGTGTGCAGTGGCAGGGAATGGTACGAAACACCCATTTGTTTCAGATAATTTATTTATTTGTTTTCTGAGTGAAATTCGAGTTTTGTTTTTTTTTTTTTTTTTTTTTTTGGTGTTGAGAAAACCTAGAGTAATTTATTTTGGAATATGACTTTTTTTCTTAATTTTTATTCATATGAATTTTTAGTCTCGTCGATCTTGCTCGCTTCAATCTCATATGACGATATTTTTGGGAGGTTTCTTCTCCTACTAACACTTTCGCATAAAATAATATTTCTATATCATCATTAGCGCCTTTTAACCCAAAAAGATTTGCAAAACAAAAGGTCCACCATAAAGGACCTTTTTCTTTTTTTTTTCCCTTGTTAGTTGTCCTTTGTCTGAACCTGGATTAAGGAGGATTAATTGTTACGAAGGTTGAGCCGAGCGAAAAGGCCTGCGGTATGGAAAGACGTACGTGAATGTGCCCTTCTTTTCATATATGATCCTACTCGGAGTCGGAAAGTGCGTTCACAGAAAATTCAGTGGTCTATTTCATTCTCTTCGTGTTCTTCCCTTTGCATGAATTTCGAGTGTGGAACGAGAATCAACTCTAGCCGCCATTCAAAAGTCCTTCGTCTTCGCCCTAGACAGAAAGTCACGGGCTTCTTAGTCCTTTTAAAGTTGATGCATACTGACCAAACTTAAGACTAGTTGACAGCATTTCAAATTAATAGTAATTAATGTTAGATTAATTAATAAAGTTACAAACGTTATCGATTAATTGAAACACGCTTATTACTTGATTGCATATTTCATGTTTTGGAAGTATCAATTTAATATTTATATCATCTAATTATATATTTCTATTTATAAAATTTTTAAGATAATAAATAATTAAATTAAATATTTCTATTAATATAGTAATATATAATTAAATATTTATATAAAACTTTTTTATAATAACCACATAACAAAATTAAATTAAAAAGATGTGTAATATTGATGTATTAATATATTCCATCTGATTTATAATAATTGTCATTTTGAAAATTTTGTACAGCTTTAAATCAATAGATGTAAATAATTGTATTTAAATACATTAATTTAAAAATATATTAAAATTTTAAAACAATAATTATTATGAATAAGGTGGAATATCTAATATCTAATTTGACAATTGAATGATATAAAAAATTTGCTAAATAAATGCAAATATGCCGGGACACTAATATTTGTTTATATTTTAATCTACGAATAATTATAAGTACTATAAAAATATTATGGAAACTTTTACCTAAGCTAGAAAGATGCAGAATATGGTTCAGAAGCCCACGTGTAGGGATAATGTGTTTAGTATCATGTTGGAAAAGGACGCGAAGTTGTCGGTTACTTTGATGGTGCGTGCATCCTTATCTCAAGAGGCCAAAGTTGCGAATAATCTAATGGAATTAGATTCTGGTTATTCATTAGAAAAGCAAAAACGTTTTTTTTTTCCCCTTATGTAACAAGCCAAAACTGAGGCAGGTCTTATGAAGGTAAGCCTTCCTATATTTAAATGGTTAGAAATATAAACTGCTCAAATGACATAAGATTGAGGGAGCGCTTAAGGAGAATTTTAGCGGTTCCTGATTTGAAACGGGACTTGGCTTTCATAAAGAAAATAGTAAGTCAAAACGTCATGAAGTTTTCATCACACATCTTCGAGAAGCAATTCAGTGAGCTGTTCCCTTAAGTAATTTTAAATTCTTAGCCCACATGATTATTTCAAGAAATATTAAAGCGGATTCACTTTTTGTGGAATACTATACTGATTTACTATTCATTCACCATAGAATAAGATGTGAACCGCATTTAGATAGAGTCCACACCCTACCTAATAGTGGATAAGTGATTAATTGATATGATATCCCATAAAAAGTGGATCTCTCTTTTACTTCTCTTTGATTATGGTCACATTGAATCAGTTTGACATATATTCATCGGTCCCACAACTTGTCACTATTGAAAAGAAAAAAAAGGGGGAAAAATGGATTATAATCAAAACTTGGGAGTAAAGTAATAGAATGCGAGCTCCCAAAGATTGTCCTTTACCTAACCTCATTTGTTTATGTATATATTGTTCATATTACCTTTCGTTTGCACTTGAAGACATGTCAAATTCATATAGGTGGATTATCCTATTTATGGGATAACCACGAAGATGAGTAATAATGTAATAAAGTAGTCGAAATTAGCAAACCTCAATCAAAGGATTCGAAAGGCAGTGACGGACGGTGGAAAGCCATCGTGTGCACGGTATCCAAAAGAATGATTAAGTATATATATATATATATATATATATATATATATATATAGGCTTGGTGATGAGCCAAGAGAAAGAAGCCAAGGGAGCACATAACATGGCTGTTGCCATCAGCTTCACTAGCGATGGCCATATAAACTCAAAGCCTCCCTTCTCACGAAGTCACTATGAACCTCTCACTCTTGGGAACATGAGATATGGTTGTTGGTGCCATTTCTTTTGCTCCCATGTGCTGAGGGAGAACTTGTACACATGCATGCGATTTGCATTTGCCTAGGCTCCTTCGTGAGTCTCGCAATTTTGAAATTTGAAGTGACCTGACCTCAATTATATGCCGGTCTGTAATCCAATTTTGTCAATTTCTTCTTTTTCTTTTTTTAAATAAAGTTCTCGTACACCAAACAAGTGTAGGATTTTACGCCATTAATGACTCTGCGATGTTAAAATTTCAGAGAGTACACCGTGTCACTATCAATTATCATCAAGCTGCAATCATGTTGGTGGGCGTGTATATATATATATATATATATATATATATATATATATATATATATATATATATATTTGAGAAATATTGAGGAACTCATTTTTTTGGGATACCATCTTAACTTATCATTCATCCACTATTAGATGAGATATGAGTCTCATTTAGATTGGGTCCACATCAAATTCAACAGTAAATGGGTGATGAGTTAATATGATATCACACAAAAAGTGAGCATACCTATCATTTCTTTATATATTTTTAGTGGCAGAAGTTAGTGTTTTATTGAAGAGGCCCACCCCAATTATTAATATAGTGGAGTAGCAGTGTAGTATTCTACCCTCCGTAACCCGTTCTTATTTAAAAGCATTAACTATTTATTCATGATTTTGTTTTTTTGACGTGATTCAAGATTTTGTTGACGTAATACAAATCGGTTATATTTGGGAACAGTATGAAATTTACTTATAAAACTCATAAAATTTATTTTTTCCACGAAAACTCAAGAAGAAAATATTACCATCGACTAAATTTATTCTTAACACTTAACAGTTGAGGTTTATCTTTTCTTTTTCACTTTTTTTTTTGGGTAAGCATTGAAATTTAGTCTTCGAATTTAGCTAATGACGTATGCTATCATGTTGTACTATATTGTTAGATTTTCAGCGGACTCGTCCCAGCCATTTAGATAAGAATTTACACTTTTGATTTTTGGGTAGAATAGGAATTTCTCATTTTATTGTTATAGCTGTTTTGGAGACCAAGTTTTGCAAGGCAAGGCCTGTAAAATGCCAACTTTTTTCGTTGGGAAATTTTGCCAATTTGAACCCAGTACCCCAAAAACAAAAACCAGTCTAGTTAAGTCCCATAAAACCCAGTTTTGTTGTTGACCTTGTAGAAAGGAACCTAGTCTACTTACAAGATCCTATGTGGAGTTGGGACTCTATGATCCATTTTTTTATGAAATAAAATTGTATGATTCTGGATCATATATTGCTTCGATATTGTGTTTTGGGTCACTAAAGTGAAGCTGAAGAAACCCCCTATTTCCCGCACCGTGGGCCTCATGGTTATCCATTTTATTGTTGAGTGCGTGATCTTTATGCACGTTTTTGGAGTGTGGTTTTAAAATCACTATAAATGTTTTGGTTAGATTTAGTCCTGCTACTCTTCTTCACCTTACAACTATCGTCTCTCTTTATTATTCTTCTTAGTTATATCTTTTTTTTTTTTCAGAAAAAAAAGTACTACAATGTACGTATGTAACTAAGGAGATTGAATTTTCTGACATCAAAGCACAGCACTTGCTCTGGTAATCCTAATGCCAGTGGTGAGGAAACTTACAATCCCATATAAGTTTTCATAATTTGGAGGTTTCAAAAGCTAGTCCTGAGTAAAGTTCTTTAGAAGCAAAGATTGGTAACTGGATCATGACAGGAAGTTTGTTTTCTTAAGATTTTATTGAGAATAATTTTTATACTTGGATAATGTAAAACAATTTTATGTGGTGATTCGACAAAAATTCAATACATTGACATGCCATTTCAATGTGTCATACTTGGCTTTTATCATAGCTGTTCCTAATCAATCGGTACCTAATATGATTCTATGGTAATTAGTTAGTTGGGTATTACTTAAGAGCATAAATAACAGACTACTGCTATTATAATTCATAAGTGAAAGATAATTGGTAGTGAACTTTAAGTTCAATTGGAAATTTCTCTCTTTGACCCAAAATCAAGCTGTAGCACCAAAATGATGGTGTTCTGTGTTGATTTTTATAACAAGTGGGTAAATCTAATAGACATGTCGTCAAATAGAAACTTTCACCATACAGTTCCTATCAACCTTTTCTCTCCTTCAGAGTGATCAGAATCATGAACGACACAATCTTGGCACCTGCTGTGGCTTCTTTTTTTATTTTTTATTTTTTTGTCTGCCTTTAATTTATTTCTTTATATGGCTATCATATTTTTTATTTTATAATTTAATATCCAATGGTCAATTTTTTTTTTTAATGTCTACTGGAGGCATGCTGGGCTTATGCACTATGCAACAAGAGGAAAGGTAGCTCTCCTTTATTGGTGAAAGGCTGAAAGCTGATTTTGAGTTACACGTCCTTTGTTATATGCATACGCCCTTTTATTATTTGCTACATGCATGCTATGTGCTCTTGTCAATCCATATTGTCCATGAGAGCTGAGAGGTTTTTTGAAAAATGAGTACAATTGAGAGGTCTGATCAGTGCTATTGCAGTTTGTTTGTTTGCCCTTTTTTTTTTTTTTTTTTAATTTTAAGTTTCCTATCTCTTCTCTATTGAGAAATTTTACTTCTTGGCTAGCTTATCAGGGGTGTTAATCGAGTCGGGTCAATCCAACAACCTGTAAGTTTTGGCTCAATCCAACGCCCAAAATATTGGTTGGGTTGGATTTAACAAGTTGGGTTAGTTTGAAAATTTTCTAATCCATAAAGTACAAGTTAGATTATGGGTTGAGTAATTTTCAACTCACACAACTCAACTCAAGCTATCATTATTTTAACCATTATATTTAGCTTCTAACAAAAACTTACCTTATCGTTGGTTTAATACAATGGACTTTTTCTTTTTTTGTTTTGGGCTTAAAAAGATTTTTTTTAAAAAAGAAAATGGCATGCTATAGCCTACATGACAATGAGTTACATTATGCCAATATGCTATATATGACTTCAGATAGCTAATGTAATTTGCTATGTCTTTACAACTTATACATGTTTTTTTAAAAGCTATATAATAGGACTTACGTATGCTTTCTATAAAGCTTTTAGAATTTATAGATGTTTTCTTAAATTTATGTTTGCTTTTTTAAATTTACGTATGTTGAAATTTACAGTATCATTATCATATTTGTTAAGAGACTTGCATTTGACGATATATTTTGATATATTTTAACAGGAATTTTTTTTAAATATATATCAAACCCATCAATTTGACTCAACCCAACAGAACCCATTGATTGAATATGTGGGTCAGGCCGAAAAAGCTCTCAAAACCTACCCAACTCAATCCGCGAACACCCCTAAAGCTTACTATGCATCTCTCATTTATTTCTTCTTGCTAGGTTTTGTTATTGTTCCTTTCTTTCTCTATTCATTTGGTGCTTAATAATTTAATGTTTGGATTCCACTTAAAATTTAGTTGTTGGTTTGTATAAGCTATCTATTGTCTTTAGTGATTTGAGTGTGGGCAATGGTTTATTGCTGGAGGTCTTCATCTAACTTAGCTTTTGGGAGATTAGCTAGCAAGATATTCTTGTGTGAGTACAAGTTTCAATAATTTGGATTTACATAAAAAGAAGTGTAAGTCAATAACAATCACTGTAAGCCTCAATTTACTATCCTACCATTTTTCTCTTTATGTGAATGTGCGTAAATCAAAGGTATTAAATTTGTGCTCAACCAAGAATCAAAGTGAGTGCCTAGTGATACCGTTGGTTTAATTTATCAATGCATCGTTTGCTCTGGTAATATTTTCTATGTAACTTCCGAGCAGTTTCCTGTGTAGATGCCCCTTTTTTTCAACCCTTGTAGATACCTTTTATAGAGTTGTGTTATTTATATTTATGGTTAGGACTTATTATATAAGATTTATTAAGGTATCTCTCAACTATTAGTTGGAAGTGGATTCCACTTTTTACCTTAACCAATGGTTAAGGAACACCTTAATAAGTTTTATAAAATGAATATCAATTATGAGTACAAATAATATTTTTGTTTTTTTCGAATCTTGACCCTTCTATGTCCAGATGCTTGCATTATGTAACACATAGAAATTACGTGCCGATACAATACTTGTGTCATTGTCATGGCTTGGACCGAAAACCTCCCTTTCTTGACCCTTCTAATAATGCAAGTTAGGTTGTAGAACTTTTGTAAGTAGATAGCCATTTCTGTGTTCTCTTGCTAAATTATGCCTATTTTCTCTTTTCTGTATATATATATATATATATATATATATATATATTGGTTAACGAATTTTGGCAGCTGTGATTGATATAATTAATTTTGTATCTCGTTTTCGTAACTACGATCAGTTTCCTGTGACCTGACACAGCAGTTTTGCCGAAATAAGCAACCATTACCAAAGTTATCTGCATGCATCAACATATGTTAAGCTCTATCAAAAAATCAATCTTTTTTTATTGATAGATTCGGCTGAAATAAGCAAAACATATGTGAAAATTTCTTCACTCGTGAGTCATCTATTTCTTCCAGGTGACTTAATTGAAATCATGCATCAAGTATGTATATGTTATCATCCGAAATAAAATAATAACTAGCCATAAATAAAAATGGCTGAACGTCCTTTACCTACAACAAATCAGGTCTAGAAGTACATTTCCTCAGGGCATAAACTTAGCCAGAAATTATAAACAGCCAAATATAAGTATATATAGCTATAGTGCAAACCTCGAGCGAAAGGACCAAATCAATTTTAAAATTTCTACATGACGATAACAGCGTTCCCCTACCGCAAGTAAAAAGCCTTTGGGTTTTTGCATCTAAGACCGGACAATACTCCTTCCACAGATGACATTTCTGCAATTTCGTTGACACGAATTAAACCCACCAAAAATGGAGTGCATGATAGTCCATGAACAATATACAATCAATAAATCTTAAACAAAAAGCAATCATGTTTCATGCTAGTTATAAACATACGTGAAAATTGCCAAAATTATGATAATATATATAGCAAGTATGCGGCGTGCATGGAAAAATGTTACAGGCGACTAGAAAATAAAAGATGTAACATATTATGTAGAAAAGGTTTACTAACAGTAGACACCCTCGACGTGGTTTCTTCTTCTTCTTCTCTAGCTGCTTCTGTGGAGGCTTGATGACCACCTTGATTGCAGCATCAAAAACCGCCTTGACATTCTGCAATTGCATTATGAATAGCTAGGATCAGATCATTTGGAGCAGAATTTTAGAAGCTACATGAAGTATTTCTGTGCAAGCGGCTTGAGATGTTGAAGTTTTGTAAGAATAAAATGGTAGTACAAATTATATACCTGCTGAGTTTTTGAGCTGCACTCAATATAATAGGTGGCTCCTATGAGTTTCCGCAACTCCTCACCCTGCTTATTAACAAAATTGAACATTTTCAATAACCAAAGCCTATTGAACTCTGTACTCAGCTAATAAAGGAAGATGTTGTACTTGCTCGCGAGTCACAGGCACTAGACCGGGATGATCAGCCAAATAGTGCTTGTCTTCTCGAAGATCTAATATGGTCATCATAAATGCAATATTGCATGCAAAAGTCAGCATAACATTTAACATTGAACTGATTACCACCATGCATGAAAGACAGATGTCCGCAATAAAATATATACGCATTAAACACACACAATTGTTAGATTCACCATTTTATCAATTTCCTTTTTATGTCTGTTGATTCGCTATTGCACCTAGGATCCAACAGAAATATTGTCTACAAATAGAGGCTACAAAAGTGGATAAGGTTCATTTCGGGATAGACTTAAGTCAAAAATAGCAAAACCGTTGATATGAGTGGTCAGCACTCTACATCACGAATGGAAGAGATTGTGAAAGTTGTTCATAATAACCAAAATATGAAGTTATCTGAAGTAATGAATGAATCAATAACAAATTAAGAAGATAAACGTATTAATTGTTGATGTCTTCGGTTGTACTGTTGCGCATTATTGCCATAATTAGTCCCACTCAGAGAAACTTCATCCCTCTACTATGTGGCAATGTTACTGTGTCTACGGCTAACATTCTGCATAAAGAAGACTAAATAAAATTTAGCCATTTCTTGAACTTTCTTGCAATATTACTGAGGCTTCTCCCCATGGTCCAGGTTGCCTTTCATTTTCAATTAGGTAAAAAAGCTTGTGACATCCTTTTCATGAGTAATACACTATTTTTATATGAGATTATCTTACAAATGATTAATCTTAATGAGGATAAAATGTTCAAGCTATGCTATGAGAATAACTTTTAAAGGCATGACAGGGCCATACTTGTTCTCTACTATGAAAATTAAAATTGGTCTTGATTACAATAAAGACATGCATGAAAAGTTTGGATGTGCCTACACCCCAAGATTATAGACCTAATTTGCATAGATGACATCTGTTTGGAACTTTTGTGATATATGAGTTTGTAAAGTTTTAAAAAGTATACATTGTTTCACTAAAGATTTTGTGTTGATTTTTAACGAATTATGTTGTACAAGATATCATGTAATTCTAAGTCAAATGAGCACATATATTTCAGCATAAATAAATCACAGTCTAAAGAATCAAATCTATTGTCTCTATATAGAGCATGTTGCAATGGTTCGAGTATCAACAGGGAATAGATGGGTTCTAGTTGGACAGGTCTCATTCATGCTGCTTTTGGGTAATACTTTATGAAGAATTTGGCAAAAAAGGAACACCGATAGGTTGGATCAAATATTAAGTCCAGTGCTTGATGGCTTACCCAATTTGGTGCCAACTAGTACCACTGGAACGCCGGGGGCAAAATGCTGGAGTTCCGGGATCCACTGAACAATGTACACAAAATTAGAAAATGAGAGAGAAATCTGCAAGACATCCCAAAGTACTTAATAATACATAAAGAGACACAAGCATACCTTCTTCAACACATTCTCATAGCTAGCACAACTAACTAAAGAGAAAGCCAAGACAAAGACATCTGCACCCCTGTAGCTCAAAGGCCTTAGCCTGTTGTAATCCTCTTGCCCTGTGGAAGACATTAGAAAGAAAAATGGAACATAACAAGCTTTGACAATTTGACTTCACAAAATTTCTTTCAGGAACATAAGAAACCAAATTGCAGATGTTTTCCCCCAGTTATTATGATCACACACACACATATATCCATGAAAAATATTAGACAGTCAGAATTTTGTTGTCAAAATTTTTGCCAGAATAATGTAGCACTATTTCTAACCCTTGGATGGATTGGTGGTTTAAACTCCTTTGACTTATCCAACCACCCTCCTTGAATCTCATCAAATTCTGACCATGTAGCATTACTCTCTATACACACACATACATGTACAACTGAAAATAGGGGTAGAACAATTAACAAATTACCAGCAGTGTCCCAGAGGCCTAAATTGACAGTTGTGCCTTCAACTACCACATTTGCACTGAAATTATCAAACACCGTGGGAATATAGTCCTGATCACAAACCAACCCCACAAAGAGACGCCCAACATAAGGGAAAAGCCAATATCAAAGTCCAAACACAAGAAAGATAAAGATTCAACAGAAGCATCACATTGGCAAGCCAGATGACAAAGTTATGTTCTTCCACCAAGAATTACATTACTCCCTCCTTCCACAACTCATACATATTCATAAAAGACATTGATTTCATGAAATTTACGATGATCTCAAGAAAACACTAAACCATACTGAAGATACTATATAAGTGACAGCAAAAAGGGAGAGAATGAGAGAGATAATGAGTATGCAGCAAAGGAATTCATACGGTGGGGAACTTGTTGCTTGTGTAGCAAATGAGCATGCAGGTCTTCCCTACAGCTCCATCGCCAACTGTCACACACTTGATGAACCTTGAAGCAGTTGTAGCCATTGAAACCAACAACAAAACAAGAAGAAGAAGATATGAAGCTCTCTCAGAAGGGTTGTGTGTTTTGTTGAGTTTTACAAGTTGAAGCTTTTGATTAATAGAGAGAGAGAGACAAGGACAGAATGTGTTTCTGTGGCGGCACTTCACATGATTCTCACTTACTCCACTCCTTGGTCGTTGCTGTTGCTGTTGCCAGCACTTCCTTTTCTTTTTATCATCTTTTTCTTTTTTGCTTTTGTTCATTGTTTGGATTGGAAAATTAGATCCTATATTATTTAACGAGTTAAAATATGAAGTTCATGATAACATAGATACAACTATGTGTAAATATTATTAGTTAAAATAAAAAAGTGGGTTGGTTACCCACTCTTTAGTCATGTGTATAGTTTTTATTTCAAATTGTTATTATTATTTTTTTAAGGATGACGGGTGAAGTTAGTTAGGTGCACTTATAACTAACACCATGGTGCCTCTTGTCTTGTGGCCATGTAATGTGTGGTGTAGCCCATCATTCTCCACAGTCCATAGTGATAAACAAATATTAACAAACTTTTTCTTTTGTTTTATGTATGAAAATTTAGGATGAAGACCATGCCACTAGTTTCACAAATAGAGTTTATAATAAAGCAGTTATAAATTAAAATTCCTTTGATGTCAATAACTAACATAAGAGGATCATAATTCAATACATATTTTCTATATGAGACGTAGAAATTTAAGTTCAAACTTTTAGCAAAGTGTTTGGATATCTCAACCAATTCATAAAGAAATACATCCTTGAGTTCTTGAATTCCTCATGGTTTTCTTGGTTTCTCCTTAATTAAGATAATTATTTTTTTGACTGGTAATTAAGATAATTATTAATAGTTGTTATACTAAACTTATATTTTAATATCAAATTTACTCCATAAGCCAATGAGTTTGCAACTTAATTAGTATTAAGTCTTCTAAAGTGGGTGTTCGTTTTATAGGGGAAAAAATTAAATAACTATAGTATTAATTTCATCAATCCGAGCATTTATGAAACAACAATAAACGGAAAATCTTAAAGTGATAGATAATTTGTAATTTTTATTATAGCTTTTTTTGACTAATAATTCAGGATTTTTCGGCTTTGGACGCATAAAGATTCATCGGGTGAGATGGTTAAAACTTAAAAGGGTTGTGCTGACTTTATGGGGAGAAAAAGGACGGGGGACTACGCATTATTACAAGCATTAACAGGGTTGGTTGGAAGTTTAAGTAAACATTAAGTAACATGAATGATGAAAGGGGTTCGCACACAAAAGGATCAAGGCACACTCTTGTGCACGAAAATAGTACCCCTACATCATAATGACCACAAAATATGGCTGAAGTTATAATTCACCATCTTTGTGTTTTATGTTTCTTAACAATGGGTTGATGCATTATTGTTGTTTTTTCTATTACCTTTTTCTTTTTGGTGTGATTCTTTCACATTGTCGATGCTTTAATTGAGGCAATTTAAGATGCTTATGCTTGAACATTAATCTCCATAATAATGCCTATTGTTTTTTGTGTTCCCAACCGCAGGTCATTTGGAGTGTGAAATTAGGATTTTTCCCTTAAACAATGCGTTTGATGAAAAATGGGTTATGAGAATTACTACTTGGATAATTACTAGAAGATCAAAAATTAAAAATAAAAAATAAAAAAAATCAACGTGTTCAACTATTGAATTGTATATAAATTTGAGTAGAACATTTCAATGCAATTACATAAGAAATCTAAAGACAAATAAAACAGTATAATAAAAGAATGTTTGATTTTTTTGTCTAAATTATTTTGTTTAAGGAAAACAAGTGTCGAATTACCTGAACAAAAAATAAATTTTGAAATTAAGTATGTATAAAATGTTATGTTACATAACTACAAAAGCAAATACGTCTTGCATTTTTTTTTTTTGAGAAAAAAAATTCATAAAGAAGCCTAATGATACTTACAAATCAAAAAAGATGTATTAAATCTAAATTTAATAAGAAATGCTACAAGAATAATGAGAATTAGCAGTGGACAATTTACGACAGATCAATCCCCCACTAATTTGCGGTAGAAATGGAATGCAAACAAGTGCCAAAAAAAGGGGGAAAAAATTTTTGTGGGAAAAAAAACTGGTCACTAATATTAATTTTCATTTAATTATTCGTTTGAAAGTGATTTGCGACGACATTTACCGCAGATAAATAAGAAAAAAAAAATCAATGCAGTTTGTGGCAGCTTTCAAGATAATTAATAAAAACATAAATCTTCTTGTTTGTAGTGGTTTCAGCAGCTGCTAAATGCTAATTAATCCAGAAAATTTAAAAGAAGAAAAGAAATGTGTTGTTGTTTGTAGCGGCTTTGGCCATTGCTAATTAAAAAGAAATATAAAAGTAATAAATAAATCTTGTTATTTTTGGCAGCAAAAGCTGCTGCTAATTAGAGGAGAAAAAGTTTATCACTAATTAAAGATGAAAAGGTCACCACAAATTAGAGAGACAAAAGTCATTGTAAATTAGAGGGAGAAATGCCACCGTAAATCAGAAGGCAAAATGTCACCACAAATTAAAGAAGGAAAAAATTTCCACATAATAAGGGGGATGAGCTGTCACTATTAATTAGTAGCCTTGGAATATGCGGCAGCATGTTTGCTGCAAATCCACCACAAAACCGCTAATTAGTGGTGGATGTTACCAAATTGGTGACTTCCTTGTAGTGAAATAAATGTATTTTATTTTTTAAATTAACCAACAATATGTGGCTTTATTTCTTACCTAAAAATTATCAATGTCTAAGTATCTCTCACATTAGAGACGAACAAAAAAAGTATTGTAATTTAAAGAATATGATGCGCCTCATTTCAAAATGAACTTAAATATTTCTCTCATTTATAAGACTATTAAAATAGAAATATTCATAAGAGAAAAAATATCAACAAAGGGGATATGAAAACATCCACAAAAAGGTTTGCAAAATCAAAACAAAAGACACAAAATCTTAAGCAATATAACAAAAAAAAAAAATTGGTGACGCTGCCATCAAAGAAGAAAGATGGCAGCCTCCTAAACAACACTCGCATAAGAGAGAGAGAGAGAGAGAGAGAGAGAGAGAGAGATTATGGCCTACTTCGTATTGCATCTTTTTATAGAAACATAAATATGCATATTTATATATGAGTGATGATAATATATAGTTTCATGTATATGGTAAATCTTACACATGATAACATATTCACCTTTTAAAATATAATTTAAAATTATATATAATTATTTGAGTCATAATTACAGTTTGTCATGAACTCGAGACTAAATTATGTATAGTCACTTATAATATAAAAATGTATCATTTAATGATATCTCTCAAAGTCTGTGTGTAAATCCCACTTATAATTCATTAATTCTACTATATCATATTGTTGTTATATAATGAATATTTATCTACATCTTACTCTTTTAATTCACTCCCCCTGTGGTTATTAGTTATTTTAGGGAAAAAAATTCTAGTTCATCCATCATTTTTAAAAAACTAATGAATTATGCATTGTTCTATCACTTAATTTACTCTGAGTGTAAATAAGTGATAATTAAAATTAACATTATAAAATTTCCTCTATTCCAAAATATTTATTGTCTTAAATAAGAGATTAATTTCGATACTTTTGTAAAAAAATTTACATTATCATCTAATTATATGCTATCAAAAGTGTAATTTTTGGTATGGTAATTATAAAAATCAAACACTTTTTACACTAATAATATATCAAAATTACAATGTGTCTAGATTCATTTTAGGTAAAAATAATATAGTTCAACTTCTTAAATCATTATACATTGTATTTAGTCTCATAATTTATTTTTCATTCATTTTGGTTTCTTAACTTGCAAATTGTTAAGTAAATTTGTCTCAATTAATGAAAAAATGATAACAGCTAATGGCTCTCTCATGGTGACTTATACGGCATTGACAGTCAAAGACTAATTTAAAAGCAAAAAATAAATTAAGAGATGAAAGTACTTTTTCTTCAAAATAACATTATTATGTTATATGGTAATCCTCAATTAACAGATAAATTCAAGTCATAAGGCTGTTGGAAAAAAATTGAATCCAAGTAAATAAATCTAACGCTTAATATAAGCTACAAGGGTAATGTCAAATTTCATTAAATCTAAACTCATAAGACTGCTGCTAATGTACAAGTTGTTCAACACTTTCAAAATGAGTGACTTAACTAGATATGATATTATTTTTCCCAACATACACAAAATAACTTTACTATATCGACTAAGTCCAAAATGACACTATTATCTCCAACATATACAATTCTAACACGATGAAAATGACAAGTTATATTACTAACTCCCATCACATTTTTGCAGGTTGAATGTCACTATGCAAAGTGTTCCCTCGACCACTTTTGGCTACTGTTTCTTTAGGTGTTTGTTCTGAGATGTTCTCTTGACCTCTTTGTGCATGGCTTGTCTTCTTATTAGAAGTATCCAAGATATAAATAAATAGAAGTCTAGGAATCATTGATCGGCAAAACTGTGACAAAAACTCCATTTTAAAACCTTTCATTTGTGAGGATTAAGCTGAATGAGATGCGAGTTGGTTTGATGAAGTTTGCCTCCAAGATGGCTATGAGGGCTGAGGTACATTGAGACCTAAGAACTGAGGTGCAAGTTAAGATGTCTAAGATGGATTAGGTGCTGGTTGAGAAAGCTGAGAAGGTTTGCCAAAGACCCAGTAAGTGCACTGTTACATGTTAACTTGTGGAATGATCTGCCACATTTTCATACTTCACGTTGATTCGTTGAAGCCCTTTTCACTCAGTGTATATATTGGCATCACTGTTATAACTCAGAATTTGCTTTTATTTTGTATTTTAATGACATCTGATATTACTCTCATGAATTATAGATGTTGAATTTACTTACTTGAAGCCTTTCCACTCAATGTACATATTGGCATCACTATTATAATTCAGTATTCGCTGTTATTTTGTATTTTAATAAAATATGAGATTACTCTTATGAATTTACTTACCTGGCTTTAATTTTATTATTTTTGGCGCAATCACAATATATATTTACAGGTTTATCTTATTTGACATGCTAATTTGTTTATTTTTCATTTAACTGTAAAAGCATAAGTGATATGTGGTCTATTAATAAGAATTACTTTTCTGTAATTTGAACTCACATTTTTCTCTTCAAAATTTAAGATCATTTACCAGTGTTTTTTTTTTTTTTGTTAACCACCCTAATTAACCTTCAATGAGTGGCTTTAATTTTATTTGTTCGCACTTAATCAATAGAATATCATTTGAATGATCACACACATTGTTAATAAACTATCATTTAATTTGATTAATCACACAGAAGTGCCATTTAGGTCTGAAATTTTTTTTTTAATAAAATTTTATCAATGAATATTAATAGACATAAATTAAAAAATTAATATTTTCCATTCATTTTTTGATTACTTAAGAAATTTATATTCTCAAATCTAATAAACAATACAAAAACTTACATTCCTTTAATACTTAACTAATGCCGTGACAAGATAATAAATAAGTTTCATGCACGTTTTTTCAGTGCCCCTTTAAAATTGAAAAATACTAGTTTTTCAACTATTTATATTTAAGAATCAGTCATGTGTTTTACTAATTTAAAAACTATTAAAATTTTAAAATTGATTTTTAATAATATTTGAGATATATAATACTTGTGATTAAAACTAAATAAACAAGACACCAATACCCCATAAAAACAAGGGTTGCAAAAGGAAATCCCAAGTTTCACTTTGCGCTTTGCAGTAGGTTTGAAATTTGCAAAAGGTTTCCCTCCTTTATTTCACCCATCTCTGTATCTGATGATGGACTCAGTGGTGAGGGTCTTTTGCATGCATACGAAGCCAAACTTATCGCTGCCATGGCAGCAAAAGAAGCAGTGCAGGTCAAGCAGTAGTGGGTTCGTGATTGGTGGGAAGAGGGTGCTAATGAATGCTCCCTCGGTTGTGCATTACACGCAGGTGAAAGTCAAGAAGCGTCCTCCGATACCAAGTACTTGGGCACCATCCTCACCATTGGAACCTAGCGCGACATTGGTAATATTATTGTTATTAACTAATATTTTTGCAGCACCGTCCCTTATGCACTAGGTTAAATATGGTATTTGAAACAGCTTTGAGTTGTTGCAATTATAAGATTAAGGATGTATCAATACTCCCTTCCTGTAATTACACCACAACAATTTTTCCAAACATTTTTCCCAATCTCTCTTCCACCTCACCCCGCTGCCTCATCGACGACTGCAACTCTGATGCCACCGCTGACGACTGTAACCTCAACATCGTGACGGGACAATGTAGCTTATGTGGGTGAGAACCCAAATCCACATTGACCCCATCAAACCCAAATCCACACCGACCCCATCAAAAATTCAAGTGCTCCATTGAACCCAATGGAATCAATTCACATATCAAACACCTAATCTACACAAACACCAATCCTATAAAAAAAAAAAGTACTATACTTCAAATCTAAGCACATAAAGAAGAACCAAATTTAATGAAAAGAAAAATGTTGCCTTGACTAGTGGGTTTCTGACAAATGAATCTATCATTGGCGAGGTTGATGGAGGAAGGAAGAGGAATATTGGGGGGCCACTCCGAAAACCGTTCCGATGAGGTTGATCTAGACTTGCATTTGGGTCAAGTCGTCAACAGTCTCCACTGTTGTCTTGAGGTCGGTCATGGGGTAACTGGCGAAGATGGTGCAGTTTCTAATTGAATCTCCGGCAGCGGCGGCGTATCTCTTGCAGCAGGTTCCAAAACCCTGGTGATGACTTAGAGGAGGCTGATTCGATTGCGAGCTTGGATCATGAATGCGGTGTAGTGGCCAAAATCGAAGTTTATCGACAGCGATGGTTGACGCGGCGGAAGGAGCTGATTCACTGGTGGTAGCTTGCATGCAATTACTCCTTCGACGAGAGATGTTGCAGGGGATGGAAAGTGAGGAGAAGGGAGTGGGATAAGGTGAGATACAATGGATAGAGAGAGATAGAGTGATATTTATGGCAGACCAAAATAAGTACGTGTATAGGTCTCAACATGCAACCCGTTGGATCACATGGTGCATAGCGCACCATTTTTAAGGTGGTGCATATTAAAATGCGCCTATTTTTGCCCCATGTTTTCATGGGTTGATTTTGACCTCCTTATTCTTTATTATTTTTTTATTATTTTTTCAATATTTTTAAAAATAAAGTATATATTATTTTATTTATTAACCAAACTACAATGAAACGTGGCTTTTTAATAGTAGTTTTGAAATTAAATGAGTCAACAAATAATCTGCTAAAGAGAATGGAAAATGATTAAAAATGTGTATGAGGTAAAAGAAGATTTTGATGAGAAACTTTTAACTTTTTAATTGAACAAATTAAAATGATGTACCTTTGAAGTCCCAAATTGAAGCTTCTTATTTTTTATTTTAGCTGCAAAAACCCTAAAACCTAAAGCCAAGGATGTTGCTTCTTTTTAATTTTCAATTTCATCATCCAAAATTCCAAAATCACTACCAAATTACCATATATATACATTCTCAACCATCAAATCTCATTAATTTCTATCTAGCTTAAGGGAGAGCCTACTCCAATTCCAAACTATTAAATAATCACCCATAATATCAATAAACTATCATTTGAATATTCACACATAAGTACCATTTAGGTCTGAAATAAAGAGTAGAAATTTTTTTTTTTTATAAAATTTTACTAATGAATATCAATAGACATAAATTAAAAAATTAATATTTTTCGTTATTTTTTAATTACTTAAGAAAGTTATATTCTCAAATATAATAAACAACATAAAAACTTACATTTCTTTAATACTTAGCCAGTGCCATGAGTCTATGACAAGGTAATAAATAAGTGTTGTGCACGTGTTTTCAGTACCTTTCATAATATTCAATGCATGTTTGTTTCTATTTTTATAAAATTAATTTTAGGTAGAATTGATTTTAAGATAAAATAATTTATAGTATATTTGGAAAAATTTTCAGCAGCATTAGAATCGATTTTGATTAAATTTTGGATTGTTTGATTATATATTTCTAGAATTAATTCTTGTCTCCAGAATTGATTATGGAAGAAGTAAAGTTTTTTTACTTTATGTCAGAATTACTTTTAGAGGAATTACCAAATATAAATTACTTTATTTCAAAATCAATTTTATAAAATCAATTCTCTCTAAAATCAATTCTATAAAAGTAGAATCAAATATGCTATTATATTTAATAATTTCTCTAAAAGTGATTCTGATAGAAAAAAAATTTCACTTCTCCTAAATTCAATTTCAAAGACAAGAATTAATTTTGACCTTACTAAATCAAATACCATCAAAATGGACTAGAATTAATTTGGTGCTCCAAAATCAATTTTTGCGGGCATCCAAACACACTATCAATAGTATTAGTACTTTTCACTTATTTGTATTTAAGAATTAGTCATATGTTTTATTAACTTAAAACTATTTAATACTTTTTAATTATTTGTATTTAAGAATTAATCACACATTTTACCAATTTAAGAATTAACTCAATGTGATATACAAAAGGTAATTACTAGAATGTAGACTCTGTAATTTTTTTTAAAAGATATTTAAAATTTATAATACCTGTAATTAAAATTGAATTAAAAACATTTACCAATACCTCATAAAAACAAACAAGTGGTGCAGAACGAAATCCCAAGTACCACGTTGCGCTTTCCAGCAGGTTCGAAATTTGTGAAAAGACAATCAAATTTCGTTTGGGTTCCCTCCTTCATTTCATTCGTCCCTTTGTCTGCGTATGAATAAATCTCACACTCACACCACAACACAACACACTCGTCAACAACAACAAATGGGAGACAACAAACGTAAGAGAGGTCGAAAACCCAAAAACCCCGCCCCCGAAACCCTAGACTTCCCCCCCACCACCACCGCCGCCGCCACTTCCTCCGCCGCCCCTAACGCCACCGCCAGCCCTTCCGCCATGGACGACGTCTTCTCCGTCGGCAACGTCGAGCTCATCGACACCACCGCCTCGCCACATCACCGTCGCCGCCGCGGCCGCCCCAAGAAGAAGTTCCCCAACCACTCCGACAGGGCGGGCCGCCGCCCTCCCGTAGACGCCAACGGCGCCGTCGAAGTGGCGGCCCCCGCGGCGGAGGCGATGGAAATGGAGGAGGACTCGTTGTGGGAGAGCGTGGTGCCGGGCCGGGTGGTGCCGGCGATGGACTCCGTGGTGAAGGTGTTCTGCGTGCACACGGAGCCGAATTTCTCGCTGCCGTGGCAGCGGAAGAGGCAGTACAGCACGAGCAGCAGCGGTTTCGTGATTGGTGGGAAGAGGGTGCTGACGAATGCTCACTCTGTTGAGCACTACACGCAGGTGAAGGTCAAGAAGCGTGGCTCCGATACCAAGTTCTTGGCCACCGTCCTCGCCATTGGAACCGAGTGCGACATTGGTAATATTGTTAATAATAATAAACCCTCTCTCTTTTTGTTGCCACCTCTTGGATTCTTTAATTTATTGTTATTTGGAAAGCAAATTTAGTTCTTGGACTTGTGGTTTGTGGTAGTGGGGTTGTCTTCTTGATTTAGATTAGTGCGTGGTAGTTTTGGGGAAGCCAACATTCAATGGAGTTCCAATGTACATTTTTTGCATCTCTGAAGTTTTGCTTGATTATTGCACGCTGACTTGCTTCAATTTTATGCACTTCGTTTTGTATGTAAAGGGTTTAGAGAGAGATGTAAACCATAGGATTTATATTGGGTGGATGAAATGGAGGAGTACTTTAGGTATTATTTGTGATATAATAAAAAGTAGCACTTAAGTGAAAATTTTTGTGCACAACTATACCGAGAACAATGTATGGGACTAGATGTCGGATGGTAAAAAGCCAAAAAAAAAAAAAAAAAACTTATTGTTGAAGGATGAGTGGACATGCTAGACAAATGAAATTAGGTGTGAATGCATTAGAGAGAAAGTTGGTGTAGTGCTTATTATGGAAAAGATGGTAAAATCTTGTCTTAGGCAGTTTGGACATATATGGAGAAGGCCTGTATAAGCTCAAGGAAGGAGGGTTGATCAGATGGAAGGTAGTCTGGTAGTTAGAGATAGAAGTAGACCTGGAAGAACCATAGGAGAATCTATTAAAAGAGATTTAGATGTTAATGGTTTGAATGTAAATATAATTGTGATAGGGCACTATGCCATTGTCTGATCCATATAGCTGACTCCACGTAGTATAACAAGATAAGGCTTAGTTGTTGTTTTGTAAAGCATAAAGACTGAATCATTCTGTGCACGAGGTGTACAAGATATTGGATAATAGAGCATGATAATTTGTATAATTTATTGACTATGAATGTTCTAAAAGGACTAGGATTGTAAGACAGCAATAGTGCAGGGAATCTGCTGTTTTATGAAACTAGTTATATAATCATAAAACAAAAGTAATGAGGATAGGAAGAATGAACTGCATGGATTCTCCTCATTATGTGCTTCAGCTTTTATGTATTCATACTAAATTTAGGGGGAAAGGGTGGTTACGGAATTTCCAATGTACCACGTCTTAAGTGTAACAAAGGATGGTTTTAGCTTAACTTTCTAATATGAATTCAAATTAATGCATTTGATTTTATACTTGCAGCCATGCTTACAGTTGATGATGATGAGTTCTGGCAAGGGATGTCACCTGTAGAGTTTGGGGATTTGCCCACACTGCAGGATGCAGTCACTGTTGTAGGATACCCAATTGGTGGAGACACCATTTCTGTAACCAGTGGTGTTGTATCGCGGATTGAGATTCTATCTTATGTCCATGGTTCCACTGAACTTCTAGGTTTACAGGTTAGGTTGAAATGATTGATCTTCCAAATTTATCACCTTGTTACGTTTTATTTAACATTTCCTGATTTTCGGTCATCAAGGTTGTTTTTGCAGATAGACGCTGCTATAAATTCTGGCAATTCTGGTGGGCCTGCATTTAATGATAAAGGAAACTGCGTGGGGATTGCATTTCAGTCCCTCAAGCATGAAGATGCGGAGAACATAGGTTATGTCATTCCAACACCAGTTATCATGCATTTCATCCAGGATTATCAGAAAAATGGACGATATACTGGTAAGATTATTGCTGTGTACTAAGATGCAGATTTCATTTATACAAGTTGTTCCATTGAGCATGGTGGAATTTGAGTATTGAAGTTTTATTTATTTAGACCTTTCTTTCTTGATTTTCTGTTAGGGTTCCCTATTCTTGGAGTTGAGTGGCAGAAAATGGAAAATCCTGATCTACGAATGGCAATGGGCATGAGACCTGATCAGAAAGGTGTGCGGATTAGAAGAGTTGATCCTACTGCTCCAGAATCTAAGGTTTTGGAGCCATCAGATGTTATTCTTAGCTTTGATGGGGTTGATATTGCCAATGATGGAACAGGTGAGTGGTTATTTTTCTATTTCATCATACATACATGCACACTATCTGGCTTACATTTGCTTAGGTACACTTTGCTTAGCTACTAAAGGAATCTTTTGAGAGAACTTATGATTTTGTATTTGATAGCAACTATGACGAAATAGTGGTAAACATGTGACCTCTTTTAGACACAATGGCAACATTTATATAACATGTCACAGCTCCACAGTTTATCTCCCATATTACAATCTTTATATAAATTACCTATTTCATGACTAAGAAAGTGCCTTGTACACAACAACTATTTGTATAGCATCGATTTAATCTATTTCTCTTGAATCTCTTCTGATCTGTCCATTTATAAAATTTGCTGTTTGTATTAGTACTTCTTTAATGACTTAGGTTTGGTTCTACTGATTTCAATTTAGATATGATGAAGAGGAAAGAAAAAATCGAAACTCTGCCATCTCTCATAAGTCGAAATACATTACTCAATCACTTCTGGGTCTTATTATGAAGTTTAAGTGTTTAACAATGAAGTCAAAGTCCATATTTGTGCACTGTTTTCTCTGTGTGTTTAGATAGCAATAATGAAATTTTTTGTTAGTCAACCATATCTCCTGACTCCTTTGGCCAATATGATATTTATATTGACTGTTTGGGCTTAATATTCTGTCATATAATGCTTTGCACTGCTGGTGTTCTTTTCAGTTCCATTTCGCCATGGAGAGCGCATTGGTTTCAGTTATCTCATATCCCAGAAATATACTGGAGATAATGCTGCAATTAAAGTATTGCGAAATTCAGATATTCTTAAATTTGTCATTAAACTTGATAGTCACAGAAGGCTCATTCCAGCGCACAGCAAGGGCAGGCGTCCCTCATATTATATCATCGCAGGATTTGTTTTTACAACTGTTTCAGTTCCATATCTTCGTTCCGAGGTTCGTGGTTAATTCAGCATCCCTTCTCTTTTATAACTCAGCTATTACATGTCTTGGTGATGCTTTTGGTTTCTACTATTGTTTATATTATATAATTGTTCTTTCTATGTTTCTTAATCGAAGCGTATTTAATTGCCTGATACATCTGTTATGTTTAAATTTATTCTGGCCTGACAATATTTGCCTGATATGGAAAACTGTTCAATATTGCTGCATGAAACTTAACAGCGTCATTTTTTTTCTGAGAAGATTATTGAGATGTTTAGAAGTTTAGCATTATTTGTGACTTTTAGAAGTTCACTATAGTAACATAGTGAACTGTACTGATGAAATTATAATATGGTTTTCGTGTACAAGTGAGTATTGTGGTTCAGCTGAATGTATTATATTCTTCTGCCAGCTGCATTTAGATGGCTCATAGCGTGTGACAGGCTCTATGCAGTGGATGTGGTCCTGTATAAAAGTTGGAGCGGATGGTTAAGTTGATTTCTTTTTTTTTTTTTTTTTTTAAAGGTGAATGGTTAATTTGTTCAAAATAGAAAGTGATGTATTTAACCCAGTTCAGTTTGTATTAAGAATAAGTTTAGTCCGTCTAGTGACATTCAGGTTTTTGAAATTTACTATTATATAAATGTTTCACATTAAGGTGTCATGTCGTGTTCGTGTGCCATGTGTTACACCTTGTCTCTTGTAACTCTATGATCTACTTCACTTTTGACATTAATGAGTAAATTTCATTAATACAACATGCACTAAGCTCTCTCATTGAGCCACACTTTTCCATCTCAACTTTTTGTGTATGAACAGTATGGAAAGGATTATGAGTATGACGCTCCTGTCAAGCTTTTGGATAAACTGCTGCATGCAATGCCGCAATCACCAGATGAACAACTTGTTGTGGTCTCTCAGGTATGCTCTCTTTGTCAGTCTCTCTTTGATTCTGTTTCCTTTAAGTATTTTATCAAGTCTGACTGTCTCTTTGACACATTAAAGGTGCTGGTGGCTGATATCAATATTGGATATGAAGAAATTGTTAACATCCAGGTTGATAATGGCTATTTTCCATTTTTTTTTTTTTTAAATTTTTTTTAAGCTTTCCCTCCAAATAGCTATGTTGGCTTAACCTCTTAAATGCTGATCCCTTCTATTTCTGTATATTTGCGAAGGTCCTTGCTTTTAATGGTAAACCTGTGAAAAATCTCAAGAGCTTGGCCACTATGGTAGATAGCTGCAATGATGAATACCTGAAATTTGATCTAGACTATGATCAGGTACCCTCTCGATCCCTCTGTTTTAAGTTTCTGTGAAACACGGCATTAGCTCTTATATTAACTAATAATCTCCTATGCAGATAGTGGTTCTTCGCACAAAGACTGCAAAAGCAGCTACTCTAGATATTCTTGCAACACACTGCATTCCATCGGCTATGTCCGATGATCTTAAGTCATGATTGGATTGCAGTGTAGGTAGATTCTGCATATAGATTGGTGTTTCATGTGGAGTATCTGGCTAACAAAGATGCAGATGTGTAGGCTGGACTTTAGCTTTCTGTTTTAGTTGGTAGATTGTTTCCCTACATGGTATTGGCAGCTATAGAGTGTTTTATTCAAGTGCGGATACCTCACTGGGGACAGGTGACACTACATTTTGCAAGGGGTGGTAGATAGCTAAGCGGGATTTACAGTTGTTTTCCGGTATATTTTTTCTTTTTGAATTTTGAGGGGGCTGAGCAATGTAGAGTTTCCACTACTTTCACCAGTGTGATGTCTTTTTGACTTACCCTAAGCGGGTAATACGAAACAGAACTATAGATTGGTGGAAGTTTCCTGAAAAGAAAAAAAAGGGTTATTTCATACCTGGTGTCTGTTGATTTGAATAAGTTGAAGGTAAAGATAATTGATTTATTTTTAAACTTATTTTCTGTTTTTAAATTTGCTCTCTAATTCTAAGGAACAAATATTTCAAATTTACTATCAAATTTTTAAAAATTGAACAGATTTATCCTCTTCATAAATAATGTTAATTACATTAACTGAAGAATCATATCATATCTACCATCAGAGTTTATAAATATAATGTAAATGGCGTTTAATGTGACAAATTTTATTTTTAAATGTACATTCTAATGCAAGAAATGACGTTGTCATTTGGAACGTAGCGTACGTGTTTAAGAATGTTTATTATTTAAAAGATGAATTTTAAAATATAAAATACTTAAGAAAACTAATCAATTATTTTTTTTCGCTAGATCTAATTTAGATGAACCAGTAGGCCCGATCAATGGTTGTGCTATTGCATAGTTTTCACGGTGACTCGAGTAGAGGACTCGCTTGTGGAGAGGTGGATGATAGTCCATCAACATGGAGGCCTTTTCCAGCTCCCTCTTTGGATTGTGCCCATAATACTGTGTAAAATCCGATGACGATTACTAGCGCGCCAATTACGCTGAAAGTAGAGTGGGAACACTTTTGAGTCAATTGAAATAGGTCAGCTCAGCTGTGAGTAAAGTTTGCATAAAAATTTTATCTTTCTTGCAGTAGGGTTTGAGTGCAATTCTATTATTGACAACTTGACATTCCAAAACAAATTCCCATCATTCTGGTGGAAAAACATAGCCAAGGTTGTTTACTAAGTGAGAGTTACCTGCCAACATGGAGTGTGTCACCAAGGAAGACAACACTCGAGAATGCAGCAATGGCAATCCCCACAGGCTTGAACATGGTAACAAATACGGGCCCTTTTCTATTTATGCACCAAGTCAGAACAGAAAATGTCACCACGCTTCCAAAAGTTGCCTGCAATGTTGTTTTCCACATAGGAATGAGCTTTGCAATGAAGAAACCCTGGATATTTACAACTTGTTCATGTGCTTGTTTCTAGTTTTTGTTTTGGTGGCTAGTATGTGCTTACTGAATAGAATATGGAGATGAGCTCAACGTCGGGCCTTAGTTTCCAGGCATTTGGATCTCTGACTACGATCAGAGAAAGTATAGCACATTGGATGGTTCCAAACAGGCAATAGAAGGCTACTATGGTCAACTGAGATGGATATCCTTTGAGAATTGCTGCCTACAATTATTTTCAAGCAAATCAGATTTATATATTCTCATACATAATTAATCGCTGACATTGAAGTCCTAAGCAATTTATGTGGTGTTAAGTGGTCCAATAAAATTTGGTTGGCATCTCACCTGAGCAATATTCCAGATTGCAAGAGATATAGAGGCAGTGGCAAGGAAGAGACCCCCAATGACCCAGTTACTAGTAGTAGTTTCTGCCAACATTAGTCGGAATGCTTGTGACGTAGAATATTGAATTTGTAAACCACCAATTGGACTGCCCTTGTAAAGGGTCACGATTAATGCTCCTGATATCGACAGCACTGCTCCCACGATTTTGATCCGGCTTATTGTGCTTCGAATATCCAACTTCTCCATCCTAAAATGGTTTTCAAGGCAGCGACATAATCCAATTGTTATGCATAAATATAAACTTTGCAAACTCCTATATCCTAATACGATCATTTGACTATTTTCCTATGACAACAATATATTCCCGTTCCAGGTCTGATGCTACAAGTAACAACATAAAAAAAAAAAAAGAAAAAAAAGCCCGAGTTATACAACTCAATAATGAACTCTATCTCACAATGTGTTTGAAAATCTCCTTATCTGTAGTGTACATATACATTAAGTAAAAGTAAAGGACCTAATTACCTGAAGATGACCGCTAGCGCAAAAGTGATTGCCGGAGTCAAGTTGCTCATAGCAGATCCAAGGGTGGGTGAGCTATAGCTTATGCCGGTGAAAACACAATTCTGCATCACGGTTATGCTGCAAATCTCCAATAACAAAAAAATCTTCATTTCCTCTTTAATGTTAACCTTTTTTCCTTTTTTCTTTTTTCCTTCAAAGAAATAAGAAAAGTAAGATATGATGCAATTTACTTACACAACACATACCCAACAAGGCCGAGGAGGAAGAATTTGCATAGAGGGGAGAAAGAGAGGGGTGGTCTTGTTGTTCTGCGAACAAGAGGAAGAAGAGAAGTAGATAACTTTGGTGAAAGAGAAAGAGTGAGAAGGGAAAGAAGGTGATACCTGTTGATGAAGAAAGAGGAAGGGAGGAGTATCAAAGTGGCAAGAGCATTTGAGTAGACAACAAAGACATAGTGGCTCATCCCTCTGGACATGGCTGCTTTGCTCAGTGTGGTCAACCCAACATCAAGGCACTCCACAACCACCATGGCTACAAATGGAGTCCATTCCAGCAAAGAGCTTCTCACTCCCATAACACCCATTACTCTGATTCTGTGTGTCAAGTCTAGCACAACACAAATGTTGGGAAGTGGGTGGTAAGAGAGACTCAATCTGGAACAGTAAGCAAAGCAATGATTACTCAAGATCAAGTATTGGGTTCATGATCTCAGCAACTTACACCCACAACAATAAGAGGAATTGAGTGCCCTTTTTCATGCCTATGTACGACAGGATAATTACCATAGGCACCTACTTTCTTACTGAAATTTATTAATTTTTCTTGGCACGGTTGTCCTTTTTTTTTTTTTTGAGAAACATTTTTTAGTTTTCGAAAGTTACTAAGAAATACAAATAATTGTAAATATTTTTAATTTTTTCCATTAAATTATATAAATGTAGATTGGTTCTTATTTTTTTAACATTAGACGATTTTTTATTCGCGAATGATTTATGTTTTAAATCAGGAGCCCATGTTCGTATGTTTTTTAAATAACATGAACAACAGTAGTTTTCAGCTTTGACAAATTAGTTCTTCTATTTTTGTGGAGCATAACAGTGTCATTTTTAAAGAAAAAGGATAAAATAATTTTATCACATATAAGCCTATATAAAAAAAGAATTTAATTAGTATGCACTGGTAGTGTAAACTAGTTTTACACTATCAATCAATAGAAATAGGAAAAAATGAGAAATTATAGTAGATCCTTCATTATAATGAGTGATTATTTGTGTGAGTTGACATTTTTCAATATTTCTATTGGCTGACAATGTAAAATTATTTTACACTATTAGTGTATTTAAATTAAATTCTTAAAAAAATTGGCATTATATATATATATATATATATATATATATATATATATATAATAGTTAATTTATATAAAAAAATTATCTTTTTTTATAGTTTTATCTAGTCTTCTTAGGTTTTTTAGTAATTTATTCTATAAATAAACATATTTTTATAAATAAAAATAAGAAAATAAATGTGTTTGGTTTAACTTTTGGAAGAAGGTCTTTTGAAAAAAATTTTTTTAAAAGAAGACTTTTTAAAATAATAATTTTTGTTTGATTTGAATATATCAAAAGTAAGTTTAGGAGAATAAATTTTGTTTGGATATGATAAAGTAAAATCACTTTTGATTGTTAATGTGAGAGTAATAGTAAGATTTTTTTTCAAAAGGTAAAACTTTTTTTGAAATTTCAAAAAGTCTTTTGGCGTTTTAAAAAAAAACCTTTACATACCTAAACACATTAATTATTATGCATTTTTATTCTAATTCCAATAAAAAGCTTTCTAGATCTTCTAAAAGTATAACCAAACGAGTTATTAAAAGAATAATTTTTATTTGATTTAAATATATCAGAAGTAAATTTAAGAAAATAAATTTTGTTTGGATATAATAAAATAAAATTATTTTTGGTTGTTGGTGTGAGAGTAATAGTAAGATTTCTTTTCAAAAAGTCTTTTTTTAGAATGAAAAATAACTTTAAGGATATTTATCCAAAAAAAGATTTTTAGAATTTTAAAAGGCTTTCTAAAAAAGATCTTTATATACCAAACATATTAATTACTGTACATTTTTATTCCCATTTCAATAAAAGGTCTTATATACTAATATCATGTTAAAAGATCTTCTTTTAAAAGACCTTATTTCAAAAATTAAATCAAACATCATTTTAATGTCATTTTGCTATTTTTTTTTGGTACATAATGTCACGTCGCTACTTGCTATGCTACCCAAGTTTTAATTTCAAGACCTTAAAATAAAGTTTCCGTAATCCAAATTTAATACACGCTGCTACTAATAAGTTAAAAAGCAAATATTTATTTGGACTACACTAATTTGTATTTGAAGTCAAAGCTCCTAACGTTTTTTTTTTTTTTTTTTTGACAATATAGCACAACCACTAATTCAGCGAGGCAAGTAAAATAAAATAAACCTTTTTTTTTTTTTTGGTGGTAGTAAGTCCATCGCATTACCTGTGCTGTCGTTTATTATTATTATTATTATTATTACTTGATTGGAAAAAAGGATAAGTTTTTGACATCACTTTTTTTACGCTATGAATAAATATATTTGAGAAAAAATAAACATTTTTTTTGTTGAACAAGAATAAAAATTTTAATTTTAGCGTATTCTAAGTATAATTTTTTTATATAATTATTTGATTATGTATTATTATATAATTATAGTTTTTGCACATTGGAATAAATTTATAATATTAATTAATAGAAACTCAAAAAATTACAAAATTATAGTAAATAACTATTCAATATAATAATTATCTAAATGATTTAATAATTTTTAAGTTTCTATTAATTTATGATATATAATTATTTTATATTGTCAATATATATAAGTTATTTTTTATTTTTTAAAAAAGTACTCAATCTTTATATTTATTACTTTAAAAATTTTGAATTTTATTTTTTTGGTAATAAAATTATGAATTTAATTTTGATATACTATTAATTTAAAAATATTTTACACAAATATATAATTATATATTATCATATCAATAAAAATATTTGATTTAACCACTAACTATTTTAAAAATTTTATAAATAGAAAATTATAGTATTATTGACAATATATCAAAAATAATCTCATAAATTATATATATATTATAATAAATATATAATTAATAACAACATCAGACTCATCAATATGAAAATATATTAAAGTTAATCTCATTTATAAAAACATTTTCCCATACGTACGAAGTTATAAATTAAATCATATAACATATCATTATTTTTAACAACCACGACCAATGGTATGACTGATTGTTTGGTATTAATTTAGGGTATTTTTGTTTGTGATTTTTTTAGACAAAAAATCAATTTTCATATATTTAGATAATTTTTGAAAAATAATCAAAATTTTAAAAAAATTATTTTCAACTTTTTTATAAAAATTAAAAGAGTAGCTTTTAAAAAAGTTAATTTTCAATTTTTTCAATTATATATAAAATTTTTAAAATTTTAAATTATTTTTTAAAAAATTTAAACAAATTCACTCTTATATGTCCTGTCAATATAAAATAATTTCATACTATCAATTAATAAATTTTGAAAAAAAGGACAAATTATATAGTAAATAATTATTATAATGGATAATTACTCATTATAATTTATTATTTTTCTCAAATTCTATTGGTCTACAATACAAAATTATTCTATTTTATCAATATACAAAAATTAAATCTTTTTTAATAATCATTTGATTTATTCTTTTTATCAAGAATTATGCAATCAAAATTTTTAATAAAATACACGATAATGATTAGATTAAATATAATAATAAAATTCGCTTCCTCGTATGAAGGTTACCAATTATATTACATTATTTTGGCATTAAATCTTTTTTTTGATAAATTATTTTGGCATTTATTTTCTACTAAAAATTCTGACACATCTTGTGGTTAAACCTACAATTTAGTAATTCTCTTTTACATATGTTATTTAAATTTGAGATATGCTGTATTCAATTCTCACCTTCCCCCTCCAAAAATATTCCCTAAAAATAATTTCAACTCTCCGAGCCTTTGTTTTAAAAAAAATTGACATTTTTGTTCGTATTTTCTATCGTTTGAAGAAAACTGACGGCGTCATAACGTTTCCTCTCATTCAGGCCCATCACGCCGTTTAATTTCCCATCATCACGTATACGAGATCAACAATTCAACACGTCTCCGGCTCCGCTATATGTCGATTTCGTGGCTACAAGCATATTTGGTTCCCCCAACACTAAGCCTCGTTCAAATTCGAAGGTTGTCCAATTAGGGTTCAACCCTCTTATCTTATGATCCTTGATTATTGATCCATTTTCTGCATCAGTATGGCTAGCTCGGAACCCAATATCGAAGAATTTCTCCAAGAGAAGAAGCACGTCAGGAACCCTTTGGTCCCCGTTGGTAAAATTACATCTCTTTTTTTTTTTTTCTTTTGTAAAAAAAATAAAATTAACGTTTCCCTTGTTCATGATTTAGCTTGAATTTCGCGCTTTCAATCTCATTTTTAACATGTGTCTGGTTTATGTTTATATTCATGTACCCTTTTTCATGTATCTGCTCCTCGTTTAATTTATTGATCGATAGCATATATTGCTGAAAATTTTTATTAATTTTTTTTTTTGGGGGGGGGGGGTCTTATTTGTTTATTATTTATTTTCCTAATTCCTTTGCTGAAAGAAAGGGAATGCATTGGTGTGAAAGAGTTATTTGATAGATTTGGGGTGTAAGGAATTGGTATGATATGACTTAGAATGGACCTATCTGCCATGTTGCCAGGGAAGAACAGTGGTCTGGGGCTGATGCAGTTGCTATAAGGAGATAGGGAAGAAATGGGAGTGGTATGTGCTATGGGAAATGTCTAATGTGAAAGAAAATGAAAGAAAGTTCTAAGATTTTGACATTTCCCTGGTATATATAGAGCTAAGTTGAAGATGTGTAGATTTATCATGCTGCAGTCTTCATACATGTGAGCATTCCATAGATTGAGAAACTAAGATTTACCTGCTTTATAGTTGGCATCTAGATGTTCATGATTATCATTGTTCTCTCGATCCTTAATCTGCTCATCTGTTATTAAGAATGGTTGCCTGGAAATTACTATTTTGAAGTATGAGAATGAGATATTAGTGCAACAAGTTTACTGAGGTTGCTGAAGTTTATGCATAAGGCTTGAATTTACCAAAGTTGCGTGTGATCAAATTCAAATCAATCAAGTTACTAGGTTGCTCTTGCTGACCATTGAGTGCAAATGGATTTAGAAAATATCGCCGTAAGTTAGATATTAGGATTTTTGTGCCCATGGGGGGGAAAAGGAGCCTGTTCATCTTTTCAAGAGTGAAAAATGTGATGGACATAGGTGTAGTGGTAGCATTCTGATAAGGGGTTCATCTTTCTAATTAATGCCATCTTTCGCCCCACTTGCAAATACGAAAGCATAAATGACTCTGTTTGCATTTACAAAGGAAGAAAAAAGGAATTTCATAATTCCAAAATCAAGTAGATATATACACGCAATGGAGTAGGAATTAACAATGGTGGAACATCAATTTTACATTGCTTGGTAACCGGATATAGTTAGTGTTAATGTTTTTCTTTTGCCTGGGTGATTGGAGATGGTTCTTCTTCGTGCTTCTCGAGTCTTGTCGTTGAACTTTTTGTTAGCCCTCTGATTAACTTTGCTGCGTTAATTTTAGGTGCTCTTATTACTGCTGGTGTGCTGACGGCTGGCTTAATCAGTTTTAGACAAGGTAATTCTCACTTAGGCCAGAAGCTAATGAGGGCCCGTGTGGTGGTCCAAGGTGCTACGGTGGCGCTTATGGTTGGCACTGCTTACTATTATGGAGACAATCCTTGGCGATCGAGTTAAACTTTGAATGACCCAAAAAAGAGTTAGACTTTGTAATTGCTTGGTTTATTGTTGGTTCTAGTTTTGTTTATGTGATGTGGTGATTGGTCATTTGAGGACCAAAATTCTTGCCTACAACATCTTACTTTTACAACGCATAACAGTTGAATTCTCATGAATGTACTTTGATATATTAAAGTTCTTATAATAAAACGAGCAATTCTTAATTGACTGGTGTTATCTAGGGGAAGCAGAATGGAATTTGGGGCTTCCAAAGGTAGAGAGTTATCATCGTCGTGGAAGTGAGGTTTTCAAGCCTTTTGATGCGATTACAACACCATATGTCACTGTCAGGATTTAGGTTAAACCGTGAAAGGCCAAAGAAAAAGCTACAAGCAAAAAAATAAGAAAAACTAGTAAAATCAAAAGGTGAAAAGTGGAACTTTACGATTTTCACTTGAATGCATCATCAGCGTAATTTGATTTTTGGTTACGGCCCGCCTCCTTTCTTCGTGTGATTTTGTTGAAGGTATGGACAATTTTATACATGTAGTTAATAGAAAAATACCTGGATCAATTTTAGTCAGTTTCCTTGGCAATGTTGCTATTCTATCGAAAGAAATTTTTTTTTCTTTTTTAAATAATGATTTAAGCACCATTTCGGACATACAGAGATAGATATGTAAATAATCGAGAATTTTAATTATATTTTTGATGAATATATGTGATAAGATAATTAATAATAAATGTGATATATTTTTAAAATAACTGAAATTCTTAATTATTAACAAACAATTCTCTATATTTTTAAGAGATATATGTAATTAAAATTCTCAATTACATATGCAAGATTTTCTAGTCTCTCAGTGATATGTGAAAATGTAGAGTATAAATAATACTTATGCTTTAACAATCTACATTTCATAATTCAACCTACTCAATAGCTTTTTAAAAGAATAATTTTTATAATTTTAACTGCTTAACTATGATTATTAATTATCTGTAGCAATTTTGCGAAAAATGTAATTAAATTATTTTATTTTTTAAATATTTTAAAACGTTTATTATCTTAATTTTGATATATAAACATATTAAATAATTTTAGGTGAATATAAAAATTAGTAAACAGGACCTATAAAATATAAAATTTTGATATATGTTAATTTTTTTTGTAAATATTTTAATAAAAAATTATTTTGTAATGTTGAAATATTAAAATTAATACCACTATCAATTCATTCCTCTCTTCTATGTATATATGTGCTAAATGTGATTGACAGGTTGATTCTGTTATATGATTTAACTTCTAAGTATTATGTGATTTTTCTTTTGAATAATATAGAAAAAAATGCAAAATAATAAAGATAAAGGTAATGCGAATTCGAAATATCTGATTGTTTAAGAATTGGCTGACTTCTTTATTTTTCTTTTTTTCTTCTTCAGGTATTTTTTTTATTTTATTTTACAACAGTTTTCTCATTATTTCACGCTAATATTTGCCCATAAATCTTAATAAGAAAATGTTAAATCATTTTCTAAGTCCTTTTAATTTTATTAATTTTTTCAATAAAACTCTGTAATTTAAAAATCAATCGTTGAACCCTGGTCCAATCATCTCCCTTATGGACCGCAGGTGGACATGATGAACACATTGTGATGGGAATGGGATATGTTGAGCACATGGTGATTGTCTAAATTTTAACATAATTATTTGACTACTTTCTAAACCCTTCTAATGGCGACATTTCAATTTCATCGCGCATGTGAATGTGAAATTATCCATGCTCAGGGTTATCAGCCAAATTGAAAGCATGCTTCAGCAATGATACGGAAAGAAGAAATTTGTACTCAGAAAATTAGTTCTGCGAATAATAATAATAATAATAACAAGAATAATAATAATAATTTATATTCATAAATTATATTTTTAAACTACTATCATAATAATTTATTTAATGATTAAAAGTTATAAAAAGTAATAAAAATATAATTGATTTTTAACTTTATAAATACAATTTAGAAGTTTCTTTTTCTGTATTTTTATTTTTATGATATTGATATTTTAATAATTAGTATTAAATTAAATAAATACATTTTATTGAAATAAAAATATAAAAATTCTATTTTAAAATTAATAAAAGTTCATAACTAAATATTGATCGTTAAGTATAAAAAAGATTGATACTCCTACAGAAATAATAAGGATATCAAAGAAATTTTGATATTATTATATATATATATATATATATATATATTTCATTTTTATATATGCTTATATTTCATTTCAAATATTTTTATTATTGCTTATTTTTAATTTCATAATAATGGAAAAGAAAATAAATGCAAGTCAAAACATTAATAATAATAATAATAATAATAATAATAATTTCGTATCTATATCATTATAGAAAAAAATTTCATTTTGGCACATTTTTATTACTATCAAAATGACAATATAATTTATTCAAAATCAAATAAAAATGATGAAAATAATAAAACAACCGTATTACTGCTTGCTAATCGAAATCGAAATGTCTCAATCTTATAAAGGTCTCTTACCTTACCCTTTTTTTTTTTTTTTTTTTTTCTTTTTTCTCTTTTTTCTTCCTCCCTGGTAGAGTGCAAAAGAAAGAAAACAACAATAGCTCTTCCTCCCTGGTGGAGTGCAAAAGAATAGCCTGGCAGGCAGCAGCGGATAACTACAGTGCCTATGCATAAATATAATCTTTTCAATTTCAATGTATCAAAAAGAAAGCTAACGTGTAACAATTTTTTACGTAAACGTTCAATTTATTCTTTAAAAGATTATTGGAGTATAAATATAATTCTTGAAATACTGATATTAAATTAGTCTTTAAATAATAATTTTTCTTTAAATTAGTTGCATGAAAATTTATAACAATAAATATTAATTCAAAGATTATTTTGATGTCAAAAACCTTGTCATTCAAAGATCAACTAAATTAATATAATAATATTTTAAAGGATAAATAAATGTTTTTTAATTAATTTTAATATATTGTCACCATAAAATATTTCACACTATTAATATATATATATATATATTTTAAAATAATTATTATAAAATTAAAATATTTTTTAACAATCTAACAATAAATAATTAAATAATTATATTTTTTGTATTAATAATATATTAAAATTAATTTTTTTATAAAATTATTTAAAAAATTAATTTTAATACCTCATTAATATATATTATCATCTAATTATATATTTTTATTTATAAAATTTTTAAGATAATAAATAATTAACTCAAATATTTTTATTAATATAATAATATATAATTAAATATCTATATAAAATTTATTTAAATTGCAACAAAATTGAATTCATCTTTTAAACACTATGTGAAACAGACTTTGCCCTTGTTTTTCAAAAAGTGATTTCATACATGCTTAAACTTTAGATATTGTTCAACCCTTAATCAAGCAAGCACAACATTCGAGTCACTTCCCTAAGTAAAATGGCGAAAGATGAATGCCACGTTGTCGTAACTTTGAAACAACACGTGGTATGTCCCACGTCGACATTCATCTGTTTCTATGTTCCGTCTCACAACTCACATCCCACCATCTCTCCCTCTCCCTATATATGTGTTCCTCCTCATCTTCATTCTCGTTTCTCATTCTCTATCTCTCTCTCTCTCTCTCTCTCTCTCTCTATCTGTGTGTAAATTATTCTCATAACAAACAACAACAGGCCAGTGCCATACGCCAAAAGGGTTTCACGCAAGCCGTTCCTTTTCCAGAAATTCTAGTGTCTCGCTCACACTTGTAAGACACCAATCCAGAATTCCCTCTTGGTTTTGATTTTGCAGTAATTTAAGCATAGTTAACATTCACACATGTTGGTCTTTTGTTCTTTGTTTTTGGTTAAATGGGTCGACCATGGATCTTTACATCACAATCTGTATGAATTTTTTGTGACATGGGTCGGTACATTCTGTGTTGGTATTGCTCATAATCATAAATTAATATCCTTTTTCTAAATTATCAAAAGTTTGCCTTTCATTGCCGCACTCTTTGCTGGGAAGGTGGTCAAAGTAAAATAAGAAATTCTGGGTATTTATTTGTGTTTGGAATGGACATAGTTGTCTGCACAACATTTTTTAACATTAATATGCTTGTACTTGGTGCCAAATGAAGCATGTTGTTGTGCCACATTGTGCATCACACGCTTTGTCTAGCTCTTTTTCTGCCATGTTTGGATAGCTTATGAGACCATTTTGTTATTTACTCTAGTTTAGTGTCCCTATGAAATTTGTATTTCGATACTCTGAAGGCTGAAAATGTTTATTCACATAGATGTTTGTGTCTCTGTAATAGAAATTATCACCATTTGACGCCCTTCTTCAGTGCTAAGTTTATATCACTGTGTGTAAGCTTGACAATGAACCTCTACAAGTATGCGCTATGATGAGCAAAATATACCGGTTGTATCTCTCTTTCTGTCAAGTTTGTTATGCACTCCCTAATACACGATGTATTTTTTTCATCTGCTAGTTTATAGGCATGGTAAACTACCACTACAGGAAGGCAGAAATTAAAGCATTGCTATAGTACTATTGGTGCATGCCTTATGCGATTGTCTGGCCGGTGATGCCTAATTTTTGAGAATTAATTGTTCCATCCATGATCTAGAAAGTAACTTGTTTAATGTTCTTTCTTTTCTGCTTTTGAGACTTTCGAGTGTCATATTGATCATTCATTGCACTGAGCATAATATTGGATAGTTTGCCTTGTCCATGTTTTCTCTTATAGGTTGATCCATGTTAGTAAGTTAAAACCATTGGTCTTTTTAATAAATGTTGTTGTCCTCCATATATCTTTTTCGGATCCATATTCTTGAATGATGAAAATCTTTGGTTTGTTTTATTTGAGGTTTTGTCCTCCATTTGTGTCTCATGTTGTATTGATATTGATATATTGAGCTATATCAACTAGTTCCCCATCCTCTTTTAATCTAATGGAAATGTATATTGACCATTAAGCTTATGAGCAGCACATTGGAAGTGAATTTCGTTTTAACCTTTGATACTGGTGAAGATGGGAATGAATATATACATTTTGTAAAAACTAACTTTACTTAATTGCCCTTGTAGCAGGTTGAAATAATTGATTGGTTGCAATCAAAATGTCATCTCCAAGCAAGAGAAGAGAAATGGATGTAATGAAATTGTAAGTAGATTGTTTCACTATGTGTTGATAGTTACATTCTGTTAAACAGTTGTTGTATTAATTTCTATAGCCTTTTTTTATAAGTTGATGGAAACCACTATATTGTTAAATTAATTGAATTATTTTATAGTTGGAATTTTTTTTTAACAATTGATATGGCAAAGAAGCATTTTTGGCACATTGATATTCTAATGAGGTATCATTTGATCTTGAACCTAAGTTCAAGATATGGGTCAATTTTCTTAAGTTTGATAATTTGGCTTATAGGGAATAATTATAGTTTTTAACATGCGGAGATTCACTTGTGGTTTTGGGCCCATTTAAAATGAAAATTTTAATTTGACAGACAGCCTAGGTCACTTGTGTGAAGTAAGACAGCCCTTACAGAAAAAGTGTAAGATTTATGAAGGGTTTTACCCTTTCTCAACTATACTTCAAATATGTACCTAGAACAGAAATATCAAGTAACATTTATATGTTTCAAATGCAGTGTTAAATGGTTAGGCTTATGAAGTACGCACATTGCTATTAGGAGTTTAGGACGTAGAAAACAAATGACCAAGACTCGGACTTTTGAGGGACTTGGCAGTGCTCAAACAGTGCTGATTACAATACCCTCACCAGTATAGAGTTAGAAAGCATATGCAAGTACTAATTTGCAGAAGCATGCTCATATTAGTTCTCTGTTACATATCTGTTAGGTGAATCGATACTATCGCTCTTGTTATAATAATTGCATCTTACTCAAGTCTTATAAATATGTGTATGTGTGTGTGTGTATGTATGTGTATATATATGTATATGTATGTATATCACTCTTTGCAAAATTTTTAATAGCCATATTAAATATTCCTTCCTTTTTCACAGGATGATGAGTGATTATACAGTGGAGATGATAAATGATGGGCTCAATGAATTCAATGTGGAATTTCATGGCCCAAAAGAAAGTAATGTTGACACTATACCTAGCTTAGTCTTTTCTTATCTCTACTAGCAGATTAACCGGAACTAATGTGCCGGCTAATCTGCATTTTTTATTCTTATGATACAGGTTTTAATTAAATTAAAGTAATTATTTAGTAAGTTATATATGGTGAGTAGTTTTTTTCAGTTTCCATGTTAGGCAGTCATTATATGGTGGGTAGTTATTTTCAGTTTACATGTTAGGTAACTATTTGACTGTTGTAGTAACGTCTGAAAAGCTATTTTGTGAAGAGATATTGAGTACTTTTACTTTTATAATTTTGTTCTTATTTTAAATTGAACTTTGATAAATAATAATGGTAAAATGGGAAAGACAAATTTGGACACCATAAAGGAAGAATTGCCAATATATATGTATTGATTAACAAAAATTTCCATACACTATTTGCTTGTTTTACCTCGCCTTTTAGCTTGATATTGCTTTTATTATTTTAGAGGTCTATGAGTGCGAAGACTAATAACTCATCTTTAAGCTATTTGGTTGATCCTTGATTTATTACATTTATGTGATTGTTGCAGGCCTTTATGAAGGTGGAGTCTGGAAAATTCGCGTTGAGCTGCCTGACGCTTATCCATACAAATCCCCTTCTGTCGGCTTTGTGAACAAAATATTCCACCCAAATGTTGATGAGTTGTGAGCACTTGATAAAGCTTTAATCAATACATTTTATTTTGTTTTTTTTTTTTAAATGAAATTTCTTGTGTACAATGTAGTTTGGGCACCAGTCCAGGTTAGCACTTGATTTAGTGCTACTAGATTTGGGTCCCATCCACAGTATTTGTTATATGAATTGCTTTCTGTTATTTGTTTGGTGTAAAAACTGAATGCTCACTGCTTGTAATTCGTACACAGACATTCTGTTTGTTTTTGCCATTGTTTTGGGATTTTGTACAAGAGGGAAATGAAATTTCTTAAAAGTATTAAGTCATGGCAAGTACTTGCTATTGACAGGAGTTTGTGCACATATGGATTATGACTGATTCTTGCTTTGTGTGTTTTGTGAACCGCAGATCTGGTTCTGTATGCTTGGATGTCATAAATCAATCTTGGAGTCCAATGTTTGGTAATTCATTTACAGGCTGTTCATAGTGAAAGTTTCAAGTATCTAGCATCTAAAAGTTCTATTGTTTTGTCATATTTTTGTGTATGTACACAGACATGTTGATACATAATTATGTATGTTAAATTCAACTGGATTATAGAGAATGTGTACCTTCATTAATGCCCCCTCTCCTTAACCCACTAGTTTGATTTGCCTGACCAAGGTTTCTGTTTTTGCAGATCTTCTGAATGTGTTTGAAGTATTCCTTCCACAACTATTGCTTTATCCAAATGCTTCAGATCCTCTCAATGGTGATGCGGCATCATTAATGATGAAGGATAAAAAACTGTATGACCAAAAAGTTAAAGGTTAGCATATTGTTTGTTTGTTATGGGCTATTTTTTTTTTTCTGTTAATTAAGAATTATGACCAAATCTTATTATGGTTCCATGTCAATCCATGATCCCACCGCACTGACTCGGCTTTTGGAGCAGTGCCTATAATCTGTTATAGTATTTGTTAATATGAAATTCCTAAATTCATTAGTTCCTGATTGAATGGCTTAACTACTTGGGCAAAAACTCATCTAGATTTCTGTCCTTCACCTATAGTACAATTTTCTAGTGATGATAAAACCTTGTGATTTATATGCCAACACTCTCCCTTGCTCCTCGTTTATATCTTTCCCTTCTTTTCTCTTAAGACTTCAGAAGTTATATCATGCAATGCTTTATTGTTACATATTTTGGGCAGATGCTGAATTGTTCAAACTTAAGGTATGTTTGGTTGGGGGAGAAAAATGGGGGGAAATTTTTCATGATCCCCCCCCCCCCCCAAAAAAAAAAAATCAAACATACCCTCGATGATAGTTTTTGTACCTGAGACTGCTTCATATATATAGTGATTATGTGGTCAAAATATGTAGTAATATGTAACAATTCAAACTTTGTGATAGTTTTTGTACCTGAGATTGCTTCATATATATATATATATATTGAAAATTAAAATATAAAGTCATGTGATTTTTTTAAGTGATCATATGACCTTTAAATAACTTTTAACCTTGACTATCTATGTATGGTTATACAACCCATCTTTACTTTTTCACTCTCATAATAAACCACTCTTCGTATTTAATATGTTCTCCATACATATATATATAATTGGACTTTTTAAATAACAATTCTGGTCGTTTTATTTTGTGATGACTAAAACATTTGTAAAAATATTGGTGTGCTATTTCTGGGGTTGCAGAGTACTGTGAGCGGTATGCTAAGAAGGAAAACATTGCCAAATCTACAGCCGAAGAGGATAGTGGAGATGAAGAGGACATCACCGAAGAAGAAAGTGGATCAAGTGATGATGACATTCCTGGACAAGCAGATCCCTAAATGGGTTTAGTGGTCTTGCACTTAAACCTTATAAAGGTCCATGTAGTTACCATGAGAGCTCTCTTAAGTGTTTACTTGTTCAATTATAAGACTTAGGATTAAAATATAACTATTTTTTCTTCATGTAAAATTACGATTCTTATTCATGTACTCAGTTGATTAGGTTATATATTCAGTAAACGGAAATTGAAAATAATATCAAATTGTTATAGTTTTCAGTTGTTTTGCCTTTTCCTCCCCGTTTCATCGTCCGATGATGTTACATGTGGATCTATTTAGGGTAAATTTTAGTAATATTTGTTTTATGATCCTACACCTATAAAAAAAATGTGAACTAGTTTGCCATCCTATAATTATAGTTTTTTAAGACACATTAAGAATAAAAAAAATTATTTATTGTTTATTTTAATTATTTCGAAAAGCTACTGCATAATTGTTTTTATTTAATAATTTTTATTTTTTGATTTTTTAACGGGTGTTTAACATTAACAACACCTATAAAAGGAATTCTTAAATAATGATCAAGTTTTGTTCATTTTGATTTTGATAGTTTCGCTTAATAAGGATGGAAGTATAATTTTTTGTCTCAAGGTGTTATTATAATACAAAAGATGCTACTCAAAACACCTTTTTCCGAATGCTGATATCTGTCAATTCTCAAACAATCTCCGTCCCCCGAAAATTTGGTTTACTACATTTTGGTTTACAAATTTACAAAAACATGGAAATGTTGGATACACTACTAACACCAGTTACTCAGTCGTGAAAAACTGCTCTTATAATCCATGCTTAGAGTTTTAATACCACTCTGCATTTTGTCTTTCATTATTTGAAAGAAAAAATAAAAAAAGGAATGCCAAAAGATACCAATAGAAAACAATCGGTTTTCTCTTACATAATTAATTGAGAAATATTTGCATGATTCGGGAATATTACATAATTATACTTCTGCATCAATCATATAAATATATTTTATATGAGACATATCATTAATACATAATTTTATATAAAATATATTTATATGATTGATAAGAAGCATTATCTCCTCGCATGTAAATATTTCTCAATTTACAATCGTGAAATATGTATTTTCTTGTCACCGAGTAATGATTGATGATAGCAGAAACAGACAGTTATGATAAATTTGACTAATTGCTGAACAAGCAAATTCCTCATGGAAAGAAGCTTTTCCTTCCCCTCAAAGCTTGGTAAAAACCCTTGGCGTGTCCTGTGTACCAGTGTGCATATACATCAACTACGTGTCGCAAAATGTAATGGCGACGTCAATTTCATCTACAGCTTTTTCTTTTGATTGGTAATGATTTTGCGTACTATTTTTTCTGTTTGTTTGTTTCTTTTGCCAATATTAGCTTTCAAGTAATATGAAGAAGGCATCTAACATTTCCGTGGGTTGCCATTTTCTCTGGTGCCTTGGAAAATGATCTTTTTAATTTGCTTTACTTGAAAAATCAAAAGCTATAAACATCCTTGAAGGGTAAAGCGTCCTCGTCGTCTAGATGTTATTTTCATGTCACTATTGTAAATTATATTAATAATAACTAATAAGCCTTTACCTCCCCGGATAAATCCACCGAATTTGTTTTAATTTGTAATTGAATGGTTTGCTTCATAATAATGTAACTCGAGTAATAAATTGGGGTCTCGTAAACTGAGTTGTTACACCAGCAAACTTTTTTTTTAAGTCTTACTAATTAATTTCATTATTATTTTATATAAGCTAAGTAAAATTTTTGTAGAATTAAAATCTTTATATATTTTTTTATTTTGATAAAATCACCGATATTTGAACTCTATTATCAGGAACTAGACTAGTCTAACTCAATCTAATTGATGTCTCTAAAAGAAATAGGAATCTCCCAACGAAAATTTTTCTATTCGCAAGCTTGAACTTGAGACTCTTGGGCAAGGGGACAAGACACCTAGTAGACCAACCCTGCCTTGGTAAATCTTTATATATTAACCATCAAAAAATGGTATATCATCATAAATTATTTATATTTTAGAACATAAAATCTTATAGAAAAGTATACTAAAATATAAGCATAAGAAAACTTTTCAATTTAACTCTCAGTACACAAACTCATGCATATTATCATTTTTCAAATGCAAACATTTGATTTGTTTAATCTGAAATACAATCATAATTGTTTGATCTCTCCCGTTCGGTCCAATAACTATACCTCCAAATCTTAGTCTTACAGTATTGTAAGCGGCCAAGCCCACAATGCCAACACTTTGACGGTGGCAATAAAGAATTCAGAGTAAAACCCTCACAAACAGTTGATGAAGATGGAGAAGCCAATTGAGAAAGACGTGACACTCACCGTGCGACATTTTGAATAAGCCGGCAGCTAAAGTTGTTACTTTCACGTTGTCAATGTCATCCACAATTACTACATAACATTGTTCTTTAACCAGCCACTTGGCAAAGTAATGCAGTGGCTTCAGTTACAATAGCCACAGTTGATTATACAAGTGTTTATATAATTTCACTATTCTGATAATCTAAAACCACTGCAAAACAAGGATTCCAAGAAGATAGATCCAACACTAGTGCTGTAAAAATGGTTCTGAACCCCATCTGGGTACTCTCCATTGTCACCATTTTGTTCTCTCCAATGGCCTATTCAGAGGATGAAGTGGTGAAGAAGGCCTTGGTCAGATTCATGGACAATCTTGCACGAGCGAATCCACAAAGGGATGCCAAGTACTGGGGTTGGAACCTTGCCTCAGATCCATGCAATGATAATTGGCATGGTGTGAGCTGCTCAGAAGGGAATGTGAAGACCATAGTTCTTGATGAGTCCAACTTAGGTGGAACCTTAGACGCCAATTCTCTTTGCATGGCGAAGTCCCTTCAAATCCTTAGCCTCAAGAAAAACAACTTGCATGGATCCATACCTGAGGGTATAGGAAACTGCAAGTCCTTGACTCGTTTGTACTTGAGTGACAACAACTTCTCCGGTGATCTTCCAACTTCTCTTGCACAACTATGCAACTTGAAGTGGCTTCACATTGCAAGAAACAAATTCACTGGGGAGCTTTCTAATAGGGTACATGTTTCAGGGTTGATATCCTTTCTTGCTGAGAACAACGACTTCGCCGGGGAGGTTCCTGATTTTGACTTCACCAAACTCCTTCAGTTTAATGTCTCCAACAACAATTTGCATGGTGAAATCCCTGATGTAAGAGGCAAGTTCGGTGCAGATAGTTTTTCTGGCAATCTTAACTTGTGTGGAACACCACTTCCAAAGGCATGTCCTCCTAGTCCTGCATCACATGCAAAGAAAGACAGAAGAAAATCGCTCACTGATGGTTTGGTTATTTATTCAGGTTACATAATTCTTGGTCTTACTGTCTTGGTCTTCTTTGCCTGTAAATTGGTGAGGAAACCCAAGAGCAAAGTAAAGGCATTGGTGGCTGTTGAAAACAAGGAAGTGGTAGAAGAAAGTACTAGTAGTGGTGAAAAGACTAGAGAAATTTCCTCTGGATCCAAAAGTGGCACTGGGATGAAATCTGAGCATTCAATTGCATCACTTGAGAGTGGGATGACGGTGAGCACATCAACTCTTGTTGTTCTTTCAAGCCGGGTTTCGAAGGCGTTGCGGCTTGAGGACTTGCTGAGAGCTCCTGCTGAGTTGATTGGGAGAGGAATGCATGGGAGCCTCTACAAGCTGATGCTGGACAATGGGGTGTTCTTGGCGGTGAAGAGGATCAAGGATTGGGGGATTTCTGAACAGGATTTTCAGAGAAGGATTGGCAAGATTAGCCATGTGAACCATCCATGCGTGCTGCCACCTCTTGCGTACTACTGCTCCCGCCAAGAGAAGCTACTGGCATATGAGTACATGGAGAATGGGAGTCTCTTCAAGATGCTCTACGGTATGTTGTTAAGTACGTGTCGTTGCATCCATCTGGCACAGTAGCAATAAGTACTAATGAATAGGCAAGTAGTATCCACCAAATGGATAAATTATGAATAAAAGGAATATTTGTAACCTAACTATGAGAATGGAAACTTATATTTTCTTACATGCCAAAACCAAGTACATCTGAATAACGACATCTAACACATTACTCATAATTAGCTTTCCAATATGATGCTCATTGACTTTTGAGACATATATCTCTTGATCTTTTGTTTTTTCTTTGGATGCAAATTGGTATCTGATCTGCGGGCCCCCGCTTTGTCCCAACCCACTAGGGTCATGTTTTAGCCCCGACTCGCATTGTGACGGGTAGAGCAGAGTAGGGTAGAAAAATTGGTACAGAGAAGTGTGGGTCGTGTTTAAGACATGGATATAATACTTTGTGGTAAGAATTCGTGTTGTAGAAGTAGTATCTTTTTCTCTTCCTTATTTTCTTCATCTACCTATAAACTCCACTTTTACTTCTATCCTTTTCGTGATTGGTTTGAAAGGCATTCGCAACTTTTTAACAAAATGTTTTTTCGTACCAAATAGCATTCCTGTTAAAATATGTCAGTCTCACACCCAATTTATGATTTTATTTTATTGAGACTTATCTATATTTTAATTGTAAACTCTATATTGTTATTTTAGAAATAATAGTGTTAAATTACTTGTTTAATTTATAGAAATGTCCTTTAGACATGCTTCTAACCAATTGTTTTTCTGCACTTCTAATTATGTATCAGGATCCCAAAGTGGCAAACCTTTTGACTGGGGGAGCAGACTAAATGTCGCTGCTAAAATAGCCGAAACTTTGGCTTATATGCATGAGGAGCTTCGTGAAAGTGGAATAGCTCACGGCAACTTAAAATCAAGCAACATTTTGTTTGGCAAGAATATGGATCCATGTATAAGCGAATATGGTCTAATGGTGATTGAACATCAGGCTCTAAGTGCCCTTTCTCACAGCAAAAGTGTCAGGAACAGGGTTCTCACTGCTGCTCATGCATATAGCACCTTCAAAGTTGATATATATGCCTTCGGTGTGATTCTTCTGGAGCTGCTGACAGGAAGAATAGTCCAAAACCAAGGGATTGATCTTGTTAAATGGGTGAACTCAGTGGTCAGAGAGGAATGCACTGTTGAAGTGTTTGACAAGTCCTTGATCTCACAAGGTGCTAATGAAGAGAGGATGATGAGCTTGTTGCAGGTGGCATTAAAATGCATAAATCCTTCTCCAACTGATAGGCCAAGTATGAGTGAAGTTGCAGAGATGATAATTACATTGAAAGAGCAAGAAGAAAGGCCCTTAACCTTTGGCCCAGGAGCGAGTATTTAGTTGTATTGTACGCTTCCCTTCTATATGTTATATATAAGACTGCTTTCAGGAAGTCTGTCTGTTTATCCGAATATCTCTAATTTTAATTAGAAATATGCTAATTGTTATAAGAGTTATGTTATTTGATCAAGATAAGAGTGAATAAATATAAAAAGAAATATAGAAAATTTAGATTTTATTTACTATCATAAAATACTTTATATCTTTCTCTTTATATAAATGTTCACTCTTATGTCCACTTTTTATGTCCAAATAACATTGCTCTTGTTACATCGGTATTTAGTGGATCTTGTTAGAATCACTTTGATTGGTTGTCTTTGCTCTCTCTTTGTCAGTTTCTCTATGAATGTTTAGATTTTACCCTTTTTATAACATCTATTTACATTCGGATGTGATAGCAATTCTCCTTTTCTTATCATGATCAATATCCATTTGTACTGAAAAAAAAATTTACGTATAGTACAATTAATATTGTAAAAAAATAAAATAAAAGATTCTCTGTCTTGTCAGTCATTAAAAAGTATCTCTTACTCAATCTACCAAAACAAGCATCTCTTATTCACTAGATACTGGTTTTGTTTATATTGTCAAGAGTCCGCAGCTTAACTTCTCATCACTGTCTGCATCCCTTCTATAGAATTTGTTGTTTTCTACAGAATTCCATTCCTAGGAAGTCGAGACAAACTTCAAATTATCCCAGTAAAGATGATGATAATAACAAGAATGTGAGAAGTCCATTGAAGAACTCAAACAAGCTCTGAACTTGGGTAGCTCTGCGATTACTTACTGTTTGTTCGGCTTCGTCTCTTCGGTAATCAAGATTCAAGGATTATTTAGCTATGCGCCACATAACTCTGAAGCAATAGTGTGGCTTAACTAGAATTATTTGTTTACTGCAACCACCTTTTGGCTTTTGCCTCTAAGTTGATATTATATACAAAGGCACGAAGAAACTAAACCGTAAGCTTTCATCAAAAGGAAGAGATGCGTGGAATGAGCACAAGTTAACGCGGTGTTTTAGGAGCATGCAATAATTTCTTAGTTTTACCGTGCAAATTTTCTTCCACGCGTTTTTTTTTTTTCTCTCTATATAATACTTTGGTTTGTGGTGGAAGATGATGGTATTTTATTTAGAGAACAGCACGGGATGTTAGCCACTGTTTTGTTGAATAATAACAGCTGAATGCCCTCCTCAACTAAACCCATCTTTTCTGACTTGTTGCTGGCAGTTATGGAGGCTGAGGACCATTTTAGTTGCCCTCCTACTTTGGACAGACAAAATCATAGGTTTAATTTAGTTGCCATGCGTGCAAGAATACGGGACCCTACCATTTGCCTTTGTCTTTAGGATTACATTGTCACTATCGCCAAACATGCGAACAATTGACTACATGGATGCTCGTGAACTTACCACCCTAGAGCCATTATGATTACGATTAACTAACGACATTATTAAATTAATAATTTTGGATATGGCTCAAATGCATGCATGTATGATGTATCAGAATTCAGAACACAGGAAAATAAAATGAGAAGAAAATTGAAAGGACACATAGGAGGGGGAGAGGATTGTGTCGTGTGAAAATTGCACATTATCAAATGCACATCTTCACCATTGATTTTTCTTCCTTTTAATTGCTCTTCTTTTTAAGATAACTCAACTGGAAGATATTACACATGACATTGTCATGTGAAATTTTCAAATGAGATAATTCTCTCCCTAGCTTCACACCAATTAATACTTGAGATATTTATTTTATTAAAATCACGGGTCCTTTTAAGCCTTGATGTTGGATAATATCCAGGAATGAAAAAAGTTTCCTCTCTTTTTTCATTTTGTCTCAGCCATCAGCCATGAATAGTTATTTTGCTGCGATCATGCCATGATTGACGTGAAATGGCGTGAGCATGTTACTGGGTCATTATTATCAGCAATGATTTTGATCCTGATCTATATTTGAAAAGAAGAAGCCACTCAACAAACAGACAGCTTTAGAGTTAGGTAGTTTACTGTTTAGGCTATCAAATTATGTAGTGTGCAGGTCAATGTTTTAATCATTAGCCTTTTCCCTTTCCTTTCTTTTCCTTTCCTTTTTGTTTTTGGTCTTGTAACCTTCTTGTTACACATACAACTAAAAATGATATATTGCAGAAAGCTTTCAATGCACTAGGTGGCCATTCTTGAAGGAGGTGCTGTGCACAATTTTGTCATTCAGAGAAGACAAGCGCCAAAAAAGTATAATGGGTTCCCTTCAAGCTATAAGAATATGTCACTAACTAAAAGTTCATGTAGTAATCAAAGCTACATAGTTTCCTATATGTAGCCACTTCTGGTTGTACCTCCATTATAATATTAAACAAGTCAAACATTCTTTTTAAGGGACTTCTGGTGCAAAAGTAATTCCAACAACTTTGCATGGTCACCAACCAGTTGTGGACTCTACCGAAAGGTAGGATAGGCTCTCTGGCTATCACTACTCCTATATTTCCTTATAAGCCTTTTCCTTCTCCCTTTCATCTTGAGATATCTTGTAGCAATTAAACAATAAAAACAGAAAAGGGAAAGAAATTGCCTTTCCACAAAATCTGCATAAAGAGCCATTTATTTTCTGATGCTTCTCTTCATAGATCATTAACACAACAGTCCCACTGGCATCTTATAATAGCATTGTATTTTCCGTGTAGTTTATACCCAAAAATCTTTGTTCCCTTCTCCAATCTCAATGCTAGAAAATGTCACTTGGAGAGTATCTATGTATGGAGCATTGACTTTAGACCTGGAAAAACCAATCAGGAAGATCAGTTTACAGAATATCATATCAATCTTTCAACATGCGCAGCATTCCAATTGAGCCCCAGCAAAAAGTTGGTATTGGTAATTTGAAGTACTCATCTCCTCAACCTCCTCCCTCTCCAATATTCCAAACTCCTTCTTATGATGGAAACACTACTAATGAGCAAGAAGCAACAACATTGCCATCATCTCTTAGCAGAATCAGCCCACTCATTTTGTTGGTTATAATAGTCCTAGCAGTTATCTTCTTCGTCTATGGACTTGTCCATTTGATTCTATGGTTTCTGATGAAAAGGCCATCATCTTCATCTCTCTACAATTCCAATAGGTTCCCAGAATCCACACGCAGCCGTACCCTTCAGAGGCAGCTTCAACAGCTCTTCCGCATGCATGATTCAGGTCTAGACCAAGCCCTCATAGATGCTCTTCCTGTTTTCTACTACCAAGACTTGTTGGGGTTGAAGGAACCGTTTGATTGTGCTGTGTGCCTCTGTGAGTTTTCTGAGGAGGACAAGCTGAGGTTGGTTCCAATGTGCAGCCATGCCTTTCACATGAATTGCCTTGACACATGGCTTCTCTCCAGCTCCACGTGCCCTCTTTGTAGAGCCACTCTCTCCAGCTCCACTTTGGAGAATCCAGTCTTTCATGTTGAAAATTCTTGTGTTATGCCAAATGGGTTCGGAGCCACAGGTGAGGAAGAGAATAATGGGTGTTCACATGATCAAGGACCAGTAACTGAAGAGGAACTAGTTGGTGGGAAAAGGGTGTTTTCTGTGAGACTTGGAAAATTTAGAAACAGTGGATTGAAGGGTGGAGAGGCACGCGAAGTAGTAGACGGAGGTGGTAGTAGTAGTTTGGATGGTAGGAGATGCTACTCTATGGGTTCATATCAATATGTGGTTCGTGATTCAAATTTGCAAGTGGTGTTATCTCAATCTAACGATGACATAGGTGGTGAAGAAGGTGAGTTAAGGAGGGGGTACCTATGTGATGTTTCAGAAAATGGGGATGTGGATGGGAAGAAGATAGGCAACAACAGAACAAAAGGTGAGAGCTTCTCTGTTTCCAAGATCTGGCTTTGGTCCAAGAAGAGCAAATATCATAGTTCCAATGCCGCTTTCCCTTGATTTCCTTAGTGTGAGCAAATATCATAGTTCCAGAATTTTGCATAAGAGCAATGCTCCTCCTTTCAGTATCATACCATCAATATACACAGGTTTTCGCCACAATTGGCTGTGCTTTTATTTCTGATTCTTTTACTTTGTCTCTCACTCTCTTGACTTACCATTTGAATTGCATTGATCTGGGTTGAAATAAGGGTACTAACATCTATAGTAGAGTTAGAAGGATTATATTATTCTACATCATTGAAATGAGAAAGAATGAAGTTTTTTAAGCAAATCCAATGAGTAAAATGTCCAATAACAATGTCCTAAATTTTCTTTAGTAGATAGTGTGGGAAAGAGATGGCAGGTTAAAGTGTCAGTTTGAAAACTTTGGAGCAGACTCCTGGCCGCAAGTTTGATATCAGTTTCGATTGTATATTATAGAGATGAGAAAATAGATTGAACCCAACGGGCCACTCCATTGGCATAAAGCTAACACATTGCTAGAGATTTAACCCATTCTAGTCGTTAGAACAATATCGCTTTGACCACAACACTGGTTTCAGTAACCCTTATTGAGCTATAATCCGTACGTGTCTCCTTTTCTTTTTAAGACTTTGTGTATTGTGAAAATAAATCAGATACATTATTATCTTCTCTTTTAATGCTAAAATACAATTGTTTGTGTCTAAAACAAAAGAAGAATAAAGAGACTTGTTATATGTGAAATCAACAAGACGCTTATCGTGCTACGAGTGTGTCGTTATTAAGGGTAAAAGAGGTTGATTCGCATATAAATTATGTGTAGTTAACAAGACACTTAACGTGCTACGATTGTGTCTCCATTAAAGGTAAGTGAGATTGATTCATGTGTGGAACATGCGCACTCAACAGAATACATAATGTGTCACGTCTCTATATTCATTAAGGGTAAATGAGATTGATTCTAGTGTAGAATATGTGCAATCAACAAAACACTTAACTTGTCACATCTCTATCTCTATCAAGGTTAAATGAGGTTAGTTTACGTGTGGAACATGTGCAATCAAAGAAAACACTTAAAACATATCACTCCATTGACACAAAACTAACACATCGCTAGAGGCTAGAGCTTTAAGCCACTATAGTTGTTAAAACACTATCACTTTGACCACAACACTGCTTTTAGTAATCCTTCTCGAACAACCATCCAAAGCGGTCTCCTTTCTTTTTCAGACTTTTTGTATTGTGAAAACAGGGAACAAAATCATATATATTATTATCTTTTCTTTTAATGCTAAAATACTATCGCTTGTGTCTAAAAAAAAAAAAAGAAGAAAAAAGGAATAGTTTTATGCATAGTGAACAAGAGACTTAACGCGTCATCATTGTATTTTCATTAAGAGTAAATAAGGTTGATTCACATGTAAAGTATGTATAATCAAATAAAATATTTGATGTGTCAAGATCGTATTTCCACCAAAGGTGAGTGAAGTTGATTAACGTGTGAAAAATGCAAAATTGGCAAGACACTTAACGTGTCACAACTATATTTCCATTTAGGGTAAGTGAGGTTGATTAACATGTAAAACGTATGCACTCAACAAGAAACTTGACATATTAAGATCGTGTCTCTATTAAGGATAGGTGAGTTTGATTAAACATGTGAAATATAAAAAGTGAGCAAGGCACTTGACATGATTGTTTCTCCATTAAAGATAATTAATGTTAATTCATGTGTGGAGCGTGTCTTGTTAACAAGACGCTTAGCGTGCTACTACTCTATGTCTATTGAGGGTAAGTGAAGTTGATTCATGTGAACCTAACTAACTAATAAAATTAATTATTTTTTTTATTATTTCAAAGATTAAAGTGACCAATGAATTTTTTTTATCACAAATTTAAGTGGCCATTTACTAAAAAAAAAGAAAGGAGAAAAGCCAAGGCCCACGTCACCGTAATCTTTTTATTTATAAATTTAACCTGAAAAAAAAACTCGTTGAAATGAAAGTAGAGAAAGGAAAGGAGGAAGTGAAACAGTAGTCAAAGGGGCGAGTGAAGAAACAGGGTCTTAGAAGGATCGCTAAACTCAACTCGACCTTAGAGACACTTTCCCACTCTAAACTCTCACTCAGTCACTCACTCACGCCTATTAGCGTAGAGAGAGAGAGAGAGACAGAGAGACAGAGAGAGGGTAACTGTGTCTGATTGCAAAGCCAAAATCCAATGGAGAAGACATTCACACCCGACACAACCACCGTGCGCCTCTCCAACATCCCCATATCCGCCACGGCCGACAACCTCGTCCAATTCCTGGACACCACCGTGGGCCCCGCCTCCGTGTTCGCCCTCGAAATATTCACCGACCAGAACAACGGCAACTGGAACTCACGCTGCTTCGGGCGCGTCCAGTTCGAGACCCCCGAGGCAAAGGCCAAGGCACTTTCACTCTCCCGCCACAACAACCTCGTCTTCAACTCCCACTTCCTCCACCTCTCCGAATCCCACGACGACGTCGTCGTTAGGCCCGCGAGTCCAAGGAACCGGGTCGAGAATGGGGTGTTGTATGCGGGGTTCATGGGCCGCGAAGACCGCATGAGCGTGCTGGAGTCGTGGGAACGGGTGAGGGGGTGGGTCATGCCCGAGAGGCGGAAGGTGGAGTTCTGCGTGTGCCATGGTGGAGAGTGTTACAAGCTGGAGATTTGGTTTGAGGATATCTTGGAGACGAATGGGTATTGTTTGGGTGGTGGTGACAAACTTAATGCGCTCCTCTTGAAGGTATGTTGTGTCTAAAAGAAAAATGCTACAAACTCAGATAATTTGTCAAAATAATGTGATGGGATATCTATTGATTTCTGGATGAATAAGTGGGATATTCCACTTCATATCATCCAATAATCATCATGATTTCTGTAAAAGGTCCTGACAATATTTTTGTGATTCTGTGGCACTTGTGGGTGTCTAATATTTTGATTTTTTTTTTTAACTTTTTTGTTTTAATTTTTATAGTTTGTGTAAGTGTAACCCTTAAACTGCTTGGTTTGTGGCTAATGGGTTGAGAGTTGTGTCGTGTGTTGTGTTTTTATGTTTGTCGCTTTGCTTGTTATGCATGTGTGGGTTTGGTGGTATGTGAGCAGTTCTGAAGTATTGTGATGCTGACAAACTCATGCCAATATTAAGAATAGAAGAGTAGAGAAGCTTTTTGCTTTACGTTAATATTGGTTTTGATAGAAGGCTTGTGTTGTTGAATGAGGGCTTGATATTCTGCTTACAAAGTAGTGATTTTTATCTGATTTGGCTATGCGCTCAGTTTGCTGGTCCACTGATGGGGTTATGTTTTGCTATATAATTGCAATGTACGGCGTGATCGAAACTGCTGATTTTTGTCATGGTTGGTTTCTAGGTTTAGAACACTTGCAATTTTTCATTGTTAACTTGTTCTTAAGTTATATGGTCCTGTTCTTTTCTTTTCTTTTCTTTTTTGACCTCACTACTGCTTGCCTATTTTCTTCTCAGCTGAAATATGGGCCTAGGATTTATCAGAAAAAAGCTGGGCCAGAGATATTATCAAAGTTTAATGCTGATAGGTACCATTTTTGTAAGGAGGATTATGATTTTCTTTGGGTGCGCACGACAGACTTCTCAGCTATAAAGTCAATCGGACACTCTACATCATTTTGTTGGGAGATTGATGAAGGACCATTGGCTTCAGATATTTTTCAAAGTTTCCCACTCTACAGAGAAAATTTGAAAGATCTAACTCTAGAAGATGGGGAAGAATACTGTTCTTCAACAGAAACAGTTCCACTTGTAAAGTGTTGTACAGATACTGAGATACCGTATGAGACTCTGTTCCAACTGAATTCCCTTGTTCATACCCAGAAAATAAGTCTTGCTTCAGTAGATAATGATTTGATTGACTTGTTAGGAGGTTTAAATGAAGAAACTAAAGCTGTGATTTTTCAGAAATTGCACAAGCTGAATTCCACTTGTTATGAGCCCCTGAAATTTGTGAAGACTCAATTACATGTGCTAAATAGCAAGGGTAGAAGTCTTCAGCCATCATCGGAGAAAAGATTGACAGATAATAACATAATGAGCTGTCATAGAGCCTTGATTACCCCGTCAAAGATTTATTGCCTTGGTCCTGAGCTTGAAACCTCAAATCATGTGGTAAAGCATTTTGCATCATATGCTTCAGACTTCATGAGAATCACTTTTGTTGAAGAGAATTGGAATAAGCTTTCAATCAATTCTGTATCAACTAGTTTGCAAAAGAGAATCTTTTCAGAGCCTTATAAAACTAAAATATATGAGCGGATATTGACTATTCTCCGAGATGGGATTGTAATTGGATTAAAAAGATTTGAGTTTCTGGCCTTCTCTGCTAGTCAACTGCGATCAAATTCTGTTTGGGTATTTGCTTCTAATGACAAGCTGAAAGCAGCAGATATTAGAGAATGGATGGGATGCTTCAACAATATTCGCAGTGTTTCGAAATGTGCAGCAAGGATGGGTCAGTTGTTCAGTTCGTCCATGCAAACTTTTGAAGTGCCCTCTCAAGATGTGGAGATAATTCCAGATATTGAAGTTACCTCTGATGGTATAAAATACTGTTTCTCAGATGGTATTGGAAAAATTTCCCACTCTTTTGCAAAGAAAGTTGCTGAAAAGCTAAAATTAGATCAGAGTCGGATTCCATCAGCATTTCAAATTCGGTATGGTGGATACAAAGGTGTCATTGCTGTTGATCGCCATTCCTTTAGGAAGTTATCATTGCGTAGCAGTATGCTTAAATTTGAATCCAAAAACAAAATGCTTTGTGTGACTAAATGGAGTGAGTCAATGCCTTGCTTTCTCAATCGGGAGATTATATCCCTGCTATCTACCTTAGGAGTAAAAGATGAAGTGTTTCTGGCAATGCAGCACGAACAGTTGCTTTTGCTGGGAAGGATGTTGACTGAAAGTGATGCGGCTTTGGACGTTTTGGAAACTCTAAGTGGAGCTGATTCAAAAAGCATTCTAGTGAAGATGTTGCATGGATGTTATGAGCCAAACAGTGAGCCTTACCTGTCGATGATGCTTAAGGCTCATTATGCATACCAATTATCCGATTTGAAAAGTAGATGCCGAATATTTGTCCCCAAGGGTCGGATCTTAGTAGGTTGCTTGGATGAAACTGGTCTTTTGAATTATGGCCAAGTATTTGTCCGCATAACCGTGTCAAAAACTAAGCAACAATTTCAAGATGAAAGCTTGAGGAAAGTGGATGGTGATGATAACACGTGTATAATAGTGGGGAAGGTGGTGGTAACAAAAAATCCTTGTCTTTACCCTGGAGACATCAGAGTCCTTGATGCTGTCTACAATGAAGAATTAGAGGAAAAGGGTTTGAGGGATTGCCTTGTGTTTCCACAAAAAGGACGTAGGTATGTAGATGGTGGACTACATTTACAATCACAGTTGATAGCTCTAGTTGGTTCTAGTTTGATAGCTCTATTGGCATCCCTTAAGTTCTGTTGTCCAAAAAGCAGTTCCTTTATTCATTTTCTGCTGGACATGTTGTAATGATATTAGATTTTCTATAGTTTTATCTTGTTTTTTTATGTAATACTGTCTTAGCTTGGCCCTTGGGCTTTACTTGGAAGTCCTAAACCCTAATTTTGGCTTCTTGTGGTTGGTTGAGTCAGGGCTTTTGGCTTACCTCAGTTCTACATCAGAAAGTCATTATCATTGATTGTATTTTAAAAATATTTTTCTTATATTGATGTCTATCACTGCTAATACTTGCTCGGCGGACCGACAGGCCTCATCCAAATGAATGCTCTGGGGGTGATCTTGATGGAGATTTATTTTTCATAAGCTGGGACAAAGATCTGATCCCATGTCACACTGATTCTCCAATGGACTACGCAGGAAGGAGGCCTCGTGTAATGGACCATGAGGTGACACTTGAGGTAATTTTTGACAAAGTCCCATAAGTATTTTTTTTTTTGAAACATTAATGTGAAACTATTCCTTGTTTGTTGTTACCTTGAGGTGACACTAGAGGTAATTTTTGACAAAGTCGCATAAGGTTTTTCTTTTTTTCCCCGACATTAATACGAAACTATTCCTTATTTGTTGTTACCTGTGTGCGGGTAGGAAATCCACCGGTTTTTTGTTGATTACATGATCAATGATACCTTGGGTGCTATCTCTACCGCACATCTGGTTCACGCTGACCGTGAACCAGAAAAGGCCAGGAGTCAGAAATGCCGAGAGTTGGCAGAGCTTCATTCCATGGCTGTTGACTTTGCAAAGACTGGAGCGCCTGCTGAAATGCCCAGAGTTTTGAAACCAAGAGAGTTTCCAGATTTCATGGAGAGGGTGGACAAGCCTATGTATATCTCCAAAGGGGTACTAGGTAAACTTTATCGTGCCATAATTGAGTTGAAATTGCAAGTAACATCAAACTCTGTCTGGTCAGAGAAGCTTGCTGAAGAAGCTTATGATCATGATCTTGAAGTCAACGGTTTTGATGCCTTCCTTGATTCTGCATCAAGTCATAAAGAAATGTATGCACAAAAGATGACCAGTTTAATGAACTTCTACGGGGCAGAGACGGAGGATGAACTGCTGACCGGTAACTTGCAAAAACGTGCTTCATATTTGCAGCGTGATAACAGGAGATATGGAGATATGAAGGATCGGATTCTGATCTCGGTCCGGGATCTGCAGCATGAAGCTAAAGAATGGTTTGAAACTAGTTGCGAACCGCATGAATATCAGCCCATGGCATCTGCTTGGTATCATGTGACCTATCACCCAAGCTATTACCAGGAAAACTCCACTTTTTTAAGCTTTCCATGGATAGTTGGTGACATTTTATTGCATATTAAGTCTGTAAACAGTGGAGTTCACAAATAGCAGCTTGCTCTAGTGCGCCATGCATGCTTTCTTCATCTAAAGGCCACTATGCCGTGGATGAAATGCATGTGTAGATGTTGTTGATTGAAAGCGGGACTTGTGTTTATCTGGGAGATTTTCTTTTGGCAAATAATATTGACTGCTGAATATGTGCTGCTTGCTGATGTTCGCCCATTCTATTACAGCCGAAGATCCTATTTAAGTATTGTAAAGATATTCTTCATATTTACCAAAAGGCAAGATTTCTTTTGGGGTTATATGGTAGGATTGTTCACGGGTTGATGTGTACAAGGTTTAAATCTTGGTTCAAGGTTCTAACCTTGTGGTACTTTTTTAAATCAATGAGTCAATTCCCGTGATTTATCAATCATGAAAGTAATTTAAAGTTTGACTAAATGAAGTTTTTATATTACCATGTAGATTTTTTAACCTGTAATTGTATTAAAAAAAGTAGCATGAAAAATGGACTGATTTACATAATATTAATATATTATAATGTTGATCACATTTGCATTTATATATTTTAAAGCATTGCAGGAATTTTACTCACTGAAACATTTGGTAAGGAGAGGATGTTTTGTTTCATCGATTATTTTGAGCGAACACGTCCTCCTTGAGTCATGACATTCCAAATCACCAGGCAAATTACTTTGCTGACAATTTTGTGCATCAGCCTTCCATGGGAATAGATTCTCTCATATGTAATGTTTCACCATTAATTTTCTTCTATCAAATATCATGTATGGATCCCACTCTCTCAATTTATAGTGAAAGATCATACATACCTTAATCATGTGAAAATTACACATAAAAAATCCATTTCCATCTTCAATCTTCTTTATACTTTGGTTTTTGTGTTTTTGTGGGGGGGTCGCGGTGGGTTTTTTTTTTGGGGGGGGGGGGGGGGAGGCCAACGCCTAATATTATTTCGCATGCTCGGGTAAGATGACCATTTTTATAATTAACATTTCTTGTTTCACAAAGAATCCGTATTTAAAGAGTCTAGATTTACATTTTTTGCTAGTATAAGACAATTTATTTTTGTGGACCTCATGAAAAAGTTGAGATTGATTGTGAATCCCAAAAATCAATTTCTAGTGTGAAATAATTAATAACACCACTCATAATATGTCTGGTTAGTAAATCAAGGATAAAAATGCTTAGTAGTTAACGTAGTCAACACCTTAATTATTCGTAGTAGTAGTCAATGTAGTCTACACCTTAATTATCCATTTGACTCAGGTCATTTGAGAAAATCATTAAACTTAAACGTGTATAAGGGTTGCGTACTTAAAATTGTTTAAGAATTGACTTACATAAATAAGTATCCAAAAGGAAAATGCTGAATGATACGAAATAGTTTTCATGATACGACATAACGGAGATGAATCAGGAGTGTTATAATTTTGCGTTTTATTTTTTAACTAATTTTCTCTCCCCTCATCTAACCATATAACCCTCCTATGATTTATTATTAGCCCTTTCCTAGCACCCTCACAAATTAATTGTCGTGCTAAATGGCACTCCTGTATCCAAAAACATCTTTACCTTGGGGAAAAAAAAAACAAACAAAAAAGTCAAGGATAAGAACACTTCATACGACTTGTTAATATCGATCTCACTCGCTCAAACACTACACGGTAGTCACACAAGTGTAAGTTGCTCAATCAAACTCCTAGAAAAAGCTTGATCACTCAACATGAAATATGTGTGAATAAGCATCATTATCATCCATCAATTCTTACAGTGAGTAAAATGACATTTCAATAGGCGATTTAATTTCGCTTAAGGCTTACATTACACGGACACCATTATTTGCAATTGCCGGTTCTCAAAGCAAACCCCACCTCCCCATGACCCCTCCATACTAATGATAACTATTGTACGCACAACCAAAAAAAAAAAAAAAAGTTTTGCTAAATAATAAGAGTTTAATTGGTATCTTGTGACAAAATAGTTTCTGTTTGTCAACCAATAGAAATAGGGAAAAGTGAGAATTCATGGTGGGTCCCTCATTATAATGGGTGGTTATTTTGATATGTTGGCACTTTCCACCATTTCCATTGGTTGACAGTGTAAAACTATTTTACACTGTCAGTATATTTAAATTAAATTCAAATAATAATAGGAAAATAAAAGGAGACAATTATGAATTGGAAGCGAAGCTTCCCCCTACTCATGCTTCACTCATTGTCAAAGCACCAACCATTATTAGATTAAAAAAACAATTGATTGTGATATAATAATAGGGGGGAAAAAACTACATACAGTTATGCACAATTATATTCCTTCCGAAAAGAAATAAACAAATCTCATAATTACTTATGGGAAAATATGCAGAATCACAGTAAACGATAGGGCCAAAGAAACAAGAAAAAAGAGTGAGGCGACGTTGCCACCCACCAATGTCACAGTCAGAGTCACAGAGTGAGACACCATCCGAATCCCACGCGCAATCACTTTCAACTGCCTTGCCTTGGCTGGCACTGTCTCCACCTTCCATTCCATCCAAGTCCAGCTCAACACGTGCACATTCCAGCTCACACAAAAACGGCGTCGTCCCCGCCCGAACCAGCCTCCGCCGAAACCCCCTTCACGTTCACGTTGGCCACCGCGTAGCGCGTGGAGAAATTGCGGAAGCCGTCGTGGGCGTCGTTCTGGAAATCCCCGCTGTGCCCCTCGTCGAAGTTGAGGGCGTAGCTGAGGGGGTCGTACTGGTACTTTGCGGCCACTCGCTTGCAGGGGCGGCTGCGGTTGAACCTCCGGATGAAGGTCTTCCACCTGGGCCCCGCCACCAGCTCGGACCACTCCCGCAGCTTCTTCAGTGCCCTCAGTCCGCGCGACCACCACCGGTCGCCGCTGGGACGGGCGCGTGGGGATTGGGACCAGGAGGCGGTGCGGACGCGCTCCCACCAGGTGGAACGACGCCGTGGGGCGAAGCAGGGGAAGCAGGAGGAGCGGGAAGCGTTGGGTGTGCCTTGGGCGGTTGGGGTGGAAGAGGATTCCAGTTCCAGCTCCATGGACACGATCTTATGTTGGTTATGAATACGATGATGTTTGTGTTGAATGTGGCAATGGGTAGAGTGGACAGGGAGGAGAGGAGTTTGAGGTATATATAGTATAAGTGAAGATGGAGGGTGGGTGCTCGTGTGTTTAATTTAATTCCAAATGCAACGGAACGGATCAATTCACTGTTAAGTGCTCACTACACTCTACTCAGCACCCACTCACCCCCACACTACACTACTCCCACTTAATTATATGTAATATGTAATTAAAATATCATTTATTTTTATTTGTATCCTAGCGGCTGCGTGTAAACCGTGTAAGATCACACCCACAGAAAAGAAAATAATAATCGTAGGTAGAAACCAACACACCTCACACACGTCTCATTTATATTGGGTAACACTGCACTGCTTGGACATAACAGCTTAGGATGTATTTGTGTAGGATTTTTTTAAAAATTATTTTTTCATAAAAAAATCAATTTTTATATATTTAAATGATTTTTTAAATATAATCAGAATCTAAAAAATTATTTTTAATTATATATAAAATTTAAATTTTAAAATTATCATTTTTTTTAAATCGAAACAAACTCAATCTTCAGTTCGTATCCTCTCATTTGTCCTATGCAACACTCCGCCTTATCATCTTCTCGTATCTTAATTTTTTTTAATAAAAATTATGTACGTCAACTTAATTTACAATTTTAAAATGAGAAAAATAGAATTTAACTATCAAAATTATGTGATATATTTATTAATTTTTGAATCAATAAATAGGTTACACAACTTTATTTCATTCAATAATTACTATGATTGTCTGTTAAAAATTCTAACAATTTTTTTTCTTAAAACTCTAGCATTATTCACTAATTTTAAAAATCGATCTCTAAATTCATTACCAAATACAGAGATGATGGCATCACAACAAGACCAACCACCCATCACTATGCTCCATTTTATAGGAAGCTACGTTGAGTTTATGCCCTTTAGGCTCACGACCCCGAGGGGGGGAAAAGTCCCCTTTATGTTGAGGTATCGTGTAGCAGTGAAGGTGGCATTATTGATATGGAAGATACTAACGACCGAAGCATTGCCTCAAAGTTGAAGATTTTCTCCCAAACAAAACACAGCTAAAACAGAATTAATTTTATTCATTATTATATTGTAAATGCTTTCCCATAATTACATTTCAGTGTGTAACCTAAATCTCCCATTTCAATTATGGGGCTCAAAGATCACGTAAACTATGCCAACGAGTAGTAGCCAACCCACGAGGTGGTAGTCAGTTGGCTCTAGTATGTTACCATTACAGTATATAGATTGAGCTGATTTCAACACAATCTGTAAATGCAGGGATATGAACGCAAGACATAGCACACTAAAATTAAGACTCGACTCACACAAGTCTAATACACATCCAGTAAGTCTTGGACAAATATATAGATAGCATTTTCATTCTAAAATCTACATTCTTGATCGTATGGATAGACAATTTTCTTTTATATCTACAACTAAACACAAAGTTAACAGTTCAAAAATCGTCAAGCACAGCTTCAAGAGTTGCATCACGTTCATAAAATTTTCCATCTCTTTTTCTTTCTTCAGATATTGTTCACATCAATTTATTTCTTATACACTTTGGAATCACACGGTACTTTCACATTATTATCACACTCCTCTAATCCTGATGAGACAATCATTATCCACTGGATAGCTTATCACAATCTTACCTTTCTCCACCTAGTTTCCATATTTTAGCATTCCTACTGATGAATGCAAACTCAAGACATGAAGAAATAAATCCATCTCAATACCAATATAAACACTAGCAGTAGTACCAGTTTAGTCTAATTTGAAATTTTGAATTTAAAGGTTCCATCAACATACAATGGAATCTGATAACCCACATTATTATTAAGGCCACAGTGGCTCCTTGTCCCCTTCCAAACAATCTAAAAGGCTATCATCTAACAATAATTTAGACAACAAAAGGGTTCAGTAAAATCTATGGCTCTGCTCCATCTACCATTCAATTTCAGCCCCCAGAAACCCAATTTATGAATGCAAACATCAGTTTCGTCACTATGATATTTCCCAATTCCAAGGTAAGATGAAAGTGATGGAACTACATTCTCTTAACAAGCTATTTCAGTGATCACATTGCATCCTCCCCATCTCATGTCAATTTAGCTCAATTAAGATTAAGGAAGATTTACCTACCAAAAAACTCTTGGTTACACATGCCTACCACATCATCTTTTAGACACTCAATTCAGTAGTTGACATGAACATTAATAAGAGATAGGTGCATTCTTAGTACGGTTGCCACTACTTGTTTAATATTGAATGGAGTGCCTATGGTAAACACTGCTTAACCAATAATGTAAACCACCAAAAAAAGGGGGTGTCATGGGATATGAAAAGGAAAAAACATACAAGAGAAAAATCTGGTTAAAATAACTAGCACTGAAAAGCAATTGACAGTTGCTAAATGACTTCATAAGTTCACAGCATTGAAAAAACGGGGAAAAAAAAGTGTAACAGCTACAAAAATGCAAAGCATAGGTTATTCATCTTTAATTAACACACAAGTAGTCGCATCATACATTGCCATTCACTGCTTCACAACCAGTAGTATATATAAGATTGACTAAAAGCTACAAAGCATACATAACTCTTTAAGAACTTAAGAATTACTTTAAGCATCAAACATAAAACAATGACACTATTGAAAGTTGAACTCACATTGCTAGTGCATTCCCAAGCTCACCACCATGAAGGGTCCAGAAAACATTGCCTGCAGCATCCGATTTGCCAGTATCAATAGCAATGGCACCAAAGATGGCTCGAAATGCGCCACAAACCACAGAAGGCGTAGAAGCATTGGTCTTGGGCGAAACTCTAACCACCTTGTGCAAGCGCAAACGCATTCCATCCACAGCACAGGAAGACTCCACGTTGGCGACCTGAGATATCCGACGGTTCAGCTCTTCTGCCGAAACATCAATGTCCTTCGAGAGCAGCTGAAAGGACACAGTTGTTTCGATGACGCTGCCACCCAAAATGCTCAAAGCTTTGTTGTTCTCCTCCGAGAAGGAAGCATGGGTCATGGCACGACGAAGAAGGCCAATGCTCTTGAAGGAGTAACTGAGATCATAAACATAGCAAACAAATTCAAAAACCAAAAAAAAAAAAAAGAAAAGGAAAGAACAACAATGATTTGAAGAGAAAGGGAACTAATACACTACTCCGATACCATAATACACTCAGTGTGTTGAGTGAATGAGAATCATACCACAACTTCATTAACTTAAACTGATATATACACATGACAGTAGGTGTAGAGCAGAAACTACACATGTGCACATACAATAGCATATCCCAGTAACTAATCACCTAACTAACCCAACTAGCATAACCGAATTCTGTTATTATAGTGAGAGAAAGGGCAGACCCTAGCTGTTTCTGGAGGGTTACCAGAGCCGTTGAAAACGGCGACAGCGATTTGAAGCGAAGGTTAGTTGAAGCCTGTCCCTACATAACAAAAAAAGAAAAAAAAAAACGAAATACCCAAAACAAAAAAATGGAAACTTTTGTTCAGAGACCGTTTGGTTACGTGATCGCAGAGGAAAAAAATAAATATGGGAAAGGAAAAAGAAGAAAAAGGGGGAAAGATCGATGTGACCTGAATAGAGGGAAGGATTGCAATGAGTAAGAGGGCGAAGGCAATGAAGGTAGGAGATGATCGCATTTTCGAGGTGGCTGCTTGCTCTTCGTACTGTGTTTGCTGCTCAAGGTGGTGCACATTGACTTCTCAGTGAAAATCGCTTACTTAGCGAGTGACTTTACTTTGCCAAGAAGGAAGGAGATAGGAACAACTCTTTCCGCCACCAAGTTAAACGACGACACGTTTCATCTAAGAACAAGGTCCATTTTTATTGGCTTGGCCTTTTTTTTTGTATTTTTTTTTTTTAGGTTCTGGTACATGAGCTAAGAAGATTTGGGCCAGTTTAGCTGCGCATAAAATAAATTTTCGTCTCATTGTAAAAATATAGAATTATATAATTTTTCCACGAGAATTATCTCTGTAGAATTTAAATTCACATCTTTTCTCTTTTTCTTAGAAGATTAAAGTTATTTATTGCTCCATTCAATTCTCTGTGAGTGTAGTTGATAATACTCAGTTAAAAAGTAATCTATAAATATTATTAGGATTTATCTAACTAGTGTCTTGAGGGCGATGGTTAAAAATTCCAAAAAGGAAACTTTTCATTAAAAAAATAAAAAATTTAAATTTTCAGTGCATCAAATATAATAAAAGTTAAAAAAGCTTTTCTTTTCTTAAATTCTTAATCAGTGCCTTAAGAGTACTAATTAGCAAAATCCATATTATTATTATAAGGTCCTGGCCAAATTGGACTATCAAGAAATTTTCATCTATAATGGCATCACATAATATATCTAACCGAGGAGAAAGATTAGAATTAGAGATTAATTGAAAAAAAAAGAAGAAGAAGCAAGAATACGAGCTGTTGTGAGTAAAAGGTACAAAATTTCCACTCTAATTCGATCATCACCTATGGGATCGTGCTAAAGTGAACTACAGAAAAAGTTTGCTATTATGAACTTTTTAGTCTTTTCTGATTCTAACTTTTTAGTCTTTAATAAATAATAAGAAAAACACAATTGAGTCAAAAGAGAATATCATTTCGGAGTTTTTACGGATAATTTGCTTGTGTAGCAGGAGATCCAGTAAACTAAACCAAATCATACATTTTCTTTTGCAAAGGAGATTTTTAGTATAATTCGGTTCAATTTTGCTAGTTTATTAAGTGTTATTTTTCTGAAAACCTCAAACCTGTATTTATTATTTTTTGACTCGAAGGGGCTAACATCTCACAACACTAAAGAGACCAAACTTACTCTTCCTCAACAAGCTCAAGCCTTAAAAATGATATCAAGCGGGCTACACAAATAAGAAATCACGGCTTTTTTTTAAAAAAAAAAATATTTTTAGGGTGGAGATATGAAGCAGGATTCTGGAAGCTGAGTTATAAAGATGCATCTACAGATCGATTTATGTTAGAGGCGCTGTATTCCCCTTTTTTTCAAAAAAAATAAAATAAAATTGTGAACATAGCAAATCAAACCATTGCTGCATGTCACACTGATCGCAATTTCCTCCCAAATAAAAAATACTATACTGGGACAATTAAGGCATACGTCTTATGATTTGAGTTTCTACAATGACCTTCTTGTATTCACCTGTAACTAGTTCAACTATACAAACAAAGGATCATCATCCAGCTATGATGCTTAGATTCTGAAGATTCTGAACCTAGTAATATCACACAACATCAAAGGCATTGCTAAAACACAGCAAGTGCATCCATTTGGCCCCTCCTAACAATCAAAATCAGCCACTTTAATCTTTAGTGTTCACTGTCTAAAGCAGATGCTGCGTCCTCCATAATCAAAACCGGAAGAGTCAAATTAGAAACTACTTCCCTTAAGCATGCAAGCCTATGTATATCTTTAGCTTAAGAACAACTATCAATACCATAACCGCTGTATCTCTACCCTGTGCTGGTGCCTAGACAAGTAAATCTGCATTTCAAACGACATTGTTAAAACATCCTTCTGTTTTTCCGGAAGACCCTTCTTCGGAACATCTTGATTCCGGCCCTGAAGCGGCACCAAGAGCTTTAAGTAACCTCATTACATCCACAGTATCATCTAAGTAGTACCTAGCTTTACTTGGTTTTTGGCCAACAGTGCATGCAAAGATTTCTGGTGCTGGAGAAGAGGTTCCACAACAAGATTTGTTTAATAAGCTCTCAAACATATCCTCATCAGACCTATCATCCCCAATGCACAGCACAAAATCCAGCGAATTCCCATTCCTGATCATCGTAGACAGAACTTCCTCTGCAACTATACCTTTAGTAATCCCCTGTAATGGTGATTAGCCAATATTAAAACTTAGTACAGTCATAGGTTGAGAGATGAGAAGATTGGTATATACCTGTGACATGACTTCAATGATATGCTTTCCTTTCTTAACAACTACAGGCTCATTTGCAAGTACACTTTCAAGGTGATCCAACAGCTGCTTAGCTTGCCAAGACCCAAAATCAAGATCAGCATCACAATGGTGCCATACCAATGCACTCTCTTTGGTCTCTATATAGGAGCCATCTGTTGCCTCAGTATACAATCTCATCACAGGTTCAGCAATCCTTTTCCAAGAAAAATTTGTGCACATATGACTCATTTCCCAAGTTGATTGTTGACCCCACCTGAAGCAAAGACCAAACAAGACATCATCAGTTTTTGGAGAACTTGCCAGTAACGTGAAAACCACAACACCATGCAAAGCAAAACTCCCATTTACGAATGTACCAAAAGGAGTTGGAAAAAAATAAATAAAAGGATTACCATCATTATTAGCAACTCAATTGCACGTGATTAATTATAAAAACACTCACCTTACAAAATAACCATGCTCAGCTGCTATACCAAGATTCTCACACTGATCGAACCATTCACTCAATATGTTTTTCCCTCTGCCACTTACTATAAACACAGTGTTGTTAGGGTCACTGCAAATGTTATTTAGAACAGTTATAACTTCATGACTGGGGCTTTTAACAATGGAGGCTTGAGATACAATTGTACCATCATAATCCAAAAAAAGTACCCTGCAATTTGTCCTTTTATATGCGGAGACAATATGGTCTATGGACAGCTTCTTGAAATTAGGAGAAAGGGACAAGATTCTGAAACTCAGGCCAAAGCCAATCCCCCAGCAACGTTTACTAAAATGATCCTTGCATGAGTGCTCTAGATGTTGCAAAAAACTTCGGGCCCAGTAAGCTAAATCATGAGAGCTAACATATCGATAGTGCTTCTCATGCCGCAACTTTTTCTCTCCACTTGGCATTGTGATGGCCAAATTCAGTGCATCAGCTACGCCATTAATGTCCCATGGATTCACCCTGATTGCCCCACTAAGAGATGGTGAGCAACCTATGAACTCAGAAACAACAAGTGCACTTGTACGAGGGGCCTTAGAAGCAATTTCTAAAGCTTCATCCATTTTAGGACTCCCCTGCCTACAGACAATGTACTCGTACGGGACCAAATTCATACCATCCCTCACTGCATTCACAATGCAACATTCTGCCAAAGCAAAGTAGAAAGTCTTCTCATAGAAAGGAACAGGATGATCAATGATGATGACAGGCTCATAACCTGGCAAACCAAACCTCTCATTTATCCTATTGGCAGTAATGTATGTCTCCCTCTTTGCTTCCTCAACATCTTTGCCAGTACTCCTTGGTGGATTTACAATTTGGACCAGTACTAGTTCACCCTGCAATTCTGGATACTGCTGAAAGAGTTGTTCTATGGCCAAGAGCTTTAGACTGATACCTTTGAATATGTCCATATCATCAACACCAAGAATAAGCTTTTTCCCCTTAAATTTCTTGTAGGTTTCTCTGACTTTGACTAAGGAAGAAGGGTGATCTAAGGCAGATTGTAGTCGACCTATATGAATCCCCACTGGTAAAATTTTAATGAATATTGTTCGGCCAAAGTATTCAAGCTCAATGTAACCCCTTTTGGATTCATATTTTAAGCCAAGAATTCGACTGCAACAGGATAGAAAATGGCGAGCATAATCAAATGTATGAAAACCAATTAAATCTGCATTAAGTAGTGCTTTCAAAAGTTCATCTCTAACAGGTAGAGCCCGATAAATTTCAGAGGAAGGAAATGGACTGTGGAGGAAAAATCCTAGCTTGACCCGACTATACCGCCTTCGCAGAAATGTTGGAAGAACCATAAGATGATAATCATGAACCCATACATAGTCATGTTCTGGATTAATGACCTCCATGACTTTATCTGCAAATATCTTGTTAGCAGACACATAAGCCTGCCACAGTGATCTATCAAAGCGATTGCAAAAGTCAGAATACATGGGCAACATGTAATGGAATAGAGGCCACAGATGTTGCTTGCAGAATCCATTATAAAATTGTTTCTGGAGGTCTGGAGGAACAAAGGTAGGCAAGCAATTGAATTCCTCCAGCAACTCAAGAGAAACATTCTCTTGTTCACTAGCATCAATATCAACCTTCAGAGATCCAACATAAACAACATCAGTGTCAGAAGAGATACCATCTTTTAACTGCAACAAAATTGAATCTTCATCATAACTAAAGCACCATCTGCCAGATCTTTTGTCCTTTTGAGCATCAAGTGGAAGGAAATTTGCTACTATGATTATCTTGTGATGATATTCTGACAAGAAAGCATTTGAATCATCATCATCATCCCTTCGTTTGCCATCTACATCAGACATTATTCCTGGAACAGTCATAACTCGCGGAAGAGCTCTGGGAGTTTGAGGGAAATTTAAAACTTCCCCTGACAACAAGTCCAACAAATTCATGCATGATCTTGCCACCATCCTTTTTCCAATTCCAAGTTATTGAGCCTTACAACTGAAGTATTATCTAGGATCCAGTATCCACAACTAAAAGAAGCACCTGTGAAGATAAAAGAGAAGCAGTTACAACCATGGCATACAAGGCTGCTGCAACAATATAGGATACAAGTAAACAATTCAAGTAAAATCCTTGAGTTCAATTATTCAGTATTGTAACTATTGGTAGGCAACTGCTTTCAATAAATATGTTTAGCAAATTAGCCCCATGAAAGTTGTTGAAATTGGCAAACAAGTGAATGCCACTCACTTTATTATTTACCATGTTTAACTCTCTTGTTTGTTGAAATTAAAAGTCCAACAAGTGACAATGCCATTGAACAGTACAAAGATAACTTCTATAAACAAACAATTGCACAAAAATGTCATAAATGACAAATATACATTACTACTAGGCAGAAGCAAAGCAATAAAGTTAAACATTCTGCAAAAAATTTTTTTTTTTGGGGAAAAATCATCAACCGATTATGCAGAACAAAAGAAAGAGAGCATACCAACTAAAAATCCATGATACTAATAAGTAGAATCAGGTAACCCCATGTTATACTTTGTTCAAAGTGTATTCCACTATCTTAGCATAAGAAGGGAAAACATCAGCCTACATTAGTATCTAGTATCATAAATGGATATCACAATTGTGATCCTACGACCGAAAAGTTTTCCTTATAAAACAAATTGAATTCTCTAAGGAAAAAATAAAAGGAAGAAAATTGCTTAGAATCCAATCAAGGGCTTAATGGGTCAAATGTTCGATCTTCGAATAATCCAATCATCCAATACTATACAATTACAAACACATTTAATCGGCAACACAGAATCATGAAACTAAACCCAAATACCATTAGAGAATAAAAGGCATATAAAAAAAAACACACACACAAGTATAACTAGATTTAAATCAAAATTTATGTAGCTAATCTCACGGAGATCTCTTTATACCTGATCTTTGAATCATCCAACTCTATGCAACCAAAGATTGATTAATCAGAAACACAAAATCGAAAACTTAAAGCAAAAGGTTTAGTGGAGATCAAAAACCATGTAAGAAAACACATGAAACAAACCTAGATTGAAATTGAACTCAGCTTATGCAGCTAATCTCATGAACATATCTACTAGCCCTTCACGCGAATCCTCTTTGCCTATCATATGAAGCTTGTGAATGAAAACGCATTACAATCGACAGCGGTTAGGCAAAATACAGTGTGTCAGAATATGAGACCTACCATGTACAACGGCACCTCAAGTCACATTTATATCACTTAAATCCAGAAAACTGATTTAATTGCATGTATTGGTTTAGTAACCAAATATTCTAGTCAAACTCATCTAGTTACAGAGGTCATCCCTATCCTTAGTACACATAAATTTTGAAATAAATTCATCCAAATAAACAAAAAATGAAAGGACTTCCGCCAAAATCCTCAGCCAATAAATAACATTATAACCACGAGGAAAATCTTCGAATTAAGGCAACGGACCAAGTGGCAAGTACTACTAATTCATCCTTATCTAAAGAACAATTGAAATTTGTCTCTCTGCAAAGCATCTAAGGAAAGTAAAAGTACAAACGTGTTCCAAAGGCTACGTGTTCCTGCACACAAGATTTTACATGTGAGTCTTTTTTTCTTTTTCTTTTGTCACTTTTCTCTCTTTTCAAAACTCTTGAGGATTCCAAATTATATATTGTCCATACATGCCGCACAGCGTGGGATACCAAGTACCGCCAGCTAGCTTCAGCAATATGTGGCATTGTTACATTCATGCACATGCAACAATCTATCTGATTTTCATTTCTCACTGAGAAACACGTTTTCTCCCCTAAACAAATACAATTCAAGTGCCAACATTAAAAGAAACCCCCACAAGACCCAAATAGCATTATAGCAACATAGACAGAAAAGAGAAGGCATTTACCTCAGAAGCATCAAACTGATCCAAACAACAAAGGTTGTTTCTCAGTGACTGTATGTACAGAAAATGGTCCTGCCAGAAAAACAAAATGAAACGTTAAAAACTCTTTCCCCTTTGATCGCTGAGGAAGCAATGGAAATGAAAAGAAAGCTTCTTTCTTTACCTGAGTGAAGCTAATTTCAAACCAAAATAAATAAATAAATAAAAAGAGAAAAAGAAAGAAGAAGGAACAAGTCAATGAAATCTCAAGTAGTCATTATTTTCCCTTGTCCGTGACTTGTCTCAACAAACAAACGGACCCAAAATGAACAAATAGTGAAAGAACAATAATGGCAATATACATGTAATGGATAATTCAGGACTGAAAAGTGGGTGTGAAATGGTTTTTCTTTTAAAAAGAAAAATTGACTAAAATTTAGATTTATTATGGATAATATAATATGGGATAAGGGTGTTAGGTTCGAAACCGGTGAGAATTGTGGGAGTTTTAATGGGTTGGAACCGACTTAATAAAACGATCAATATCCAATTAGTAACAATTATTAGTAGTAATTGTATGCTGAAAAATAAAACGACGGAAATTTTTGTTTTCCGAGGTTATTTTCGGTTTTGGCTCCTTTGTGCGTTAAAAGGTACAAAGTCAAATGAGGCAAAAATGATAATATGGGAATATGTAAGCCATTCCACTTGGACTGCAACTCTGGTTGGTCTCCCTCTCACGTTATTCCCCAAGACCTTGCTATTGCTGAGGGTACTGGAGATGACACTTTGTATAGCATTTTTCGAAAATTACAAAAAACAAAAAACAAGGTTTAATTTTAGAGATATTATATTTGCACATACTTTTTTTTTTTTGACATAATCCACAGATATCCACAAAATACAAGGAAAAGAGTACTTCTAATTACTTTTTTATTGTGTTTGTTTGAAATATAACAAAGGGGTGTTTAAGGATATCCATTGTTAGTATGTATAAGTAATTTTTTTAGTTTTAATATAATAATAGGATAAAAAAATTTTACACAAATAATTAATCATATCATTCTATTTGTATAATTATTCAAATAATGAATATGAGATTTAATTATATTTATCGATGTGACAACATGTGAATGAATAATAATATAAATTTTTTTATACTAATAATATATATAAATTAAATAAATAAATAAATAATAAAAATTAATCTACCATATTTTTCATCGTAATTTTCAAGCGGTACTCGTAACACAAGGATCATGGAGATAAAAATTGGAATAAAAACTTTATGGATTACTTTTATTTTAGAAAGGTGTATTAATAATTGATCATAAAATTTTGCCCTATTTTTACTTTTCTACCAAATTGACCTATACGTGTAACTTTTTTCTTCAAGCATACAGAGTTTATATTTTGATTTTCCTAATAATGTATTAAAGAGTTCCTATTATGATTAGAGTTTAACTAGTATGCATTAATAGTGTAAAATAATTTTACACTATCAACCAATAAAAATAAAAAAAAAAAGTGAGAAATTATGGTGGGTCTCTCATTATAATAGGTGGTTATTTATATGAGTTGGCACTTTCTACTATTTCTATTGACTGACAGTGTATACACTGTTAGTGCATTTAAATTAAATTCTTATAATTATCAAAACATACAAATTTTACTTTAGTATGTATAGTTCCAAACAAATTAGATTAAGCCTAAGTATGTCATATCTTTTACTCGCTAGCAATTTACATGTAAATATTATTCACAAAATTAACTTCGGCGTATTTTTTAAGCATTTATTAATAAAAAGCATGACTTAGATAAATCTCTCTTTAAAAATAAAACAAATTAGCATGGTAGCAAAATGCTGTGAGGGTAACATGTCTATTGAACATAATCCGGTAAAAAGCCAATATTCAACTTTTTTTTTGGGTCATATTAGGGGGCAGATATACAGCGTCCCTAATCCAGGAATCAAACACGACCCCTTTTGGTCTCGGGGTACACTGTTGCAAGGCTAACTTCTTTTAACCACCAAACCAACGCCTCGCATGCGCCAATATTCAACTGTGTACAAGAAATTCTTGCTCACGAGCTAGTGGCATTATCGCTTAAGGTTGCCTAAAACTTTACTCTTCAATATCTGAATAACAAATAAATCAGCTCCAATAGAGAGATTCTTTGCTTGAATTACACTTGAATTTGACGGATGCCTACATTACATTAATATATTGAAAACAAGATTGACCATGTCTAGCCACCTAGCTAACTTATCGAAAATAATTTTGACCATACCTTAGTTTTACAATTTATCAATGGACTGCTTGTGGATAAACATAGACTTGTCCCATTCTAAGTCATTACTTAATATTCGAAACTCATTGTAATGATTTCTTTCCAGAAAAAAAAAAAAGGTTATTTTTAATTAAAATATTCTAAGAAAACTCTAAAAATAATTATATTATAAAAATATTTTATAAAAAACTATACAAACGGACCCTAGTTAATTGATTGTTTTGGATTAAGCATGGAGTGATTGATGGAAAAAAAAAAAAAAAAAAAAAAAGCGGCAACTAATGGCTTAGGATAAATGACAGGGATGTAGGCATAAAATTAGGGGACAGAAAAAGAGAGAGAGTGACCGTCACTGCATGTAGCTGCTCGACCATGTTAGCTCTTACCAACCTGCCAACCGTCTCCCCTTCCGCGTCATTAATTTGGGAATCTTTTTTATAGTCACAAGTTTATTTAAATACATTCATATTTGCTAGAGTTCATTAAATTTTAGATAATGACAATTTAGATTAAAAAAAGAAAACACGAGATGAGTCTCAATCTGTAATGAGTCACACACATCCCATATAAATGTATCTAGATTTTTGTGTGCATACAAGAAAAATCTCATTCATTCTGATTTTGTTTTCAACCACATTTCAACATCTGTTAAAGTGAAAACAATCCTGTTTTGGTTTAATCGTATATTTATTTTTTTTAATAAAACTAATTGTATTCGAATTATAATTAACCTTATATAGAAAATTATTATCATAATATTTTTATATATAATTTAAACTAAAAAATAATATGTTAAAAAATTCGAATTCATTTTTACGTACATGACATAATATCAATCAGAAAAATAACATAATCGTTTTCAATAGTCCGCTTTTCAAGATCGAATTCTGAATTACATAAGCTACTGTTCGATCATTGATTTTGAGATTTAGATGTTGTATGTTCTATGTTTATATAATGGATAAATGTAAAACTTAATCACTTGATAATAAATCAAATTTGAATTTAACAAAATGCAAGGAAAACAATGGCAGAAATGTAATAAAGAGCACATGAAAGCCCCTGACCTTATAGAGAGACTGCGGCAACTCGATGTGGATTATGTATAAATCATAATTAAGTGTTGGGTTTGGAGGACAAAGATCGATGCATGCGCTCACTTTTTATCGGGCTTCTCCCATTGGCCATTCTCCTGCTTTTTCTACGATGATTATTCACTTTCTACACATTTTTCTTTTCTTCTTCCAATCCTAAACCCTCTTTTCTTTATAGACATTTGAAACGGTACAATGCCATACGAATTGAGTGATGTACGCTGCCACTTTTCAGCTGGTTATTTCACCTACAGAATTAGACAGCCAAATTATACGAAAAACCAAAATGCGATTGTTTTACCTACTAATAATAGTTTTTATAAGAGTATTAAGAGAATATATGATTCGGTTTGTTTGATGACCGAAGTATTTTTATTTTTCATGTCATGGAATGTAATATTTATAAAATTAGTATAATTATTATATTGGGTGCGTTTCTGGGTATAAGTTTACAGTTGAAGGAGAATAAAACAAGCTGGCTGTGGATGGGTCTGCATGACAGGGCGCGGGACCCTCATTATCTGGCAGCGGAGCCGTGTTTTACGTTAATTTGTCTTCCACTCTAAACGCCAAACGCAGAATAAAAATACACAAAAGGGCGTGGACCGTGCGGCGTAAGATAGAAATTGTCAAACACAAATGAGTCTATCTATGACGACTCAGAGACTTGAAAAATAAAATTATTTATATTTATTAATTTACTCACTTTAATATCATTTGATAATTATTTATATTTATTAATTTTTCAATATATCAGCGCATGGTTTGATTTCGTGTCTGTTGTGATATAAAAGTAGTACTATGCAAGGTAGGAAAGTGGTGTGTGCAATCTCAAGTCCGTATCCATTAAAAGGTGCATAGAAAATAGAACGTGGAAAATACACAGTCAGTGGGCCCGCGCCTACTCCGAATGTTCCAATTCCAAATTCCCAATCTTATCCGCTCCTTCCTCTTTTCAGCTTTACTCGTTCCATTTCCCATTGACGTCAACAGGAATCAACATTCAAACAACGCCTTTCTTACGCATTCATAACTCGTGTTTTTTTTTTCGTTTTCGTATGTTACTCAGTCATGCGTGGAGCAGCTTCTATTATGTGAAAATAAAAATATAATTGAGTTTCTTTTGAAAAGCTGTCTCAACAAATTTTTAATTATAAACTATTTTAAACTCAAAAATAATTTTATCCAAACACAATCTCCATCCATTTTTCTCTGCTTCTTCTCACTTTTATCTCCTGCAGTCCAGTATCTCCTCCTGCTTTTCTCTTTTGTCCAGAACGAAATATTGCATACTTTAGAGATGTCTTGGGCCGAGCCGAAAGGGCAACTAGGCCCATAACACATTGGACGTCTTCTTTTCCGAAAGCCTTAAATCTGATCAGGCCACAAAAAAAACAGAGATTAACCTGCATTGCAATTTTGGGTAAGCTTCAATTATTATGGCAGAAAAAGTTCAAACCGATACATAGCCATTTTAAGCCCCTTCTGTTATGGCTAATGGCTTCATCATAGCTACAAAGTACAAACTCTGCATAATTTTTTTGTAGCTGGAAAGAACCTTTGATGCTCTTGCTTTGTATCATCAAAAGTGTATTACCTTAGTTAATATCATCTCTCACTTTAATTATTTTTTTAATCCAATAAACAAAATGGTATACTCATTCAATAGTTCGTAGTAAGATAACCTTTTATGTAATACCTAAGGATTTAGCTAAAAAATAGCCATACAGTTTGCCTTCCAGTTTAACCCGGATTGCCTAAAGATGAATCATAATTATGTGCATAAATACGAGAGTAGAGAAGGAGGCTTTTAACTGATGTTTTGGCATTGGTTATTAACCGTCCATTCTGGTTTTGTTCAAGTAAGTTCTGCAGTTGTTTTCAGTATCAAAAGTTAGGATTAGAATTCCCTAAAATGTGAGTGATATAAAGTGAGAAAGTAAGGGATCGGAAAATTCACTGATTTGCATATTTCTAGGCTATAGCTAACCAAATATGCTCCTATCCCGAATATTTGGTGTTAGAGCAATGCTTATATTAGTATGAATGAAATTTGGTACAAGTGCATTCAGGCAGAGGTTGTGGTCTTGCGGATATTGAATGAGGAGAGGAGAGAAAAAAAATGTGGGTAACAACCAAAACACAACATCAATTTTGTGTTTTTTATTTTGATATATCGTTCTATATGAAAGGACATTTGTACCATTTAGTATTTTTTTTGTGGTCAAAAAAGTTTTTTTGATTAATAACCAAAGGTAAAACCTTATTACAACAAAGAAATTGATACAACAAACCTGTTAACACGCAAAAATTAAGCCAAGAAAATTGATCAAAACCCTATATAGTTTTACTAGTCACCCCAGAGCATGGACACAATCGCATTACACTATAGATATCCATTAACGCAAAGGTGAGTATATTATATCTTAGATTAATCTAAAACATTATAAAACTAATATAATCAGTCTGTATAGAAACTAAATATTATAGTTATAATCTCTTAAAATTGAGGCATTAAACATGACAACATCTAACTTTACAAATATGATGGTAACCAAATCTATATACTAGTAGTCTATTTTATGATACACGTCATATCACAAAAACCTTTAAAAGCAATTATATATTATAGAAAGAGGCCTACAATTTCGTAAAAGCTCCAACCAACATTCACCGACAAAGCTTTCTTTTTTCTTTTTTTGTCGAGGCGATTTTCATGGTTATTATTGCACTAGGCATATTATAGGCAATGGCCCAAGTTTTGAAGCTCTTTAGGCTTGATCTGACGGGGACTACTGTCAGTGCCGCCCAACCCAAACCAAAAAGCAGAAATGAATTTTTTAAACCACGTGAACCACAAACAACATGGGCTCATCTATTAGGGCTCCAATAGAACAGTTCAGTCAGACTCAGACCAAATATAAAAACTCAGCCAGAGTTGACCAAAAGTTAAAAAGAAAAACTCAGACAAAAAGAAATAACAATTCAACTGACCCCCCAAAATAAAAAGGAAAAAAGAACAATCAAAACAGGTGAGAGACCCTGAACATGGGGTATTGTATTTGGAAACAAAGACATATTAATAAAAAAATTATCACAAAGAACCATTGAAGCACAATTTTTTTTTAAGCATCGGTGATACTAAAGTTTGAATCTATAACTCTATGTAAATTATTCAAATCTCTTAATACTAACCCAATAAAATTCAACCAAAAGCACCAAATATAATTCGCATAAAATTTGTTGATTTGATAACATATAAATGAATTTAAAAAACTACTAAATAAAGAATATAAATATTTATTATTTATTTTTTGAATATTTAATAATTTTAGAGCAAAACTTACAATTTTTTCAGCAAGTATATTTTAAGCGCACAAAGGCGATGATACCAAAATAATAGAGGTATATTTGGTATGAAAGTAAAAAATGGAGAGAAAATTTCATAAATGAAGTTTATCCACAAATTTTTTTCTCACTTTTTCACCTTCATACCAAACAAATCCTAAGGAGAGTGCACCAAAAAACTAATTCTGTCTCATTATTCATTCACAGTATTTAGATACCATGTAAAAGTATTATTTTCATTATTCTAATTAATTAATGGCGCCCACTTTCCTACTTCCTCCCAAAAAAAGGCAGTAAGATACTATGCTTGTTAAAAGTAACAATGTATAATAAAAAAGTTATAGTTTACTATAAAAATGTTACAACAATAATATCACAAAGTTATAACATTATAACATGATTCATTCCTACAGCACTTTTTTTCTTTTTCAAATTTTTGTTTCATTGTATATATTTTAATTTGCATTGTAACAAATATTTCCAACGTTATAATCATTTTATATCAAAATACAACTTTTTTTATTATAAGTTATAACTTTTAATAATGGACCCCTTAATTTATTTCAAACTCAAAGTTAGATATTTTGACCCGATCTTTCTACATTTTCAGTTTTTGCTCGTTTGGTTATGTCTCCTCTTTTGATGGGGGCAAATTTTTATGCATCCATTGGATTTTGTACATTGAGTTTCATCCTGACTCTAATCTTTTTCCATTAAAAACTCAACATCTTTTGTGTTACACGTCGTTTGTTTTGCTTTTGAATATCCATCGCCCACGCACATGGATCAAGATCAAGGGATAATCCAACTCTATTGTAACAAATAATTCTTTATGGACAATGTCAAGACACATCCCAAGCTCCCTCTTCAATTGAACTCACTTCCAACATGAGGTTTCGTGCATGTTTGGAAAAACGTTGGACAGTACTAGAATCGATTATGGCAGACCATAATTGATTTTGGTAATTTTTTATTTTGTTTGATTGCAAAGGATGAGATTAGAATTGATTTTGAGATAAATAAATTTTTTTTAATAAAATTAATTCTAATTAAATTAATTTCAATAAAATTAATTTTATTTAAAATTAATCCTATAAAAACATAACAAAACACACTTATAAAAGTGCCGCATGCTGATGTCAAGGCCAAGAAAACAGCCGTGGCATTTCGGACATAATAAATACATTATTAACTGTATGTTTCTATTTATAGAGAACGTGGTTGTTCACATTAAAACTTAAAAAGTGCCTGGTGTCATTTTTACCTTTCATGGAAGTGGGAACTAAATTACTGTGCAACTGACACCGGCAACCATAACAATTCAACGGAACTATCACAGTTTAGATTACCCTACCTACCCTTAACAAACAGCTATTTACCTGAGCTTGTGAAACAGCCAAAAACCTGTGTGTAGGTAGGTAGGTACCTACATCCAAATCCAAGTCAACTTCCAAATCCAAATCCATCTCTCTCTCTCTCTCTCTCTCTCTCTCTAATTTCTCAGTTTCTTCTTCTACGGTGCTTGAGAATTGATTCTTCCAGCTGAAGGGTAACTAGATTGGAAGCCATGCCAGGCCCTGGTCCTCACATGATGTATGCCATGGGGTCTGGCTTGGCTCTGACCAGTGTCTCCAATGGCAGGTTCAGCCCCCACCACACACTCACCTACACCCTCAACGCCTTCTTTGGACCAGATATTGGTTCCTTCTCTGAGTGGCTTGGATCCCTCCTTGGTGGACCAGCTGATGCTCTTGGATCTGCCAGTGCCAATCTCATCCACCACCCCTTGTACTATATTCTTATCTTGGGAATTCCTCTGTGTCTTCTTTACTCTCGGATATCCTCCTATCTTGTTCAAAGACAGCTTCTTGATTCTGTCTCCAGGGTGAGTCACCTTCCCTCACCTCACAGTTCCTTGTTATTGGCATAGGTTGGATTGCAGTGCCCCCTTCTTGGAAACCATTACTTGGAGCAAGTGAGGATCTCAGTTTCTGTTTGTTCTTTCTTTAATTTGTTTATTTATATCACTTGAGTTTGGTTCTAGACTGGTTTTTGTTTTTGGTAAGAAATGATTGTGGAAAAATGAATGAATAAAATGCTTGCCTCTTGGAAATTTATTTCACTTAGGCTTGCCACGTTATTAACCGATTTGACTTCATCATGTTGCAGGTGCCCCTTACAAGGTTGCAATGCTTTTTGTTGATATCAGCTGGCTCTTTTACTCATTTCTTCCTAGATGATCTGTTTGAGGTAATATGTCAAAAACCATTCACTACGTTGTGCCAACCTTCTTGTGTTTGCTTCTGCAAATTTACTGCTTTATCTTGACAGGTGTTAACTGAAGCAAAAATATATGATTTTCACTCACAAATTAAATTAGTAAAATCAACCCAAAAGCTTTAGCTCAAGCAGTATTAAGTCTTTTCATGAATTCATGAACTGCTTCATCTCAGGATTGAATCCTGCTCAGGGAATGAGTACACACTTTTCACATGTCATTATTTGATTTGTAAACTGCACGACAAGGATGTAAGAAACCGGATCAAAGTTTTATACTGATATAAATTGATGCAACTTTTATTTAACAAGTTCTTTTTAATTTTTTTCTCATCGATATTGGCCTGCTCGGTTGCTATTATGCGAAACAGCCATTCACTTTTGATTTATATGTGTTAATCTACTGCCAAGTTTTTAGATTACATCAATCATTCAGTTGCATTAGATGCATTGATGGTATTTAAAGTCCAATCACTTGCCCTTTGTTACTAGAGGTCTCTGAGATTTACATATAATGGAGCATGAATAGGGTGCATAAACTGCAAAATGGTAACAATACAGATACAAAGACATGAAAGAAATGAAAATTTTGCCATCACATATTGGACAATGTGGAAATTTATAATTATAGCAAACATCAACAGTAACATTTAATTATTTAATCCTTTTTGTATTAAATAGTTTCTATGAGCATCTAATGTCCAAAAGTAGATATTTGGTTGCAAAGTGAATTGCCTAACTAACATTCTTTATGTTTGATCTCTATTGAACTAATATCGTAAGTCAAATAATTCAACTGAAATAATGGAAACGCCAGGAAATTGGTTGTAACCTCATTTAGATTACGTGAATCATGCACAGTAACTTAAGGTTTTTAATCTAAAAAGATAGTAACGGTCCATTTCATTTACCTTTATTTCTGCTTTCCAGTTAAATCTTTGGTTCGCCGTGCAATTTTGTACTGAAACTGTATATTGAACTGTTATTCTACTTGTACTCTGTATCGATGTCTGGTCTTTTAAGGGTCAAGGACCCTTATTTGCCTTCCATGTTGTATCAATTGATACTGATTGTGGTTTTCAACTTTAGTTTGCCTTGTATTCTTGTCTCATTATAATAAGTGTAACATATTTGTCTCTCTCCTTCGTTACCTTGTTTCCTGCCACCCTTGAACTCGTTATGTAATTTTGTAGTAAACACTCGATTTTGAAGCTCTTCATTAGTTCTATTGACTATTATTTTGATCAAAGCTAAGGCAGAAACTTGGAATTTAGCTGAAACGTTGCAGCTACTTTATTATAATTCATCCTGAAAAGTTACTCTTTATACTCCTAGGTAACTGATTAACTACATATTATCTTCAAAATCATACAGGAGAATGGGAAAACGACCACGTACACTTGGATTTTGAGCACTGGCTGGTGGGAAGGTCGGGCGCCAAACAACCCAGATGCAGTTTTTGTAGTTTCCATCTTATGTGCTTGCTTAATTGGCGGCTTTTTCTACCTCAACAGGTGTTTGTTAATTGTTTTTGCAACTTTCCATGTTAACCATCTAGTTATAAACTTAGCATGGTTTTTACTTATTTCCTCTTTCCTCCATTGCCATGCAGAGCAAATGCCACAACCTCCATAAAGAAAAAGTCATATCAATCAATGCTACTTATCATATCCGTAGCTTGCTTGTACTGCTTATGGTGTGCAATCCAGATATACTTGATCGATCCTCGTCGTCCAGCAGTTGGTGAAGAAGCTGATCTTGGTGTTCTTGTGTTTTTAGCTATATATTTCTTTCTGCCTTACGGTTTGTGTATAATGTCCATGTACCCAAAAGACATTGACTCGAATCAAATTCCTCTTTAACAATGTATACTCTGCCAAATATATGTGTCTGCTTTTGTTAGTGCAATCTAGTTGAGATGGAAGATTGAATCTTGGCTAGTGTTACTATTTTCAAGGTGTAACTTATATGATCACTCACCAGGTGCATGCAATGTGAGGCATACATTTCTTGTTATTGTTAGAATCAGAGTCTTTTGACCTTTCAGGTCATTGCCTTGCTAGTATAAAATGCAGTTGTAAACTGTTTCAAATAAAGCCATTTTTTAGCTAGCTGCTAATAACATTAAATTTGTCTGGATATGTCTGAAATTCTGGCATATGACTGACATTAACAAATATTTATGAACTTATATGAAGGGTGAATTCAGTTTGTTCTTGGTGTAGAGTCATTCCCATGGTCATTAATTTCTTAACCTTGATTCTTAAACGCTGAATGGTTCTAGCATCCCTTTATACTTTCATTAATTAATTACAGTACAGGAACAATAATTAAGAAATAATTTAGCAGGTTATCGACTTCTCATTCTTATAAGCTAAATAATTCTGCATGGGCAAACTTTCACCCATCAATATGAAGAAAGATACGGTACAAATTCTAGCAGCAATTCCATAATACTACTATGAGTACAATTTCTTTTTCCTTTTTTCAGTAAGATCATGAGGTATTTTTATAGGTATGGCCTATCTGAGTTGTCTATAAGTTTAGTGCTCATTCGACTATAGGAGCACAAGAGTTATGTAATCCCTTCATAAGAGTTACCTCCCTAACCCTAAAATTCAACTCTCATCTTTTTCTTAGAGGATCAAACTAGTATGGATACTTAATCAATATATTTTTTCATCAATAGCCTTGTCTACAAAAGAAGGCAGACAGAATGCTGCTGCGTGGATCTGTATTAACAAAAAACAAAAGGCAAGAGAGGAATAGGTCACTTAGTTTCGAAAAAGAGAGCAAAGCAAAACAAAATAAGTAGGTTAATCGTTGAACTAGAACCATTTCAATTGATTACCTGTGAGTTATAAAACTTAGGAGGTCCCTTTGCTACACCATTTTGCTCTGGATTCAGTGGATTTACTGGGTGTTTGAACGTGACTGGGGGCCCCTCCGTGGAGCAAAGCATGAATCCAATCACCCCACTGGTAAACCAAAACAAAGAAACGCTCCTTACCAAAGTTTATCATAATAAGGAGTTAGAAAGGTAAAACATAAATAAGAAGTGCCTTGCATATGTAGGAACTGTAGTCCAAGCATAGTTGACGGAGCCTTTGAATATCTTCTTGCAATTTGCTATGGTATCTGCAATGACAAAGTCCTTATGCCACCAGCTGTCTGCTGGAGCAGACAGTACTCCACCGGGGCGAACAGCCTTCGCTACTGATTCTAAGAAACAATTATCTGCAAGCACTTCTGCAATAGGTCCTGCATAAGATTGAATTTCTTCATCTCTGAACTTCTTTTTTAGTTCCTTTAAAGGAAAAATGAGCACATTCTACTCTTACTATTGTTGCAATTTCAAATTCACAGCAAGAAAGATATCTTTACCCATTGGTTGGAAAGCATCCAATATAATGGCATCGTAAGTGCCTGCAGGAACTGAATTGATGAAAGCAATTCCTGCATTTTGGTTAAAAAATCTGGTGTATAAAACTCATGGGCCATTATCATGTTTCCTTGTAGGTTATAAAACAAATGCCTTAACATTTTACCATCCTTGATATGAACATGCACCCGAGGATCCTGGTAACCAACTGCTATATCTGGGAAGAACTTCTTATAAACCTGTGCCCTCAAACGCATTAAGAAATGTATGGTTCTTAGAATATATTATAAGAAGCAATGCATATGCAAGCAGAACATTTAGAGAGGGTTGTTATATATGCAATTCACTAATTCATTTTTGTCAAAGACTCAGTTGATGAAAGATGGGACTTAGGAATGTTAACATGAAGACTCACATCGATCACCATTTTGTCAATTTCACAGATATCAATATGCTCAACAGAAGAGTGGCGGGATATTTCTCTAAGTATTCCACCATCTCCCCCTCCAACTAGCAGCACCTGTTATGTTCATCAACCCCTTATCAAACAATTTTGTCTCATTAGTTTCTCTCTCCTTGTTCTTTCAAAAATGTTTCTTTTTCCTAGTCTCTTAGGTTATGTTTAGATATTTCATAATAAATAGAATGGAATGAAATATGATAAAATTGTACAAAATAGAATGTGATGAAATAAATGTTGCATTCATCCATTGTTTGACATTAAAGAATAGAAACAAGAACAATTTTCACTTCATTGTTTGGAAATACAACGAAATGGTATATAATAAGTTATTTGCTCTCATTTCATTCCAATCCGCTCAAGTTGGAGGAAAACAATAAGGATAGTAGATGAAATGAAACAAAACAAGTTCTATCTAATATCATTTCACAAATTCACGTGATTCCATTTTAACGTATCCAAATAACATAACTAAATATTTGTCTATTCTATTATGTTCCATTCCATCACTTTCCACCAATCCAAATATAACATTAAGTTGCGCGATGAAGATAACATGTATACGGACAGTTCATGTGCCAGGAATAGAATGTAGAAAAGAAAACCTTCTTTGGATTGGGAATGGAACAGAGTGCGAGGTGAGTGAGCATCTCTTGGTAAGCAAATTCATCATTCTCTGTCAACTGGATATATCCATCTAGAATTGCAACCTTGCCATGTCTGGATGACTGCACAGAAATATCTTTTCATCTACATGCGATTTAAGTGTGGAGAAGAACCAAAAAGCAGGCACTAGGTACCTCAAATACTAGAAGCTCTTGGAATTCTGATTTCCCTTGGAATATCACCTTCTCCATCTTATATATGTGTGCTTCCCCTGTACAATGGTCGGTGTAAAAATTAGAAAAATTGCTATTGAACTAGAACTTTTCTAAGAATTTGTTAGATAGAATCATGTGATATACTTCTTAAATCATATTAGTTTGTTTTATTTAATGATCACTCTTATATTTTGGTAATTTTTTTAATTATGTATTGAAAATTAATAGCCCAAGATGCTGTTAGGAAATAACGGGGTTACATATTATGAGGAAGTTTACAGGTGCTTGTAGTTATAGGTAGCAGAAGAGTGTTTCCTTCGTTGTTTTTGGGCAGAGCCGAACTTGTTGAATTTTTCAGATTGGGGTTAGCAAATGGACATGGAATATGGAAGTTGGTGAGGATGAAGCGTATTATGAAGGACTTTGATATGCTTTGTTTTAATGTTGCCTTAGTTCTAAGTCTTATGTTTCTATTTTTCTGTTTTGAATTTTGTGGCATCTGTGTTTTACTTTTCTTACTATGTTTCTGTGTTATTGCTCCTTCCTTGCAGAGAAAACTGTTTTAAGCCCTGTTATAATAGGGAAGAAAAACAAAAAACATGAGATAGGACCCAGCTTACTCTCTTTTTTGATATTAGCAAAGTAGACGCCTGGAAAGTGCTTAGCTAAGTATTTTTCAAACTGAGCTTCCATTCCAATTAATTATATAAATTTTAGTCAGTACGAATAGTTTTGCATTGAAGATATTCCCATGAAAAAAACTTGTATGATAATTTAAAAAAAAAAATCATAATCCATATTTTGAAGAAACCGGAGTTGTGGAGAATAAACCATTTAAGGTTCCTCCTCATCATAATCCTTCATGATAACTTGTTTCTCTAAAATTAGATAAAATTAACTTTTAACATTAAAAAAACGAAAAATAAGATTTACAAGGTGTTTAAACTTTTTTCCGATATTTTTTATAATTTGTAAAATCAAATCATATAAATAAGTACTCACCCCGGAGTAACGCTGCCATTTGAGTACCTATAATTTTCGTACTAAAAATGCCCACATAAAAGTTCAAAACCAAATTATAATCTAAAGGATAAATAGTATAAATCCCTCTTAAGTTTCTCAAAATGACACTTAGCCTATTCTTATTTGAAAATTATACTCCACCCGTTATGAGAATATTCTAGTGAAATATTCTCACTTATTTAATCATGATTAATCTAAAATATTTTTTTTTAAAAAAAATTAACCAACCTTAACTCACATAATCTCATTCTTTGATCATCGTTCACCCTCACTAGCCTTTATTATGTGTCTTATTAAAAACTCACAAGAAATAAGATAGGCTCTTCTATCTTATAATTTTCTCTATATTTTCAATCTTTTAGTAGTTTCTTTCTATTTTTGAAAATTTTCACATATCTTTTATTTTTTTATTTTTATTTTTTTACCTTTCGAATACTTGAAATTTGATAAAATTATAGGAGATCCAATGAATGATTATTAAATGTTTTAGAAGATGCTTTTTTAATATTCTAAATTTTTAATATAAAGATGGTACATTTTATAATTTTAACATATAAAGGAGGCTAAAATAATTTTTATAAAATATAATACAAACAATCTTTGAAGAGAACTTTTATTTATAATCTAATTGTAAGGTCGAAGAATTATAATAACAACATAGTAAATTTTGAAGGATCAACCTGGTTTTGAAAAGGTTGATTTATTTGTAGGAAAAATAAATAAATTATCTGCATAAAAAAAGAGAGAGAGGATTTAAGGGAATTAATTTTTTTTTTCTCTTTTTAGCCTGAGAGAGTATATTATCTATAAAACTAGTTGTTTTTGATCAACTTGTGAAACTAGTTGAAATTCTTTATTGAACTTAATCAATATATTCCATCTTTTAGTGCATCTCAAGTAATGAGAATATAGAAAAAAATTATAAAATGGAAAAACTTCATCTTATTTCTTGTGAATTTTTAATAAGACATATAACAAAGGCTAATGAGAATAAGTAATGATCCAAAAATAAGACTATAAATTAAGGTTGGTTTATATATTTTTAAAAAAATATATTTTGGATTAACTATAGTTAAATAAGTGAGAATATTCTCATAATGGATAGAATGCAATTTTTGATCAAGAATGAAAATTAAGTGCTATTTTGAGAAAATTGAAAGGAAGTTTGTAGTGTTGACCCTAATCTAGATTAGGCGTCAAATTGAGAAAAAAAAAATGTTAGTTCACATAAATCAGTCAAGTAATTGAACCCTCCTAGAAAGACCTGGAAAGAAGTAACAGTACCCGGCCATGATTCATCAGCATACCACCCGGGAAACGCAGGAGATGTGCCCTTAGGTCCTCTTATGCATTCCTCCTTCCCATTGTCAGCTTCTGATGGTACATGGTTTTGATGATCAATATTCCCACCCTGCACTTGAACTTGTGGTTTGCTAGGAAACTGGGAAACAACACAAGCCTCTTTGGCCATGAGACAATGCTTGTGTTACTTTCTCAGCTTCTCGGTGGATACCTCTAAAAATTGGAAGTGGACTGCTTCTCTGCTTTACAGAGGTAATTAAATTTGACAAAGCTATGAAATGAACGCTATCTTATGTAGCACAATTAATTGGCATGGACAAGGTTTGCAAGTACCTAGTGCACTTTTTGCAACGTTTGGGAAAGAAAACTTAGAAGGGAAAGAGAGTATGTGCACCAGTGCATTTGGTTGTTGGTCCAACATAATCATTATATAAGTGATGGAACTAGGATATCAAAACAGCGATCTAAGGGAAAATTTCATAGATGAGTAGTATTATTTGTGTAAATGGTGATGATAGAGACTATTTTTAATATTGGTGAAATTTTCTTATTCATTATCGAATATTTTACGATATTTATTAAAAGATGGTGACTAATTTGGTCTATTTTATCTTTTGAATTATTACATAATCCTTTTTTATATATCATTGGATTCTCTTTAATGATAATTTTATGATTGGGATCAAACGTTTGTCTATATGAACCTTATTTATTATAGAGCATGTCAAGTTTCGTAAAAGAAACCATCTCTCCACCCAAACCTTCACCAAACAGCTATTCTCTGCTGGAGAACCATCATCACCAGCAACTCCATCCAATGCCACCGCGAAGCTTCCTCATTATTGATGGCCGGAGGATGTTCCTTATCTCTGCTTCCATTCACTATCCTTCAGTGTTCCTGCAATTGAGACACCACCAACAAATCTATTAAACATCCTAACTTGAAAAGTTTGTAACTTTGCTTTTGATTTCATCATAAAACTGAGTAAAAGGAGAAGACAAAGATGGTGCTGAAAACATTTTTTTTCTTTGCTTAAAAAAAATGTCTTTTTTCAGTCAAAACCACACTGTTCATTGAAATAATCTTTGTGGGTCTTTGCTTTTTCTGGTTATTATTTCCTAATGTTTACTGGATGAGAGTTTGGAGGGAAGAAGAATGAAATGCAGATTTTGAAGTATGTTTCTATATCAGTTTATGGTGATGGTGGTGCTATGGTGGAGAATGGTGGTTTGGTGAAGGCCTGGGTGGAGAGATGGGGTATATTTGTAAAACCTGATATGTTCCATGAAAAATAAAGTCTATATAGATATATATTTAATCTTAATTATAGAATTGTCATTAAATTGAATTTAATAATTTGCAAAAATGGATTATGTGATAGGCCAAAAAATAATGTGAACTAAATTAGACGCCATCTCATTAAAACTGTAATGAAAATTCTTAACTATTTATACATTGATCTCAAAACATCTAAAAAGATGTCTAAAATATATCTATGAGTAACATTTTCCATCATAGATATACACTTAGAGCAAAGCCATTCAAAACTGCAAATTGATTTTATACTTAAAATAAAGTAGTATTTTTGTAATTATTGTTAAAAATATAATATTAAAATAAGAAAAAGACAAACAAACAAAGAACTTTGTGTCTCAATATCCATGATTAACCTCTAGTCATACCCAAAGGATGTGAAGGAAAAACAAAATGTGTTTAGGTATAATTATTTGTAAGATAAAAACAAAATTATACAAAGCATATAGTAGAGCTGCACTTTTTATGAAATTCCAAGTAGTCTCAAAGTATTATGCATTGTTAAGAAAATCGAACTGGACTGGCTAGTCGGACCGATTCAACCAAGAATTGGACTCTAGGCGATCTGGTCATCTCTTTTAAATTGCTTACCCTCAAAATCGGTGTCGAATTGACCAAAATTGGGCAAATTTGGTAAATTAGTGCAAACCGAACCAGTTAAACCAGTAGGCCGGTTCAGTTTTTTTCTTTCAATTTTGGTCAAAATATTGTCATTTCTTTTAATAAAAGAAAGAAAAAGCTCAGTTAGATCAAATTTTTGTTTCTTTTAAAACCTCGATTCTTTTGATATGTTTATGTGCTATATAATCTTAAATTAATTTAAAAATAAAAAATAAAAAATAATTATTATATTATCTGTGAGTAATTCTCAAAAAAAAAAATGAATAAGATTAAAGTAGATAGATTTTACATTCGAGATATTTGATAAAATATCCCATAATAAATATTATTTTGTATTGGTTATGTTATTATTAATAACTTAATATAATTTTTTACTTTCTAATTAATTTTATATATATCCTGATCAAATCTCCAATTAAATCGATTGGACATCTAAACCTTTGAATCAGTACCTTGATTGGTTTGATATCTAATCCGATTTTCTTAACCATGGTATTATGTTATTTCAATTAAAATATAATACACAGTATTGTATCATTATAGAAGCTATTAAATTACAAATAAAATATTGTTAAATTAAATTTAAACGGTAATAATTTTTTGAAAATAATAATTTTTTTATTTTTAAGATATCTTTATCCACAAGTACTATTATGATTAAAAAATCCTCTCAATAATTGTTTTATTTAAGGTTTGAACTTTATTTTTCTTCCTAATAGAACAGTTTATTTACCGCTGCATCTAATCTTTATTGGTAAAAAAATAGTTTGGGAGTACATTAATTTTTCTTTCACTCTCTAGTCTAACTTTATGGTATTGGAAAGAATTAAAGATAGGAATGAGGAAAGGAAATATATGCAGAATTTAAAACGGTTCACGTGTTTTTTAATCTTAGGAACATGAACATAGATGAAATGACAATAGATTTAATTATAAGCTTGTTTCCTCAATATTCGTCTCACACTATCATGCAGTTTGACCTTAATGTCTAAGAATTTGAAGATAGACTTGGTGCAATATTCTGGATTTTAAACTAACCCATGATCATTATTTTTTTAAAGGGGTACACTCATAACTAATGGCGGCATGCATTACTCGTAAGGGATTAAATGATGATTGAGCTATTTGTCAAAAGATTTTGAAATTAATTTCCATGCACTATCCGTATAAAAGAGAGATTTACACTGATATTCAATTATATATTATTATATAGGTAAAAGTAATTTTCTTTTGAGATAGTAGATGTGGAGTTAATCACTTTTACAGTTTGCTAATGTAACAGTATATGATTAGATATTAGTATAAAACTCTTTTATAAACTTAAAGATTTTATATGTTTAAAGTGATCAATTTTATAAGCCATTAGGAATGGTCTAGTGGTGAAGCATTTAGGTAATTTGCATGAAATTTTAAATTCAAATCTTATTATCACTAATGTACCAAAAATAAAAAGAAATCTATTTTATACTTAAAAAAATGTTTTAATACCTGAAAATAAAAAGATCATGCACCAGTTTATTATACGACAGTGAAATGAGTGCACTTTCACCTATATATAGCATTATTACTAACAAGATATTGGCCTGAGTAGAAAAAGCTCAAGTCCTTAAATATATGATCCTAGATTCAATTCTAGAATTCATATGTATGAAAAAAGATATTGTTAGAATGAGTTTCCACTTAGATATTTGACCATGTTTCGAAAAACTATGCTCTCAACTATCGGGCAAGAGGATACTCTGAAAAGTCAAATGAAATTTAATGAAATTTATAAGTTAAGAGGCCTTTTGTTTGACATAAATTTGGTGATATCATTTTGGGTTAAAAATTTTGCATTCACAAGGTGAATCTTACTCGGATAGGTTAAATGTCTAATTTAATGTTATTAATAGACATTGTTTGAAACCACTAGATAAGGGCTTGAGTAATGTGTATTAAGTTAGGGGTTTAAGTTTCCTTGCCACTGATATATCAAAAAACGGGCATTCCTTGGATTGGACTCATCTCTCTTAAATACTCCTTGATTGTAGTGGTTCATAATCAATTCCTTAATTTGAGAGAAATTGTTATGTGCTTTCAAAATATTATATTTAACTCAATAAATACATAATACGCGGATAATATAATTATATTTATCGGTGTATTAAATTAAAATTATCTAATAGTTAAATTTCAACCGTTGAAAATATTACTGTAATAGTATGCTAATGAATTTTGCTAATTTGAATGAGTGATATTATTTGAATATTATGATTTAAAATCAAATATAACATCTCTATTATATAAATATACATAAATTTTTTATTTTAACATTTTAATACTTATCTATACTCATGTTTGCATACTATGCTTATACGATTCTATACAGTAGAAGTTCAAAAATATTTTCCAATTTGAATTGTAAGGGAGGCATGGTAGATGTTAGTGTACCAAACATCATATGCAGTTTTGTTTAATATGATGAGTGAACCGGCCAACACAATTCTGTATGAAAGGTTTTTAATTTTTGTATGAAATGAGGTGCAAAACTTAATTTTATCCTATAAGTTTACAACATTCTATTTGCAAGCAGAAAGTGAAACAAACTGAAACGCACACAATATCACATCTTCTTTTGTTTTCTTTCTTTCTTTCTTTAATCATGATCCTTTCGAGTTGTACTACTCATTGGCTAAAAAAAAGAAAGATTCTAGTTAAAAAAAACGTGCTTTCATTTAATTGGACTAATTATCGTTTTTTCGGTAGGTAGATTAGTCTAATTATTCCTGATGATAATTTGTCCCCTTTTTTTCAATTTGTCCGTTTCTAATACCATCATTAGTCAGGAAATGTATGCATTAATTTTTGTTTTGGTTTTAAGCTGGTGTTAACGGGTTCATAAAAGCTTTTTTTTTCCCTTCATCTATGTAGATAAGAGAAGTACTCGTATAATCTAGAATATCTGTATTTTCAAATTAATCATATAAATATATTTTACATTAAACTATATAAATATTTCCCACGGAGGAAACATGAAATGAACGGGATCATTCCAACTTTGAAAGCGGCTTGGTTCTTTAGCAAAAAGGGGTCCAAGTCCACGGTCAAAAAATGCCACCGCACTCCGTTCATTTTTGCGTTTATCAAAAGATTTTTTGATAGAAAGAAGCCTTGAAGTTGAAGGTTTCATACTTGCATTGCACATATCCTTAGAAGATGAAGAAAATATTTGAACCAAAAAAAAAAAAAGAATTTGAAGAAAGCATCTGTTTTAATTTTAAAATAGCTTTTTTTGAAAAATTATTTTTAATATAATCTGGTATGTTTGTTAAATTTGAATAAAATTAATTACATTTTTAAATTTATTTTGTTTATACTAGAAATAAATTTTTTTCAAAAAGTATTATTTTTTAAATTTTTTATTATAAAAAATACTGATTATAAACAAAATACACTACTTTAAAATTATTTTAAAATTATTACATTGAAATATAAAATTAATTTTCATTTAATCAATTATAACAAGAGTTAGTTATACTTATAATTAATTATTGAAATAATTTTAATCTCATAAGTAATCTAAACACATCCAAAAGAGGTCGATTTTATCGGATGTGGGACATATGACCTACCCATTTAACGTGATCCTTGATTTCTCTTCTAACTACTCTTCAATAAGTTCAATCTCACTTTTCACACTGTATTTTCTAACCTAGTTACCCGAATCACCCAACCAAAAGAAAAAGGCAGGTCGAAAATAAAAAGGAAGGCAAACTCAAAGCAACGATTCTGCGAATCAACAAACCCAAAAGTTCAGATACATGTCAAATGCTATAGCCCACATTTTAATTTGTAAAGATTTTAATCTGTAAAGAAGCTTTAAAGTGCTGGACAGGTTCTAATTCAATTTTAGTTCATTCATAATTTAGAATCATTTTAGCCCCACTTCTTTCAATGCAATGGATGAACTATGACTTTCTATGAACAATTCAAACCTTGTATTATTAGTCCTCTATTTTGTATAAGTTTGCTTTAACTTTCTTGATGGCCACCGAATATCTAGCAGTATGTTTGGTAGTTAACGCAATGTGCGTTTATCAAAAGCATCTCAATATTTCCTTTCATAAAAATTGCTTTGGAATTCATGAATTTACTTTGAAAATCGAATTTTCTTTGTTAATGTGTCAAACCAAACAAATTATAGGTGGAGAAAGATAGAAAAATAAGATTTTCTTTTTAATAAAATTATATCAAATGTCGATAAATAATAACTCAAATCTCATTTAAACAACTCGGTATTAGTTTATTCTTATATTGTATTTAGATTATTTTTTGTTAAAAAAATATAATAAATAGAGATTGAAAAGTTAAAAAAAAAAAACAAAATTAACTTTCCTCATATTAATAAGAAAATGAAATAGTAAATTATTAAATTTTTCCGGTCTCTAAAGAAAGTATCAAGCATGCATTGCTATGAGATCAACTTTTCGAATACTATCATGATTATGAGACTCTTTCAATAGTTATTTTCTTCAAAATTTGAATTTTGATTTTCTCAATTTATTTACTATTACAGCTCATTTTTATTAATAACATTACTATCTTGGTTGAGAATGAATTTATAAAAGAAGGAAATAGAAAAAAAAAAAGTAATCATTTTTACTCGTAAAAATTATTATTTTTATCCTTTCATTTAATCCTAATTTTAAGGGAAAAATTGAAAATTAAAAAAAAAAGTAGAGAAATCATTTTTTAATGAAAATTTCAAATTTATTCAAATTAAATATCACGAGCCAAAAGCTCCAAAGTACATTCAGGGGCCTCTCTTGGCCACACCCTTTTTTTTTAATTAGAGTTCCACACTTTTGAACCTACATGTTTGGCATAACAGTTCTTTCCCATCAATTTTACAAATAATATTATTTTTTTTTCCATCACCAACCACTACCAAATAATACTTTGTTTTAAGTCTTTATCGAACCTCAAAACTTTTTTTTTTTCCCCTTTCTTTCTTTCTTTTGGTCAGGAACCTGAAAATTGTTAAGCTCTATCTTAATGACTAATATTATTATTTTTTGTCAGAATTGATTTCTAATTTTAATTGCCGAATAGTTTGGGCCATCAATTCTTTAGCCCTTACTGTCAAGCCCATTGAATGTTTTACGTGACTAGCCTAGCTATTTAACTCGGACCCAGTTTTGGAATAAGGAGTGTTCTCTCTTTTTTGGTCCCATTGAATATGGCTTTCTTTTTTTGCTTCAGTGAGAGAATATGCCTTATTTTATTTGGTCAATTGATATGGAGACATAAAACCCAACACACAGGCAAATCAATCCAAAGAACAAACAAACCCAACCCAAAACAACACCTAGTAGTGGCAAATGGGCCAAACCGCCCCACCCGGTCCCCCCACGGGTCAAATCTTAAGCAAGGCGGGGCAGGCCAACCCATCCTACTTTTGCAAAGGTTGGCAGGTTGGCTCGAAAAAAAAATTAAAAAATTTTTTTTATATGAATTAATTCATCTAAATTTAAAAAATATATATATAGAAATTTTTAATTAAATACAATAAAGTAACATCTATATAAATTTTTAAAAAAATTCCCAATTTTCTAATTCAATACCAAATTAAAACAATATGCCATCAAAAGACATTATTTAACAATTCAATACCAAATTATCCATAAACATTATACATATCTAGCGGCTGCAACTGTTGTTAATAGAGAAGAAGCTGTCGTTAGCTTGCTGTCACAGGAGATGAAGAAGCTGCCATCGCTGAAGATCGCTCCTCAAGAGTCTCTATATTAGATTTGGTTGGGAACTGTCACTGGGAAGCCTTCTCCTTGCATTTGTCTAAGTATTTCTTTTTGTTGGTATTAGATTTATAAAACAAAAATTCAAAATGGAAAGGGGTTTGGTTTGGGGGCTACCGTTGAGAGAGACAAAATTGAGAATGAGAAGAGATGAATGAGAATTAAAGAAAGGGTTAGGCCACACATAGACTCATAACTCTCACTCACATTATTGATTTTTTTTTTTTTTTGGGTAATGTGACCCGATTCTTTGAGTTGAGGGCTAGAAGGCATGTGTGCAGCATGGGCCAAGGGCCCAAATATTGAGTGTAATTTGTTGGAAAAAAAATAGATGAAAAAAAAAAAGACAGGTGACCCACGGGCCAAACTTGCCCTACCTCGCTTAAACCCACAAGTTATACAGGTTGAAAATATTAATTCACCTCGCTAAAAATTGCAGGTTATCTGGATTGACCAGGCGGATCCAACCTGTTTTGCCATCTCTACCTTTCAAGGGACTGACTAATGACTCAAGAGACAACCTCCAGATCTCTGAAAATAGTTGCTGCATATTCTGAAGGACTCTTGCTCAAGATTCTATAATGCTAGACATATGTTCATACACCACGCATGCTCTTCAGCTCCACCTAATATTCACCTTTCTACTTGTCTTCAACTACCTCAAATATCCGGTAATTCCATTCTTAATTTCATCGTACCTTAGTTCCTAATCCTAAGGGCACTATGCTTCCTTGACTAAAATTTTCCCACGATCCAAAGGGGACATGCAAATTCAATTGAGAAATACTCTTTGTACATTCGTGCTTACCCTGCACCCGACATCCCCTTTGTATTTTTACCCCCATGTGTTTTTTTCACTTTTCTTTTTCTTTTATAATTTCTTTCCTCCTTTTTTTCTCTGGATGCCCATGGGTATGTTGGGGCCTTAGGGGGCAAAAAGTATAAATAACAGGGCTTAATCCAATTATATGGCTTTTTTTTTCACTATAAGGTAAGGGGAAGGGGGATATTAGAGGAAGGGCATTGAGATAGGGATTGAACCCCTAACATGTGTATTTAGAAAACATCAATTCTACAACTTGTTCTAATAGTTTATATGGCTTTTTTTTTTGGTCAATGATAATATTTTTCATTGATAATTAAATAATCAAAGGTAGTAGTTATTACATTAAAGTAATACATCATAACATGACATCGACAATGTACAAGCTAAACCTATGATTACAATTAATAAAATTATGCAACTTAAAATCAAATACATCATAACATAGATGATTACACATCACATTACGGATAACTATAAGGGCACAAGTGAGCTTGTCTAAGATATCTGATCTTTGGTTTTGATGGAACTTCTATAACTAGTTGTATAGAGAACAAAAGAAGCTCAAATCTTAAGAAACTGAATAAAGCATCTTAACTAGGATTTTAACCAACATCTTGAGAGCATCAAGTCCAATCCATATAGATATCAATACGCCAATATATCATGGTTAGACTGCCAAAGATAGAGGCTTATCACCTAACTAACACCTTTACAAAAGAGTGTGCCATTGTGCACAGAGAAAAAACAAAAATAAAAATCTAACCTATCTACTATCAATATAGATCATCAAACACAAATAAAATCAATTTGTCCACAATTTTATATATATATTGAGGTCATGGGGGGAGGGGATCCATGGGAATTGATCAGGTTCTACTTCAGAATCAATATATAACATTTGTCCATTAAGGTAAAGCCTCATCCACAATTACATGGCTTTTTTTTTGGACAAAAATTACATGGCTTTTAAATGAGCGTATATGGCTACTGGAGGGTAATCACTAAATAAGAATGGATCCTCTTAATTTAATTTTTTACTTGATAAGATCAAGTGTAACATTTTATCATTAATTTAAAAGATGAGACCCAAACAAGACATGTGATGCAAAAAGAATTGATGGTGGTAGATAAACCCTAAGTGTGATATATTAAATATTGTTGGTCAATGTTTTATGATTGCTTTATCTCATGCAAATCGCTTATACGTAACTAGTTAATATCTTTATGAAAAATTAATTACATTGGGATACTTTTGCAGTCAAATCTATTTTAAATTTGATAAATATATTGCTTGTAGAGTATGTGTTTGTATATGTCCTATAGATTCATCCATTGTTGATTGCAAATTAACTGGAAACATGTTTGAAATAAACTATTGCTTAATTACAATACTGATTTCTAAATTTGTAAATTTTGTGATATAACTGTATTGAATATTATCTCACAAATTGTTTTTCAATGACCAAAGAATATAAACTTTTGATTTATGATTGTTATGAATCAAATTATAATCATATTGCTTTGTGCTGTTTACCAATGTTAGCTATAAAAAAACCACACACACACACACACACACACACACATATTCCATGCAAAATGCATGATTGTAAATAAGATTGGCCTGTCTAACCTAACTAGAGCTATCGTTTTGTGTGATGATTGCATAAAAATAACTTCAAGTATTTTTATGATTATCTTCATCGGCGGTTAGTTAATTATTAATAATTTTTAAAATAAATAATGAAATACTTCAATGTCGACTGACATGTTAACCAAACATTAATGCGAGTCTAACTCATCAAGTATACCTTAGTCTTCTTCTACAAATGCAATTCACTTATTGTATTTATATTTTGTTGCTGTACTAAGTATTAATTTAACAGAAAGGACTATCCTTATAGTCTCATCCACATAATCACGTTGCATGTGAAGCAAAGGATAAATACAAGTATTTAAATTAAGTTTCTTAAATCTTACCAGGAGAAAGAGGAGGTTCTTTTACACTGAAAAGAAAAAAAATATATGAATATTAGGAAGTGAAAAAAAAAAGTACCATAGAAATAATGTAGAAATAATAATTGCTGTTTTAAAACTATTAATTAATAATAATAACAACAATTATAATTACAAAGAAAAAGAGTAACGTAGTATGCGAGATCAACAAATCAACAAATTTTTCATATGGTTTGAATCTTTTTTTTTTTTTTTATATAGATCGTCAGTATCTGAAAGTTCATTAGACTTCAACTAATGTAATTCGAGTCGAATCGGCCAATGATGCGGGTAAAGCACTTCTAATATTAATTTTTTTAATTCAAAAAACTCGAACTCGAATTTAAGAGAAGCAAATATCGAATCACTCGAACTTATTGATAAGGTTCAAATCTCTTAATTTTGGATTAAATTTTTTAAAATTTCGGATACGTATATTCTTGAATACTTGCAAAGAAGAAAGGTGGAATACCCTAATGATTAGATTATTAAGATTAAAGGACAAAATAAGTTTTTTTTTTAGGAGAAAAAGGAAAAATGGGTATACTTTTATATTAAGAAGATGATTAATATTGATAAAATATTGGTGAATAGTCACCATAGGCAATAATTGTGGTGCGGATTATGACTGGATGGAGACCGTGGCAATGCTATCGTACGTTCGACCTCACCGTGGCATGGGGTCTCAACTCGCCGATTAGACTGTCATATATTTTCTCATCCTATATTTGCTTTCCTTTTTAAGATATATTTTTGATTATCCAAAAAATATGTTTGGTATGAAATGTTTTTTTGTCAATATTGTATGAAATTATTTGATTTGATTTGTTAGTTTTCTAAAATTTTTCTCTTATTTTTTTATCCACCATAAGTTTCATTTTTTCTTATTTTTACAAATACTAATTAAATTCATATTTTATGCATATCACAAAAATTTTGTATTAAATAACATGACTCTTTTATTCTCAAATAATTTTTTTTTCCTCTTTCTCTTGTATCCACTTTGTGTCTGTTTTGTCTTTTAGCTTCGTTCTTTAGCATTAAGATGTATAAAAAATAAAAGGTGGGATGATTTCTTAGTTTTTTTTTTTTTTTTTTAAAGTCCATTTTTCTAGACGAAGGCCAGATACCTTATGTATCGTCGAGGGTGGAAGTGGAGCGCGTAAGTGATTATGTCCCTTTCAAACAATATTTTCATGCGACCGCTGCGTTTCTAATTAATTTTCATTTACTTCATTCAGTCTCTTCCCTTTCTTTTAACAGAAAACATAAGCTTATAATTAATTGACATCTATTAAAACACAACTTAAAAACTCAGTAAATTCTTATCTCTTGTTTATTACAAAATATAAAAAGAATTTGATTTTAATATATTAATATAAAATTTTATTACATAGCCATTCAATAATATATTACTGTATTAGTAAATTTGTTTAATCTTCCTAACCATTACTTAAAAATCACATATATATAATATTATATGATTGAATGATAGTATAAAAATATTTACACTAATAATACATCAAAATTAATTTTATATTAAAAAATAAATTTTATTTATATAATTTGTTAGGATTTTTTCTGTACATACTTCCAAGTATAATATATTGATTATCCTGGTTTGACTTAACATAATTGAGAAAAAAAAAATCATTTAATGTAATTGAATTGGATTTTATATTTAATATTTGAAATTTATATCGAATGCATATAATTTTTTAAAAAATATGTAAGATTGAGTAAGAGTAAGAAATTTATTCTACCACAAAATATTCATGAACTAACTAACATGTTAATTAACAAATCTGCCATGCTCAACAAGATTTTAAAGTTAGTTGCAACGATTTTTGATATATATATACAATTTATAAATATATAAAAAAAAAACAAAATAAATTAATTTTTAAATATTTCATGAAGTAACGGTGCAGTGCTCTTTTTCACTAACAGTTATTTTGATTTCCTTTCCCGAAAAATCCAATAGGGAGTACCAAAAAAAAAAAAAAAAAGGAGCACACAAAAACTGATTATGACGTGATAATAATGATGATTTTGACCTTTATTTATGAGAGAATTATATTGGCCTTTTATAAGGTTCAGTATAATTATACTTAACACTCCACTATTTTAAAAACTGTCACCATCTACATTAACCTCCCCAAAAGTTAACAATATGTTAAGTGAAATGATAGAAAAGTTAGCATGTGCCATGCACATGATCATTAGTGGCAAGATTGTAATATTTTGAGAATATTTGACATTCAAATTGACTTAAATACCTCTTTTTACCATGCTTTTTCCTCCACCGTACATCACCACTCATCCAACCTCCCCCAGTTCCACATCCAATCCCCAATCTCTCACAGTGGGATGGCAGCGGCATTCCCACTTGCTTCGCCACTATAGTGCAATGAGGGCGGCAATCAAATAGTAACGACGCATGAACAGTGGTGGGGCACTATGACTAGAGACAATGGTAACACACTAGAAGGTAGTGGTAGCACGCCTTCCTTCTCACATGACACGGCAACAGCGCACCACCTCATCCCCTTCCATTCGGTGAGTATATTAGCAAAGACCAGATGCGACTCTCCTTTCCTTGCGGCGAGTAGCAACCGGTGGTGGTGGGTCTTTTGCTGTGCATCACAGGCGGCTATGTGACTAGGGGGCAGTCCACCATTCTAGCACTGTGATCAATAGCGATGAATGTCGTCCCTAACAATGTCGATGGTGGCACCAAAACTAGGATGAACCCACAACTAGGTGCAACGAGCCCAACGATGATGCTGAATGTGGTGGATGGCTTCATAGGTGAGATCGGTAGTGGTGGCTTTAAAGGCAGTAGTGGGTGACTACGTTCTTATCTCTCTTTCTCTCGTGGTTCAAGGGTAAAAGGGTAATATAAGATAACAAATACACCCTTCCTTACCTTTCATATCAGATTCAACATAAAAAATAAAGAAAAGATATTTTCAAATCACAAAACCCTAGTAAATTGATGTTTGTTGATGATTTCTGGTTTAGGAGGTGGTGAGCAATGAAAAGCTGGTGACGGAAATAGTAGTGGTGGTTCGATTGTTTAGGCAGTAGTTTGGTAGTAGATGATAGGCTTTGAGACAGGGTAAATAAAAGATGATGTTTTAGACAAGGTGAAGGTTAACTTGGTACGGACTTGTTTAGGAGTTATGTTGGTCCTTGTATGCAAAATTGTAAAATAACCCCAGTAAGTTATTGCAAAAAGAGTCTTTTGCATATTATTTGCAAGATGGTGTAACGCCCAAAAAATTCTAACCGATTTTAATCGAGTTGTTCGAATTTTAGCAAATAATTGGGATTAATTAGAATTCGATTAAGTATTTATTCAAAGCCAATTAAGTGTGATTTAGAAGTGATTAGGCTTGATGGAATTAGATTATGAATATAGGAAGCCTCATAGAATTTTTCTAAAACTGGTTTACCGATTTAAAGGAAATCGGCAATATTTCGGTATTTTAAACTGTCAGAACCAGATCAATAGAAATTATATTATGAAAATCCCAGGATGAATGGCTAAGATTTAGCCAACTTACCCATGCAAATGGCGCAATCTCAGCCCTCCATATGGGCTGCCAAATCAAGTTGAATAATCAATACAAATCCACCAATCACATGAAACTTTGCTTTAAAAGTTTGTGTATTCCCTCCTTGCCCTTGAGAAATTCGGCCATCAAGGAAGGGCAGACCCCTCATCATTCTCATCCACCTCAACTTGTCTCCACTCTTTCTTCGTCAACTCTTCAAGCTTCATAAAAAATTTCTTCAATTCAAGACACCAAACTAACAAGATTTCACTTAAAGGAGGTAGGAATCCAACCTCTCTTCTTATTTTTATTAAACTGGGCTGTGTGGGAATCTTATTATCCTCATGATATTCATATGATTTGGAGTGATGATGATGGTTTATGATTAAGTTTGCATGTGTGTTGTGATTAGAATTGGAATTGGTATGAAAGAACTTGAAGAAAAGAGAAAACCCAAGAAGCTGTTAGGATTTTTCTTGGCAGTTCATATGATGGAGTGTACAGCTCTGCTTACAACTATTTAAATTTCATGAATCTATTTTTATATAAAACTAGACATTCAGGGCTTTCCATACATATATAATATAAGGTCATTGGATCAGTATAGAGATAATTATAAATTTTTGAAGTTTGACCTAGAAATTAGGACTTTCATTCGGGCAGTGTGAGTTAAGAAGGCTGTAACTAACCGTACACAACTCCAAATTGAGTTAATCCAACGTTGTTTCAAAGCTAACATATGAGGGAATATCCCATAAAAATTTCAAAGTCAGATTCATTGCCAACTATCCCCAGTACATAAATAAATTCATCTTAAGTTCAACCCGGGCTGGAATAGGGTAGTCTAGTAGGGTAAAGTTTCAAGACTTATATCTTGAATTATACTTATTAAAATGATATACAACTTATTTCATTTGAAAGCTTACTCTATTAGCTTTACATTGATATAAATTTCACATGATATCACATAAATTTCTATTTTTGGTGAATTTTCTCTTATAAGAGTGTAATTCTGGCTAGAAATAGAGCTAAATCAGGTATACTTAAAGTTGAACTCGGAACATAACAAACATAGAGCTAGATCGGGTATACTCAATGTTGAACTCGAAGCTTAGTGAATAGTAAATTAGATTGGGTATAGTTAATATCAAAACTTGGAATTTAGGAAACACCCTCATGAAAGTCTTAGAAGACCAATTGAGGCATAATGTCGGAAATCGGAAGTTGGCATTAGAATATGAAACTTTATACACGAATCCCGAAAATCGGGAAATTAGGATGCTTTAACACTCTTATACACTTGGTATCTTCGTAAGCATATCAACCCGAAACTCGATTCAGAATCAATCTCGGAGATCGAATACGATCCCGGAAGTCGAGAATTAAGACATTTATAATCCCGGAAGTCGGGAATCAAGACATTGACTTTATGTACATAACTTACATGATCTCAGAACTCAAAAGTCGGTCCTAAACTTAAACTCCGGAACATCATTGAAAGTTAAAAGCATGCAAGATAGATTAAGATTTAAGAATTTAAAATTTGTACCTATTGATATTGTTATATTCTTGGTATGATTATAATATTCTACATTAAAGTTGCTGTTTGATTAAAGTTTCTTAGTTACTGGCACTATTTATGGGGAAGCGGACATGATCCGTTTTACTGCCGAATTTTCGGTAGAATAGTAAGGAGGTTATGAACATTTATATATTATGAATATATATGTGGAAATTCCATATGTAAGAATATATGAAAGCAAATGATAAAGCATATGTATCAGTGCATTCAGCATGTCTATGCATGATTATGTATAAGAATGAAAAGATATGAATATATTAAATATGGATCCCTTCACTTGGAAGCAGTTAATTAGGTCCCTCTTTGTGAAAACAGTTAAAAGATATGATGAAGGTTCCATATTCTTAAGGAACATGACATGGCGATTACGCTCTGATAGGGTATGACATGACGATCATACTCTGGAATGTGATATTACGATCCCACACCCTAAGGAATGTGACATGGCGATCGCATCCCAATGGAGTATGACATGGCGATCATATTCTGGGACGTGGTACGAAGAACATATCCCTAAAGAGTATGACATGGTGATCACACCCTAATGGAGTATAACATGACAATTGTACTCTGGAATATGTGTGACAAGTAAAGGAAGATAAAGGAAGAAAAGAAAATTTATATATATCTGCATAAAATTTAAGTACAAGTAAAGGCATGTGCAATTTTATGTTTTTAGTATATTCGTGATATTATATTTTAATATATTTTAGTTATTATTCATAGTATAATTAATGAATTGACTTTATATTGATTCACTCAAATGACAAGTGTATGAATAAAATAATCCTTGCTTCGGACAATATGTTTTCGAACTTTAAAATTAAATAGTCTGTATAACTTATTCACCTTTTTCATAATAAATCGAAGCAACTGGAGATAACACTGATGACATTGTGTATGATAGTCAGAGAATCCTACTGAGAATTTAAAATTCTCACTCTTATTTCTGTGTTATCTCCAAAGAGTTCGAGGAGATTCAAAGACGGCTGAAGTTTCTGCCAAATAAGGTCCGCTCAGGTAATAGTAACAACTTCTGAGTATGGTACTATGACTTAAGCACAGTACTATACAGAGGAGGATGTTACACATGGGGTCTCATCAAAGTTTATTGTGTTAGTTAGAGGCAATGTCTTCACACTGATCATACGCTACGAATTTCTTGAAGGGCTTCTCATTCTCAGTAGCTCCTCCATTACCATTTGTTAGGAGAATCTAGGCATTACTCAAACTCATATCTCGCCGGATAATCAGTGCCCCTCCCTGCCGACACCCAACATAACAAATTGACGATTATTCATAAAAGATAAACACCCATTTGGCTACATAGAAAATCAGAAGGGAAAAAAAAAATCCAAAATCCATTCTTTGTCAAGACCCAATTGCTATAATGTCAAGGATGGATTGGTAATTTAGACTTGATGTAGCTGTGGAATTTTGCAGCATAGGAAGGGGAAAATTTGGGAAAGTGGAGGTTGAAGGCAGCAAGTTAAGATGGTGGTGAGGAGGCGGCTTGAGCGGCGGAGCTCCGGCAAGACAGGTGTGCAACTAGTGTTGTTGATGGCGTGGTTGGTGGAACTGCATGGTGGTGGTTGGTGATGCTGTTGCAGGCTGGTGGCAGTCCTGAGGTGCGAGGTCACTAGGAAGTAGAATAGTGGAAGATGATGGTGGTTCTATTGATGGGTGGTGGTGCCCTAACAGTTGTAGATGATGATGGCGGTTAAGGAGAGAAAAAGAAGTTATGACTCTGGTGGTGCGCTAGAAACCCGACAACGGCATTGGATGAAGGAGAGAGAGTACACCCCAAGGAGGCATTTTTGGTGCATTGGATAGGACAATGCGTGTTGTTGCTATAGCTGTATAATGAATCCAATAACGTCGTCCACTCTCCCACTGTTATTTTTTTGCATCATAATCTCAGCATCGCCCTTGTTGTCAAGACTGTGTAAGTTTCCCAACTCCGACAATCTAACACCCAAGGACTTATGTTCGTACGCTGCCATTCTATTTATGTCAGAGGTATATCAACCCCAACTAGGAATGTCAAAAAAACCCGCACCCGTGGATACCCGCGGGTAATACCCGCAATGGGGCGGGTATGGGGGGAAGATTTTGCCCCCGCGGATAATGGGGACGGGGATTTTAAATACCCGCATGTTAAATGGGGCGAGGGCGGGGATCACTATATCCATACCTGCGGATACCCGTTATAAAATTACTATTTTATCCTTAAATTATTAACTTAGTTAAACTAATATTATTGTTATTTAAATTCATTAGACTAATATCTAAATTTATAAGTTAGATTTATTTGTACTTATTACATATTAGACTAATGATTAGATTACTATTATGTGTTTATTTTTATTTTAAGTTGCTAGAATTTAGATTGTAGAATTGGATTATTGTACTTATTTTTTGTTTATTTTATGTGTTTATTTTTATTTTAAGTATACTAAATTGTTAGAATTTTAATTGTTAAATTAGATTATTATTTATGGTTATTTTAAGTATTTTATGATATTAGAATTTTTATATCTAATTTAAATTTTTAAAATTTTTAATATTTTAACGGGTATCCATGGATATCCACGGGTATCCGTAAATCCGCGGGTAAGGAAAAAACGGGTACCCGCACGGATATGAGGCGGGGACGAGGGCGGGTATTTAGTTGAGTGGGGGGCAGGGCCTATCCCCGCCCCGCCCGCCCGCTGCTGACACCCCTAACCCCAACTATGGCAATGTAGGTCCAGGGGATTTATTAGTAAATATTCATCCAATAAACTTTTTTTAACTAATTTCCATGGATCTTACCCAATGATTAATAAGAGCCATTTGATCAAAAAGAATGGTCATCCAATGGTTGTCACATAAAATTATTCCACAATTCTAAACAGGAGTAACATAAGTCCCAAATGTTTCGAGACCAAGTTATCATTCACCTTTAGACAAATCACATGAAAGTCTAATGGTGTTTATTTCTATTTGTCATAAGGGTAGTCAGTGTAAGGATGTGTAAATAGAGAGGTGTTAAATGTAATTATACTGAACTTCAGTGAAGGTCGGTGTAATTCTCCCTTTATTTATTGAAAGAGATAATAGTAATGTGAGTGTAGATAAATAATCATACTTAGACTTAATTTTATATTATTGTGACTTTTTGAGACCTTTTAAGCTCACTAAATCAAAATGTTATAATAGTACTATTTGATAAAATAATATAAAAATTGCTCTCAATAAGTAAAAATAAAAAATCTAGTATTTGATAAAATTGCTTTTAAAATCCCAAATAATTATAATGGATATAAATGTTAAAGAGAATAATTTCTACTTTTACTTTATTTTTTAAATTTTATAAAATATAAATTAGCTCTGAAACATCTCATGAGGACTTCTGAGAGCACCTCCTAACTTTTAAAAGTTAGGAACAAGAACATTCCAATTTTTTGATTTATTAAATAAAAAAATTAATTTATATTTTTCATAAACTAGAGCACTTTTTTAAAGAACACTATCAAATTAGGCCTTAATTATATAATAATTTTATGACATTTTAAAAAGTAAAACATGTTTTAATTTTAAGAAAAAAATGATAGATCTGTTCTCTAGTTTATCTTTTTTTAAAATTTACCCTTTAAATTATGAATATTTCAAACTCGCTATCTAATTTTCAAAAATTGAACATATTTATTCTTTTTCTAAATTATAATACTTATATTGATAGAAAATTTCTACCTGACATTTAAATTACCAAAAATAATATACACCCATGTCTCATACTTCTGGACGTCTCTTGATTGATTGCTCTTCCCATTTGCCTATGTTAAAAAAGAGAATTGATAAGGGATGTATAAATAATGGATGTATATACAATGTATCCTTAAAAGTGATAAAAATAATAACAATATTTGGATGATGGATCTCATATAATCATTGCTATTTTTGTTCAATTTTTTTTTCAAAACTTACCAATGTGTGCATTGTTTACGCTAGTAAGTTTTGTAAAAAAAAAAATTTATCAGTGTAAACAGTACATATATTAGTAAATTTTGTGTAATATATACAAAATTTACTATCATATTATTGAAAAATACTGATAAATTTTTGGATAAAAAATTAAATAAAAATACAATAATAATATAGAATCTATTATCTAAATATTTTTATTATTTTACTTAATTTTTTCGTATATTGCGCCGTAAACGCTCCCAATCATTTTTCATTAAAAAAAGAAAATAGCAAAAGGAGTTGCGGTCGTCCCCTCTCTGCCAAAGATTGGAATCCCATCTCATAATTATTAGAATATGCCGCGTATACTCTATGTATCCAAGCAACGACTTCCAGAGTTCCCTGCCAAGTTGTATTTTATGCTGTCTCATTTGCTGGTGGATGTCCTATTCATGCCTCGCGTCCACATAAGACTTCTTAATTTGGCTAGAAATAGTATCCCAATTCATCGGCGAATGGTTGATGCAAAGCGTGCATTACAATTCTTAACCTCTTTTTTCTTAATTGATCTTATCCAGATTAACAAAAATTATAGAATAATGCCACTCCAAGCCACAAGTTTGGACAAAGTGACGTACACAAAACGACGGTTCCTCCATTGCTTTCTTTTTTTGTATTGATAGCGACCTTTAGAGACACATGGTGCAACCATTAGTATTTTGAAGAGTTTTTCTATCATCATCTTCAAAACAAGTACAAGAACAAGCAAAAGCGCACGCAAACAGTCTCTGGCTTTGACATACTTGCTTTGGCCATGGCAGCTCGCAGACTTTCCTGGCTACTCTCACGCTCTCTGTCTGCTTCCCCTTCTTCTGGAGCTGCTTCCCTGCTTCACTCACTAGGTAGTCAACTCTCTTTCTTCCTTTTTCTTTTTCCTTTCTTCTTTTATTTTTTTGTTAACTGTTAACATTTAATGGTTTTTCTACCCCTTGATGAATGTTGACGATGGCCATGACTTTTTTCCCAGATTCCAAGTGGTCTACCTTTGTGCTTCCTAATTATTTGACTGGCAATATTTACTTTTGTTTAGTGCGCAAATTTATTCAGTTATAATTAAACAATATATTTACAAAGAATCTCATCACTTTTGTTACTTTAAATAAGTGGTTTTAGACCTAACTTCAGCCTTTGAAAGTATCTTCCTTAGGCTACTAGTTATTATATATCCGTCAATTTATGTTTTTTCACACTTAATTTCTCTTAGGGTGTTCATATTAAAAGTAGTGATTGCAAACTAGATTTTCAGGATGCGCTCTTCAACTCATTGCATGAAAATTTTCACATGATCCCCCCCCCCTCTCAGGAAGAAACTCTGGTGGGTTGAGAAAAATCAACAGGTTTAGCACGGCTGCAGCAGTTGAGGAATTAATCACTCCACAAGTTCAAATAAATTACACGCAGCATCTTATAAATGGGCGCTTTGTGGATGCTGCTTCAGGTATGTCTAGTCTAAACAAAGTCACTTACTTTGTTACTTTCCCACTTACGAAAACCATGGGGTGGACTTTACATGCAACATTCTTTTGGTCTCAGGGAAGACTTTTCCAACCTATGACCCGCGCACAGGAGAAGTGATTGCTCATGTTGCTGAAGGAGATGCTGAAGATATCAACCGCGCAGTTTCAGCAGCTCGCAAGGCCTTTGATGAAGGACCTTGGCCAAAAATGACTCCTTATGTAGGCATTCATTCCCTGAGTGTCCTGCCTTCATTGCATTTATGAAGATGACTTTAATGATGATTTTAATTATAAATTCTTCAGGAAAGGTGTCGCATATTGCTGCGCTTTGCTGATTTGGTTGAGAAGCATAGTCAAGAGCTTGCAGCTTTGGAGACATGGGACAATGGAAAGCCTTATGAGCAGGCTTACAAGGAGGAACTGCCATTGTTTGTGCGTCTATTTCACTATTATGCTGGTAGGATCAGTAACAACAGTTAGATGTTAATGTTAATGTTAATTATATTAAGTTAATAATCGATCATAATAACCTTTTTTTGTTTTAAATTTTCTGTTAACACCGCCCATTTCAACAATTATCTGTTTACAGGTTGGGCAGATAAAATTCACGGGTTGACAGTCCCAGCAGATGGAAATTATCATGTACAGACATTGCATGAACCAATTGGAGTTGCTGGACAAATTATACCTTGGAACTTTCCTCTAATTATGTTTGCTTGGAAGGTTGGACCAGCTCTAGCATGTGGTAATACCATCATTTTGAAGACTGCTGAGCAAACACCGCTTACGGCTCTCTATGTGGCTAAATTACTTCATGAGGTCAGCTCATGAACTATGCTCTCTCTCTATAGGCATGGACATATTCACACAACTGAACACCCGTTAGTTGAGCCCACCGTTGTATCCATGTCTCCTGAAACATTGCTGGTGATACTTTGTTCAACTTTTATGTACACACACACCCACACAAGAAAAAATCCCAATGATGCAAAGATAAGCTGTCAAAGTCTACTCCATATGTGAAGTTTGGACAATGCTCATTTACAGCTAAAAAATAGAAGAAGAAAGTGTTCAGAGGATGGGTGTGTATTTTATAATATGCCATGTGAATATCTTTTCTTCTACCACTATACTTTGGTTGGTTTCAGTAATCTTGGTATAATGCTGCAGAAGCAATGCTGAATGTTTTGATAGGTGTTGTCAATTGTCAAACAATTATTCTAATTTCTGGCCTTTTGCTTTTTGACCTCACAAGATAACCTCACTTTGTGCTGAAATGTTGATTTTGTTTAGAGTTCTGTTGTATTTGTGCTTCCAAGGCTTTAACATGTTTACTCTTTTTGGCAGGCTGGTCTTCCCCCTGGTGTTCTGAATGTAGTTTCTGGGTATGGTCCAACAGCTGGTGCACCTCTTGCAAGTCATATGGATGTGGACAAGGTATTTTTGGAACCTAGTCTCTATCAAATATCAAGGGCCAATTCTCTCAAAATCTTAAGCTATTGAGTGAAGGTTCAAGATTAGTTTTATATTTCTAACACACCCTCTCACGCATGAACAATGCACATGCCTACTTTACCTTGTGATCAAATTCAACCACTTGATATCCTGATTCATGTCGAGGACCAAATTTCCCAATATTAGTACTTGACAGCATCTTAGACTTCTCTTATATGGTGTAAAGTTCAGCAAAACATCAAAAATGAACCTCGCTTGATGTTAACTTGTTAAACATGCTTCTAATCTATTCTCGAGGGTCCAGACTGCTAATTGTGTTTTCTGTCTATTGTCAATATATATATTTGCAAGCATGATTGTTCTACAACCGATGTAAGTCTATGTCAGGTTTTCTCATGTTGTAGTAGTTCTTATGTCAAAACCTTGGTCCTCTCTGCTCTCACCATTAAATTTAAAAGTAATAATAAAAAAACCAGCAGAAGGTTTGGGTTGGGTTTTGGGGGCAGCTGGTTCTTGACAATATCAAACGTTGCTACAGTGGCATGTTATGTGAGAACTCTGGCATACAATTGTTTATTCTATATCCTTTATCTTACCCGTTACATAGTGAAATTCTGGTGAAATCAAACCATTTATGTCAATATATCTTTCCAAATTTCAATTTATTTTCTTCTATTTTTTGCAGCTAGCATTCACTGGATCAACAGAAACTGGAAAAATTATACTTGAATTGGCTGCAAGAAGCAATCTTAAGCCCGTGACATTGGAGCTTGGAGGGAAATCACCTTTCATAGTATGTGAGGATGCTGATGTTGACAAGGCTGTTGAACTTGCCCATTTTGCTCTGTTCTTTAATCAGGTTTGTTCAATTAGTTTCCACTACTTCCTTGGCCTTGAATATGCAAAAGAAAACAAAAGCTTCTTACGATTTATGTTGGATGGTTTCTAGGGGCAATGTTGCTGTGCTGGCTCTCGTACCTTTGTACATGAGCGTATCTATGATGAGTTCTTGGAGAAATCAAAGAACCGTGCCTTGAGACGCGTTGTTGGTGATCCATTCAAGAAGGGCGTTGAACAAGGTCCTCAGGTATTTTTTCTTTTCAAAGTAGTCACTAAGTTATTGTACTTGCTTCATGGCTCTTTTTTATTTTATTTTATTTTATTTTTTTCATTTGAAATCATTAGTGCATAGAAGTGTTTAGTATACTCTCTAACGGGAAAAGTTAACGTTTAACAGAACAAAACATTCTTGATTATGCTCTGATGTAACAAAATAACAGTATTCCTTGCCCCTTGTGAAAATCTCAGATTGACACAGAGCAATTTGAGAAAGTCCTTAGGTACATAAGGTCTGGAATTGAAAGCAATGCTACGCTTGAGTGTGGAGGTGATAGACTGGGCTCAAAAGGCTTCTTTATCCAGCCAACTGTCTTCTCGAATGTTAAGGTATTGATTATTTGGAACAAGTGGTTTGCAAATATACAGTAATTAAGAGTTTTATTTGGAGCATTTTCTAACACATGCTAATGATTAGGATGATATGCTGATAGCAAAAGACGAAATCTTTGGCCCAGTTCAGTCCATCTTGAAATTCAAGTGAGTGAAATTAGACTCGCCGCTTGCTTGTTCACTTTACTAAAATTTCAGTATAGATGCAATTCTGTTCCAAAGTAGAATTTCAATCAGATAAATCCAGAGAGGTGTAATGGAAAACTGGCTGCTCCTGCAAATGTGTGGTATTGTCCTATTATTTATGGGTGAATCCTTCTAAATGAACTGATTTCATCATCATTTGCAAGCGGCCCATATGAAAAAAAAAAAAGAAAAGAAAAGAAAAGAGAGAGAGCACCATTTTGTAAAATCACAATGCCAAATGTTATTAAACATTCAATGAGAGAAGAGAAATGATATTCATAATCATAATTTTAGACATTATTTGTGCATATGGAGATTAATATATAAATAAGAGGAGATTTCAGTTATGTCTCTACTCTCTAGTAAATGTGATGATGTGAAATCCTTTCAAAGGATTCACTAATAATATAACCGAAATTTACAGTATAAACACATACATGATTTCCTATATTTTTTTTCATAAGCAAATCACCATTTATTTACACATAATTTCTCATATTATCTAATGATATTCACAAAAGTGATGATTAAACAATAGTACTTATCGGATAAAGAAGGCATATTTCAATGTGGCATTATGGGAATTTTCCTAATATTTTATGCATTATACTAGGGACATTGATGAAGTAATACGTCGGGCAAATGCAACACGTTATGGTCTAGCTGCTGGTGTCTTCACTAAGAGCATGACCACAGCCAACACCTTGATGCGGGCACTGAGAGTTGGAACTGTTTGGATCAACTGCTTCGATGTTTTTGATGCCGCAATTCCATTTGGAGGGTACAAGATGAGTGGCATTGGCAGGGAGAAAGGAATCTACAGTCTTAACAACTACCTGCAGGTCAAAGCTGTTATAGCACCTTTGAAGAATCCTGCGTGGCTCTAAATGGCTACACTTCTCTGCCTTTTGTTCCTTGTGCTTTGAACAATAAACACTGGGAATAGACGAGAGTCTGTTTGTAACTATGAATTTGCCTTGACTCGGACTGTCATCAGAACTCCATAAAATGAAAAGAGCCTCGTGGTTTAGTTAGCTAATGATACATATTCAGACTCACGCACGCATTATTTTACTAATAAAGGTTGTTTGCAATAGTAAAAATATTAAGTTTTAAACCCTAGAAAAATATTTGTTGGAAAAATTTTCTTAATTGCAACGGTACTTAAGGAATTAGTCTCACAATAATACATGTGATGATATCTTGATTAAAGACCAAAAAAAAAATATTCACATTATTTTATATATTTATTTTCCAGAGTTTGAACAATTTTCTTTCTAGGAGATAGTTTGTTTATCATTACACTCAATTTTTATTGATGAGAAGCACATATTTAAAATAATGTAATTAAATTTTTATTTTTTATTTTTGAAAAAAGAGTGATTGTTGAATAAAATAAAATAGTATGACTTATTTATTTGATTAAGGGTTAACAAGTATCTTATACTACTTTGACAAATAAATTCAAACAAAGGTGTTTGATTGTTTTTTAGCATTTTTCTTTGAAATAAAATGCATCTAACCTTTGGGTTTTACTATGAATGGTTTATAAATACTTATGAAGAATCCGAAAGAGAAAGGTATTATGTATAAATTTCAATATATCAAATATTTTAAAAAAAATTTACCTATAATTTTATATAATAAATGCCTTAATGTTGTACTATCCGTTTTTTTTTTTTTTTGAATTTTTTAAAAAATATTTCCCGTTAATTTTCATTTTTTCTTTTCCGCTTGTCAACTTGTCATAGTGCCTCGCTCTTCCTCTGGGATTTATGCAGTACAAATGGTGGCAATTGGCAAAGTCATCCGTTTCGGTAAAGAAACCAAGGTGCATCCACCAAAAAAGAGAGGAGAGAAGAAGGGGAAGGAAGATAAGAGAAAAGAGGGTGACCGATTCCTTGGTCCGAGAATGTTTCGGACTAACGTTACTCCCATCACGCAGAACATGATTACATCTGTTGGATGTGTCTTTTTTGAAATCTGACGGCTGTCTCTTGTCTCATGTCTTTGAGGGGAAAAAATTAATTAAAAATGTGTCAAACGATAATATTTACACATGAGGGTCTTTGGCATTTCCTAACGAAGAGGGATTTCAGTGGTGACGGGGCGGCTTCAATCTCTAACTTTATAGAGCAAGTACATTAGTTGATGTAATTCGACACTGGCATTTACTTCTCGGTCATGTGAAAACAAGGAAAATAAGTTAAACAAAAATAAGGTAAGCAAGTTTCAAAAATTCTCAATTTCTCATTATATAGCATCCACCCTAAGCATCAGAACCTCCTGCAAGCAAGTTTTGTAGTTGCAATTACCCCAACAGCATGGAGATGCATTCTCAACTTCTTCTTTGGTTTTTCCTGGGCACTTGATTCATCTCAATTATAGTGAGCTCTAAAACAATAGCGGCAAAAAACTGCTCGGCATGTATCAGTATAGGAAACTAATTAATTTCTTTAAGACACGACTGCATAAAACAATTTACAAGATCACAAAACTTAAACCGAGATAAAAAGAACAAACGGAGAAGCCCTTCTTCGCAAAAATAATTAACAAGGCCCTATTTTACAATCTACTTACCCAATGCTTGGGAGTTGATTTTGGATTATTTTTTACGGGAGTAACGTTAGTCCAATACAAGAGTGGAGCAACGAATCGGTCACCAGAAAAGAGAGAGAGAGAGAGAGAGAGAGAGGAGAAGAGAAGGGGGGGAGGTGCAGTTTCCCGTGCGCCTAGTTGACTTGTCACTTGTTAATTAGCCAAGTCCAAGAGTGTGTTTGGAATTTTACAAAAATGAAAATGATTTAATTTAAATATTAAATATTATATTTAAATATTTTAAAAATAAAAAATGATATAATTTTTAATTATTATAGGATTTAACTATATTATATTTGAAATATTATTAAATTTGAAAGAATTTGATGAGAATTAATTTAATTTTAAAATTTAAGTATAAATTAAATTAAATTAATTATATTCTTAATAATTTTAAATATAATTTAATATATTATAAATATAAGAATTGATTCTTAAATTAATTCAAATTTTATTTTTATACAATTATTTTAAATATAAAATTTAATTTATAAATCAAATCAATTCAATTTAAATCAAATCAATTCTAAAATTTAATTAATCCAAACACACTCCAAGAGAAATTCATATTGTTGTGGGGGCGCTGAAGTTATTTATAGAATTTCTTAAGGTGTCGTTGAGACTAATTGAGATTAATTTGAGAACGAAAAACACAACTATTTGCGATTTTCTCGTTTGTAGTTAATAATGTTGAAGAGGCCATGCATGAGTACAAGGTTGATGAGCCAAGCCGACTCCATTTGACAATAAAATAGTTAGCTAAAACAAATCTTTCTTGTTTTTTTGTTTTTGGTCTCTTTTTTGAGGGGTACATGGGTCTCTGGCCCTTATCTTTCCTCTTCTATCTCAACAAACTTTTTTAAAAAAACGCTCCATATGATTAATGGGGCCTTCTCCCTTTTTGGTCGGTGCCGTGTAGGCTCTCATGAGTTTTGTCTCTTTTTTTTTTTATTTTTGAACTAGGTCTTTACTTTATAATTATTATTTTTTGGTGGATAGTTTTTATTTTCTGGGCCATGATCATCTCTTTTTTTATGCAGAGGGAGCCGAGGCCCAAAACAATCAAGCAAAAGGCTAGACATATACAGATATGTTTGATTTAAATTTTAGTAGAATTACTGAAATTGAAAAATTAATTTTAAAAAATTGAATTTGAAAAAATTTATGAGTTTAATTGGTATGTACTGACAGTATAAAATAGTTTTACACTATTAACTAATAGAAATAGAAGAAAATGAAAAATTATAGTGAGTCCCTCATAATAATGGGTGATTATTTGTATGAGTTGGTACTTTCCATTATTTCTATTGGTTGACAGTGTAAAATTATTTTACACTATTGGTGCATTTAAATTAAATTCAAAATTTATTGATTTATCTTTGATATTAATGTTAAAAAAATGAGTTTACAAAAACTAATATGAGATGCAAAAGCAAACGCTAATATATACAAATTTCTCTGGATTCAATTTTACCCGTCTTGAAACACTTCTCCCCAAAGCAAAAAAGTAAACCAAACGATTTCACTCATTGTCAAATCAAATTTCATCACCACAGCGGGAGTTTAGTTTCATACCAAATAGGCACTATATTAGCTACACGGGGCATTATAACCCTGGGCGTGACCGTTACCTTTTTTTTTTAAAATTTTTTTTTCAATATGAATCACCTGAAATTTAACTTTTAGCGTGTGTTTGCTACGGGGATAAAATAATGGTAAAAACTTCATAGATTAATTTATGAGTAAAATCATTCATAAATTTAATTTATAAAATTTTTACCTCTACTTTTAATCTTATCTTAAATATATTCTTAAATAAAAAGATTATTTTTTAATCTGAGGAAAAAAAGGGATTTTTTTTTTGGGTCATGAAGGAATTTTTTCTGTAATTACTTGCGGCGTATTATTGGACCAGAGCCCAATTGCTCGCTTAAATTTGGTTTTAGTTGAAAGTTGACATGGATCAATTAAGAAAACATTGACAAAAAAAGAATATCAATAAAAATAACAGCTGCAGTAGGATTAATCATTTGTTTTACACATCAATAAATTATAGAAATACTGGAGACCAATCACGGACCTTCCTCAGATTGGGTTGGATCAACTGGATTCCTGATAATAGAGTTCAAATATCAATGAATTTGTCGAGATAAAAAAAAATAAGGGAAAAAATTTGGTATTTGTCCACCCTAGAGATCGGTCTTGGTTGGTTACTTGGGATTTTGTTAAAATGGTAAATGTTGTTATTTTTTATTTTTTTAGGTTAAGGGAAATGCTGTTCTAGTTTAATATTAGTGCATTTCTGACCTTATTGAGCGTTTACTTATAGGTCGTACACTAACAAAAGAATTTAAGAATCGAATACAAGTAATAGCAATATATGAGTGGAAAGTAGATTAAGTGAATCAACCCCCGTTGACATGGAAAATGTTGTTCTTCCTCCTTCTAGACAAACACATGCTTTCATAGTTATAATACAGGACATCCATGGGAAGGTTATGCCTGAATAACAAGAAATTGTCAACCACCGAATCCAAAATTAGGGTAATATACAGTTTTTTCTTTTTCTTTTTCTTTTTTTTTTGAGAAGTGTTTTGGGTTGAACGTCCTAGAGAAAAATGGTCACAAAAATTACATATGACTTTTCCATCGTTCCTTTAAATTGTTTATTGATTTATTTATGTTCAAAGGGAAAAACTAAGGAGGTTAAGAAGGGCAAAGTGTAAGTTGATTAAATATATGATTTTAAATTTAATGTACGAAAATTGATTTATTTCAAAGAAGCATAATTTGTCCTAAAAAGTTAATAACAGCCCTGATTAACAATTAGTTAACTGTCCATGTTCTAATTTGTCGGCAACTTGTACCCCCCAAAAAAAGATTACACTCATGTGGGAAGAAAAATTGACCCTCAAGATCAATCGTTAAAAAGTGCTCTTACAATACGATTTATATGAAAGTAGTGATTTATTATGAGAGTGAGAGGAGTAAATCAAGATCGTGTAATCATACATGAATGGTCAAGATTTAAAGTTGTTTAAAAGTCACATGATCAATTAAAAAAGTCATATGACTTTATATTTTAATCATGACCATTCATGTAAGATCTAATAGTCAAGATTTGCTCCTCTCACTCTCACAATTAACCATTTCTCTCACTATATATATATGAGAATAATTCATATACATTGACAATATAAAATAATTTTATACTATCAATTAATAGAATTTTAAGAAATTGTCAAATCATAGTAGGTTAATACACACTACAATAACTACCCACCTTGATTTGTCACTTTTTTGAAATTTTATTGGTTAATAGTGTAAAATTATTTTATATTGTTAGTATATGACAATTAATCTCTCTCTCTCTCTCTCTCTCTCTCTCTCTCTCTATATATATATATATATATATATATATATATAACATGAGCATTACTTTTAACGCACTGTCAGTATAAAATAATTTTATATAAACATCAAATCTTATATTATTATATTAGTAAAAGTGTTGACTCAATCACCTATTGTCTTAAAAATTTTACAAAAATAAGTATATGATTGGATGACACTATAAGAGTTTTACATTGACAATGCATCTAAAATCTCTTCAATGAAAGTGAATTAATCTTGATGATAAAATATGCATTTAGTTTTGGTATTTAATTGTGATGCAGCATCAATATAAAATAATTTTATATAATTATCTAATCATATATTGATCTATTAGCAAAAAAATTTAATTTTTATATTTACTATCTTAAAAATTTTATATATAATCATATATAATATAATATGATTAGATAATAGTATAAAATTTTTTAAACTGATAATATATTAAAATTAATCTCTTTATCTTGATGTGATTTTGGGAAAGAAGTACGGAACCTTCGGTCTAATTTGAGAAATCCCAAAGTCTAATATACTAGTCAAACTTGCCCAATATACTAGTCAAACTTGCCCACACAGCCTTGAACTTTTTTCAATATATATATATATATATGTGTGGTAACCACCTTGAACTTGAATGATGACTATGGAACCAAAATATCTGCCTGGGGACACCGACCAATTTGTAATCACAAGGACATTAGTCCCATTGTTTTCGTGGTACAACAAGCTGCCCTCTTTCCTTCGCTAGTGTGATGAAAGATTATCAAACCCAATAAATATACGGGAAAGTATGTAAAGAAGCAACAATGCATGGCCCTGTACGTAATAGATCGGAATCAGAATCGCATATTCGGATTTAATATTGGACATAAATGTTTCAGTATGAAGGGTTGGATGTAGTTGGAACAAGTCACCCATGCCAATTTTATGTTTCTTTCTTTATTTTTTTCCCCCCAAGTGAATGATAGCAATACTATGTTATTTTGCTGTTATTGTCCAAGCCGCTACGTGTATGGTGTTTTTGAGGACAAGCATTAACTTTATTCAAATATTGTTTCTAAGATACTCGTAAAAATTTGGTTTCTCATTTGAAGAGCATATAAACTATAGTTTTGACTTTTGACACTCTAAATAGAAAATCAAGCATACTATCATTCGAATAATTTTTTCAATATAAATATTACTCACCCACAATTCTTAAACCCCATAAAATCTTAGTCAATCCTTAAATTGAAAAAAAAGAAAAAAATTGCCTGAAGTAAAATTAGTTTTAAAATGAATAAATAAGAGTATGTCTATTCTTAATTTATTTTAAAGTATATTATAATTATAATTTACAAAATAATTTAAAGATAAACATATCATTATTTATTCACTCTAATTAAAAATAAAAATAATGTCACTTCAAATATATTTTTTTTTAATCATTAACTTGATTGCTTTGCAAAGTGTCTAAGTGTGAAAGGCTAGTAGTATCTTTAGTAGTTAAATTCTTATTATAATCCAGTTTCGTGTCGTCGTGGCAATACAAGAAGCTAAGCGTGGAGGAATGTTCGATAATAATATTAATCAACGCGTAGATTAGCCATGGCATGACAATGACACTCCTTATTATGCGTTTGTTACTTTCCAACTTCAAGCATGAATCCAATGCATGTACCCTTGGTTCGTTTTTCCAAAGGCAGGCAAAAACCGCTATGATGGCTCTCCCGGTGGAGCGGTGCAATTAATTTGAAATAAGACCAAAAAGATTTCTAATCAAGCTACATACATTGGGAAAAATGTAATTTTTGGGTATCAAATCAAATAAAACCATACAAAGTCCTTTAAGTAATTAAGAGAAGCCACTTTGGTTTTGTGTCTGATTAACCTGTGTGGCCAGTGTGGATCCTACCAGGCATGACTATTTTAATTATTCCTTTCGAAATGGCAGCTCCCAGCTAGCGTCAGTCACTCAAAAATAATTTTTATTTGGTTGTTGAAGATGTATAAAAAATACAAAATAGAAAATTTTATTTGAGTTGAATTCATTGTCATTTTCTTTGTGCAGACGTCTCAACCAACGTGACGATGACTTCTATTTTCTTTCATTATTTTAATCTGCATAGCGAGGGCCAACAATTTTCCTTGTCATGTAGTAATTAGATCTTATTATTTTTCCGTCAAAATAATTGTGATCTAGATTGCAAACGCGTTAGATTGGGCATCATGCGATTGGTCCACGTCAAGCCTTGTGTTTTTCATCAAAATCATAATTTGATTAGCAAATTATTCAAGAAGCCATTGCATGGATTTGTGACCACAAATAAGATTAGCGATGGGAAAATACGGGCTATGGAAAGGTTAACCAGATATGTTAATGCAAGTGACAAGGACCCATTTGAGTTCGTGTTTGACCATGTCGATATTAGCAGAAGATTCGAAGAAGACTAGAAAAATGTAATGCTTCTTACGTGCACACAGTTTCACATCTCTCATCTCCTAAGCTGATAAAATTACGAGAAAATTATACTCACCTCCTTGTGTGTGTGTGTGTGTGTGTGTGTGTGTGTGTGTGTGTTATTTTTTAAGGAAAAAAAACTAAATTTATAATTTTTATAAACTTAACATTTTACTTTAATATTATATTATTTCAAAATACTAAGAGTTGAGCGTAGTATTGATATGCGAGCTATACTTTCAAAACCTCTTAGTTACAATATACAGTGTTTGAAAATAAAAATACCTCAAAAAAAAAAGGTCATTTCAAAATATACCCCTTTAACAAATTAATTCACCCACTAAAAACACTTCAAAATAGAAAGAAATATTCTGATGCCATCTTTTTGGGCAGTTGAATAGCGTATTTTTCAATTAAACTTAAGTAAATATTACAGATTGATTGGGCTAAATGCAGTCTATGCCATTTTATGTACTTAGCATGAGATAGCATAATTAATTTTTTCCCCTCTCTTTATCTTTAGCTATAATAAAATTAAAGTATATAAATGTAAAAATGATGTAGGATCAATAGTAATTAAATAGTAAAACTTTTGAAAATGTAAATAAAGTTATGGTAGTTTTTATGGTGTCCTTTGAATTTGAAAGAGTTTAAAACCCTTTTTGTTTGGTCGAACTATATTTAAATATATGGTAAGTAATTAGCCACATAGACAATAATGTAACAATACTTTAAAATTTATATTTAGACCTCTTTAATTTTAATTTGTTATAATTTCTCCTTAAATTCTCTTCAAAAAATTAAAAAATTTTCAACCCAAAATGCTTAAATCCTTTTTTATCCCGAAATCTATTAGAACCCTAATCTGAAATTGAAAAACACAAACTCTTCGCTAAACTCGCAAATCCTAATTTTCCAATTGTCAACCAGAGCACCATCACCAATATTCACGTTTTTAGACTCTCTTCGTGATTTTAGACTCTATTACGTTGGTGTTTGACATCTCAAGACATATTGTAGCAACGTGGAGATAAGCTCAACGATGAGGAAAAAGGAAAAAGCCCACTTTTCCAACATTGAAACATTTGATCAGAACTTTGAGCTCTATGTGTGCAATCTCATCACTTTGATCAAACAATAACATGATTAAGTGATATATTGCACAAAAAAAAAAAAAAAAAAAGGCTTCATGGATTATCATCATCACCATCATAAGCCACCAATAAATAGTTGATACTTCGTGATCTATAAAATTGATCCACTGAAAGTTGTTGTGCTTCATATATACTGTATCGTAATTCAGTGTTAGAAGGCCATGAAATTGAAACGCGAAGGGGTGTAGCCCACAATTGGAAAATTAGGATTTGTGGGTTTAGAGGAGGAGAGTTAGTGTCCTTCAATTTTGGGTTAGGGTTCTTATAAATTTGGAGATAAAAAAAAAAATGCTTAAGTGTTTGAGAGTTAGAATAATCAAATATGTTTAATGTTAGAATTGAGAAATTTTTAATTTTCTAAAAGGATCTTGAATAGAAATTGTAACAAATAAAAATTAAAAGGGTCTAAATATAATTTTTGAAATATTGCCACATTATTATCCATATAACTAATTATTTGTCATACGTTTTAATATGATTGGACCATATAAGAAGGGTTTTAATCCCTTTCAAATTGAAGGGATACCATAGAAATCACGTAAAATTATACATATTTTCCAATAAAAGGAAGCTATCTATGCTAAGAATGGAAAACTTATAACTATTTTTGTTTCAATTTGACACAATGAGATATATATATTTATCCTCGTCTATGTGTTAAGTCAATTAGATAGTTAGCAGCGACTTTTTCGATCTCCTTAAAGTAATGGAACAAAGGAGGTCTCCACGAATTCACTGGGGATCATGTATGTAAAAACACTCTCTTATTCAAGTTAGTAAGAGTAAAATGTGTGTAAAGTCTAGGAGAAAAATAAACATAATTGAGGAGAGGAGATTCGAGTAAAAATATGTATAGTGATTGTACTTCTTGTAGTTGTTGAGCCCATTACGAAAAAGAACAATTTTGATGTATCATGAGTATAAATTTTTTTATATAATCATTCAATTATATTGCTAAATCATTAAAAATACTTAATTTTTACAATAACTACTTTATAAGTCATATAAAAACTAATATTTGATTGCTTACCAATGTAAAATGTTTTATATTGATAATATATTAAAAATATTTTAAAAAAATTGGGAGGCAAGAAATGTTTATAGAAGATTTTTTTTGTTTGGAAAATATTAATAAAAATAATGCCTTGTGTTTTTGGCGAAAGAGCTTAGAAATGAGCACATGACATATATCAAGATTTCTCAATATTTTTTTGGGAAAGGTTTAAAAAATAATAAAAATTGATAATTTAATATATATATATATATATATAAATTTTTAAAAATATTATAAATCTTGAAGCTCACATAGAAACACGTATGTATATATATATATATATATATTTTGAATTTAGGTTTTTTATTTAGTTTCTAATTTATATATACCATATTTATATGCTACAATTTTAACAATTTGGCATATTTTTGGTGTCATGTGAAGTGTCTATATCAGTGAATATGTTTTATTGTCCTACGCTATTAGTTTATATAACAAAATCATGGAAAAAAGGATGTTAGAGACATACACAAAGGCTAGCAGAATTTAACTCTGCATATATTTTCTATCTTCATCTTTATTTTCCTACCGCTCCTCTTTATGTTTCATTCAGATATTTTTAAGGAACTTCATTAAGAGACTGCTTTGCAAGGCTACATCTTCTTTTGGTCGATAAATAGTTTTGTCAGTTGAATGCTCTATTACTAGCTAGTTTAAGAACTTTGACCCGAAAACCATTAATTAAACACTTCACCACGTACTACAGCTAGCCATACTAGCTGTTCATCCATGTACACTCTTTAACTCTAACGCAATAATTAACTAATTAATATGTATACATACATGGATCTTTCTTTTCTTAATTTAAAAGAAAGGCAGACATGTGGTACACTTAATTAAGCAAGGTCGTTATTCTTAAACCACGATTCCTTAAGCGCACGTAATTCACCTTCTGACAAGTAATTAGTCATAATATAGTGTTCAGAGTCGCAGGCAGTAAGGTTCAAAGCTTCCCTGAGGCACACGTCGGCAGTTGATTACTCCACCTGGCCGGTCGGTTCCCAGGGACCCACCCGCCATCACTTCAAGCTCACTGTCCCTTCTCTACGATGCCGTGCCAAACCAAATCCAAATCCAAATCCAAATCCAAATCCGCTTACCCATTAGCTGCCTTACTTTCCCACTCCCCAAGCAACGCCCCACAAAATTTTAATTAGAAATTTTAATAAAACTCGTAAAAAATGGCAGCTTCGACTATCCACGTGTCCATTTGCATCCTATATCAAACGAATGTCTCGCCCTAACCCTCATCCTAGTCAACTCACACCAATTCCCTCCCCAGATACAAGCCAAGTGTCCACGAGAATCTCCAGTCAGGACAAAACACCTACCCCTCCTATAATAATTGGAGTAATCCAACTCCAAAACCGGAGAGAAATAACATCAGAAACAGGTTGTTAGGTTCTTGTCTCGTATCCGCTTCACTTCGATGACTCACAATAATCACAATCAAAGGGACCGTCGTGTCCTATCATTCCCGGCGGTGCACCCTTGCGAGGGGATATCTCCGGCCACCGTTATCTCCTCCATCATCACGCTCTCGCAAAACATATGCAGTTACCAACAAAGCTTCTTCGCCACACAGAGACGAAATGCCAGAGAAGCAATGCGCCAAGTTAGCATTCTCCTAATCTTCCTCCGCGAAGTCCAAGACCGAGGCTCATTCATCCCCGAAACAACCATCCTCAGCCTCTTAGAACTTCACTTCACATTCCAGAAGCTTCTCTTCCTGGTGCAAGATTGTGCCCGCGAAGGTGCTCGCCTCTTGCTGCTGGCCAAGTCCCAGCACGTCGCTTCCCAGTTCCAATCCTTCATTCGCGCCGTTGCCACCTCCCTCGACGTTCTTCCGCTTCGCGAAATCGACGTTTGCGGCGAAGTGAGAGAACTAGTAGAGTTACTAGCCAAGCAAGCGAGGAAAGCAAAGTTGGAACACGACCCTAGCGACGAGGGCGCGAGCAAAAAGGTCCACTCAATTTTGAAACAGTTCGAGAGGGGAATCGAACCGGACGCGAATGCCGTGAAGGGAATCCTCGACTACCTCGAAATCAAGACGTGGAATGGTTGTAACAACGAGATCAAGCTCCTGGAGGACGAAATCGCGTTCGAGTGTTACGATTGCAACGAAAGAGACGTTCCTTTATTGAGTAGCTTGGTAGGGTTCATGAGCTACTGCAGGGTAGTGATATTCGAAACACTAGAAGACTCCACATTCCCGTTCCGTAATATTAATAACAACAGCGACCAATCCGAAGCAAGATGCAGCACGGAAATGATCACGTGCGTGATTAATCCAGAGGACTTTCGGTGCCCGATTTCTCTCGAGCTAATGACGGATCCGGTGACTGTGTCAACGGGACAAACCTACGACAGAGCCTCCATCAAGAAATGGTTGAAAGCAGGGAACACGATATGCCCCAAAACAGGGGAGAAGCTTTCAAACACGGACTTAGTCCCCAACACAACGCTCAAGAGGCTCATCCAACAGTTCTGCGCCGACAACGGCATTTCCCTCTCCAAATCAAGTAACCGAAGCCGCGACATAGCGAGGACAATAGTACCAGGTAGTTCAGCTAACGCACACGCCATGCAGTTTCTCTCGTGGTTCCTCACACGAAGGCTCGTGTTCGGAGCCGAGGAACAAAAGAACAAAGCAGCATACGAGGTTCGGTTGCTTGCAAGGTCCAACGTGTTCAACAGGGCGTGCTTGATTGAAGTAGGAACGGTCCCTCCTCTGCTCGATCTTCTCTCCACCGATGATAAATCCACGCAAGAGAACGCAATCTCTGCGCTGATGAAGCTTTCCAAGCACGCCACAGGGCCCCAAAACATCATGGATTGTAGTGGCCCAAAACCGATTCTTAAAGTTCTCAAAAAGGGAATCAGTCTCGAAGCTCGACAAATCGCAGCGGCTACGGTTTTTTACCTTGCTTCGGTGAAAGAGTACAGGAAAGTAATAGGTGAAAACCCTGAGGTGATTCCTGCTTTGATGACATTGATCAATGAAGGAACCACGTGCGGTAAAAAGAATGCTGTGGTTGCGATTTATGGTCTTGTTTTGGTTCCTAGGAATCAGCAAAGGGCGATTGAAGCGGGTGTTGTTCACGCGCTCGTTGGCGTTTTGCGTTCCTCCGACAAGGACGAGCTTGTAACTGAATGTTTGGCTGTTCTTGCTGTGTTGGCAGAAAATGTGGAAGGAGCGCATGCTGTGTTGCGTGCCTCGGCGTTGTCGTTGATCACTGGGATGTTGCAAACGGCGTCGTCGCGTGCGGGGAAAGAGCACTGTGCTTCGATTTTGCTGTCGCTGTGTGTTAACGTTGGTGTAGAGGTTGTGGGTGTTCTGGCCAAGGACCCTTCGATAATGCCTCTGCTTTATTCGCTTCTCACAGAGGGTACTTCTCATGCCGCAAAGAAGGCGCGGTTCCTCATCAAAGTCCTGCAGGATTTCAACGAAACGAGAAGTTCTGGGTTGAAGGGCTCGTCGGTTCAACAGGAACGATCCCTTCACGTTTGGTGAATGAGTTAGAATTTAGAAGCCCTTCTCTTTGCGCCTTTTTTTTTTTTTTTTTTGGGGAAAAAAAATCTGTGACTACATATAGTCGTATACTTTGTTGTGTAAATATTGTAACATTAGTTCCTCCTGCCACATTTGAAGATTTGTGAAATTGGCTCCGTGTATTTTTTCCCGGGTGAGCTAATTTCAATAAGTGAGCCTCTAGCTTACGTTGGAAATTTCTGTGTACCTCTATATAGTTATCAATTTGAATTGGTGTGAAATTAGATGAAGAAATCATATTTCTGGATTGATTCAAGTTACATTTCGATTTCCACCTTATTGGGAAGTTAGTTAATTTAGTTACTTTCAGTTATAATTAGTTTGACCCACTTAACAAATCGTGTATACTGTATACGCATACCAACTCTCATTTTTCCAATACAAGTTTTACATCATTTGTTTTCTATATGGTATCAATCGATATTTGAAAAATGTTACGTGCACATATAAGGTATAGAATATCATTTGGATGGAGTATCCGCTCACCCGATATCCAACATCTCATATGTATACATATAATAACTTTTGATATTTTCTCTTCCTGCAATTCTCTCTTATATGCAATTTTCATGCGTTTTCTTTCCTCCTTGCACTTTCCTTCTCTTTCTCATGGAGGATTCAACTAGCCCTTACTTCCTTCATCCTTCATATGGCCCTGGTATGATTCTTGTGTCTCAACCTTTAATCGGTGACAACTCTTGGAGTAGAGCTATGATGTTGGCTCCGTCAGTGAATAACAAGCTATGGTTTATCAATGGCTCTCTCCCTATGCCCAATGTGTCAACTTGCTCCAGTCATTAGTGCCTGGGCTCGCAGTAATGGGCATTTCTTAGATTTTCAATTGAGTTTCCAAAGAAATTGTACCAGGTATCATGCATTCTACCTCTGATTTTGAAATTTGAAGTGATCTCAAGGAGAGATTTCAGCAAAAGAATGGGTCACGAATCTTTTAACTTTATAAGGAGTTAAGGAGTCTCACACAGGGTTCAAACATTGTCAGTATTATAACAAGCTTAAAGCCATTTGGGAAGAATTGAATGCATATAAACCTTCTTGTAATTGCACATGTGGTAGTGTTCGACCTTTGCTTGATTATGCCCAAATGGAATATGTGATGAGTTTTTTGATGGGCTTGAATGAACCATTTGCACAAATTAGGGGTCAGTTACTTCTTTTAGATCTCGTCCTTCTATTGCAAAAGTGTTTTTCCTAGTGGTTTAGGGCCATTTGGTTTAATTTTTAGTAAAATTATTTTTCAAAGAATTAAGTTAAAAAATTTATTTTTAGAAGAATTGAAATCGAAAAATTGGTTTATATTTGAAAATGATATTTCAAAAGTAAGTTCAAAAGAATTGTTTTTATTTGAATATGATAAAATAAAATTATTTTTAAAGGCATAATTATCAAAATAGATGTGACATATATAATTTTAAGATAAATTAATATATTCTGAGTAAATATTATGAGGCTAGGGATAACACTATAAGAATGTTTTCCAAATTGATCAACCAACAATGAAAAGCAACTCCTTGTTACTTTCACTAAAATTAATTTTGCCCACCTTAGTGTGAAGTTTCATCAATAACAAATTAATCCAAATACATCCATTTACTGTATAATCTAATTCTCAATCCATAATAATTAAATTTGGCTTGTTCCAACCGCAAACCAAACAAGAAGAGAAGTAAAGGGAGGTTGGCTGTAGTTCCTCAGTACAGAAGCAGCCTCAATTGGTCTGGAGGCTACTATAGATAAGAAGTTGAAGGCTTGGAGGCTAATCATACCTGAAGATTGGTTCTGAATCCACCTAATAAGTACACTATTGGATGTCAATGGGTTTATAAGATGAAGCATATAGCTAATAGGATTGTCAAAAGGTACAAAGCTAGGTTGGTAGTCAATAACTACATTTAACTAGCCAGTTTAGATTTGTGAAAATTTTCTACTCTGCTGCTAAATTGACAACAATGAGAATTTTACTGATATTCACAGCTATTAAAGGGTGGCATTTGGCTCAATTGAATATAAACAATACTTTTCTCAATAAAAAACTATTTGAGGAAATTTACACAAACTTGCCACATATGTATAATTTTAAGGGGAGAATTTAGTAGGAATTAATTTAATTTTAAACTTAAATTTAAAAAGCACTATTTTACTCTTATTTAAATATAAAAATAGTAAAGTCAAATTAAATATTTATTTTAATAGATTTAAAAAATATTTTTTTAAAAAATAAAATATTATTTTATATAGTTATTTTTAAATATAATATTTAATTTATAAATTAAATTAATTCAAATGAGATGAATTTTTATTTAATAATTTTAAACACTTTGAATCACAATATAAAAATCATAGTTAAGAGAATAAGACCAGACGGGTCCAACTGAAACTGGACCCTAGATCGGTCCGATCTTCACTATAAAACTGGATGCGCTCGAAAAATCGGTGAACCTGTGTGAACCAAATGGGTCAAACTAGTTGACCGATTTGGTTTTATTTTTTAAATTTTGAAAAAAATACTATTATTTTTTTTATTAAAAAAAAAGCTCGATCAGAATAAAAATTCAGTTTTTTTAGAATTTTGATTCTTTTAGTATATTTATTTGTTAAATATTCTTAAATTAATTTAAAAATAAAAATTTTAAATAATTATTATATTATCTATGAATACTTTTCAAAAAAAATATAAATAAAAATTAAAATAAATAAATATTATATTTAAAATATTTAATAAAATATTTTATAATAAATATTATTTTATATTAATTATATTATTATTAATAATTTAATATAATTTTTATTTTTTAATTAATCATATATATATATATATATATATATTTTTTTATTATATCTCAGTTGAACCTCGTATTAAATCGATTGAATATCTAAACCTATCTTTACTATGGTTGATCTGATTTTCTTAACCTTGAAGAAAACGACGTCGTTGGGCTTTATGACTTTTTGCCTGCTGTTCTTTTTCTGTGCCCCTCCTTAGAGCTACTGGCATCAAAGCGGCTCAGGTTCGTTGTCATCATTCGTTTCCACACAGTACTCACCACTGCTTAGTAAATTCTATTATTGCTTTACTCTTTCCTATTTCAATTCATTAGTGTAGAGCTGAAACTTTTCCAATTTGTTAATTTAAGGTTTTTGAGATTTGAGGTTTGACCCTATGGCCACCGAACCCAAACCAGCTTCCGAGGACGTCAAGATCGATCTCTTCGAAGATGATGACGAGTTTGAAGAGTTCGAAATCAACGACGGTAAACCCCTAACTATCCCTATTGATCAAATTCGTGCATAAGAAAATCGATCTCGTGCCAACAAAAATGCTTCAATTGTTAAAGCTGGTATTTTGAAACCCTTTTGGTATTAGAGATTGCTTGTTGAAGTTGATTTGATTACGGGGTTTGAAAAAATTGGAGCTTTCTTTTTTTTATATTTTTAATTTAGATCATGTGCTCACATTCTACTGTTTGTTCCCTTTTTTTTAAAAAAAAATTGCAATTTTTACGTTTATTGTTGTGCAACTCACAGAGTGGGATGAGAAGGAGGAAGGGAAAGAGGTGACTCAGCAGTGGGAAGATGATTGGGATGACGATGATGTCAGCGATGATTTCTCTCTTCAGCTTAGGAGGGAGCTCGAGGGCAATGCCGACAAAAAATAAAACCAACAGCTGGTCATCGTTGCCCCCTTGTTACATTTGCAGTTTGTATGTGATTGAGGTATTTGAGCTCAAGGTGTTTTTTTCTGAGTAGTTCTTGCATGCAAAAGATATGAAAACTTTGCATAGTTAGTATGTGGATTATGGAAGGTGAGATACCGAGTTCACATACATTAGGACTTAAATTCTCTTTCTGCTCTTTCCCAAAGAACATCTGCCTGGAATTGTTGAACTGGATTCTGTTTCTGGCTCTAATATTTGTCATGCCACTTTAAATTATTATTATTATTATCATTATTATTTGGGAGTGGGGTGGGTGTTCTTTTCTATAGACAATTGTGATCAAAAGTGCACTCGAGTTGCATTTTATCCTTTCTCTTGTCGATCAGTCGTTCAAACGATCCAAGCTGTTCCCTGTGGTATTGATATGACTTGATGCAATTGATTTGTGGGCGGCATCAACCCCAGAGGATTGAATGCCAATGGCAAGGTATATAATGCTAATACAACAACAACAAAGTCATCTCCCGCAAGTTAGGGTTAGCTGCGTGGATCAAATGATGCCATTGTGTTCTATGGCTATTGTAAACTATGTAAGTAATGCTATTAGGAAGAACAAAGTTAGCCAGGTTTAGCGAACTACTAAACAAGAGGAGGATTTATGTTTGAAATTCGGTGGTTACAGTATGGATTTTGTATATGATGTTTGAGATGAATTTATATTTGGTAAATGATTATCAAAAGGCTTTCATACTTGATGTAGGAAAAAGTTATTTGAGCAACATTCTACAATTAATCAGAGCTGAAGGAATATTATTAGCGTTCATTTAATAAAGCGTCTTTCTCTATTAAGTTTCTCGAGTTTAATTTCGTTTATGCTACGTTTGAATGAGAAAGAAGAAGGGGAACAGAGGATAAACGTGATAACCCCTTGCTGGGAAGATTTTTAAAGAAAGGGAGGGGAAAGTGTTTCCCCTCCTTGCTTGCTTTCTAAACATAGATAAGTTTGTTTCTATTCACCATCTAATTGATAACCGCATTGTTACATTACCCGCAAGCTAAACTAGTGCAGAGCAAATAATGGAAAATCGTCTCCGTAACAGCATTTATGAAGCTGAGTTGTTATTTTTCCTTCTTTTTCTTCCTTATTTTAGTGCATATTTGGTAACTTCACATAAAAGCTTTTTTTAGGATAAAAGCTGTTTTTAGATGATCTAACATGTTTGAGTTAACATGTGAAAAATGATTATAAGCCAAAAAAATATAATTTTAAGCTGAAAAATAGCTTATAAGCAAAAGTAATATTTTGAAATTTATAATTATAAATAGAAGTTGATTATTTAAGAATTTTTATATTTTTACTAAATTAACTCTAAGTAATAAATATTATATAATATAAATAATTATTTTATATCTTTTTAAGTAATTTTATTATATAAAAAAATTATTTTTATATAATCTAAATAAAATAAATTTTTTAAAATATTTAAATATAAATTAATTCTCATATAAATAATTATATAAATAAATAATTATTAAAATAATTTTAATTTTTCAGTTTTTCTGCGCGCGCGCGCACTTAGACAATGCAGAATTGTCTATCTAGCTATTCTTTCAGTGCTTGATTAATCTCGTTGTTAATGCAATGATTTAGCTTAGTGGTCAATTGCTACGTCTGAATTGATGGAAAGTGATGTGACGGAGGACAATGAAATTGAATGGTATTATGGTATTATACTATATTGTTTAGATATTTTAAAATAGGATGGAATTGAATAATATTAGGTGAAACTCCCATATCCACAAAAAAAAAAAAGAAAAAAAAATATTAGACGAAGCTCATTTTATTTCATTTTATTCAATATTGTTATTTTTTTTCCTCCTTTAATTTGGGTTGAATAAGATGAAATTGAATGAATTGAGAACATATAACTTAGAAAACTTCGATATTCTATCTATTTCTATTTTATTTTCAAACAATGGGATGAAAGCATTTTTCCATTTCATTCTATCATATCATTTCATTACGATTGATTCTATTTACACTTAGCACGTATTTAGTATGCACGATAAGATTTAATTATATAAGACTTTATAGTATAATGCTTACCAAAATTTTAATATTATTTAATATTTAGAATCAAAATTAAAAATAGATATTATTGTTTAAATATTTATTTTTAATTATAATAAATATTTATTAATTTTTATTATATAAAATTTTAATCCATATTAAATGTTATACATTTTTTATTTCAATACTTTTATATATTTTAATAAAATATAAAATTAATACTCTTCTTTTCATCGTAATATATAAAGGGCAAAAATAATTTTATATTAAAATAATAACTTTATTAATGACCTATGTTTACAATTTAATTTTGATACACTATTAATGTAAAAAAAAAATTTACATAGATATCTAATTATGTATTGTTATATCAGTAAAAGTGTTTGATTTAATCAATCACTACTTTAAAAATCTTACAAATAAAAGCATATGATTGAATAATAGTGTAAAATTCTTTTATACTGACAGTGCATCGAAATTAATCCATTAAGTTTAAACATAAAAATAAATATTGTAATTATAATATTTGTTTACTAATTATAATTTAATTTTTTTTGTACATATAATCATAATTTATATTAAATATTATTAGGTGGGAGAAAAGTTAGTAATTAATATGAGTAAAATAAAATTACAAAGTTATCTACAAGTATAAATTGATTTTAGGGTTTAGGGAAGAGTAGTGAGTTTTATGTGAAACAAAATATGGAGTTTCCTAACTTTTGTATAGAGGTTAACGTATATTTATATATCATATATTATTCTAATTAGTTATTTTTATATAAAATATTATATATGTTACAAAATATTTAATTATTATTAAACATTATTGACGAAAAATAATTATTTTTATTTATTTATAAAATAACATAAAATAAAAGAGAAAAAAACCTTATATATTAAAAGTTAATTAGGTGTAATTTTATCTCCTTAAATTTGATTAAGTTATCATTGTTTTCATATATAAGAGAATTTTAATGAATAAACTTTATATAATATATTGCTTACAATAAACGACAAATAAAAACATAACGTATTGTATTAATTTATTCTATTATATCTAATGCCCTAGTTTAACATGTCAAGCATGCCTTCAACCAATTTAAAGATTCTTCATCCTCTCATCGGTCAATAAACAATGAACAAGGATTAACCCAAAAAAAAAAAAAAAAAAGACAAGTAACGTAGGGATAATTTGTTTGATTTATAGTTTGCAAACTACGGTTTAGTTTATTGAAAAAGTAATTTTTTTTTTATTTCTACCAAAATCACAGTTTAAGACTAAAAATTATATTAAAATATAATTCAACATGATTTTTTCAAACATATTGAAATAGGTTATAACTCATTTTGTATCTTTCAAACGATGGTCCAGGTTTTGCAAACGTCAACCAAATATACACTAAATTTTTGTCATTTACGGGTTGTTTGGATATAAAGAGAAATTGAGAAGAAAGAAAATGAAAAGAAAGAAAATAGAAAAAAATGAAAATAAAAGAGAAATATATATTTTCTTTTTATATATTTGAATATAGAGAAAATAAAGAGACAATGAGAAGAAAGAAAATGAGAGTTGTATTAAAATAACATATGTATCTTATTGTAATAAAGAATTATTATATTATTTTAATTCAATTTTTAAGTATTTTTTATAAATTGAATAAATAAATAATTTTATGATAATTTTAATAAAAAATTTAATTAATAAAATTTGAATTATATAATTTATTTTAAAAATTTCTGTTCAAATAAAATACTATAATATAAATTATTATATTTTATTATTAACAATGAATTCTAGGGATATAAATATAATTGACAATACTTTCTTTGATTTTCTCAAGTTTTCTGCAATGTGGCAAGAAGAAAAGTTTTAAGGTGGGCTCCATCCACCTTTTCTATTTTCTCTCTATTTTTTATTGTTAACCAAATAGTGAAAAAGTCAATTTTTTTCTTATTTTCTCTCCTTCACTTTTTGCTTTTTCCATTTTCTCCTAGAATAAACAGAGGCTTAATAAAAGTAGTACAACTGATTTCTGTTATATACTCAACTGTAACTTATATGTTTGGTATAATCCTAAAAGTGGGACTAAAATATTTCAAGAAAAATAAATAATCCATAAATTAATCCTTCAAAATAATCAAAACTTCATGATTTTATGTATGTGGTTATTTTTAGACACGAGCTAATTCCGTAGAAAGAGAAGTTGCTTGTGGCTAAGAGTTCAGAGATCAGCACTTTGAACTGTTTTTGTCGCGGTCAAGATTAACACCACTGAATCCAAAATAAGTGCTGTGATTACCTATATATGGCATATGATGAAGTACAAACAATAAAAATTTAGTTAGTAGTCTCATTTTGCTTTCTTCTTACTTACTTAGTGTTCACCTTCTTCCTTCAGTTTCTTCTTTGAATACTCCGGCCATGGTTAACATTGACACAATAAGATTCATTATTGGAGTAATTGGTTGGTCCACGAAAACCTCCGGGCTTTCCCTTTTTCTTCCATCTTTCATTTTCCAATTCCATCTTAGATTTTTTTTCCCCTAAGAAAAAGAAAGAACAAACAGCTGAATTTATAACAAGACTTCTTTTCAGATATGTTTAAGGTAGTCATTTGCATCTAATAGAATCACGAAAAAAATTAGACACGGAAGAAACTTAATTAATAAAATCTTAAAACTAATTAACCATCTAACCATCTTTATTTGTGATTGGAAAGTTTCTAATATATGCATTGTTATAAAATTTGCAGGAAATGTCATCTCTTTTGGTTTATTCATGTCTCCAGTGTAAATCTCTCTCTCTCTCTCTCTCTTCTTTTCTATTCTTACTACACATGATGAATGGGTTGACGATGGCAATGACAACTCTTTATATAATTTGCAGGCCTACATTTATCAAAATATGGAAGGCAAAATCAGTGCAAGATTTCAAGCCAGATCCTTATGTGGTCACAATACTCAATTGTGCAATGTGGTCATTCTATGGAATGCCTTTCGTAAGTAAGAACAATATTCTTGTCCTCACAATTAACGGCTTTGGCTTCTTCCTTGAGATCATCTACACTGGCATCTTCTTCGCATTCTCAACCTGGAGTAAGCGTGTGAGAAACAAACTCAAACTAGAGCCTACTTAATTATTCTTTAACCTACTCTAATTATTTTGTCTCATGTTGCTGATTGAATTTAACAAATTTCAGAGGAAGATCATCTTGGCCCTTTTGGTTGAAATCATCTTCATTGCTGCAGTGGTATTTTTAATCTTGCATTTCGTTCAATCCATGAAGCAAAGAGGCTTCATTGTTGGACTAATATGCATAGTCTTCAACATCCTTATGTACTTTTCACCCTTGACTGTCATAGTACGTGTAAATCAGTTTCTTCATATTTTGTTGCTACTTTTTATTTTGAGAATAAATTTTAGAGTTTGATTTTTATACATTGATAATTTTACAGTATATCTTAAAGAAATTATGAAAAGTGTCATGTTACTTTGGTTAGTTAAGCTTATATAACTGCTCAATATAACATGGTAATTATCTTAATTTCCATTAAATGACAGTATAAAATTTTCAATGCATGAAAATTATTATCTTTTATTTTTGTCTTATTTTTAGTTTACATAATAACTACCTTTCTTCCCTGTCTGTTTTATTATTATTATTTTTAGTTCTGACATAATATCAAAAAATGAGCAGCGTCAAGTAATTAAAACGAAGAGCGTGAAGTACATGCCTTTGTTACTTTCACTCGCTAACTTCGCCAATGGTGTCGTCTGGACGGTTTATGCATGCCTTAAATGGGATCCTTTCATCGCGGTAATCTATTATTATCTGTTGTTATTACTAAATTTTTGCTATTGTTGGTTGTACTATGTGCTATTTAACTTTTCGTTTTTTGTTTGGACTGGTTAACTATTAGAGCGATTAAATTTTGTTTTGCTAAGCAATTTATTTTTTGCCATCCTATGATGCAACAAATTATCTACTTTGTTAAACTTGCATTTGGGATTGTGGATTAGTTTTGTGTATGCTGGATAAATTGGGCTTGTGTTCTTTTGTCTCAAATTCTCTCTCAAAATTGGCCAAATATGTTATGATGGAACTAGAGGATTTGAGAAAGATGGGATTTGAATGAAGTCTTAATCTTTTATAACTTTTTGCCTACTTAAAGACACAAGTCAAAACGTTCACTTATATCTTATAAGAGAATATGAGATATCTACTAAAATTTTACAAGACAAGAAATCACCTAACTTTTGTAATTAAATGTAAATCTTAGTACTTCAGCTAGAAGTTAGATTCAGCAAATAATGTTTAGAGAATAAATTAAAATGAAAATTAATGGAATGAAAAAAAGATAGGATAGAGAAGCTTGCTCAAGTAATTTTTATATTGGTTCAATCTCGAATAAATAGTCTACATCTAGTCCCACCAATTGGTGAGATTTCTGACTAAATTTGAATATTTTTTTACAATAACTTCTCCAAGTTAAAATCAAGCATGTAGTTTTTACAATAGCCTTTTAAGTTAATAATGAGTAGTGTTTCTTCCACACTAGCCTCTCCAAGCTAGCAAAGCATCTCACACTTAAGCTCAAAAATAGCCACTGGGATCACCTCTCTTTCAACGACATTCTCATTTAACTCCTTGCAAGTTTCACTCTAGCACTCAAGATAGAAATAGATTATTCACAAAGAAATATAATAGAAGAGATGAAGATAATCACTCAAAATGTGCTTCTAGAAAAGGCTCAAGTGACTCCCACAATAAAGCTTAAGAACACTAATGCGCTTTGTTTGGATAAAGAGAGAAAATGGAGAAAAGAAAATAAGAAAAAAAAGTATATTTTTTATCTCATTGTTTGGTTGAAAAAAAAAAGGAAAAAAGAAAATGCAATTGTATTGAAATGACTTTTATGTAGCTATCTTTTATATTTAAAAAAAAAAATATTTGGGGGATGCATTTTTTGAGATGCAATACGGGATGTATACAAAAAAAGTGAGCAAAATAATAAAAATGTTCGAATAATGAGTCCCACATAATTATTGTTACTTTTATTCAGTTTTCTTTTATCCAAAAACTTGCTAGCATTTTTCAAAACTTACCAGCATATTATTGAAAAATACTGATAAATTATTTTTTTTTACAAAATTTACCAGCATATACACTATTTACGCTAATAAGTTCTATTTTTTTTTTTTTTTTACAAAACACGCTAGTAAGGTTTTTTATTTTTTTATACAAAACTTACTAGTATGAATAATGTACACGTTGATAATTTTTGTGTATAATTATTAAAACTTCCTAGCATATGCATTGTTCATGTTGGTAAGTTTTTCAAAAAAAAATTGAATAAAAGTAGTAATAATTATATAGGACCTATCATGCAAATATTTTTATTATTTTTCCCACTTTTCAGTATGCATCCTATATGCGTATACTATTTGTAAGTCTCCCTATCAGTTCTCTTAAAAAAATTATTATAGGGACAAAATGGTGATTTTCCAATAAAAACTTCTTCCCCGTTTTCTCTTCAATTGAGAGGAGAAAACATTTCAGGTGGAGCCCACATCAAGCTTTCTTTTCTCTCCTATGTTTTCAGCTATTTCAAACAGAAAGAAAACTTATTTGTCTTCCATTTTCTACTCTCTCAATTTCTCTCTTCTTGTTTTCTCTCATACCAAATAATGCGTAAAGGAAGAGTGATGAAGAATAATGATGGAAGTTGCTTGCTCAAATTCTTCTTCTTAACGTTTCTTCCTCTAGTTGTTGTGTTGATGTAGTCTTCATTATATAAGACGAGAAGAGAGATTTGCATTGCTTCCCTCCATTGTGTGTTTATCCTTTTTGTCTTGCAATACTTGTATTATATGACTTTTCTATCTCCTAGCTGGTACACCTTTTATACCTTTTTTCTTTCTTGATTCACCTTTTTTGTTTTTTGTCTCTCTTGTTACACCTTTTTGTCATATTTCAACGTTGGGAAGATAAAGGATATCATTTTATAGTTGTCATTGTACTTTACATCATTCAGAGACATTGGTGAAGGCCTTGGAATATTTGAATTCGTTCTATCACTTTTCTGGTAAGATATCTCATGCGTTCATCTCATTTATTCTTATGAGATATTTCATAAATTCCTGACAGAACCCAATACCTTTGTTCTACAATCCTTCATTCCTTGTTCTAGAATTCTTCTTCAGTGGGGAATACATTTTAATATTGATTTCTTGATTTCATAGCATTGCTTTCTTCCCCTCTTTTCCTTATTGTCATGGTTTCATCATCTCTTTGAGTTTATCCTTTGACTTGCTTTCTTTTCCTTTCTTTGCATAATAGTTGCTCCCCCTCAATCTTAGCTTCCCTTTGATCACAACTCCCCTTTGAGGTTTGTCGTCTTTTTTGATCCTTGCTTTGTCTTCCCTTGAGTTCATTCTTTATCTCTTGATTTTCTCCTTCTTGATACTCCACATGGTTCATAGCAATTCTGCATACATAGTCTTTTGACAAGGATTAAATGCACAAATCAAAGTCATTATATAGTATGTTTGTAATTATCACAAAGCTTATTTCAAAATAATATTTTGGGCTAAGAGTTCAAGAAGATGCGAGAGAGAAATGTGCAGAAAGCTTTTTAATACTACTTCAATGCTTAAGTTAGAATGAAGAAAAAGGAAAAATGAGTGATATCAAGTGCAGAAAGATTATGATTGTTAAGTAAATCTTTGAATGCTAGGTTCCGAATGGCTTGGGAGCACTTTCTGGGTTGGTGCAACTCATCCTCTATGCCGCTTACTACCGATCAACCAATTGGGACCATGATAGCACAGTCGACGTGTGATTTCTGCTTAAAGGCAAACAGATACAGAAAATTAAAGGAAAAAGAAGCTGTGCAATACATTGAGACATCTATCTTGAGGTCATTCTTTTGATCTTTTTATCCCCCCCCCCCCCCCAAAAACCAAAAAAAAAAAACTTGTTTTTGTAATTGTATTGTTTAGGTCGCCTCAAAAAAAAAAAAAGTGTTGTTTAGGTAGCGGCTGTTATATTTAGTAATATTTTGTAATATATTTCTAAATTGATATTTTAATTTTGACCAATTCTTCTATCATCTAATCTGTACGTTTTGCAATTAAAGTTTGTTGACAGTTCCAATCTATTTCTACTGCAACTAATCACTTTTGATTAGCTAGATTTTATTCATCAAGAATTATATCTTTTGTATACATTTTTTTTTGTTAATATACTTGGTCAAATGGATAAACATAATTTTTCTTTAATTTATCCATTTGACCTAGTATTTATACTTTACACGTTGGGGTTGTTCCTGATCCTTTGTTCTTTCCTTTTTTCTTTTTTGGTATTGTCATCCTTTGCTTTTCAGTAGTTTTCACATTGTAACTCTTTTACACAATAGGTGTTGAGTTAGTGCAACCGTTCCTTTTTGTACCACTTGTATAAATAGGTGCATTTTGCACCACGATCACCAGCTTCTAACAACTCCAATATCAATAGGTGCATTTTGAGTTTCTAACATTGGCAAAAATTAAGTTTCCTCCAGCAATCTTAAAAGTTATTTATGTATCATTGCTTGTTCATGTGTAGAGTTAACAAGAAGTAATTAGTATTTTCATGACCCCAGGGGGGAAAAAAGTGTAGTAGTTAGTATATTTGCAGTAAATACTCCGAGTTCAGTGTTCTACTCGTAGACATAAAATCCCAAGAAATTAGCAAACCACCAAATCCAAACAAATTAGTTTCTCCTTGAAGAATGTCTTGTTTGATAGAACCAGAAACCCTCCTCTTCTTTTTTTACCGGACACAAAACCAGACTTACACTCTCAACTGCAGAGAGAAATCAAGTTACAAAACAGGTTGACAAAACATCAAAAACCAAAAGCCATGACTAGCACCCTAAAACTGCAACAATCTGATAGTTAACACTCCTAACATCAGATATCACAATGCTGATACAAGACCCTCATAATACACAGCAAACTCACATAGAACAATAATTCAATCAAACCTTTCACACCTCATTAATTCTTCGGGACAGATTTCTACCACAAGCACAGAACAGGAACTCATCATGCTTTACTTTCCCAGCAAACACCAACAATAACCTGCTTATAATACTTTACCACTTTCAGACACACATTCCACACTGACCTCATTGAGGATCTGCAGCAACTTGATTTTTGCAGGTTTTTATCTCAGCCCAATTATACACCACACTATCGTAAGCATACGGAAATTCTGGGCACCAGCCATTCATTAGTTTTTGGCACACAACCAATGTCTCATCCATCCCTTGTCACTTGCATTGCAACATTTCTTCAAGCTAAACCCACATGGATAACAAAAGACTTGGAAAATGATTCAATGCAACATTTCTCTAATCAGGGGTCGCTCCTTAGGTGTTCAATGTCTGTGTTACTGTATTGTATTGCTTTCTATACAAAGGCAACTATGCAAGCAGTAGTGTCTTACTAATTTTGTGTATAACTAATTCTCTTCCCTTTCGTTCTTTAATAGTACAATTACACTTTTATCAACATTCAAATAATAAATTTCTTGACCTTTTTGATGGAAGTATAATTAAAGAGGAATGGTGTGAAACGCTGATTTTGGTCCTATTTTTCTCCATTCTACATTGATACCAAGTAGACCACTCAAACATCATCGCTCCACCATCACCTTTCTGGAAAACATTTTAAGTTAACAAGTTAACATACTGAGAGAGTAGAGATTAAAGTACCAAGCAAATGGATCTAATTTAATCACATGAATTATGATTGCAAGTTTGCAGCAGTATATATCCTGCTAGGATGTTACAAGGCCAATCCGGCAACACTGCCAAGCTGAAACTGATACCCATACCCACAAAACCCAAACCAAGTGGGGGAAAAAAGGTAAAAATAAAAAGAAAATCAGAGGTACGGCTTTACATATCCAAAGCATTGACATGTCACCAACTCCTCCAGCCTATAGCCGTTACTGTGTATTCCTCTCATTTTGGCTTCCAAATTCTATTCTCTCCATAGATACAAAATCATTCTTCAAATAGTGAAAAACCGCTATAACCCAATTGTTTGCTTGGACTATAAAGAATAGAACTTCAAGGCCCTCTATACTTGCGGAAGCACAGACAACCTTGCTGCTGATCAAGAGGGATCATACCTCCACCTTTGGATGTGTTGATGGCCTCCAACATGGAAACTACCTCATCCATCTCTGGTCGCTTATCAGGAGTGGCGTCCCAGCATCTCTTCATCACATTTGCTAGAGAACTTGGGCAACATCTTGGTATTTCGGGCCTCAGATTCTAAATTTCCAAAAGAAAATGATGATATCATTATAATGGATTCGTTGTCACCGAATTCACAGTGACAAGCATGCACGGCTCAAGTGAGACAGAATCAAAACAGAGAAGCAAAATGTACCTGGCGAACAACGGCCGAAGTAATTTCTGAGAAACTTAGGTCAGGATATGGCATGTCACAACAATATATCTCCCATAAGCAGATACCAAAGCTGTACACATCACATTTCCTGTTATAGGGGTTGCCATTTAAAACCTGTAAGCCACCATGAACAGTCAATTACATCGGCTTTCTCTTTGATCAAATCAAAAAGTTTCATCTCATCATTTTCTCCTCTTATTCACATGCTACTTGCTGGCACATTAAGGTCATCATTTTTCCTCATTGAAGAACCCTATGAAATGAAACTGGAGATAGGAGCCACTCATCCCCACTTGGATGAAATATGGGAACTGGATATTCCTATTCCCCATCAGATGAATTATATTTGGATAGTGCATGCCTTTGCACTAAGGGCTTCCACTCTGTCATACATGCTAGGACAATAATTTCTAATTTGTAAAGGTTTTCAAGGGTACTGACTACACACCTCTGGAGCCATGTAACCAAGAGTGCCAGTCTCCCCAGTCATATCATTGGGATTTGACGCCTCCACACGTGCAACCCCAAAATCAGCAATTTTAACTGTACGTGACTTATCCAACAGCATGTTCTCAGTCTTTACATCTCTATGGACAATCTTCTGAGAGTGAAGGTAACTCAGCCTGCAAAACCAAGTGAATTCAAGTTGAGTAGTAATACAGATAAATTATGGGAAAGTTCATGTTCTCAACATGCTAAACCACAATTAAAACAGATAACTACCCTCTTGCAAGATCAAGTGCCAGCTGGATCACAACCTTAAAAACTAACTTCTTCCTCCTGTTCTTTATTAGGTAAGATTTCAGCGTGCCTCCTGGAAGATACTCCACAACAACACAACAGACATTGCTTGGCATGCTAATTAGACCATTCTCAGTTTGTATCTGTAATTCTGAAGACCCCATTGTTGCGCCTATAAACTAAACAAGGAAAAAAGTATGTTGTTTAATAAACTACCGAAGATAAATAATTGCAGAGACATTCATAATACCCTTTGAATACACAGAGAGAGAGAGAGAGAGAGAGAGAGAGAGAGAATTAACTGCTAAATATCACAAGATAGAACAGGAAAGAGACTATCTCAAGGAGAAAAAGAGCAGACAGGACCATAGGGGCATTATGATTATCATCGTCCAATGCACCTGCATGCATCTTTTGTCCCAGAAAAGAGTAGGACAAAGGACCAGGACACTCTAACATACCAAGTGAATGGACTTAAACGTAATGAAGATATGGAATATCTTTGGTTGCAACAGAAAAAGGTTGAAGTTCATTTAGTGAATAGGTCATACTAAAAACATCAATTCTTCCGAAGAACAAATTCGCCATAAATTACAGAAACCTGAAGACTAGAAGCTTTCATGATAAGTGGATTTCAAAATGTTGATGGAAGTATTTATTTATTCACAAGATATCCTCAACAGAAAAAGGGATGCTGAACCAAATGGAAAGTGCCTATTCACATCTGTTTTCATCCTCCAACTTACATATCACAATAATCTCATCCCATATCACCCTTAACAGTCAAAACTATTCTAATGTTCCATATCCTAACTAAATATTAGAATATCTACAGAGTCTGGGAAAACAAGTTGAAAACACCAGTCTAGGACATTTAAGCTCATATATTGTGAATAACCTTCAATAAAATACTTTTGTATATTTCAGAAATGAAAACTTATGGAATTCCGCTATAGCACACAACCTGCACCCCTCATGATTTTAAAAAAATGTGCATGGAGATCCAAATATCATAAAAGCGGCCATCAACAGTCAACGGCAAAACAGAAAGTCAGAAACTTCATTCCACAATAGCAAATTCAAGTTGAACTTAAGTGAAGGTAGCGGAGATGGGGGTGGGAAGGAGGTGAGTAGGGATGACTTATTTAAGAAGGAAATCCCTAAAAAGTTGAAACTACATAATTTGGTATCTTTAAGCATTAAAGAATTACAAAAGGCCTAAACACTTGACACACCGGAAAGACATTATATGCAACAATAAACATAAAACTGAAAGCGGGTATGTATAGTCATAATATGCAAAGGTATACTTATAAAGGAGGAATGAATACCATTCTCATAAAAAATTACAACCTCAGCCGATAATCTAAGTTCATAGGACCTCAGAAGGGAAGGAGTTAGTCTCCCCCGAAATAAAATAAAATAATATGCAAATCATATTAGCATATGCTACATTGGAAAGCACAAGCTCAAAAAATAATTACAGCAACACAAACAAAAGAAAAGGAATTGAAACTAACCTTAGTGACATTGGGATGATCAAGTTTATGCCAAACAGCAACTTCCTGTATAAAGGCTGTCCTCAAAGAATTAACTTCAGCTTCCGTCCTTTGGCCTTCTTCACCCCAGTCCAGCAATTTAACTGAGCATTAAGTAAGTAATCACAATAACTCTGATTAGCAAAATTCAGGCCAAAACATTAACCAACGACACAATAACTTCTGTATTCAATTACATTCACCGAACCAGAGGACCAACACCACCAACGGGGATCACATGAATTTTAAGACAAAAAAAAAGAAAAAAAATCATCCAAATTACTATCATTCCCACAAATTCTACCGAAGCCCATTTTATAAGCCATGCACCGCATAGGAAGGGACCCAAAAACAGCCATCACTAAATCATTGTAAAAGTCAACTCTTTTCAAGAAAATTCAGAAGAGCAAGGAGATTTTAAAAAAGATTGATGTTTATTTACAATTGCATCAATTGATGTTTATTTACTTAAATTAAAAAAAAATTTAAAAAATATTGAAAAAGAAAACAGAAGATGGAAATCACAAGAAAGGAGATTTTTAGATAAACTGCTCCTACAATAACTCTGATTAGAGGTGAATTAAGCATCTGAATCTGATGAGTAAAATTGATCCCAAAAACCAAAATTCTTAAATTAAGAAAAGAAAAAAATAGAACGAACCAGCAACATCTTGGTTATCATAGACACCACGGTGGACGATGCCAAAAGTGCCACGGGCTATAACACTCTTGATGATGAGTTTGGAAGGGTCAATCTCCCACTCCTGCCTCTGCTTCTTGAAGCCAACCCCACCACCGCCACTCCTGAATTTAGCCTTAGTAGGAGAAGCAGTGGCGCTGGTGGTGTGAACATGATGATGAACTTGTTGTTGGTCACCACCACCACCATCCTCATCCTCCAGGCGCTTCTTCTTCTCCATGATCAGCACCTTGTTGAGGTGCCTCTCCAGCTGCTCATCTATGCTCTTCAGATCAATCTGATCCGCCCTCACAAACCCATCACCGCTTTCCTTCATCTTCAACAACAACGACAACAACAACCTTTCTCTGTCTTTTTCTCTCTATCTGTGTTTGTGTGTGGTTATGGTTCAAGTGCAAGAAACACAGGAAAACAAAAAATGAGAGATTTTGAGGTTGTGGGGTGGTGTTTCAGCTATGTTGCTTATTGTTCATCTTCTTGTGTTGTTCTCTCTTTCTTGTTCCAGTTTTTCTCATCCATGTGGGCACATGGAATTGCCTGCTCATAACGTGTGCATCCGACCCACTTGGCTCTCTCTCCCTCCTCTTTCCTCTTTCCATTTTTCAATTTTATTTTTATCTAATATTAAAATAATTCTATTACGCTATGTGTTATTTCTTTTTCTCTTTGTCTTTCTTATTAAGTATTTGACCAAGCTGTATAACATTGACTTCCCCGTGCTTTTGGGAATTTTCTCAGTTCTCACTTGGATCAGTTCTCACCCACCAACTTTTCCGTAGAGAGATGTAGATTATCATTGGGGTTGCAATGCCACTGCTAGCCTCGCACGTGTCCTACTCAAAGAGGAAAAACAACATCCAAAACTCTGAAAAATTGTTTGTTATTGAATATTTAGAATATGGAAAACTGAAAACTCTGATCCGTCATTTCGCTCGAGGATTAAAGAAATGGGAGATTTGTTTTGTTCGAACGACAAATCAGTTGACTGAATTTTACAAGGCTAATTGGATTGGATGTGGTGCTGTAAAGCGTGGTTGGAACACATGGCGGCAGTTTTTTCGATAGAACAAAAACGTTCAAAATATCGAATTTGCTCTTCACAGCTCCAAGGTGTATTCTTTTATTTGACCAATGTCATCCGTTTGACTATTTTATGTGTAAGTAATTGGCTTTCTTACGTATAAATAATATTTCTTTAGAGAATACCGATAAAATATTTTATAGTTTTCTTTAATGTGACAAGAAGATAAACAGTTTTTCTTCACTATTCTTTTTATTTTTTGGTACAAGAAGATTAATAGTATTTATAATGATAGGGGACGAACGTATCTGCGATCTAAAGCAACCATTAGTATTGTGTTAATTGTAATTTGATTGTGAAGCAAAATTTTCATGATCACTTACAGTGATAGTAAACTATGAAGTTTAATCTCTCACACTCAATGTCCCAATTTCAATAATAAAAGAAAATACGTCACTATTCTAACCAAAAAAAAAATACACTTCTTATTTTTTTCTTTAAAAGAATAATCTGAGAACCCAAGCCCTTGTTCGGTTCCACAACTCAAATCATGAACCATTGCCTAACTGGCCCCTTTCTTCATCGCATAATAGTTTGTACAATGATAATTATATTCATAAAGCATTGTTATTAGGTAAATTTCCGTTCGAAAATAATAGCTATGAAATATAAAATCTCAGGGTTAACTCGTTGGGGTTGATCAAATGATATAAAATAAGATCTCGCATATAATAAGTCATAAATTTGAGCTCCTATTGAGCTCTTATTGATCTCTTTAATATGAGATGAATATAAATTTTTCTATAAATTTTCTCTGAATTTGGAGCTCTCTCAACTTTAAATTGGAGCATTATCCTCTTATCCTAAATTTTTATTTACCAAACAAGTATACCTTAAGGTCAATGCCGTGGATGTGGCCGTAAATTATGATTCATTGATTTTATTGTTCCTATCGTACAGACTAACATTCAAACACCCAGCACTATATTATAAATTTGATGCATACTTTGGAAGGAACTTTTGGAGCCATTCAACGCACATAATTTAATCTCCCTCTTTCCTTTCCGCTATAATTTCAAAGTTGACTGACGGGCCGGCAAATCAGGGTGTGATTGGGCTTCTTATATAAAATATGTTTATTTTCTTCAATGGATTATTATACAATTCTTCTAACTCAAGCCACTTCACACAACTATTTCGGTATAACTGGTTTAATTTTTGGGAGTATTATTTTTAAAATAAGATTTTTTTAAAAAATTATTTTTAGATAAATTATTTTTTAAAAAATAATTTTTATTTAATTTGAATATATTAAAAATAAATTTAAAAGGATGACTTTTGTTTAGATATAATAAAGTAAAATTACTTTTGATGGTTGGTATAAATAATAGTAAGATTTCTTTTCAAAAGATCTTTTCTTATAATGCAAAGTAATTTTAAGGATATTTCTCCTAAAAGATCTTATGAAATTTTAAAAATGAATTTAAAAAAAAATTTACATAATTAAATATATTAATTGCTATATATTTTTATTCTTATATCAATAAAAAGCTTTTTAATCTTCTCAAAAGTATATCACTCTTATTTGCTAAGTAGTAATGCACAATCATGATAAATTGAATTAAATAATTGTGCATAACTATCATTTATAGTTAGAGTTGTACCAAAGCAAAACGAGAACTTTTTATTGGTTATTACATAATTCTTAGCATAAAAACAAATTCATCTTCTACACAAAAGAGTAGCGCATATATGAATTTTGCAATAAGAAAAAGGGCAATATTTTGTTTGCAGGTTGTATGTATAAAAACTGATAAAAATATGAAGAATTAAATATATTTTTAGTGTCTATAAAATTAATAAATTTTGGTTTAATTCTTAAGAGATTTTTCTTTTGGTCCAAATATTTCGAAAAATTTTGGTTTTAATCCTTACCGTTAGTTTGTTTTTGTTAAATAATAACATGGATCACGGATAGTCACGATACCCTTCCCATGTTGAAGTACGGACTAAAACCAAAATTTTTAAAAATATTTAAATTAAGACCAAAAAACAAAAAAAAAATATGGACTAAAACCAAAACTTTTTGAAATATTTGGATCAAGATCAAAAAAATAATTTTTTAGAGGCTAACACCAAAATTCACTAATTTTATAGGGACCAAAAATATATTTAAACTAAATACAAATTAAGTTCAAAGTATCTCCCAAAAAAACTGTACAGTAAAGTTTAAAGTTGCGATATAATAATTTATGGTATAAATGAAGCTCAAAATACTAGCCAACTCATACTAATTATTCTCTTTTATTAACAAAAGTTTAGTTTGAAAGAAGTCTTGCCTCAATTCATAGTCAACCAATTCTTCTGAAATTATCAAGCACGTATAAAAATATTTACATATCATTCGCTAATAAAGAAATATAGGAATCAAACTGAAGTCATAGCAATACATGAATGGAAGGTTGACTATGTAAGCCAATCTATTATCTATTGACTCAATCTACGCTTAATTACTTCGGTTGCTATAAGTGTGCTTAATCACCAACTCCAGCCCCTGTCCTGCACTAAACCAATTTGTGTGTATGAAAGCAGCACCCGGCCCGTTGAGGAAATTGAATCTCCACATTAAGAATGTTAACAATAGAGCAGAAGTTATTCCCCAGGATTACCTTTCTAGATACCCATGACCAATTCCTCAAGCCACCTCAAGACTATATACCCCACAGTGCAAGTGCCTACGTTGCAGATTTCCATTTTCTATCTCTGTGGTTCGCCACATTTAAGAATCATATATTCGATATTATCATTAAAAAAAAAAAAAAAGAATCATATATGCGATATCTATAAATAGCCATTCATTTAACACCTAGGTTGATAAGTGCATGGTAGACGTAGGGGTGATTCAATCCTTGTTTATGGCGGATTCCCCAGTCCGCCATCAAAGTTTTGGTGTACCCACGTTTAGAAATATGGCTAAATAATGGTGTATTTAGTCACATTTTAAAATGTATTTAAACACATTTTTAAATGTAACTAAATAACGGCGTATATTGCACTAAAACTTGCCACAGCATAGTGATGATAAGTTGGAAATTTTGAAACAAATTATATGCTAATTGACTGTTTGAAATGCAAACTGAAAACGAAAGAAAAAGATAGACATAAATATTTGGGTGAATTACATTGACTTCTCCTGAGGGTTAGTGTAATTATACTCAACACCTCCTGTTTATAGATAATATACTGAGCAAATTGAATTAGAGAGGTTTTGAATGCAATTATACTGAACCTCAAAGGAAGTCAATATAATTCACCCTAAATATTTTAAATAAATAAGTAAGTTATTTTAAAATTTATGAAATTTAATTTGAAAATGTGTACCTAACTTTCCTTTTATATGACTTGGTTATTTATTTATATTGGGGTTCATTTATTTTAAAAAGTAAGTTTTGATATATTTATTTTATTAAATAATTTTTTTTATAGATATTGAATTTTATCAATTTAATCATTGAATTAAAAGTTTTTACTAAGTAAATAAAATTTATAAAATTTCATGTAATTTTAAAATGATTTTATATTTTATCATGTTATTTTATTTTAACATACAATATATTTTTTACAAGATAAGTAAGGGTAAATTATAATAACCTCCCCTGGTGTCTTTAAAAATTACACTTACCCCCATCCTTATTTTTAAAATTACACCTGCCACCCCTAATTGTTTTAAACACATAACAGTATCATCCCTTGTTTCTAGCTCTCCGTCAGGAACGTTAGTTCCATATGAGAAGCATGTGCTCTTTATTAAGACAATGACATAACTAACCTTCCCTTCCCTTATATTTCACTTCCCTGCACACTTTGTTTCACCATCTTTATTTCTTCTTCCTCTTCTAACATTAGGGCTTGACATTTGGGTAGTTGTTGTCGCCTTCTTCCTTGAATGGGTTTTATTGTTTTGTTTTCCCCTCTCTTGATTTGTCTCTTTTGCTTTTTTTTTTCCTGTAAAAGGAGAAATGGCTTCTTCAAGTATGGGTGAAAGTGGAGGGGTTGGTCCTAAATACCGTACAAAATCTTGCAACTATGGGAAAAATGCAGAAATAAAGGTTTCAAAGACTGACAAGAATCCGGGAAAGTTGTTCTATACTTGTAGGGATGGAAAGTGTAGCTTCTTTGGTTGGTGTAAACCTATCAATGGTTATGGTCATGGAAGTGGAGCAACTGTGCTAATTGCGCAAGATGTGGGCATAAGTGAAGCTAGTCGGAAGCATGAAATTGAGAAGGAATTAAATCTTTGCAAAACAAAAATCAGTGATGTAGAAGCCACTTTGAAGTTTTTGGTTTTCATGTTTTTAGGTTATAGTATATTTGTTATTGGAATTATTGTTATTCTTGTATTAGTTTTATAGTGAGTAATTTTGTTGAGTTTTATGTTTCATTGGCCTTACTTGTATTAAGAGAATCATGCTATCAAAAAGGGGCCAAATATGTAGTTGTTTAGTTAAACATTTGAGATTGTGTTTTTTCTTGGGGCACAACTATGAAATCCCAATGTGTAATGGATTATTGCATACCCAAATATCGTACTCCTACCACCATCGCAATGTTTTGATTTGTGATATTTATAAAAAAATGGAGGTTTTAAGGATAACATCATCTTATTTTGATGCCCAGATATGTTGAATCAATTACTAATAACTATGAAATGTTCTTGATCCAACTTCACTTTCTTGGCAAATGGTAATTCTTGGGTAAAAGAATAGGATTGTCATATCAATCTGTTAATCCAATCCGAAACATTTTCAGTTTGCTTTAATGCAAAGGAACTAATAGCATAAAGTGACGCGATATTTAAATATCAGTTTTCAAAGTTGTTGTATTAAGGCTAGAGGCTGAACTCTTAGTTTCTATTTCTGCAAATTGTTAAGGAGTAGACCATGCAATAGATTAGTTTCTATTGCATCTATCTATAATATTTACTTGCATCTATCTATAATATTTACTTGCACCTATCCTCCAAATTTCCAAAAATCTTGATGCAAAACTTCCAAACATGATATGGAACACAACATAATACACAACACATTACAACATAATTTGATTCACTGCCAAAGAAACACAATATCAATAATAGTATCAACACCAATCTACATATGAAAGTAGCAATGTTGTATTCGTGTCCAATGTAAGATTTCAGAACAAACACCCCCTCTATCAATTGAAGCATCCTTTATTACTTTTCCTTTTCTTTTCTTTTTTTAACCAAAACAAACAAATCATAGCACATATCATTTGGACAATATAATTTGGACTGCAATACTAGATTTCATTAAATTAGCATATATATTTGTCCAGTGGATGGGTAAACAAACGGTACTCAAAATATATACAAAAGACCCAAAATATATCCCTTTTCTATTAGAGATATGTGTCTAACAATATTCCTTTTCTACCCAAAAAAACCCAAAAGCCTTTGCTAAACTTTTGCAGTATAAACAAACAGCAATATCTACAAGCTGCAGCTTCCCAAAATAATTACAAACTGCAATCCTAACAAAAAACTTAAATCCCATTCAACTGCAGCTCCCAAAAAAATCCTATTCTTCTTCAAATCACTTAACTGCATCCTGCACAGCTTCATTCCTAGCACCTTGGATAGCTTCACTCCCAGCACCTTGGACAACTTCACTCCCAGCATTCACACTAGTTGCATTGTTGCCTGCATAATTAACAAAAAGCATTCTCAACATTCCATTCTTGGACAGCACAAATATAAAAATTGTATAAGTTAAAAATTTGTATTTGCTACCTTGTTGGACATTATTCCCAGCATTTGCAGTATTCCCATTATTCCCATCATCAGCATTAGTAACAGCCTTCTTATGTCTCCTTACCGTCTATATTACACATTTTTATAATATTAATCATTGTAAACAAATTAATGATCAAAGCTACAAAAAATTAATAATGTACCATTTTTCTCCTAAAACTAACAGCAACCTCAGTTCCTTCTCCATTAACAACAACACCAGGCTCATTTCCTTCATTGGCACCCACAATAGTCTCATTTTGTTCATTGGCACCAGCAGCAACCCCTGCAGTTCCAACTTTGGCACCAACAGACTCATTTCCAACTTCAGTATTTGCAACCTTTTATATAGAAAATTAAGCAGTTAAACAATTGAGCATACTCTTTGAATAAAATAAGAGAAAAGTGAGATTGGTATAACCTGTTTTCTCTTCTTTTATGCCACAGGAGCCCTTTGACAAGTTAGTATATTGTGACCAAATTATTTACAATTGCCGCATTTGACAGTAGAAGATCTTCTAGCCTTTTTCAATCCAGAAGGACCCTCTTATGGACCTCTCTTTCTATTTTGCCTAGATGCAGCCTTGCAGTAGAATGCATCACAATATGTTTCCACATCATCCCTCTTGTAAGCAATGCATGCACAAGCATGCTCACAAGGCAACCCAGTCGAAACCCAATAGTTACAAGCACAACTTCTCACTTTCAGGTTAACAATAAAAGTGGTGAACCCATCTTTTACCTGAAACTCATTTTGGCTGGCACAAGTCACCCTACAATACCTCCCATCTTGCATAGTAAACTAATGATAAACATCCCTAAATATCAAATTCCTCTCTAGGGTAATTTTCCCATCAGCATCCAAGTCAAATGATTTACCCAGCATGCCTCTATCAACATAAATGTCATGCCTATCTTCATTGAAGTGCACATCTCCTTCTTCATCAAACTTGTCATCACCCTCACTTAAGCCATCACTACTATAAACAACTTCCTCATCTTCTTCACCAACATTAAAATCAGAATTGTCATCACCACTTTTCTCTTCACCAGTTTTCTCATCAGCTTCACCACTATTTTGATCAAACTAACATAATCCTCATCACTTGAACTTATCAAAACTTCATTACATACACTAATCTCACCACTTTCATTAGCACATACCATAGCATTTTTCACCAACAAATACCAAATCATTATTCTCACCAATAAAAATATTAGGAATTTGAGAATTCCCTCCTTCATGCAACTTAACAGCAGTAGCATAAACATGAATAAAAGAGAATCTCTTGTTTACCTCAAACATATCCATGATGTCCTTATCATCATCTTATCCCTAGTGAAGTTCACCATATATTCCATCTTGAATGCAAGTCTATGTCTTTCATCACCCTGCTGTGGAGCCATATTATCTGCACTAAACACCAAGTCAAAGTAGCAATAGCGGTCTGGGTCAATATTCACAATAGTAATAAGAGGACCAGTATCATTATCTAAGTAATGAACAATGATGTCAAACTTCCCTGCCATTGACATCTTCACCTAATATCACAAATCCAAAAAAAAAAAAAAATCCATTAGTAAGAGAATAAGAGTAAGAAGGGTTTTAAAACTCTACGGTTACTTGGTTCAAACACTAAAGTGATGCAAAATTTAGTACGTATAAAATCTTACTGATTATTTTACTCCAATCTGCAAAAAAAGTGGTCCCCTTGTGTTTCCTTGTTTTGATAACACTCTACAGACCAAGTGGTCGTAAATTTTAAAACCCTAGATTTTGACAAATTGGGTCCCTTTTGCAAAAGTTATGTCGGCCATAATCCAAACACAATGTTAACAAATAGCAACCAAACACCACCAAAAGCAACCAAACACAGCTTGAACTTGCCTTAGAAATCGACAACAAGATGGTCACTGACAAAGAGAGATCGAAAGCGAGATGGTGCCTGCACTCCGTCAATGGCGCGAGGACTCAAGATCAGAACCACTTCGGACGGCTAACGCAGCGGTTGTGCTATGAGCAATGTTGGGACGCATGTGATGCGAGCACGGCAGAGGGAGGCAAGAACGATGGTTAGCTTTCAAAAGAGATCGAGAGCGAGATGATGCATGCACTCCGGCAATGGTGCGAGGACTCTGGCACTGCAACCACTCCAGACAGGCTGCAATGATGATGGCGCTGCAAGGAATGTTGGGAAACACGCTGCGAGCACGACAGAAGGAGGCAAGAACGATGGGTAGCTTTCAAATGGGTTTACTTTTTTTTACTGTATGTACTTTCAGAATGGGGGTTTTGGTCTTTTGAATTTACTCTGTTGGGGGGTGTTGGTCTTTTGGATTTATTATGCTGGGGGTATTTTTGAACTTTCAAAATGCCAGTTAACGATGATTAACACTGTTTGGACTGAGGGGTAGCGAGTGTAATTTTTAAAAATAAGGAGGGGGTAAGTGTAATTTTTAAAGACCTTATGAGAGGTTATTGTAATTTCCCCTATAAGTAAATGTCAATTGTTAGATTACATATATACTAATATCTAATTTTTTAAAAATTTGGTATACTTAATTGTCAAGATAATATTATATAATTTAATAATTAGAGTAATAAAATTTAATATCTGTGAAAAAATTATTCAATGAAATAGGCATACTAAATTTACTTTTACAGTCTAGAGCTAATGTCCCAAAGTCTAGAGCTATGTGCTCATCTAATATTTCTAGGAGACGTTGGGATAATTTAACCAGCATTTCCTTGATTCGTTTTATGATTGATTTGGACAAATATTTTGGTTTTCATTTTGTCTAAGGAAGGCCAACAAGAGCTATGTTTATGGATATTCTTCTAAAAATTCAAAACCACTTGGCTTCTTGGAAGGGTCGTCTTTTGAATAGAGCGGGTAGGATTTGCTAGGTTCAATCGGTTACCACTGCTATCCTTTCTTATTACATGCAGGCCATGTGGTTCCCTTCTAATGTATGTAATGACAATGATAGCATAGTCAGGAGATTTATTTGGAATGGTAGAGATAATGCTAGGAGCTTCAATGTGGTTATTTGGGAGACTATTTCTTCCCCTAAGAGATATGGTGGTCTTGGTATTCGAGAAGCTAGATTGACGAATGTTTCCCTTCTGGGAAAGTTGAACTAGGGTATTCTGCATAATGAAAATAATTTATGGGTTGCTGTTCTTTCTCACAAATATGGTCAGAATATTAATTCTTCCAATTTCAAGGTTGGTATTGGCTCGTCCTATATTTGGAGGAGCATGGTGAAGGCGAATGTGTTACTAAAAGATGGGTTCTAGTTTGCACTTAGGAGAGGAACCTCTTTGCTATGGTACCAGGATTGGAGGGGTGGGCGTAAGCTATGTGATGAGGTTACGTTTGTTCGTATCTCAGATGTAGACAAATAAGTTTGTGACGTCTGGGTCAATAGGGCTTGGTGTTTCGATGATGTTGTGACTTGGTTATCTAATGAGACCAAGAAGCAGATTAGTAATATCCCTTTTTCTCAAAGTAATATCAATGACGGGTAGGTGTAGAGAGCTTTAGCTGATGGGAATTATACTTCAGCTTCTGGGTATGCTTGGCTTTTGGAGCATAGGCATTAATGGGATAACAGTAGGGATTAGCGTTGGGTTTGGACTCAAGGTTCCTGAGAAGATTAAAATCTTGGTTTGGCTTTGTCTTCATACTGCTCTTCCTACCAATGACTTGAGGTATAGTAGAGGCTTGTCCAATGGTCCGGGTTACAGTCATTGTTCTGTTATGAAGGAAAATATCTTACACTGCCTCAGATATTGCCCTCATACCCATGAAGTTTGATTGCATTTGGGCTTTTTCTAGCATCAGAGTTTTGGAGGAACTGATGTGGGTAATTGGATTAAGTGTAATATAAATTAAGAGAGTGGTATGCTTGTCTTGATTGCAGTTTGGTGGAACTGCAAGTGGCAAAATAATATGATTTTTGATGAGGAACATTGGCCTATTCATCTTATTGTGAACAATATTTATATAGGTCATGCTTTGATTTTAAACATGATTTTGCAAGATATTCCACTTTTAAAGGTATGCCAGACAAATAGTGTGCTCCTCCTGCTGAAAGAGTAAAATTAAATGTGGATGGTAGCTGCTTTGATCGGCTTAGGAGAAGTGGTTGTGGTGGGGTCCTTCGTTTGAAGAATGGTTTGCGGCTTCCAGGGTTTTTTGTTAGTGTGCACCATAAAGATGTAGTTTTGGTGGAGTTATGGGCTATGCGTAGAGGGCTAAAGCTTGCTTAGGAGAATGGTTTTCATGACATCATTTGTGAGACAAATTGTTTTGAAGCGTTTGACTTGGTTTAGGTCCCATGCACTTGATGAGGTGCTCTTGGGGATCCAAAATTTGCTTCGAAGAGACTGGAAGGTGGTGTGTGGTCATGTGCTCTGATCAGCTAATCAATGTGCTGATCATATGGCTAAGTTGGGTGCTTGGAGTTCTACCAATAGCATAGTGTAGGAATCTCCTACACGTGCTTTTCTTTGCTTGGTGCATGAAGACATGAGGAGAGGAGAGAAGAGGGGTTGAATTAGTGTTCTTTTGCTTTTGTTTTATTTTCTCTACATTACCGCAAAAAATTTACTCTTGCAGGAAGTGGATTCTTTCCTCTATGCATATATAATACAGTCTTGTTTTAGATGCACCTCGTAGGTCAAAGATATATTATGCACCTTGTAATTTGATAGTACAGAATTGACTATATATTAATACACCAATTATCTATAATATAATGTAATAATTTTAAAATTTTAGCCAATTTTTAAAAATATAATATATCACAGATAATTAATACATCAATACGCTTCACAATTTTCATCATCAGATTACAAAGTGAATGATGCATCTTGACCATTGAAGTGCACCATCGTAGTCGCGGTGAATAGATCCACAACGTAAAGTCTGGACAAAACTTTAGTTAGATACTTCAAAGTTCAAAGAGCTGGGAGTATAGACTAATAGACAATAGACCGTAGAGAACGCTTTCGTCCCAATCTTCTTTCTTCTAGTCCCGTGCACGACTTTTCCTTTTGCTGTCCAAAAATGCCACTAATCTTTGTTTTCTACTCCGTCTGCCCCCATTTTTAGATACATGGATTAGACTCTTAACTCGATCACTTCAAAATTCAAGTCTTCAACCCTGAATTGAATCTATATTTTAAAAGTGGATCACCGAAAGCAAAACAATATAGGAAGCGTAATTGAGACTTTTCCAGTCCAAATTAGATTGCGGTTTTGCATTTGCATAATTCAAGCGTAATTGAGACTTTTCCAGTCCAAAAGCGGATCACTTAAGTCGTTTTCCTAATTCCTGACAATTGCCCTCTAGCTATGCGCAAGTAAGAGACAAAAGGTCATTCAGACTATGCCAATCTCTTTCAGTAATTAACTTTGTACAAAGCGCGCAAAATTCTCTTTGTTTTTCATTGTAAAATAACTTCGTGTTCAATGTTCGAATAATGAATTAATTATCAAATGTTTTAACCTTAGAAAAGCTGCAGTCAATGAGCCTAGGTTTATAAAATTGGAACGTACCTGATAGACAATTTTGTGGAGAACCAACAAGATGTATCTTTGTGTAAACTCATTAATATAGTTATATATAAATTTGTATATACATAACAAATAATATTACCAGAAAAATAAACACTTCACTATGTATAATATTAACGCCTAATTGTATCATGGTCTTCGTGCATGGTAATTTGATTCTTTGATTAATTTCAATTTGGTATAATAGAGAAATTCTTAGGTAGGTATTTCCTACCATATTAATATTTAGGCATTCCATTCAAATTTTGACAAGCGTAAAAATAGTGATATGTATGTTTTAATCCTCATTAATATTATAGAACTTATTAATTGATATCCATTTATTATATTTATCTATTTATTGTATCTATCTATTAATAATTACGAATATCATAATATAATAATTAACATTTTTAAATTATCTTTCCTGAAATTTCTCAGAAATTCTTCTTTCTTAAATTTACCGTAGATAATTCATCAAATTTTTTTGGTGTAAGGTAATTCATCAAATAATAATTAGTTAAACGCAATTCAATTTGATGCTCCCGTTTGTGTATTTTGATATTATTATTATTATTAACAAATATATAATATGCGAATATTACTAATTGATTCAATAAAATTTTTCGAAGACATTTGTTAATATAAAAGATAATAATTATCATGATTTAAACTGAATTATAATGATATAATGAAAAGTTAAAAATATAATATATCCATAATTTTATTTTATATTAAATTTTTAAAACATGATGACAATTTAAAAAAGAAGATTTTCTGATGAGAAAGTAATTTTATGAAAGATAATTTAAAAATGTTAATTATTATATTATGATATAAATATTTATTAATAGATAGATATAATAAATGGATATCAAATAATAAGCTCTGTAATATTAATGAGAATTGATATATGTAGATCACTATTTTTATATTTGTTAAAATATAAATAAAATACCTAAATACGGACGTGTAGTAAATATTTGACCAAAAAATTCTCTAGTACAATATTCTTACTTTAAATTTTAATATAAATTATGTTGTAGTACTTTGAATGAGCGATTTAAGAAGGAGAGAAGAAATAAGCAAATAAGTAAGACACAAGGATAAAGAAAATAACTCACTGAAATTTTCATCGATTTTGTAAAATGTTATTAAGAAAATTTATTTGAACCGTGTTGAATAATTAAAAGAATAATTAACATTGATTATAAACAAACAAAAAATATAGACTTCAAACATTATTCTTCTCGTAAGAGTAAATAATAAGATAAAATAAACAAATCTAAATTAAGATTTCCCCTAGTTATTTGTCTTGAAAGAATTAAGTAAAATATACATAAGTAAAGATCAATTTCGATAGTTTGCATATTGGACTGCTGCAAGCGTCCAAAGAAAAAATTGCTTACTAAGGAATAACAAAAAAACAAAAAACAAAAAAAACAAAAACAAAAACAAAAGGGCAAGAGTTCGATGTCACAGAGTGACGCTGGAACGTAGCCCCGTTTGCGTGAGTCACCGTTTGTCTATCGAATTGAGTCATCAATATTTGTGTTTAGGTTTGGTTTAAAAATACCATGACCCAGCCTAATCGTTTTGAGTTACGGGTTTTGATTTTTCAAGTTGACCTCTCTCAATGAATTTTGTTATACATTTTTATAAGAATGATTTTTTATAAGAATGTTTAGTATCACTATTTTTATCTTTATTACTACGACAGTTGGGCCTGGGTCAGCACCATAACACACACACTCTCAATCAGCTTAAAAAATGGGATAAAAATCATCATTTTTTAGATAAAGAAAAGAACCCAGATGTGCCAAGGCCCAACTTTTTGTGAAACCAACTATTTTGGGCCCAATTCAAAAGTGTGGGCCAAAGTTAAAAACATTCATGCCCTACCCCATTTTTATATGACCCCAGCATATCCATTAACGCAAATTCAATGTTGAACACAGGTTTAGAGCCAGCAAGCCACTAGAAGAGTACGAGGAATCTAGTGGTGCGAGACTTGCATATTATGTATAAGGTCAATAGTTTGAACCTTATTGCAATTGATGTATAAGAAAAAAAAAATAGAAGAAGAGTCAGCACCAAAACCAAAAAAAAAAAAAACAAAAATCACATGTTTAAAGTTCGAACAATCTAATTTTTCTTCCTCTAATTTTTCTTCCTCAAAAAAATTTAGACCTAGTTTGGTAATATTTTTTGAGAGGCACTCTTATGAAAAATACAAGTTCAATTATTTTAACTCATAGATTAGATAAGCTATCGCCTGCTGAGCTCATTATTATTATTATTATGGTAATGATTGTCTTTTACTTGACAAGTAGAAAAACTATCAATCCCAATAGCTCAACCCAATACTAAAAACCATTATCTTAGCCATTTAGTTTTAAAAAACAATTAAATAATTTTAATTTTTAACGTTAAAACTTGGCCCAACCCAATACAAAAAACCTTGATTCAATTTCTCTTTCACTCATATTTCAAGCCTCAGTTGTCATTACTCACTAACTTTTCTTAATAGCCTTTTTCTCACCTCTTGTGTCCCTCTCGCTTCCTTCTTCTCACCTTAAAACTCGGATAGTGCCATCATCCCTTTGTGTTTCTCTTCTTACGGCAGTCTCACTTTCTGCCTCTTCATCTCCTTGTCCTGGTCTCGTTGCACCTTACTTTTGTCTCTGCTTCTCCTTCTCATGATTTCACCTCACCTTCCCTCTTCCTTTCATAGTGAAAGCAAACGCCTCCTTTGTCTCATGTTGTCTACCCTTCTTCTCCTTCTTGCAGGGGTCCTTGCAACAGTGCATCATGAGCAGTTGAGGGTGATGATGGTTTTTGGGTCTTTGATTTTAGGTTTGGTGTTTGTTGCCTTGTCAATTATTTGGAATTGGGTGTTTCTGAGGGGGGTAGCTTGAGATTTTTAGGAGTTTAGGGTTGAATGTGTTATGGGAGGGGGTCAAGGGGGGTGGTTGTGGCCCCATCTTTGTAGGGGGAAGGGATGCAAGCCTTAGGCTGCTGGGAATTGAACTCAAGTCCTCTACCTTGGGTGCACTATACAAAGGCTATCTTTGCAACTTGTGTTGTGACTTGCATGTGGACAATAGTCCTATTTTGTACTAATATGATTCATCCCAAAAAAAAAACAAAGACAAACATGGGATGGAACCAGGACCCAAATTTGGTTTTTGTTTGGAGACAAACATGTTCACATATGTGACCCCAAAAAAAAAAAGAACAAGAACCATATTCGCATACTTTTTCTATCATTGCCTTTCATTATTGAACAATGAAAGTTTAATTGACAAGAATAATATTATTTAAACTTATATTTGGGATACATTTTTGATACGTTATCAATCTTTTTTTTCTAGTTACCAATTTTTTGAATTAAAGTTACCAACATTTTTGACTAAGTTAGCAACCAGTTGCATGCAAAATGTCCTGTATTATTATGTTATACCTGGTGGTAACTCAGTTGAATAAATTAATAACTTTAGTTTAAAAAATTAGTAACTAAAAAAAAAAAGTTGGTAATACATCGAATGCGCCCAAATAACACAACTCAATTGACAATACATATATTCTCCTTCTCCTTTTTAACAAAATAATTCACCGGCACTTTACTGTACATATTTAAAGAATTGAAGAGATAAGAAATGATTGTATGGCCTATAGGGCCCATGGCTTAATTAGATTAAATTTTTTTAAAAGGTTATTTTTTTGGTAGTTTCTATGGTAAGGGTGCCTGTTCATTTTTAAGGAGTTGGAACCCTTTTCATGTGGCTTAAAAAATATTAGCCATGTGTTTATGATTGTCCAAATCATAACTATATGTCAACAACAATCATCTTTAATTTTTAGGATTCTAGACCTTTTAATTATCAAATTAATCCCATTGTCCTTATTTGAAAAAATTAAATAAATTTTTATTGAACCCCTAACAATTTATCAACAACTTTAATTCCTTTTCTCTTTTGTGAAGAACCGTTGTCGTAGTCCAATAGTCACCATCCACCATCCACCATCCACCATCCACCTCAGGACATGTTTAATTACATGCCTACAATGTCACTTACTCTAGAGAATCTAAAACCACAAGATAAAATTGGATTGTTTCTGTCGAAAAGGAGATACAAGCCCGGATATCAGTGTGTAGTGCCCAATACCTCACGAATGGCATGAGCCTTAGTTATTGATTCGTCAGACTAAACATTATGTAAAAAATTGTTTCTTCGTTGTTTTGTTTTGGGAAATATATAGCATTTTTTTATCAATTGAATTGTTCATCTCTTCTTAGTGAAGCATAGAGTATTGGGATAAGCTTTTCTGGGAAATTAATGACCTTCCCTCGATAGTTGGATTTTTTCCATCGAATACTATACTAGGAAGATAAAATAATTGACAAAGTACACATGTATATGAGAGTACTAATATTGTGGCCATGTAATTAAACTTGTCATAACATGGATGGTAACTAATGGATAGCGGTTATAGTTCTTTGATGAAAGAGAAAGGGACTTAGGGTTCTTGATGGATTGTGATTGAAATAGTTTTGATTGATTTAGTATTAGATAAGGGATTCAATAAAAATTTGTTTACATTTTTAAGTAAGGATATTGGGGCTAATTTGATAATTAAGAAGTTTGGAACCCTAAAAAATAAATATGAATGTAATTGACACACAGGTAATGATTTGGACGACAATTAATTACATGGCTAATTTTCATTGAATCACATGAAAAGAGTTCCAAACCCCTTAGAAATGAAGGGACACCATAAAAATTACCTATTTTTTTTTTTAAGTATATCTGATGAGAAAAAAGCAACTAATGTTGCAAGAAAGTGGCTCCCATGTAGTCAGCACTGAAAAATGGACATAACCCTAATGGAGGCTGCTCAAAGACATGTAAAAAAGCTTTGTTGTCTTATAAAAGCTTCCTTAGCTGGAAAAATCAGCACACAAATTAGGTTCTCTAAGTACGTGAGACACAAACTCTCCCCAGTCCTTTTATAAGTAGTCTTGAATTTCCAGAGTCAGTCAAAGGTGGACATGAGTCTCCACTAGATCAGAAGAGAGTAATCTAATCACATTCATACATTCACTTTCACATATTATTGACAATATATATATATATATATATATATATATATATATATATATATTCACATAAAATAATTACTTATTATTTACTGGATAGATTTATTTAACTTATGTTAAAATATACTTTTAGTCTCTACATGAGTCATTGATTTTGAATTTACTCCCTATATATTTGAAAAATGTTTTTAAACCAGTTCCTACATGTGCATATCTGTTTGTGAAAAAGTCTCTACTCTCAATAGGAGTTATAATTCCATGAATCATACATGGTTAATAGAGTATGAATTGAATATTTCACTTGCTTAGTTGGCTACTATATGACAAATACTAGACAATAGAATACATATTAAAGCCAAAGCATATTCAATTAATCATGTAGAATCCATGAAATTATAATCCCAATCGATAGTAGAACTTATTTACAAACAATTGTTTGTATAGGAACTGATTTAATATTTTTTTAATATAGGAACTAAATTCAAAATTAGTGACACGTCTAGATACCAAAATTATATTTTACCTTTAACTTATTATTTTAATATAATTAAAATTTTGTAATATTTACATAATTTACTAAATATAAATAAATACAGTGATTTAATTTATAATATATAATAATTCTATTGTAAGGATATGCTCTTTCAAAATCTAAGAAATTTAAGTTGATTGGTCCATATGAAGACATTCAAGTAAAGTGCATTTTCTTTGAAAGGCTGAAATTAACCTATTTTCTCCCACAGCATCTATTATGTCATTATGTCAATTATGTCCAAAAATAGAGCAAAGTCCATAAAACAAATGTGATAAATGATCTAACCCTCAATTTAAAATACCTTAAGAATTTTCTTTATACTTTTAACGTGGGACAAACCATCCCCACTTTGAACATCACGAAGGTTCCTTGATGATCAGAGAAATTGCTGTCATTACGGTATCTGACGTCCTGCAATTAGTCTCGGACCATACGTCAGTCACTTTGCAAGTCCCATGTGTACGATAATAATTGAAAGCCACGCGGTGTTCTATTATTACTATTCGAGCAGCTGCTTCTTTCCGAATTGTTGCGTGCGCCGAATCTTCAGCATGAAAAACCCCACGTGACTTTTTTCTTCATAAAACAATGCTTTCAATGCTGAAACACAAAAACGAGTAAGCTTTGACTTGACTCTCGATAAAATGTGTATTTGACCTCGTGCCGCTTTTCTTAGTTCGGGTTCGTTAGTATGATACATGATCCTGGTCCCAGTCAACTCAAACCTTTCGGTGTCCTAATCGTATTTTCGGTTTGGATTTTTGTTCTCCATCAATACAGAATAAAGTCTCAATTTAAGGTATCAGATGGTTCTAGTAAAACCTCACACGAATTAATGCAATAGCACGTGACTGAATGATTAGTCTTAGTTAGTAACGGCTTGGAAAAGGGGCAGGGTGATAAAAATATTCTTTTGGCCAATACCAAGGAAAATAGTCGGGGTGCGTTTCGATGGAAGGAAGAAATTGAAATGAAGGAAGTTGGGTGGAAAGAAATAGCATTGATTTATATTTTTTATAAATATATTTGGATAAAAGAAAAATAAGAAGGAAGAAAAATAGAAGAAAAATAATTTTTTTTTATTTGTTCATGTGAAAAAATGAAAGAAAATAAAGAGGTAATGCTATCAAATGATAATTTTACTCTTATATTGTTAAAAAAGGTATTTTAAGTATATTAATTAATATCAAATAAATTTCACTATTTTTAATTTAACAATTTAAAATAATATCAATTTATTAAATTAAATTAATATTAAAAAAATAAATTATTCAAAATTATTTAAAATAAAACTAATATTTTAAATTAATCTAATATTTCAAAAATATTAATTAAAAATATGTTATCAACTAAACAATAGCACAAAAAGAAATTTTAAAATTTTATTCAACGGTAATTTAAACTATCAACATACCTCAAATGAAAATTCAATCTTATCTAATACCAAAAATATTATTCAGCAATTATTTAAACTCTTAACATATTGTTAAAAAAATCAAACATTTATGTAATATATTGTTTAAAATAAAATATCTACTTAGAATAAAATATTGATAATTAAAAAATTTTAAAATTTTATACAACTTGTGCTTCTAGTATTTTTTGTAAAATTAAAATTATATAGATAGAAAGTTTTGAAATATTGATTTGAAAAAAAAATAAAAATAAAAGAGGGAAGAGACCACGCAACACCTTCAATGGTGTTGTGCACCATAGCCCCTCCCCCACTCATAATTGCTCTCATGTGCACTCTCTCTCACACTCTCTCTCTCTCTCTCATCTGTCTCGCAAAGAAAAAAGGGCAAAACAGGCAAACAGCACCCTATCGTCCCCTGTCCCCTAGTTTTCCGCCCACCAACGAGGGAAAAAATTTTTGCTACTGTTTATATGGGCCCCACCATGACAATAGCACTGTTTTAACTCTCTTTCCCAATAATTATTTCCAACCAAACAAAATAAATACCACTCTTTTCTTCCCTTTCTTTCTCTTTCCATTTCTTCTGCTTTAAATCATTTCAATCATACAAACTGTTAGGGAATTTTTTCTAGGGCAAAGAAGGGAAAAAAACAATATAATGTTGGATGCATAGGAAGCAGAACTAATAAAATTTTTATTTTTATTTTTATATATTGATGGAAATAACTTTTGAATTTAACATCTTATATAAATTATTGAAATCCTTTACCATTCAATTATACCTAATAATTTTAGTAAAATTTTTGTCATGCAAGTTAAAAACTAAATTTGTCCTTTTGAGAATAGGTAAACAAAATGTAAAAATAGGCACAACTTAATAGGAGGATGAAAGTGTATATTAAAAAATATTTAGAGGTTCATATTTCATATTCTTTTAGTTTGTATATGGGGTAAAATGGAGCTTTCCCTAATTAATATGTAACATTTGCACGTATATAGATATGCATTTTCTTAAATTATCAAAGACGCATTATTAATTATTAGATTTGTTTAACTATTTAATCAATTAAACTTAATTACTCATCAAAGTCATAAAAAATAGTTTGTTAAAGACACGTTGAATGTTTTTAATTAGTAACTATTTATATAACCACGTGACATATTTGAAAAAGGACTTTATATAAATTAATGATTACATCAGTAAATAATTATATGAAAATTGCTAATTAGCTAATATTTTTATCAAAATTTCTTTGTCATAATATATAATATAATATTATTTATTGATCAAGTAAGTACATTAATCATGCTGCTTTATTACATTTGACGGGTCATCCTTATTTTCTATTGAAATTATGACAATTTGGTCTGTCCTTGAGCATATGTAAAATAACATCACCCACGGATAACTAAAAGGTTAAATTAATTTGGATTGTGAGGTAATGAATCAATGTTAAATTTCTCGAACTAACATACCGATAGGGATTGGACCTAGTGAAATATTAATCTTCCATAAAATGGTGAATAACAATTTAATTCTCAATTAAAATAAGTGCCTACATTTAATGTCCGATTGTACTTCAAACATAATTGCTTTTAGTGGAGTATACTTGTAAGAAATTTAAAAAAGAAAATTCTCAAACTAATATACCTCTTTGAGTCTTGACAATAAAACAGGTTCTTTGTTAAGAAGCAAAAAAATCATACTTTCAATGGAAATGTCTGAAACTAATGCTATGTTTGGATGCAAATAAAACATGAGATGAAAGAAAATAAGAAAAAGAAAAAGAAAACGAAGAGAAAGTTAGATTTTCTTTTCTATTGTTTGGTTTAGAAAAAAAAAACTGAGAGAAAATAAATAGAGAAAGAAAAGATTATAAGTTTATAATTATCATTATATTACACAAATCATCCTTTCTCCAATTTTTTCTCATTTCATTAAATAAAACTTTTCAAGTGGGGCTCACAAGTTTTTTTTTTCCTTTTTTTTCCCATTTTCACTTTTTATCCAAATAAGAAAGAATGGCATTTTCCACTCATTTTCTCTTCTCTTATTTTCTTTCATCTGATTTTCTCTTAATCTAAACAAAGAGTAAGACAATACACATTGTGATTTCCACTTCTTCTGAAAACATATCTAAAGGCCTGAACTGGTCACTATCTGTATTTATCTCTGTAATCCATCAAGAACTCTTTGAAGTCCACTTTCGGCCTATGTCTTAGGGACACTACCTCAGATTTCTTTGTCATCTTCCTTATGCAGCAGGCTTCGGAGGAAGGTGCGAAGGTGCGAAGGGACATCAAAGCATTTAATTCCTTCTTTCCACTTTCCCTGTCTCATTTTCTGACCCTAACCAATAGTTATTATATTGGGAATATGAAAGTGACAACTTTTGGTTGAGGAACAAACAAAGAAGACAATAGATTTCTTACCAATTAAGAAGATAGGGGTGACCTACAATTAAACTGATGTAGTAACTAGTGAATAGATAATTTAAAAAATATAATTTTTTCATAGATGCATTCTCTTAGTGGTGAAACTTAGATAATGAAAAGTTTGGTTGAATTCAAAACACACAATATTGTACCTTATCACTATGAGTTAAGCGATGAAACGCTCAAGTATGTTATAACAAATACAAACCTTATTCCAATTATTGGAATAAACTTTTAAAGGCTGTGGTGAGAAATTTGTTCATCGTATCGTTAAAGTATTCTTAATGTCAGGAAAAACCAATTTTAAAGTATTCTTAATGAAAAATTTTCTCAAGATACTGATGCTTTGAATATTGGAAGTACAGGAGAATCAATTGTAAATTGTCTGACAAGAAGGCCATTGATGTTATTACGAAATACTCTCAACAATTGTCTCTTTAAAGTTTGAATTTTACCTTTGTTTTAAGTTATAAAGTGCAGCTTATTACTCACCAAACTCTTGTTCAATCGGCTGATGTGGTTTAAACGCCACACATAATTCATGAATAGATAAAAGGAAAAAACGGTCTTGTATTTTTTTATCAAATTAATTTTTATACACTGACTATATAAAATTAATCAATAGAATTACAAAAAAGTAATAAATTATGATGGCTAGCTATCCATTATAATTTGTCATTTTTTTGCAATTATATTGATTGATAATGCATTGTTATTTTATATTCTCAATGCATGGAAAAATCTCCTTTTTTATCGTACTTCAATATTTTTCATTTAAAAATCTTATCCATTGGTCTATCAACTTATTCAAACATAAGTTTTTGATCTTTTTTCAAACATAAGTTTTTTAGTCTATTTAAAATTTTTTATGCAAAATAAATCTTTAAATAAACTTCTATACTAGATTAGATTTTTAAAGGCATCCGGGTTGAAATTTTATATTTAAAACACAGGCCAAATACATTTAAGATAAAGTCTAACTTATCCTAACCAATTTTTATGTCTACTTAATTGAAAACAATAATTAATAGTGACATTTATTTATTTACTTTTTTTCTGGATGAGCCAGGGCGCTCAGAGTTGAGGCTGTGATGTGCCACTTTGCCATTTACATATTATATATTACTGCCATGATGCAGCAAAACTGAAAGTTTTGTGGATATATAAAACGTAAATTTATAATTCTGATCATGCATGCATCAAGATCCAATCCTACATTTACACCGAGAACTACAATAAAATAAAAATATAAGGTTGCATTTGTTTTAGGAAAATGACCCTGGATATAAACTTTTTATAAAACAAAGGCATTTGGAAATACATACTTCTACATATTTGAATGCATTTTTTAGGGTATAATACCATATTTTTCTCATAAATTAATATATTGTTTTACTGATTATTTTCAAGTGTTAATTACTTTTCCTTTAAAATGTTTAGATCTCTTCAAGAAGAGAAATTTGGTAATTTGTTATAGGGCTGCGGTTTTTCCTCTATACGGCTAAACAAAACACTTGAGAGTACGTACCGAACACCCAAAGAGAAAAAGAGATATTATCATAAAAGCTAGTATTTCTTTTCCGAGCAAGATATTTTCTACACAAAACGTACACAACCTCGCTTATACTTCATATTTTGATTCACTAATGTAATTAGGGTGCTATGTTATGTGAGCATTCATGATAATTTTCTAATTGGGTGTTGCCCATCATATACAGTAGCTAGCGATAGTGATAGTATAGCTCTTCAATCTTCACGACATGTCCTCCAAGCATTCTAGTGGTGCAATCAACTCGTGAAGCCTCTGATATACCCTTGTTGTCTCTACACCAACTCTTGATATTTTAACCTGAGGGAATAAGACAAGAAGCCATAAAAATGAAAAGAAATCATGGGACCAATCTTCATAGTTCAACCTCAATAGCTGGACTGAAAAAGAGCTGACAGCCACTGATGAACAATATTTATAATTAATTAATTAGTAGTCCTTTGTTTATTTAAATGTTTAAAGTTGTTGAGTAACATAGATATAAATAAATATTATATCATATTGTTGTACCTGAGCATGAACAGTGTAGAAAACCTTATCCCCTACGACAGAGTAATTTGCGGTGACAACTTCAGCGCCTTCTTCCTCAAGGACACCAATCACTTCGTAGAGCATGAAGTTCTTGTTCAACCCGCTCACCAACATCACTTCTATGCCGGAGCCGAAGTCCCTCATCTCAAGTAAGGGCAATTTTGTTCCAATATTGAAATTTCCGTCATTATTTTGGTTTGACCTCACCATGTTCATGGCTTCGTCCTTCTCCCTCTTCAATTTGTCTACTCTTTCTCTTAGATGCTTTATATATGTGGCTGCCAGATCCAGCTGGTCCTGCTGTGACAGCACGTCCTGAAATATTCATTCATCAAGTTAACCCATTAATTTAGTATGTTTTCATAATTGAACTGGGAAAATTAAGATATATATGATATATAGCAGTGCACAATTCAATTAAGGGAGGTATATGATTACATACATATAAGACTATAGATTAAATATTGTACAAACGTACCTTGTTGGGTTTGATGTAGTTCGAAGGAATACCGGATACAAGCTTGAAGCAGAGAGCTTTCATGTGAATTCTGCGGTTCCTTTCGATAGTTTTGCGATCAAGTTTGGACGAATCACCAGTACTAGTGTTTGTTTTCTTCATCTTCTACTCTAACTTAATGATCAGTGCCTCAAATTGACAAAGGCAAATATACCATATATATCTGTAGTGCTTTCTGCTACTATATATGGTTTTGTTTTGGTTTGGCTTGGGGGAGTGATGTGGAGTGTGATGACTTTAGTGGGAGAAATTTGGAAGAGTAAGGGTTCATATAGAGGCGGAATTAAGCAAAGCCGCAAGAAGGAAGGTTCTTGGTAAGTGAGGAATTCAAAATTATTGATAGGATGGTTAATGCTGGTACCCACCACCAAATCAGCTGAAATGACAATAAAGCCCATGGCGGCGGCGTCTGTTGGACTGCAGCAGAGCTAAAGAGGCACGCGCACAAACCGTCACGAGTCTCTTACTGTCTCTACAGTTAAAATCTAAGGCGTGTTTCCATTATTATTGTTTGCATGCAAATCGTGGTATAATCAAATGCCGAAGTATTTTTTTTTAATTTTTATTTAAATTATGATTTTGGATTAAAAATTAGAGATTAATTATCATGCATTGTCTCATGTTTCTATTTGTAAAATTTTTAAGATAATAAGTAGTTGAATCAAATACTTTACTAATATGCAGTATATAATTGGATGTTTGTGTGAAATTACTTCATATAGACAGTATATAAAAAGTAAATTATAAAAATTATGCCACAACATATTTTAATGTGATTTTGTTAAATATATTAAAATAAATTAAAACTTAATTTATAATACCTTTCAAATTATAATTTGAGTTTTCTCAACGTGGAACTAAGTGCGCACTAAATTAATAAGATTCATCAGAAGCCTATATGAATTTAATATTGCACTGATGATAATAAAAAATTGAGTAATAATATATCTTTTTTACAATTCTTCTAATTATTAAATATTAAAATATTAAATGTTTTATAAAAATATTTATTATTTAAAAACATAAAAATCATTCATTATTTTTCATGTTTAATAATTAGAAGGATATTTTAAGAGATTCATTACTCAAAAAAATTAAAAAAAATATGAATTTGTATAATTAATTAAGGATTTAGTTTATATGCATTGTTAGTATAAAAAATTTTATACACACATCTAATTATATATTATCACATTAATAAAAATATTTGACTCAATCACCAATTATCTTAAAAATCTTATAAATATAAATATTTAATTAAATGACAATGTAAAACTCTTTTACACTATCAATATAATAATTAAACTCATTAATTAATTATATCTCTAATAATAATAGCTTCTTGTTGAAAAATACAAACTATTATATAAAATAAATTTATTATAATATTTATGAAAGGAATTTATAATAAAAGTGTTTTTTTAAATAATGTCATTAGAATACTAATTAAGAAATTTAAAAAATAAAATGATATAATAAGAACTCAAGAGAGAGGATCAACTTCAACGGTCCAACCGCGTTGGCCTGCTCCAATAAATGTGGTAGTTATAGTTGATTTTGAAGTTTGAAGTTAACTGGTACTATGATAATAAGTGGCAGTAATTACTACACTAGCAATGCTCTTTGGCTGATCTCAAGGGACAAGACCGTGGTCCCAACAGCTGACTATTGACTTTGCTTTTCGATTTCCAGGTCATTAGTTGTATAATCTACAGTCTGTAAATGCCAGCGTGCAGTTGCGTGATTCTTTTGCATCTACAAATTTCAAAATATGATTTGAAGTCGTAAATTGAATTTTAATTTTTTTTAATATATGTTTAATAAAATCACATTGAATTATATTTGAATATCATTTTTAATTTTAAATCATAATTTGAGTAAAAATGAAAAAATTATTTTTTTATTTCTTAGAATATTTCTTTACCCAACTAATAAAAGATTAATCTCCCAAAAATACGGATGCTTAAAAAAAAATTGCTTTTCTATTAGACCAAATTACAGTTTAGAAGTTACAAACTAAATACATCAGTATGTTGGCAACAATCATCGACACTTTAAAACAGTTATTATATTTTTGTCAAATGAGTATCTTCATTTTATATTTTATAAACACTTCTAAATACTTTTAATTATATTAAATATTTTTTTATTTTTTATTTTTATATCAATATAGATGAATATATTACAATGACTAGGTAAATAATATTATTTTATTATTTTTATAATAATGAATCATGCTAATTTTTAAAATATTATTTCTATCTTTTAGTTTAAGGTTTGAGTTTTCATATTAATTTTATACTATATCATAAATGTATCATGTCTTATAATTTTAAAAATTTGTTGTATTTTTATAATCATATTGTATTTTATTCTTATCTTATATCATATATCTTATAACTCATATCTTATGTGGTATCATATTCTTATCTTACATTGTATCTGTGTTTTATGGCTCAACATATTAGGGGTCTTTCACCTTTAGAAGTTATTCTACTGGCATAGATGTTAGATTATTTTTTTGGACTTTTATAAATCAAATCGTGTTTAATTTTGAACCTAGATTAATCAGATGTCAAATTAATTAAAATCAATTGTTAAAACTCAAATTATTGTAATTATTATTATTATTGAGCTTATTGGGCCCATTAGGGCTAAGTACTACTTATTGATAATTTTGTTGTGGACACCTGTGTATAGTCTCTACTGTAATGGGTGGCTTATCCCATATTTATTAACACAGGGAGAGACCTTTTCTTCTAGTCCTATACGCAGCTACATGTTGCCCCATTGAGACGGTATGTGCATTCGGCTATAACAGGAATAGAAGAAGATCCAAAGATCCGAAGAACGAAGAACAGCTACAAATCAATCATTCAACAATCAATAATCTCATGTGAACTCTACACCAAATCTTGTCTATAGTTATTTATTGATATTACATGCTATAATCATAATTAAATTTAGATTTGAGAGCCTCAAAATTATAGCAATAGATTCATAGTACTACAATCACTACTAGAAATTCATGAAAAACCGACATCAACAATTTGTCAGTAAAATTAAATAAATCATTGACGCGTGAATTTATTAAAGGAAAAGATATTCGTCGGTAAAAACATCGATAAACCTTCCCACCATTTTGCATCAAATAGTTACTGATGAAAAAATCGCCGGTAAATAACATTTATTTATTTTTAGATAAATTAAAATTATTGTTATTAGTTATCGACAAATTATTTGTCGGTAAAATTGAAATAAATTAAATTTTTTTATTTTTTGTCATAAAAAATTTGTAATTTTTATATTGTCAATGGATAATTCATTGGTAGTTAAAAATTGGGTTTCACCACCATTGTTTTTTCATGTTCTATATTAGCGACGGATTATCTGTCGGCAATATTCGATTAATGAAACGATTCATTTTGTTTTATTATTATTTACGAATTATCTATTGGTAAAATGGATTTAATGAAATGAATCGTTTCATTAATTTTTTGATAAAAAGAAAAGAAATCCTTAAAATGTGAGCCCACTTCTTCTATTTCCTCACTTCTCTCTCATTCTTTCTCACTCTCTCTCTCTCTCACTCTCTTTCCCATTTCATCATAGCTGGGGCCCCATTTCATGATCTGAAATCGCCATTATGTTCCTCGTATATTTTTAAATATTTTAATCGATTTAGTTTTTTGGTTTAGTCTTTTTTCTAGTTTTATTTCTTTACTTAAAGTTTTATGTTTCTTAGTTAGTTAATTGAGTTCTTTTCTTTGTTAGAGATTTAAATTTTCTAAGATAGAATATTAGAATTGGATTGTATCACTAAAGGAAGACTTTGAGTTCCTTCTCATTATTTGAATTATATACTGTGATGTTATGCGCTCTAGAACAGTTATTAGGATTAACTTTAAAATGCTATAATTATGCAATTTATTTTGGTTATATTGCGATATTGAAATACTGAATTATATTTAAAACTAAAATATTGAATTAATTTTTGTGGAGGCTCTAAATTTAAGGGGAGAGTCTGCCCAAATTCTTTTGTCATTAAAATATTATTAGAATTAAATAATTATTGATATAATAAATGTGTTATGCATTTATTTAGTTAATATATGTTTTATATTTTCAATTTTATATATATTTATACAGATTATTTATGGCAGGATGGACACCTGGTTCTAAACGAGATAGGGGTAGGCTAAGGAAGCATGGTCCACCCCCTCGCATCCGTGCCCTACCCACCACCTCCACTGCGCCTGTGTCCACCACTCCCGTGAATGATGGCTGCTTCATCCCTCCTGGTCACATACCCAAGAGTTTGTTATGATACTCAACCTTGGGTATCATAACTCAGGGTCTCAGCCTTCATTCCCCCAGCAGCAAGCTTCTCCACCTCTATCCCGACCTCCAGGAGGTGAGGCCTACAGTCAGCCTGCTTCTGCGCCTTCCGCTACCCTTAATCACCTAGTTAGCAAGATGCCCAGGCCTCCTCATCCACTCCCTCACAAGAATTCACGAACTAGCGAGTGGAGCTTAGATACACTAGTAAATCCTGGTAAGTAATTTCAAATTTAAATTTGCTATAACTTTTTAATTGTGATAGAAAATTTAACAAATATTTGACATAATCTATTATTTTATGATACAGTTGGAATGCACCACGGCCAAGGTTGCACAGGATTGCCGAGATATTTAAGGGAATTTCTACGCTCTGCATCCTAGTTTTATGTAGGATGCCACACAGGAGCTATGGTGGAAGATAAAATAATTATTATTTTTTTTATTATTAGTTTTGATTTTTACTTCACTTGCTGACTATTGTGTTACATGTATGCAACATATGTTTATTATTGATCCATGCGAGGAGGATGCCATTTACAAGGCATAGAGGACCAGGGCTAGCGAGCACCCACTGTCTCACAGAGGAGATCCTCAAGGCCTTAAGGGCCCACTGGGACTCACCTGCATTTAAGGCAAAGTAGGTGGCCCACACGAGTAGAGAATTAGCCCGCGGTGGCTCTTTGCACATTGGAGGATTCACCACCATTGACGGCATATGGTTGAGAATGGTAAATATCGTTTTTCTTCTCATTTAGTTTTTCTATTTTCATTATTAAATGTTATATATATAATTACGTGAAAATTATCTGAAATGTAGGAGAAGGCGATGGGTAGGCCACGGATTCTGGGGGAGTTGTTTCAAGAGACCCACACCTAGAACCTTGATAAGTACCAGTGGGATGATACGCGATTAGATACTATATATGTAAGTCCTTATAATTTTAATTTTCATTATTTTTAATTTATTATTATTTAAATCTAATATTTTTTATTTTTTCTAATTGTAACATGAGTTCACTCAACAACTAATTAAGGCCTGATCGCAGCAGTCGCAGCAGGGGATAGGAGCACTTCTATCGATTCACTTGTTAGTGATGATAAAATATGGACCCAGATGGTCGGCAATTGCTACAAGGAGCGGATTGATGGGATGGGGACCTCTTACAATATGTCATATTGTCTAGGCTCTGTGTCTAGAGTTGGGTCTAATTTGGGGCCCATTTGCGATCAGGTCTAAGCACTGAATGAGTCAGTACAAAAGCAGCTTGAGGAAATTGACCGGAGGTACATGAAGTTGTATGAGCGCCATGAGAGAGATAAACAGCAATGGTCGCAGCAGATACAATCCATGAAGTAGAAAATGATGACTCTATATAGCTTCTATGAGCAAATGCGGAGCGGCAATTTTTCATTTGTTGCACCACCTGCTCTACCACCTCCGCCCCCACAGCTTTCTCCACACCACCATCCATCTGGAGTCAGAGTCGTCGACGGCATCTCGGATACTGATGATGAATAATATTCGTAGATTTTAGGTTTTTTTTTTTTTTAGAATTGTATTATTAATATTTTTGAATAATATTTTATACATTTTTATTTAATTAATAGTTTTTTAATTTCATTTGTATTTAATATAAAAAATTATATATTTTTGAAACAATAAATAATTTTATTTTACCTACGGATTTTACATCGATAGATTTATAATTAATATTTTATTTTTAAATTTATCGATGGACATATATATAAAAAATACGTTGGTATTATTCTATCAGTGACGTTTTTTACGCTATTATTACCGACATATTTATGTTTTTACCGATGAATTTTATTCGTCGAAAATTATAAATTTTTCGGTAGATAATTCTCTTGTCGGTAATATTATTTTTTTTATTATCGACACATCATTTATTGATGGATTATTTATGTCAATTAATCCATTGGTAAAATTAATACCGACAGATTTTTCTTTATTTTCAGTCGATAAATCTGTTGATAATTAACATATTTCTAGTAATGAATGATCATTTGGTCTTACTTATAAAATTTAAAAAGTTAGAGAATATAATAAGGAGTATAATATAAAAGCTTAATCATATAGTAAAAATGTGTTATAACCGTGATAATGAGATTCTACAAGGTTACACAATTTTTCATGAAGAGTATATTTAGTATAGAGGTGAAAAACTACAAATAGAGATTAAAATTTTATAATTATTTTTACATATAATTTTACCCTTATGTCCAATTTATATTTTTTTCTCTCTTCTCAGACTATTCCTTGGATCGTGAAATGACCTTACCTTCCACCCTGATAAAAGGCATAGTCCAAAATATGGGCTGTGCCACAATCTTTTTCTTTAGATGTGGGTTTTTCTAAGATTAATTTAGATATATTAATAATTAATTAATTATATTTTTTTATTTATATAATTATTCAAATAATAAATATAAAATTTAATTTATTTATTGATATAATTAAATGATAGTCTAAAAAAATTTTATACTTTTACTATATCCAAATTTTTTTTTCTAGGTTGAGACTAAAACATTATTGGGGCAACTTTTGCCCAACTTGCTTTTACACGATTTGTTTTTCAGCGAGTTCTATAGTGGCCATTGTCAAGTTCACAAGTTCCATGATCCTTTAATATTGGCCATTGAGCTTCTAATAAACAATTGAAATTTAAAAAATTTTATAATAACAAAATATTTCTATAATAATTTATTTTTATATTATAATATTGAAAAAGTAGCATACCCATTTCACCATCTACATGTACTGAATAAACTGCGTGATCTTTCACAAGGCACCACCGCGTTGACGACGTCACCATCAATGGTGGCGCCACCAGCAACACTTCACAAATTTAGGGAACCAAACCTACACAAGAAGCAACAGAATAGAGCAAGCCTCCAAATTGCACACACTCAAAAACTCAAGATTCAAAAATAAAAAACTGAAGCAGACCAAAGATCGACAAAACACAATAAAGAACGGACTGCATACACTCATGAAGCTTCATTGTCAATGGTGTAGACATACTTCTTCTTGAAGACCATGTAGCTAAAGCAGAAGTGGAGTGCGCTAAGGAGACGCAGGATGCGCTTTATGCCGTTGTTGTGGAGGGGCTGTACAACCAGTGGAGGATCGGGGTGCGATTAAGCTGAGAGAGAGGGGTGGTGAAGTAGTTGGTTCAGGGAAGCAGGCGGGAGAGTCATGGTCAGACGAGCGGTGGGTGGTCGTAACTGGTAAGAAGAAGAAGAAGAAGAAGAAGAAGTAGGGATGAAGGGAGGGGCACAGTGGGTGGAGGGGGTAGGAGAGAGGGACGGAGAAAGTTGCAGCAAGCGCAAAATGATAGTTTCAAAGTTACAGATGAGGGCAAAATAATAATTCCAGTACTTGTTTTCAATATAATTTTATCAACGACCAATGAAAATCATTAACCTCTGCAAAGGCCATTTAAGAATTGGCTTTGTTTTTCGGCACTCGGCAAAACTCTTCCCTAGACCGGCTTTTGACCTTTTTTCCCGAAACCTAAGCTGATTCATTCACGAAGTCCCATAAAAAAAAAAAAATGAAACTTTGATAAAGTGTGTGTGCTCATTATGGTTCTTACTACTTTGTCCTTTACTTATTATGTAATTGTTAGTTAAATTAGGTATTTATATGTAACAAATAACTATAAAGAAATGATATTTTAACTCATTTCTCTTGTTCGACTTACTGTCCAAAAAATCAAAGAAAGCATACGTTGAAGGGTGTATGACTCGTTACCTAGAGATAGATCCCATAATTTTTTGTGAGTATATATCAGATAATGAATCTAAAAAGTTGAGTACATATATTAGTACTTATAACTATAAGTAGATTTATATAAATATGGAGAATATAATTTATATTGGTGCTTATTTCTTCCCTATAATCTTTTTTAGATAGTTAAATTTCTATGCTAGTGATTTTTTATTATTATTTACACAAAATATTTCATTATTTTTAATTGTTAATTTAGAAGTAAAATATAACCTCAAACAAAATGACTTTATCAAAAAGAGCATGTTTTTTTTTAAAAAAACTACAACACTTTAAGCCCACTTAAAAAAGTATTTTTTTAATATATATATATAGTGTTAAATTTTATAGAGTAAATAACATTAATTACTCCTTAAGTTTACCAAATTGCACTCATCCCTAAGCCTTAATCAAAATTGCAGTCTACCCCAATAGCTCACGGTAGACCAAACTCCTCTGTTAACTCAACTCTAACCACGGTAAACAACAACACACACATAACACTAACCAAAGCTACCTAACCTGTTAAGGAGTTACAATTTGGGGGAAGAAAGTGAAGGGAGTGTCTCCCTCTATTGCATACCCAAAAACAGCATGAGAAGAACCCACATTTCTTGCCTCTTTTACCCCTTATCCCTAACGTTCAAGAAGAAAAGAAAAAAAGAGGATCCTGTTGCAAGGGGTTAGGGTGCTTCGCAGCAAAGAGGAGAAGGGAAGTTTTAAAGGTATGATTTTTGCTCCTTGTTGTGTTTCAAATGAAACATTTTCTCTTCAATGATTTTCCTGTTCGATCATGGTAGATGTTAATGGGCCATATTACCGTCCTGACCACTATGTGATGAAAGCAGATGATGACACCTACATGGGGCTAAACAGCTTGGTGGAGTCGTTGAAGCCGTTGCCTCAGGTGGGTTTCTATTATGGGTTCATGATGCCGTCTGGGAGCATGGACCCTTTCAAGCACCACATGTCTGGGATGGGGCTCTTGGTGTCTTGGGACATAGTGGAGTGGATCCATGGTTCTGATATTCCTAGGAAGCATGTGGAGGGGCCTGACGATAAGGTTTTTGAAGATTGGATGAGATGGGGTAAGAGAGGGAAGAATAGGTACAATGATAGGTGGTCTATGTACAATTATCCTGATCCACCTTCGGTGTGCTCCTATGAGCTTGGGTTTAACACTATTGCGGTTCACTTGCTGAAGAATAAAGAGAAGTGGGTTCGAACTCCCACCTATTTCAATGTCGCTGATCAATTAAAGCCTTAGTATCATATACCTTTGCCATTAGATGGTTGTATTATTTGATTTCACCATTTTGTTTATCTTTTGTATATGATAATAATACGACGTCAGATTTTATTTTTGGGGTCTTAATAATTTGTTGTTATTTTTTGTTGAGGGGGACAAAAGAGTGAGCAATTGACTTATAGAGTGTTTGGTCCTGTTTTTATAGAATTGATTTTAGATAGAATTAATTTTATTAGAATTTATTTAGTTAGAATTGATTTTGAGGTAAAGTGATTTATGTTTGATGGTTTCGATAAAATTAATGCTAACAGAAAATAAAAAATTGACAAAACATCTATTTTGGTTCCTGGAAAAAATTTCGGAGGACAAATTAGTTCTTTAAAATTTGAAAATTCACAAATAGTTCTTCATCATTTTAAAAAGGGGACACATTAGTCCCTTCGTATAGAATCTGTACAAGTCTTTTGGTAATATGAATCTGTACAGATGAATTAATATGTCTCCTTTTTTGAATAATGAGGGATTATTTGTGGACTTTCAAATATTGAGAGATTAATTTGTCCCTTGAAATTTTTCTCAGGGACCAAAATAGGTATTTTGTCTAAAAATTTTCACTTCTCTCAGAATTATTTCTAGAGACAAAAATTGATTCCGATAGTGGGAAATCAAACATCATTAAAAATTTGTAGAATCAATTGTAACTCCTTATAATTGATTCTAGGGAGTCCAAATACAAAGCCAAACACAAGCTTACAAGGTGCGATTTATAATTTTCTTTTGGGTAAATAGCAACTACACCCCTAAAATTTCATGATATTGCATATAATTCAAAATTTTTATAGATATTGCACTCCATCCCAATTGATTAATGAGTTAATGGTTAAGTGGAGATATTCCGTTTAAAATATTCTTTCTTAATAGAAGTTACATATTAGTTATTTAAAAAAATAAATAAATAAATAAAGTAGACTATTTGTTAAAGGTTATTGGAGTGCAATACCTTAATAATGAGGACATATTCCATGAAAAGAAAGAGGTGAATGCTCTGAACTCAAAACTTTGAATAAATAAATAAGTAATTTATACTAATATTAGAAATAAAAAATTTTGGAAAAAGAAAAAGTGAAATCTCTTATATACACAGAACTTAAAACTTGGAAACATGGCCATGCATCACTTCTTCCTTGCCCCAAGTTTTTGAATTCCGAAATTAGTATAAATTACTAGTTGTGGGCCCATACTAACTAAATACATGTCCTCTTCTTATTACAACCATGTTGGATATTTGTGCAAAAGAAAAGTGAAGAGGCAAGGAAATGACAACATCTTGTTGTTGGAAAAAATATCACACTAACTTTGGCAACGAATGTGGTTAGTATTTGTGAGTGAACTTTTTTTCCTGTGATTGACAATTTTTCACCATGGTTTAGATTGTGCGGTGGAGAGTAACGTTAACGTCAGTGTCTATAGAGGAGTAGAGCGGAGTGTAGTATTTATAGAAGATTGGAGCTATTTGCAATATTATGAAACCTCATAAGTATAGTTGCTATTTACCCCCTTTTTTATGTGCAGTTAAAGCGAACTTATTCGATAGTTGTTGTTGAAAGAGAGGTATTATAATGAATAAGGAATGCCGGAATAATTGGAGATTTAGGTTGAATGAAATATGATGGGTTTAGGGCGATGGTGATTTTTTATTTAAGCTCTGTCTTATTATGGTTAATGGATTACATAATATAGCATTTCCAATGGCTACTTCTTGCTTAACTGTTTTTTATTTTTTATTTTTTAAATCTATTCACTTAACCTTGGTTAAGTGCGACGGAATATTCTCCCTCATCCATTAGTGCCTGTGAGCTGTTGGGGTGGACTGCAATTTTGACTAAGGTTTGAGGTGGAGTGTAATTTCAATAAATTTGAAGAGTAACTAGTGCTATTTACTCAATTTTATATTGATATGAAAATATCTCGGGTTGAATACTTGGAGAAATGATATTTTTTGCTCTTTTACACACAAAACGCCATTTTCATTGTCGTCGTTTGCAGGATGGTGCCCCATGCTGATATAGATAATGCTGTAAACCTCCGCCATTAAAATGCGACTGCCGAGAAAATGCTGTCACCAAACTACCACTCCCCTCAAAGCCTCTCTCTCTCTCTGCCACAGCAACCGTCGTGTCTTCCTCCCAAGCACGCCGACAACCTCCCCCTCCTCCTCCGTCGCCGCCACCTCCTCACCACTGCACTCACCACCGTCTCCTTCTCTTTCAATGTCCCTTTCACAACCCCGCTGCACATTTTAGAGCCGGCAGCCGGTGCCCGCGGCCTCTTCCAGATGCCCCCACCTCGCCTTACCAACCGGTAATCCCGTAACTATATGCTATGCCATGCCACTCTCAAATGGGGTGGTGCTCTTTATGTGAATGAATGAGTTAATACTCACTACGCAATTATTAAAATATAAAATCATTTATGTCTTTATTTAATCGCTTAAGTTTATGGGAGGAATGATTCATAATGTGATATAAGATCTTATATGATCAAGTGCTATAAAGTTTTATCCTTATTTTCCTATTCTGTTAAATAAAAATGGGTTATATTACAGCATAACTAAGTAGGAGGTTTTAAATTGTGATTGTGACAGCAGATGTGGTTGCAGTTGTTGTGATTGCGGATAATGTGATCATCATGATGTAACATGAAATTTTTATGTGTTTGTAGAGCAGGTTGTGACCTGTTGCAGCTCATTCCATTGCAGCCACATTATAGCTCTAATGCGGCTGCGTTGCAGTTATGTTGCAGCCGATTTTTGTGATTGGGAGTCACACTGCAATTGTGGTGTGATGCAGTTGCAGCAGCGGTCGCAGCCGCTATATTGTGGCCATTTTTAATTTAAAACACTGATAAGTGTGCTTGTTTTTGTATGGTCCATGCTCTTAAAGGGCTCTTGCGCGAAGGATGTATTTAGATAGAAAGTTATTTTTGTGTCTCTACTTAATAGGTTAAGCTTTTGAGAGCCATAGTTAGGGATCATATATAGCTTTACTTTGATCAAGTTTTGTTGGTAACTTTTGTTGTTGTGTTTGGGAAGGTATTTTCTGGTGAGGGCTGGGGAGTCTGAGTTCGAGAGCATGGGAGTGATCAACACGAACCCAGTGGCGAAGACTTCTGTGGATAGCGGGTTATCTGAGAGAGGGAAGAAGCAGGCGGTAAGAGCAGCTTTTGACTTGAAAGAAATGGGAGCTTGCGACAAGAGCTGTTGGATCTGGCCTGCTATAACTCAGAGAGCTTACCAGACTGCGGAGATCATTGCTTCTGTTAATGGAGTTACTCGAAGGTTTACTTTTAATACTTTTCTGTTGCTATTTTGAGTAGAGTTATGCAACATAGTCAATTTGTTGCCAGAATTTGGTCAAGAATCAATAGGGATAGTTCAATGAGTCAGGAAATTATCGCTCATTCATCAAACTACACAATTCTGGCAAAAATTTTGGCAACAATATTCGGGCAGTCCATTATTTTCCTTTTGAGTATTTCACATTTTTGATTCTTTTTGACAATGGCTTTGTTGGTCTCCTGAACCATAAGTAATAAGTTTCCCATGTTGAAGTTTATTCACAATAAATCTTATCAAGATTTTTTTTTTTTCCTGGTGTATCTTAGGGACAGGCCATGCACCCCAATTCCCCAAAGCTGAGCATACTTGTCAATTTCTTTGATTTCAGTTATATAGTCCCAGAATACAGCTTTCTGGATGCTCGTGGCTTAGGTGCCTATGAAGGAAAAAGCCTGGAATCTGTTTCAGAAGTAGGATTTCTCCCTGTTTCTGTGTTCTTTAAGACCTCAGCTATACTATATAAAAGAGAAATACTAATTGCACATTTCATGTCTCGACACACAGCTCGAGAACTTTGTAATTAGATAAGAGAGCATTTAAAAAAAAAATTAAAAATAAATATAAATATTTTTCTGACAGCAAAAGATGTTTATTGCTATGTTTATATAACATAGCTTTATATAAAATACTGCATCTTTTTTTATTTTTAGTATAATTTTTTATGTAATATCTATTACGCTGTTGTTAACAAAAATATGGTAACACATTATCAAATGATATTGTGAAAAACATCACAATTAAATAAGCCCACCTATATTCAACACTCTTTGTTTCAACGAGCATCTCCTAGCTTAGTGGACTTTGGACAATGATGTTAATAATGTCTCTAAGCCTGGGAATCTTTGAAATGCTCCAGATATATGCATCAGATATTATATCACCAAATATCAAACCTCCCCCAGTTGATGACGGAACACCAAATGAGAGTGTTGCAGATGTTTTTGTTCGTGTAACACAACTCATGTCAATTCTTGAAACTCAGTACTCTGGCGACACAGTTGTTATAGTCTCGCCGGATTCTGACAACTTGACAATCCTTCAGGCTGGTTTGATAGGACTCGACCTTCGGAGGTAACCGGATACTCCACACTCCTGCTATAATGTTTATGATTTTGATTATGGATTTAATTTGGTTATTAAGGTTTCCAATTGGTTACTTTGGTTCTATGTGTCACATTTTGGTTCTTCTTCTTGGTCTCTTTTAAATTTTAGGCACAGGGATCTGTCTTTTGCACCTGGTGAAGTTCGCTTTGTTGACACCAATGACATTCCTACTTACAAGCAGCCTGCATCTGCCGTATATAAATGTTTGAACCCACCAAATTGTAATTAGTTGTTTTTCTTTCTTTAAGTTACAGCAAAAAGGTGGATATTGAGGAATGGTTCAAGTTGTCTACAACTTCTGTTTGATAATATTTTCTTATCATGTTTTATCAGAAACAAAAATATTATCATTCTGACAACCTGATCAACAGTGTCGAGGGTTTAGCCTTTTATGTATGAGCTTTTCTTATAAAAGATAAGCGAATTCCTTTGATCATGTTTCATGGAAGGAAAGTAAACAGATCATTATTTATTTATTTTGGTTCAAACTTGGAAGCAAATTTCCCCCAGTCTTCTATTTCTTGGTTGAATAAGATTCATACACAGCAAGCAAAATCATCCAAAATGCCAACACTCCACATGTACTTTTGAGAATCAGTTGGTTCGTGAAGCAGAAAGGTTAATCACGCTATTCAATGAAGACTGTATATGCAGGGGAGGAACGAATAATCAAGTAACCGATATACTCGGTTCAAAATAAAACTTATTGAGAAAACACAATGCATAATAGAGAACTGAGGAAACAACATTCAGAATACAATGTTAAGAAAGCATATTCAAGGGGTGGAGTTACAAAAACGAAGCTCTTCTAGTTCGAAAATCATCAACAACGTCTTACCAGCACGAGAAGCCATTGTCACTGCAGAAAGAAAGGAACATATCTTGTCTTGAGAAGAAAGCCAGAGAAAAAGCTGAATAAAGAATGTGAGAAATAGATTGAGGTGGCGTCAAATTGTTGGAGTAATAACATTCGCCCATACTTCAATGATCAAAATACTACTCAGGATAAAACCTTTGACTAAAAAAAATATTTTTCTTAAGACAAACTCCAAGTACAATTTCTAAAGGAACCAAAGAAAATATTGAAAAAGCACAGTGACAAAAGTTTTGTCTACATAAATATTGAAAAAGCTGTCAGTAACAGAAGTCTTGCACAGTGTTACTTTAGCGAATTCCTTTTGCATCCAAAGTTGGATTATTGAAAGATTGATTATATCTTCTGTCACATTTCAATTTTTTTCCCCCCAAATTCCTGTGGCGTAGCATAGAAGTAATGTCGTCTCACTTACATCATGGGGAAAAAAAAAAAAAGGTTGCCGCACTAACTTGTGTAAATGATATTCAAACTATGTTATTTATCAACTACTTATGATATTGCTACTTAAGTCATAATTCATTGTTCAATTAGCTAACATGATACATTAGAGTGAAAGCTTGTGAGATTAAATCTTCAGGCACCAATGCGATTAAGAAGTCTCCCAGCAACTATTTTTGGATTTGAACATTAGTACTCTCTTTCAAAATGCAGTTTGCTTACCATGCACCTAACTCTTGTTGGTTTACAATAATTACTTTTTTTAAGTTTGAACTCACATTCTCTTTGGAATATGTCCAAATAATTTGTCACTTCAATTAACTTTTTTTGTGGATATCGTAAAAAACTTGCTTAAAATACAACAAATTAGAAATATAGAAAGCGAAAAAGTGAAAAAAAGAAAAATTAGAGGCTTAAACATATAGAGAAACAATTGCCAAAGGGAGCAGAACAACCATCTGAACATAGCATGTCAACCGGAGTCTGGCGGAGATGGCACCAAGTCAACGAATCAGTTTTATTTGGAATCCATTTGCTAGTGGTAATGCGGCGTAACCTCACTAATTATTAGGAGAAACCATTGGACACCATGGAAGTAACAGTTTATTATGAGCTTCTTCAAATTATAGGGTTGTTGAGAATTCTAACAACAATTAATATTAAAATATTTATTGAAACTTTCATCCACTCCAACTACTTTAATGCATGATTGGTTTTATTTTTGTAGAATTGATTTTATTGAAATTGATTTGATTAGAATAATTTTGAGGTGAAGTGATTTATTTTTAGTAGTTTTGTTAAAAGTGATTCTGACAAAAAATAAAAAATTTTCACTTTTCCGAAAATTAATTGTAGAAGCCAGAATTGATTTTGAGAGTCAAAAATCAAACATTATCTGAAACTCCAGAATCAATTTTGAGGGCCTATAATCAATTATGGAGCTCTGTAATGGGCTCCCAAAGATGCTCTTAAATTTTTAGCTTTAATAAGGTAGTGTTTGGATGGATTGCTATTAATGGAGTGGTATGAATGGCAAAATCAAAATTTTAATGTGTGTTTGGAAGTTATTAGTTAGGAAAGCATAAAATAACTAGAAAGGGATTACAATACCCTTCCTTTCCATAAAAAAAGTTAGACTTATTATCCCTCCAAATTGGAGGATTTGAAAGGGATACTTATTATATGGTGAAAAAATAGAGTATTTTATCTTTGCATTTTATTACTGAGTATTGAACTCCCAAACAAGAGTATTAAAAGTCTACTCTCTCTCTCCATCAAACTCCCAAATAAGAGTGTGGTGTGTATATATCTATTCTATCCTCTTCTTTTTTATTCTATTTCATTATTAGCCATTCTTGCCATCACAAATAAATATTTAAACAGATCCTAAAAAATTGAAGACTCATCATATAATCTATCCAAAAAAAAAAAAACAAAAATCAAAGAGAAATGTTTGAAAAAAATAAGTTATACTTCCAAAATGTTATAAGACTACTGTGCAGCATCCAACGTTACGTGGATTAGCTATTGTGCACATGGCATGTAGTATTACATTGTAACTTACCCCGCTTTCTCCCTCCTAACCAGAATTATTATCAATCATTCAATCTGAGGCCGTGTTAAGTGAGAAGAAACGAACGGAAGCGTGACCTTCAATTCTTATCAACATGTATTCATGCTTCTACGAGAGAGATGAGTGCATAAAAATAAGCAAATTTTTGTGCCCTTAATGCATTAAGCCATTGAGTGGGACTGGATGCTTAATCAAGCCCAAAAAATAGCATGATTATTTCTTTATCATATTGTCATTTTCCTCCTTTGAGGACCATATTGTGGGGGCCAGCCGTGGTGTTTAAAATCAAACAAAGAAAAGCCATAAGACAAGGCATTTATTAACATCAGAAAGAACTGGTTCTGGTTGAAGGTTGAAAAGTTTTACTGTCCATGCGTGAGATCAAATTCTCATGGCCTAAAATGCAATAAGCCAGTAACAGACGAGCCAGTAAGTTCAACCCGCGAGCCGAAGTTCCACAATGCTTTCACATTGCAGAGAACCTCTATAAATAGAGGTGGTTTGCTCATTTGGAAGTAGAGCGAGCTGCAAGAACAAGCATCAGTGCGAAAGAGACCTAGAGCGTATTAGTCTATGAGAGTAAGAGCAAAAAATAGAGTGTAAGAAAATCCTAAAGAATATAGGGTATGAGTAAATATGCTGAAAATATTTTTTGAATATCATCTTTATTACTTTTTGTTATTGTAATTATCAAAAAATTGTAGTATTTGAATAGGAGGATTCTAACTAAAAAATACTATATTTATCTCTTATAAGAGAAAATATAGAAATGATATATTGTAATTATCCTAAATATAGTGAAATATTTTTTAAAGTTTGTTTTGTGATTTGTTTCTCGATATTTGGGATTTTTTCATATTAAAATTAAATTTAATTTAAATACACTGATATTATAAAATAATTTTACACTATCAACTAATAGAAATAGTTGAAAATGCCAACTCATACAAATAATCACCTATTATAATAAGAACCCATCATGATTTCTCATCTTTCCCTATTTCTATTGATTGACAGTATAAAACTATTTTACACTGTCAGTACATACCAATTAAACTCATTAAAATTTAGTGTTTTTTTCTGCATGTTTTACATAAATTTATGACTGCTATACTACACAAATTGATAGATATAATTCTATGAAGTTTGCTTTGGTATTCATTGCCACATTGGCTTCATTTAATTTACACTCAACACACACCACATAAAATTAAAAACTTAGCGAACCTGGCCTTCAACTCTGAAATGCTTGTGACAATACAATTTGGTGGTAGGTTTTCTGGTTCATATGGCAACAGAGGGCCATACATATTGAATGGGCTAGGACCTAAGCCCTTGTCCTGTTCTGCTATTGATCTGTGACAATGATTGATTATAATTCCCAGATGGTTTGTAGTTAGAATTTAGTCCTACCATAGAGATTAGGCCATCATTGGTGCTTTATCACACTAAATGTGGCAAAACCCAGCTTTTAGTGCATGCATGTGATCCTGCTTCAATTTTGACAAACAAAGTCATGTACGTTGTAATGTATGTAGCCTATGATTATATCTTGCTTCGGCAATGTCAAAATTTTGGATTACCGTAAAATGATTGGATGACATCATGTGTATTTTACCTATATGCAGTCCAGTGCCACCAAATTATCATTGATCATTCTTCATTGTCTCATTTTATGTAATAGATGCTACACAATATGCAGCGCGTGTTAAGGTTAGACCAAAACATAGAATACCTCTTTATACCATAAGACGCATTTTCATATATATAGACTCATTAGGAGCTTATCCCAAATGATGTGGAACTTTAATCTCAGCTGAAGCACACAAAATTAGTTTAGGTTTGAAACATTCTCCAGACCCGTAATTTCCCATTATTCTTTGTAGTTTTTATCATGTTTATATCTAGGCCACATATACTTTTCCTATTAATACATTTTATTATAACAAAAGTTGTTGCAAGATTATCTTTAAGGAACCCTCTTGTTATACATAGTTATCGCAGGGGTCTACATTTCTTTCTGCACATGGCTACCGAGTGTGACTTGTTACGTACGCATTCTATTTCACGTATATGTTTTTCTAGAATCATTTTATAATAATTAATTTTCATATAATTAACATCAAATGATGATAGTAACGTAGTAGAACAATTTTATTGCAAAACCAATGAAAATCAGTTAATAAATTTTATTGCAATTGAGTCCAGAATCTAGTAATTACGTTTTACATGTCTCTTTTAAGTTTAGGATGTCCCATGTTCGACTCCCACTTTCTTCTCTCAAAAATATTCACTAAGAATAATTTAAAGTTTCATCGCCTTTGATAAAAAAAAAAAAAATTCCGAACATTCACTAGACAATTGTAAATCAAATAAAAAGCTTTCATACTCATTTACATGGAAAAATAGAATAATTATGCAATGCATAAAGAATATAACTAATTAACTGAGATATAAAGACTCACTAGCAGAAATTGTTGCATATTTTATCAACAATATACATATTTATTAGAAAGTGGTATAAATAAATGAGTTTAATTGGTATGCACTGACAGTGTAAAAATTATTTTATACTGTCAACTAATAGAAAGGAAAGTGAGAAATCATGATGGGTCCCTTATTATAATGAATGATTATTTGTATGAATTAGTACTTTTCACTATTTCTATTAGTTGATAGTATAAAATTATTTTTTATTATCAGTATATCTAAATTAAATTCTAAATAAATATTGCTACTAAATGTTAATTAGTTCAGCACATTATATTGTTAAATTATCTCTAAATTTGAGTAAAATCACATTAAGAGCAATTATTATGAAAAAGGTATCAGCATTTTTGTGATTGCAAAAGCGCCCTGGTCGTTTTTTTCCCTAGGAGAGGTCGAAAATTTACTACGAGAGAAGAGAAAGCAAACTGAAATGCAAATAAATCAATTTAAGTAAAAATCGATTCCAAAATGAAAATGCCATGGTTTCACTTCAAAATCGAAATATAATCGAAAAGAAGACAAGCATTTTAAAAGGGGAAAAAAAGTGGGGGGAAAGGTTACAATTACAAAAGAGTAACCAACCAGTCCACACTCAAGTAGAAGAGTTAAAGTAAGGTCCCCCAGTAAGGGAGAGTGAGTGAAACACACACAAACACAATTAAACTCAACGCCGTAATTTAACCGCATAACTCAAAAAATGTAGAAGTGTGTATGTGGTGTAGTGTGGTGTGGTGCATGCAAGCAAATGCGGTAACACACAGACAATTTAAACCGCTGAAATTACTAGAATTTCGATAGTACGGTGAGGTTATGTTATTTGTTTATATCCAAAATTTTAATATTTTAATATTTTTTTTTAAATTTTTTTTTTTTTGTAAATTATTTTGCTCTTTTTATTTTTTTTTATAAGTATTTTTCATCTTCCTATCTCTAGGTTCCCAAACTATTTATCTATCCTAACGACACAAAAAATCATTTCTGTATGGTGGGCGGTGTTTTGTTTGTTTTTGTTAGTTCATCCTCTCGCCCACACCCACACCCACACCTCTGTTACTGTGTTCCTCCCCTTTCCTAACCCACCCCCCTTCCCACTCACAACTCCCAACTCCAACTTCACTCTGCTTCTTTCTTTTTCTTTTCTCTTCTTCTCACTTAGTACTCATCCGATTCATGCATTTCCCCATCCTTCAGTACGACGCCGTTTCCTTCTCCTAGGGTTTCTCCCTCTCTCCCATGGCTATCAGAGGCGTCGATTTCAAGTGGTTCGTTCTCAAATCTCAAATTCCCTGCCTCCCTTTTAATCTGATTCACTGTGTCCCAATTGAGAATCTGTGTAACTGCCTCCTTGCAGGTACGACGGGTTCTTCTTGTCCATGCTCGCCACCAGTGTGTATCCTTTAACATCTCAGCTTCTGGGCTTTTCCCCCCAATTTTGTTTTCAATCATCATTCTGCATTCTCAGTTTCCCCATCGTTTTCTAGCTTAATCTGAACTTGTTTCGCGAGAAATTAAAAACATTTTTTTAAAAATAAGAAAAGTGAAATTTGTGCTCCCCAATGTGAGCAGTTGGGTGCATCAGTAATCAGTAGTGTAGTTGCCTCTGGCTCTATCTATTTATGAAATGTGTGTGCATGTGTTCTTTAACCCTTTGATTTTTAGAGTTATTGTGGCAATTAATTGGAAGAGGTACCATTCTTGTACATACCCTTTGCACATATGGATTGTGGTGGGTTCCTTTCCCTGGATTGATAATTGCTTTTCTGATCGCTGCTTCTTTTTTTTTTTTTTTTGTCCTATTTTCTTCATAAGATGAGGTTGCCTCACGAATGATCCCTTTTTCCTTTTTTTCTTACTGATGTTCAGGTTGACTACACTACTGTGTTCATTTTCCGGCTTTTGATGTTTGTTGATAATGGGCTTGCCGCCGGAATGGGTTTGTAAGGCCTTCCCTCCGTATACTTTTGTTGTTGTTGCTGATTATTTATGAAGATATTTGGATTGTTTCTTTAAAAATTTTCAAGTTGAATAAGGAGAATTTACATTATTGAATCATGAGTGTATACATTAGGGTAAGAAGCCCTGGTGAAATTAGTGTTGTAAGGTATGATGTTTGAGCGCTCTTGTATATTTTTTGTAATCTATATACTTGAATGTCAGCCATGTCTTAATGTGCAATGACCTCCATCCTTTAGCTAAGATTCTTTTACACACCATGATCATGGCTACAATTAATAGCACATTGATATTGTTGATGGAATCAATTTGCATGTAACTAATGTGATTGTGTTTACATAATGGCACTACTTTTTAACGCGAGAAATTTGTTGAGGCGGTCCGGTGAATTACTTGCCTGAATTACTCAGTGCCGCAATGCCCAGAACAGGTGGTATGGCTTAAGGTTAAAATGGCAGTATGGAAGAGAAGGAAGTGTATGGAAAATATAAATGGACTATGGTCAATATGGCCTATTGTTTTATGAAAAGATATTTATCAAGTGTGAAATTTAGAAAAACGAGGTTTCCGCTTTCTCGGGTTTGTTTGACTTTGTTTTACTTGGCTGTTGAGCAATGAAGTGCAAAATCATTTATGGTCATTTTGCTTTCCTGAATAGCTTCTTTGATTTCATAATATTTTGTATTGCATCAAACACATGAACTCAAATGATGTTTTAATTTGTCATATCCTAGTACTAATTCAGTCACACTTTTATTTCCCTGCTTTTATTCTTCTAGAGATTTTGGGTGGCAGCAGAGATATGCTCGTTTCTGTGGAAGAGTAGTAGTCCTTTCAATCCTTGTATTGCTTCTCTATCCATTTCTGTGGGCTTGGACTATAATTGGTACCCTGTGGTTCAGCAGTGCCAAGAACTGTGTATGTTCTACTTTTATTTAATGTCAATGCTACTCTTATAAACAAGCTTATGATGCATAATGCAAACAATTACCTGCAGTTACCTGAAGAGGGTCAGAAATGGGGCTTCCTCATCTGGTTACTTTTTAGCTACTGTGGACTTTTTTGCATTGCTTGCATGTCACTAGGGAAGGTTAGTGTTGCTCCATTGTTACTAGTCAGAAGTTTCTATGACTTGATTATATGCACAAATCTCCTTCGTTCTGCTTGTCAACTGTCATGGTGATTTGTTTCTGAACAACCTATCAATTGTGAATATCTGCAGAATACTATTCTACTTGATTGTTTCCTATCTAGGTAAGTGATGTTCTCATTTTGGTATGTTTAACTCTTTGCAGTGGTTGACACGAAGACAAGCGCACTTATTACGAGCGCAGCAGGGTATACCTGTATCTGAATTGGGGGTGAGTTTTACTGTCACTGTATCTTGTGACAGTGTTAGTTACATGCCTCATGGAAACTCCATCTCTTGGTAGCATGGTACTGCTGTTTGGCATCAAATAGGAGTATTTCTAAACAATTTTGTGAAAGACAAGGAAAAATATTTTCCTTGTTTTTTGCCATCTGCAAGGAAAGGAAGCAAGGGACAATATATTAAACCTTGAATTTGTAATTGTTGCCGTCAATATTTGTTAATGATCAGAATAACTTGTAATCTGAGATGGTTTTGAAGCTTGCTCATCAGTTGGTGCAGTCCTTTTTATAACTATACTATGATTATATTTTGCTTTGTTCTCATTTGATTTTATCTTAGTTTGAATTTTGGAACCATGTCAGAAATTTCATTTTATGAAGTCAAACTAATCTGGCAATTGTGAACACAGCAAATTGTCATGTTGGAGAGTGCTTGGTAACATGATCAATTCTTTTGCTTTATGCATTTTTTTCCTAGATTATATAATGAATTCTGCTTTCTGTTACTGTCAGCTTTATGGTTGGTTGTTCTGTTGGTTGTCCTTATATAACACTGTTCTGATGTACACTGTTACTGAGACGCAGTCCCATGTTCTGTGGTAGCAAAATTGCATCTGCATTTGTAACTCTTGCTCCCCTTTTGGGGCTGTTCCCAAACAAGGTGTATCCACTGGTATCATGAATCTAATGCAAACTAAATATCCTGTACCACTTATGTGGGATTCCTGAAAAAAGCTACAAAGGAAGTATTGTTGCCCAGCTTGTACAGCTGGGTTCTTGCTGGAGGCAATACCATTCCATCAGTCTAACGCTTCTCTTAATTTCAAAGATTTGCACATCTGGTTGAAGTATATAACTGTATTCATGTTCTTAGCAATCTAAATGTATAGTCCTTTTGTGTTTGAATATCCATACTTTAGAACTATTAGATGGTAACAATTTATGTTTTCGATTTGTTAGGTTCTGGTTGATATGATCCGGGTGCCTGATTGGGCCTTTGAAGCTGCAGGTCAAGAAACAAGGGGCCTGGCCCAAGATGCTGCTGCATATCATCCAGGACTCTACCTAACTCCAGCTCAGGTAGTTTTAGCTTATGTTTCTAGATATTTTGATTGCATATTAGAACTCATAGAAAGCAGCGATGCATGTTATTCTATGTCCAGAAGAGTCAAATTTATTGTTGCTTACAATAATCAATGAAATATATTGCTGATTTTCCCCATGTAAGTTATACCATTCTCTTATGTTTTTGGACAATGCTTCGATAATGATTGTTATGTCATACATTCATCTCTCATTTAAATTCCTTTTGTATATTTATTGTTAGTCTCACTGCTTTCTTGTCTTGGCTGGGTGCAGAGAGAAGCTGTTGAAGCTTTAATTCAGGAACTCCCAAAGTTCAGGTTAAAGGCTGTCCCTACTGATTGCAGCGAATGCCCCATCTGCTTAGAAGAGTTTTATGTTGGGAATGAGGTATACCGTTGTTTTTCCCTTATAAAAGGGTCCAACACAGCCACAGGTCATACTGTATGCTTTTTGCTATCTATTGCTGTCAAAACATGCTCTTATCCGATTATTTAAATATTTGATATACCCTTTTGTGTCACTGATTATATATCAATACATGGGATCATATGCAGTGGTTAAAAATATTTTTATGTTCCATCAATCACATTGCTTTAAATCCTGTGGGTTGTCATCTTGAAATTCTTTGTCTAACCTCACTAGTTCTTGAAGCCCTGCACTTTTAAGAAAGTTGAGATGCAATGCGTATCATAAAGAGAAATTGAAAATTAGTTTCTAACTTACTGTAATACAGGTCCGTGGCCTGCCTTGCGCTCACAATTTTCATGTTGCATGCATTGATGAGTGGCTGAGGCTGAATGTGAAATGTCCACGGTGCCGTTGCTCCGTATTTCCAAATCTTGATCTTAGTGCTCTGTCCAATCTTCGTCCCGATTCTGAACGATCTTCTGCCAGTGTTGTGACAACAACCAGATATGTGAGAGGCCAACCTTCTAGCCAAAGTTACCGGTTAAGATTACATGGTCTCCTCCGTCCAGTTCGTGCTGAAATTGCAGGGCCAGTTGCTGCCTCGGACAATGCCTTGGAAAGTGCTGGGAACGGTGTTGTATCCATCGTGACTCAAAATGCATCAAGTGGAGACCAGGTCTCAGTTGTTGAGTGTATGCCTGTCACTCATTCCTCTGCACAAAGTTAGACTGCCTTCAGCATTGTATCTGAACTTCTCTTATATATCTAACTCATTCTAGAGAAGTTGAAGGATGCGTATCCCATATCTAGCCACTGTGCAGAAAACGGCCCACATTGTAGCCAGAAATTTTCATGATTGATCCATGAAGAAATGGATCAATTTCTTTCCTGGGGCATCTTGGAGTGGTAGGACTTGGAAAATGAAAATATACCTCTTGCTTAACTAACGTAGATTAGGGCCGCAGATGTGTAGTTGTCTTTTCGTGTTTAATAAAATTGTAGACACAGCTTAAAATTCCAATTATATGTTGAATTTTGCTCCTGCCTTTTTCCTTAGTTCTTGAGGTAAGATTTTCTTTCCTTTTGCTTTTTGTTGGCAGCGGGGTGATGGATATCATCATAATAGAAATTGTATAGTATTTTGTTTTGTTGTTGGGGGGGGGGGTGGGGAGGGGGAATATGGTGCTATGTATCTTTATTTATTGTCATTTTTGTTGAATAAACTAGTAGGAACGAAATTCGGGTAAAACACTGTTGATTTCTTTTTGGTGAAGAGTGTGAGGTGGAATTTATTTGTTCAATTACTTTTCTTATAATAGATTTAGGACGTTGGTGTGACTGCTGGTGCTCTAAATAAGTGGGGAGGTGGGTGGGGGAGGCTGTGTCTAACTTTAGCGTTAGAAGTAAGCCGAAATGCAAGAGAGGCAAAGCGATTAGTGCCGAAATCAAACAAATCACAGAGGAAGATGTGGCGTACATGTAATTTCAAGTATTCTATGATTGTGACTCTAGTCTTAATATTTTTTTATTTCCCAAGTTTCTTGGATTCTGTCTCCTAACTCTGCTGCTATTTTCTTGGTGCATGGAAAATTTCCTTTGAATAATTGGGGTCATTTTCAGTACCTGCAATTCGTGGCTGGAAGTAACCTCTATCATCATCCATTATATCAGTTCTAGCCCATCCAATGAAGTGTGGTGACAAGGCACGTCCCATTATTTCGTCAAACATGTTAAGAAAAATGACTGGTAGAGATAGCGATCATGGTCCTAGCCACTCCAATTGATGAGATTTTGGCAATAGCTAGAAGACAAGTGAAATTGAGGAACGTAACATGTACACATGGCTAGAATTTTCATTGCCGACTTGGTTTTCGTATTCATGGATTACATCATGACAAGGACAGGAGGGAGAATCATTGTGAATTGTGTCACTGAAAAATATTGTCATTCAATTTCGTGTGCATGTCAAAATAATGATTATTTTACTGAAAATTTTAGGTTGCATAAACACTAATAAACCAATTACTTTTTTACTATTTTTAGGTGCTATGAAAGGTATTTTTAGCACCGAAAGGTAATTTTTTTAAAAATTATGGTTATGAGTTTAATTATTATGTACTGACAGTATAAAATAGTTTTATACTATCAATCAATAGAAATATTGAAAAGTGAGAAATTATAATGAATCCCTCATTATAATAGGTGGTTATTTGTATTAGTTGACATTTTTTACTATTTCTATTGACTAACAGTGTATTATTTTATACGGTTAGTGCATTTAAATTAAATTATATAATTATATCTTCTTAAAAGTTCTTCTAATATTCTTTTTAATATTTAATAAAGAAGTATTAAGTAAAAAGTAAGCACAATCATATCTTAATAACTTTAATTTTTATTTACTGTTAATATAAATTTTTTTTACATAATCAATCAATAATGTATTACTACATTATTATAAGTATTTATTTTTAAAATGATTTCTTCAAAATGTCAAACATATAACTAATCTCTATTTTAATAATATAAAAATATTTAAGAATTTAATTTAAATGCACTAACAGTATAAAATAGTTTTACATTGTCAGCCAATAGAAATAGTGGAAAGTGCCAACTCATACAAATAATCACCGATTATAATGAGAGACTCACTATGATTTCTCACTTTCCCCTATTTTTATTAGTTGACAGTATAAAACTATTTTACATTGTCAGTGCATACCAATTAAACTCAATATTTAATACTACTTTTATTTAATAATTAAAATTACTTGAAAGATTGACCAGAAATATTTAAAAACATCAATTTAAATTAAGCATCTGTGTGGTACATTTTGTTTATAATTTTATTCATCATTTCTTCATAAAAATCTATTAACATATGCCACCGTCGCCCTATTAATACTATCAATTTTCTTTGTGGATAATTGTTAATAATATTACTTTTTAACACAAAAAAATATTCAGTGGATTAAAACGGAAGAAAATGGACAAGAGAACAGCTAGGCTTCACAGCAAATGCAAGGCCACTGACCACCTGGCCGCACGAGGCACCCATAGCATGATTGAAGTGATTATCTTTGAAAAATACGGGCTTTTTTTTCAAAAAAAATTGTTTTATTCAATTTTAGATTATAAGCTATTTTAAATTAAAAAAAAAAACTAATTCAAACACTGCTACAGATAAGATTACTCAAAATATAATACCTATTTTCAGACAGTGTGCTATCCTCTACGTTTTCTATTCCCCTTCAATTTAAATTCTCATCTCGTTGCTTCCATTAGAACTTATACAAAAGCACTAATGAATTGTTTGGAAAATTTTGGAATTAAATTTATTTAAAAAATTAAATTTAATTTCTTAATTTAAAATTAATGACATAAAATTAAAATTTAAAGAGAATTTACTTTTATAAAAATATTTAAAAATAAAATAAATTAAAATATGCCTTTTTATAATTTTTAATTTGATAAATTTAATATTACAAATTAATATATAAAAATACTCTTAATCTTATTAATGAATAATTGAGTTATTAAAATATAATATTTTATTAATAAAAAAATAAAATAATTAAAATAAAAATTTAATTTATTTTCATACATATTTAAAATAATATAATTAAATTTATTTAAATATAAAAATTCAAATTATAATATAATTGAATTCACTTATAAATTCAATCCTATTTCTTCCTTCATTATCTACAAAAATTATTAAAAAAAGCTAAACTGTAGAATTACGAAATATTCACAATTACAAGATCTTTCAGAGAGAGAGAGAAAAGAGAAGAGGAGGGGGGAAGAGAGTGGGGAAGTTTGTGTGCGCGTGTTCGAGACAAACAAAACACTAAACTTATCACCTGGAGCAGGAAGGAGGCACAGCATGTTCTATCCTTATTCTTCATTTCATTGATTGTGCTTTTATTATTCAGAGTTTGACTCTGAAGATGGTGGCGGCGCGTGGCATCTCCGGTGCCCAACTCCAACCCTCCACAATCCCAATTCCAAAGAAGCTCATCCCAATCCCAACCACAATCGGTTTCGTTCAATCTCAAAGCATCAGAACGAAACGCAACCTCTGTTGTCGTTGCCGTCCCTCTTCCACTTCCGTCGACGACTGGGATTGGAATCGATGGACCCGCCATTTCTCCCAAATTGAACACGACGAAAGCTTCGCTTCTCTTCTTCAGGTACCTTATCATAGTATTTTCATTTTTCATAAAACTTTAATATTAATATTCCTTTCTTGTTTGAATTAAAGGCCATTATTTTGTTTGAGTTATTATTGAAGATGTTACTTTGTGGTTTGTGTGGATTCTTCTATGGCTGCCGTGTCAGTTTCAACTGGAGGATGCAATTGAGAGGGAAGACTTTCGAGAAGCGGCGAGGGTGAAGAGGGCCATAACAGAGGCAACATCCGAGGACACCATTGCTGAAATCATGTCTCACTTGAAGGTTCACATTACATCTGGTTTTGTTTTTTTGTGTGCAAACCCAGCTTTCATTCTCATTGTGTATGTCTTGGTTAGTAATCTCGTGGTTTTGTTTGTTTTTTTGCAGAATGCCATCAATGAGGAGCGCTACCATGATGCTTCAAGATTATGCAGATACACTGGAAGTGGGCTGGTACATTTTCCTTTAGTTGCTAGTTCTTCCTTGCCGTTGTTTAAAAACGTTACTCTTGTACCTTTTGATTCTAATAACTATTGAGCTTCTTTTTATGGTGCGTTTGGATAAGCTATGACGAAGAATACTTTTAAGACAAAAAGTTAAAACGGTAACAGCTTTGTTTCTAGAAAAGAAGCACCAAGCTGATTATTTTCTGATTTTTGCATTTTTTTGAAAAGCTTATTGCAAGAAGCTACACAAACTGACTACTTTCCTTACAAGATAGTATAAACTAACGCACCCGTAATTTGTTGTCAAATCCCATTTCTTTCTTCTAGCATAATTTGTTGTCAAATACCATTTCTTTCTACTAGCACAATTTGTTGTCAAAAACCGTTGCATCAATAACATTCACTCACTCAATCACAATAAATAATGGTGCAGCTCAAAACACCGCATGATCTTCCTAACTTACTAGTAAGAAGGGATGGAGTGGATGGAGGACGGGAGTAACAAGTTTGTTTGTGAAAAATTTTGGGAATAGAGTGGACTGTACAGCTGGAACACCCTCTCATCCAAATCAAAGATTCCCAGTTAATATGGGACATGTCATCATGTGCTTGCATCAATCCCATCAGGTTGGAAAGAGTAGTCCATCGACACCAAGGAATGGAGAAACTGGGTTCTGAAAACCACTCGAGGTAGAGGAGAGCCTACTCCTCAAAGCGATGTTGATAAGAGGGAGAGCCTCCACTTTGAACGGGAGCTCTGTCTTACCCTCAGCCATATGGAAGTCATTCTTGTGCACCAAAGTGTGTTTTATTGAAGTAATGTAGTTGTCTAGAAAGATACACACTAGAATATATTAGGGTTATTAGTCTTATTATATAGTGGGCATGGACTTATACTAGTACACAAGTACTTGACCTAATTAATAGTGTAAATAGGATCATTAGGTTAATATTTTGTTTCCCATCAATTATATATGCAGCATTACAATCGACAGCTTCCTTCTCGCTTTTCTACTATATCTACTTAAGCCCTGCAATTTATAAAATGCAGATGGCCCCTGTTTGGAGAATTAGCTTTTAAATGTTATAAATGTAGTGATGCTTAAGCATTGATTATGGTACTAGTGACATCAGATATGCTTTTGTGAATAACATTCCGTTCATGTCTATTAACCATTTTTACCATTATGTGCAGGTGGGTTGGTGGGTAGGCTACTCAAGAGATTCAGATGACCCCTTTGGTAGAATAATACATATAAGTCCTGGTATGGGTAGATTTGTTGGCAGGAGTTACAGTCCAAGGTATGATATTTCTAGTTTCTATTTTGTCCTCTGGTAATTGGGGAGCTCTGTTCATTTCTGTTTTCTACAGACAGTTGATCACAGCATCTCCTGGGACTCCAATATTTGAAATTTATGTGGCAAAAGATGCTGCCGACACATATCATATGCAGGTATTATTCAAATTTTCCAACTAAATGATGCTTGTTTGTTTTTGACTTACCAATACACTAGGGAAGAAACAGTCTTCCAATTTCAAATAGAATTTCATGGGCCATGGAATGATTTTTGGTTTTTTCTCAAATCTGAAAGATCTTTTTATTTATGGCCAACTTATTTATCAAAATGAATTTTGGGGGTTGCTAATGCAAATATTCATTATTCGGTAAGTAAAGTAGTAGACTGAATGTAGAATTAATTATGGGACATCATTTTTTGAGGAAGAAATTGGGCTTTGTTTCAAGCTTATGTTTTTCTGTTGGCATGCCTTTACTGAGAGTATCTTGTATTTGGTATCTTACTGCTTCTGTATCATTTCTTTACTACAACATGTGTAATACATTGGTCATATATTTTAACACTTAACAGGTAGTGTACTTACGACGGACCAAAGGTAATTCAATGAGTAACCCTCCATCTACGCCTGCTGAAAGTCCATCCAAACCTGAGGTAGAGAATGCATCTTCAGTTGAGATGCAGGAAGATGAAGAGAAGGTTGAGATAAATAATGAGAAAAACAGGAATATCGAGGGAGCAACTGAAGAAGGCATTAAAAATGTAATGAATTTTCTTAAAGATAAAATTCCAGGATTGAAAGTGAAAGTTATGAATGTTAATGTAGAAGAGGTAGGGGCAGAGGGTAATGATTCAATTAAGCAATTTATGCAGGAAGGTGGTAATAAAACAAGCTCCAGTGAGAATCCTGGAGAGGAAGTTGATAATCTCGATGAACCTGATGACATCACTTTAGAAGCAGATAGTGATGCCTCAGACAAAAAGGATTTGGATATGAAACTTTTTATTGGTGGAGTTGTACACAATAACGACGACACTCCTGTCAAGGATGAATACATGCGTCTTCCAGCGGAAATAAAAAATATGGAAAGAGACTCTTTTGTCCTGCATATTCCTACGAGAAATCTTGATCATCATGCTAGAGAACAGAAAGTGCCCAATTACAAAGTGGCAGCTCTAGCAGCACAAGGAGTCTCAGAGCTTATGCCTTCTGATGTTGCCAAGGCATTTTGGGCTTCTGACAAAGTCTCTTCCAAGGTGAGATTGAGATAAGAGACGTTCAATCATCATTCAAAATATAATTTTGTATTTATTTGGTTTTTCTGATAAGTCATATGAATAAAACTTAATAGGAATTAGGAAATACCTACTATGATGATTTTATTAGTGATAAAATCAAGTTAACTATTTTTGAGTGAATTACTGTAGTCTCTCCTCATGTTTATGAAACCTATGTGAACATCTCTAGTTTCAAGAATTGCATTGGGCAATATTAAATTTTCATCTTAATACCCCATGGAAAAGTCAATTACATGGTAAGTCTTTGTATAACATGAAAATAGGGGGTGCTCTGTAAGTTTCCTAAATCTACTGATTGTCTTTATTGATTTTTATTTCATTTACTTTAGATAGATAGAATGTATAAGTTGTAGTTCATTATTTATTTTTCCTGTAGAGTTATGTAATTATGTTTCAGAATTTCTAATATTTATACCCTGGCTATCATTGCCAATTGCCAGTGTACAACATGATTTTTGTTTCTTCAAACTGATGGGGTTGGTAGTATTATCTTGAAGGAGGCTGTTCCATACATATTCGGCTAAAATTACTCAAAAAAAGATGAGATAATGTTTTATTCCCCTGGGCCCTTGCAAAATTTGTTGCTTCCAGCTGCAATATTATGCTGTTCTTGAAAATGAACTGACCAATGCTTCGCTTGACTTAGGTTTCAAAAAGCGTGCGTGAAATTGTCAAACTTGCTATCAATCAAGCACAGAAAAGAAGTAGATTATCTGAGTATACATCGTTCAGTCGGATTACCACATCAAGAGGGGATTTAGATCCTTTTGATGGTGAGGTTGCTTATCCTTGTGTGAATTATGCTTCTCTGGAATTTGTGCAAAGAACAGCTTGAACAATGAAATTTGCTGGTTGAAATGTAGGTGTCTATGTTGGTGCATTTGGGCCTTATGGCACTGAAGTAGTTCAATTGAAGCGCAAATTTGGACACTGGCATGGTGTGGACAATGAAAACAATCCTTCAGATATGGAGTTCTTTGAATATGTAGAAGCAGTGAAGTTGACTGGTGATCTTAATGTTCCTGCTGGCCAGGTTTATGCATTTTGAATATCTTGGTCCTTGTTGTCATATCACAAACTTTTATTTTGTTTATGCACATTAGGGAAGCTTAAGTTTAATTTTTGGTATTCAGGTGACATTCCGTGCTAAAATTGGGAGAGGCAATCGCAGCACCAACCATGGGTTGTACCCCAATGAATTAGGAGTGGTAATTGCACTCTACAATTGGATGTTTCTGTGTGTCTGTGTGTGCATGCTCATGTCCGTGTGTGTATGCTTATTGGCAAATCTTACACTAAGCGATCATGGTAAATCTGTTGTCAAACATTTTTTAATGGTACAATCTCATCCCGTTGTCTCTCTTAACTATACACAGATGATTGGCTTTGAGAGGCTTTCCCACATCCCTGCCCCTACCCCTCCAACCCCCCAAAGCATTTTTCTTTTCTTGGCTTACTTCGTTCTTTTTTTCCCCCTTTGTGTTGTTGAGTTGCATCATTTTGGTCACTTTGGGCTGTTCTGGACATAAGCAAACTTGATCTTAAATACTGCACTCTTCTATGAACAGGAGGCAAGTTATAAAGGCCAAGGGAGAATAGCAGATTTTGGTTTCCAAAATCCGAAATGGGTTGATGGAGAATTACTCATACTTAATGGCAAGGTAAGATAGTTGTTTAGTTTTGTTGTGGTTCTTTTCTTTTTATTCCTCCTTCTAGTGTACAAATATGTTTAGTGGTCTGTACTACTGGATCTGTTGTTCTGTTTTTGTTGCAATTTCTTTTGACAATTTTCCATTCTCCTTTTGTCATATGTAGGGCTTTGGACCGCATACCAAAGGTGCAGATCTCGGCTTCCTTTATGTTGTGGCTGAGCAAAGTTTTATTGTGCTATTCAACCGGTTGAAACTACGAGAGTGAGCCATAGTTCCCTAATCCAGTGAAATTTCTTTCTTCTATGAAATTGGGTGAGCATCAAGGACTGACACTGGCAAGAGAATCTTATTTATGAAATTTTTGAGAGAGATAGTTTTACCAACATGCAGGCGCTTGTAATTTTGTTTTTCTTCCTCCTAGCCTCTCTATCCTTTCACGAGTTCAAAATTCTTTTTTTCTTTCTTCCATTCTCTTTTCCTATCATCTTGTGTATACCCACTTTCCTGACTAACAAATTTGTGTTACATTCTTTCCTCTGCAAAGACATGAAATAATAGTAAAAGTTATATGCTTCTTATGCCCTCTTCTAGAGGAAAGAATATGGTTATGGTTATAGTATCGTCAGCTCATATAGTGCCTCAAGATAAGTTTGGAAGAAAGATGCTTTTCATTGGCCATTGTAGGTAGATTCCTGCATAAACCTATACCTGCTTTTGGTGGTGGGAATAGAGATAAAAGATGTCTTGTGAGAAGTAAGAGAAGCTTATTCGTTTAGCTGGTTGCTTACCATGGTTGAGTTGTTTTATTTAAATGAATAACATTAAAACGCGTTGGAACCTTTCCAATAGAAGTTTGGTTAGAGTCTGAAGGAACTTGTGCCTTTATTACACTTTGACATAGCCCGCTTATGAAAGAAATCTGACGACTTTCCTACATTATAAAAGCTTGTTGGGATTTAGACTGGACCCACTTGGATTTTGCTCAATCATGTTTTCTTTAAATCATCTTGTCCGATCTTAGCTGTCAAAGAATCATGGACTCAACAAACAAACTATTTAGTGACACGGCGTAACTGCATGTTGTGCAAATTTCGAGCAGTCACACTCAGTTCCCCATTATTCTTAACTGTTAATTCATTAATCCTTGTTTGGCCGCACTTTATTTTCCTGGAGGAATTATTTTAAATTGCCGGTACGGTTTTGTGGTGTTGAATGGAACACGGGATTACGAGTCCTAAGAACTTACGGGTGTTTGGTAAAGGATAAAATTCTCATGTTTTGTACAATTTTTAAAAAAGTATTTTCAGAAATTTTATATTTTCGGGATTGATTTATGAGTAAGATTTTTTTCAAAATATTCTCATCTCATATATATAATTATAATATTCTTATAGGATGAGAATATTTTTTCTTGTAAAAAAATTAAATTAGCCCTATCGTTACTTATTATTGGTTAGTCTCTGTTGGATTGCCGAGGGTATTTTTTGAAAATTTGAAAAACACAAATCTAAAAAAATATTAGAAAATAATATTCCCAGAAAAATTCAAATCTCCTATCAATTACGTTTAAAACTAAGAGTATTGAAAAAGAAAAGGTATTATTAAGGCATCGATGTCATGCTTAAATGAGCAAGTGCGACACCGGCGTCACAATCATTGTGGTCTCAAACTTCATTTTTTATTGGTTTTTATTCTTTGACTCACAATTATAGCATTAGTATATAAGGGTATAAATGTATTACTTTATCTATAGGGTTGGAATCTCCGTTGCCAATTGCGGCAGTTCCTTGTTCAGTGGTGCAGTGACAATTTGAAAGAGCGATCGAACTCTTCTATGGGGGTTAAAGGTCAACACTTGGTTCTAGTTCTTGGCTAGAAATCCTTGTTAATATTTAAAACCATATGTTACTTTATCTAAATTTGACTTGTTTGCTTGCATTTTGGCATTTATGTCTTCACCAGAGTTTCAGTCAAATATTATTACATTGTTGATAACGCAATTTTTTTGGTGTAATTTCGTTTTCCTTTTTATATATTAAAAAATAACAAAATGATTTTCCTATTAAATAATTTTCTTACACACAAAGTAAACACATCTCTTTGCTTGCTAAGTCAATTTACTTTTCACTTACGACTAGTGGGCTTGTCAATCATACATATGTTTTGGGCCAATCGGCCTAAATAAGATCCATTTTTCACCAGATATAACTGGAAATGCTGGCCATCACATTCAATGGTAGCATGCACTAACTTTATAAAATCAATCTTTATGATATTCCTCAGAAGTGGGGAGATGTTCTAAGTTTAGTTTCAATATGCTCATACTAAAAGTTTAGTCTACTCCTAGCTTAAAGACTGATCAGTTAGACCTAATACTTGGCCAGTCGGACCCCCAAAACTTTGTTTGAAACATGTATAGATACAGATTAAGAGTGCAAACACCCGGAATTGAATCATCTCATCCTCAGTAAAAAAGAGATAGGGTTTTAGGAAAGAAAATGACTACCCCTCATCGTGTTAAGAAAATTGCTCAAGTGAGGTTACTAACGTAGGTTTCATAACATATAGGCAGGTCAATTTGAAAACACATTCGCTATAGATCAACTTTATTCGTTGCTTTACAGGAGAAATATATTTTACAATTTTAATCTAGTGATTCTTTTTCAAACTGCGTGATTTTTTATAATTAGTTAAAAGCGCAAAATCAGTAACTTGCAGACAACAAATTCAAGGTTAATTTTTTATTGAAGAACAATCTGTTTCTGGAAAAGATATTAAACACATTATTATAAGAGAGTGTATAATGTAAGCCTAGCTTTACAAGTTACATTACATATGACAAACAAAAACCAGTTACGAACAAAAATTAATAATGATGCTCCTTTACTTAAGGAAGCTTAAGCTAAAGACGGTAAGCTACCAGAAGCGCAAGTATGACTCTGAAGTTAACACGAGAATCTGGACGTAACACTTCACTCAGAGTGGAGTTTTGAATCCCATGCGGAACCCAAACCTTTTTCCTACCTGCACTCCAAGAATCAAAACCATGGGCTTTCCCGGACGAAGCCCACGTGGCACGATCCTACACTGAAAAACACGCAAGCCAGTAAAATCCCTAGTTCCCACTTTTTCTCTTTCAACTTTCTCTCCCGTTTTCCCCCCACCCAAACACCCTCTTTATTCCTCTTTTCCCCGCTTTTAAAACCCGCCGAGGCCACGTAATTCGATTCCACGGAAAACGCAGTGCGCTCTGCCGAAAAAATTTAAAAATAAAAAAGCAATGAAAAAATCGGCGTCGAGGGACTCCGAGTCGTCGACTCAGTTCGACTCGCCGCTCCGATACCGATCATCTCCTCTCTCCGATGGCGGCGACCCGCACGAGTCGGAGTCTCCGCCTCTCCGGTTTCACTCGCCGGAAAACTCGCCGGGAAATCAGCACCGGGACAACTCCAAGGCCATCGTGGTCGTCGGGAGTCCCGCGCAGCGCTCTCCCCTTCCGTCGTCTCCCCTGCCTGATTCCGATCGCCGGGGCGCTGCTCCGGAGAATGCGCCGCCGGTGGTGGTGATTAACCGCGCCGTGAGGGAGGAGCCACCACCGAATGCGACGAATCTGGACCCCGCCGCCCACGACGGAGCACGCCGAGAAGATGGCGGCCGGGGAAGAGGGAGGATGCCGCCGCCACAGCCGCCTAATCGTCCGGCGGAGATGGCCAGAAAGGCGGCGCTAGGGTTCCGGTTGAGCGAGGTGGTGCTGTGCCTGATTTCGTTTTCGGTTATGGCCGCCGATAAAACTCAAGGTTGGAGTGGTGACTCCTTTGATCGCTACAAGGAATACAGGTTTTTTTTTTTTATTTTTCCTCTCCCTTTTATTGGATTCGAAATGTTAGCTTATGATATTTTCATTTTTTGCATTTTAAGTTTTGAGGTTAATTTTGATTCAATATTAATATTTTATATTTTTATTTAATTATATGTCATCTTATGTGAGGTTTTTGAAGCAGTAGAATGAGAACCAAACATCTTTATTTTTAATTATAATATGAATTTAATTTAAATCTATCGACAATAGTAAAATAGCTTTACATCACAATCAATGTAAATTGGAAAGCCAACTCATCCAAATAACCACCCATTATAATGAGGGCCATGTGAATTTTCACTTTCCTTATTTCTATTTATTGGACAAAGATAAAACTATTTTACATCACAAGATATCAATTAAACTCTTATAATATATAATTAAATATCTATTAAACATATATTTAAATTAACACTATATTAAAATTAAATTATAATTGAATTGCAATTATTTTATTTTTAATGGAACGAAGTTATTATATTTGCTTTACTGGAAGAAAAATGTGTACCTTTTTCAGCTCAATATCAATGGTCATAATTTCGTTGAAATGTCGCTGAATCAGATAGTACTATGGTTTGAATTGCTTGGGAAGCTACACTTGATTGCAATGTTGAATTTGGAAATTCTGTGCCGTAATTAATGCTACTTTTTGTAGTTTTGTCTTTTCGGTTTTTATTGTTTTCCCAAATTATTCTCTGTCCTAGTGGGGATTTTTAATTGATGGTAAAGTTCATCGATGTGGCAGGTATTGTTTATCAGTAAACGTTATAGCTTTTGTGTACGCGGGGCTTCAAGCATGTGATCTGGCTTTCCAATTAGCCACGGGGAGACGCATGTTCGCTCAGCACATGCGCTCTCGCTTTGATTTCTTCATGGATCAGGCAAGTCAGAGGAATCTATTCAATTTATGAGTTTTATTTCAATTTATGCTCTTACCTTAAAACCTTTGACTTTTTTATTATAATGACTTAATAATTAACAGGCTCTATATCGGTATTCATTTCCTTGATTGAATGTGAATCTTAACTAATTTGCCCGGTAGTGAATTAGTATAAGTATAATACATCAAGTGAAGTTTTGGGTTTGAATCTTATATATGTCAATGTTGTAAAAGTTTTTATCTGATAATGAGTCAACCCAATTTGTATCAAATTATGCATGTCATTTAAAACCCAAAAAAATAAAACGCCTTACGTTCTGGTATGTGGACTTTGTTTGGCACTAGAGAAAGAGCAAGGTCTTTAGTTGTGGAAAACTTGACATTTTTTCGGTGACGAATTGAATGACAGGTGCTGGCATATCTTCTGATATCTGCATCATCATCTGCAGCTACCCGGGTTGACGACTGGCAATCAAACTGGGGAAAAGATGAGTTCACAGAGATGGCGAGTGCTTCAGTTGGATTGTCCTTCCTTGCTTTTATTGCCTTTGCCATTAGCTCACTCATCTCCGGTTACAACCTCTGCACTCTCTACCCTTAGCAACCAACATTTTTAACCTCATACATACAAGTTGTCTGTCTATATGAGTCCTTTTTTCTTCTGATGTGAGTTAATGCATTCAAGAAAATGTCAATGCCCGTGATTTTTTTTTACACTGTACAGACAGGCTTGTATACATTCACTTGCACGGTATTGTTCATCTTACTTACAATAGGCCGGGTGGAGAGAGAGAATTTTTTATTACTTTAAATTAAAATACCATTTTTAATTTCAACATCTTGTCATGAAAATCGTTTTGCACACAACAGATGCCGTTGTTATTACTAATTAGGGGTACTGCAAAATCCATAAATGTGATCAGAGAGATTTTTTTTTTCCCCTTTGTCCATTTGCACCGGGAATCCACAAATAAAGCAAACACGAACGAAAAGCATTGCTAAACGACTCTCTAATTGGTATGCGATTATTTTTAACGGTTTCAATTTGATTTTAATTTTAGGAGTTAAAAAAGAAAATTGACTTGAGTCTTGACTGACTTCAGGCCTATTTGATGGCCTCTAAGCAGAGGTAAAGTGTGTTTATGAGTTTGAGATTTTAGAGGGGGAGAGATGGAGGGAAAGGGTTTAAAAAGTAAAATAGAGTCATAATTATTTTTTAAATCCTTTCTTTCTATCCTTTTTCTTCCAAAATTTCAACTCACAAACACACCCTTAGATTTATATTCCTTTGGTACCGAATGGTTACACTGCTACGAGGTTAACAATTCTGTCTCTTATTCATCAAGACATGTTCACTAATTGTCTCATGTACCTAGATTCATTAATAAGTCATCTCCGCCAGACTCTGTCTGGTCTCCCGGACCCGAAACTTTATAGCCTAGAACAAGAATATTGCCAAATTCCTCATTTGAATAATAATTTTTCTTCCCTCTATAATGCCGTCCACTGTCCTTCCGTACTCAATCCTCCTTTGTACATGCTTCTAAAATAGACATCACCATGGCATCATTCACCTCTATTCTAACATTCGCTCAAACAACACGTAGTGCCCCAATAGAACAACCATATTAACAAACCCGTGAATAATGGATGTCCAAGAAATCATATCTTATCATATATTTTTGCCCAAATCCCCAAAATCTTGAAGACATATGGAACAATGCTAGGATATAGATATTCAACTTAAAACCAAACATGATGATTCAGTGGTGGAGCTGATGCGTTAATTTCAAACGGCCCCAAATTGAGTATAGAGGAATGATATCGTCAAGTTGGGTATGAGATGTTTTAAATACTTTAAAAAATTTACATTCTTCTCTGAATTCCTTATCCAAACCAGCCCCATGAGAATTTCAAATGATAATTCGAAGAGCACTAAGAGTTAAACATATATTGAACTGTGATGTTAAAATATGCTATCCAGAGATTCTCATATATATTTCTAAAGTATTATAATCAATGGCTAAGACTTAATTTAATTTTTGTCGTTTAATATTTTGAATTTAATCCCATGACATACATGATTTATAATTTCCACATATTATATTTTTAATAGATCATTTGTGTTTTTTATTGCTCAACATAGATTATGTGTTAATAGTACATGAGAATTTTCTCAATGCGATGAGATGCCATATTAGTATATCCCACATGAGCTACTTTGGGTTATGGATTACACTCTTTCGTAGGCCTTGAAATTGGACAATAGGAGTATATGGAACAAGCCCGCTCCAACTAATTGGGCCTATCCCCCGTATCTCGCTGCGATTATTCAACAAGTCATTTTGGTGTGATTAATGGTGAAAAATATTCTAACAAAAAAACCTGGTCAAATATTTTGGTGTTGTGCAGGAGGTCTTGTTATGTACTGCCACGTAATAAAAATGATTGTATAGATTTGATTATTTATTTTATAATTTTAATTAATCAGTTAGTCATCAGTGTTAAGATCAAGGCAGAAAATACATATATGAAATATTCATAAAAATCTTCCACTAATAGAAGAAGGAGTAAGTTCTACATATTGTTTCACACTAATGACCACAGCTATAAACTTGTCAGAGGGAAATATATATATAAGAAAATTATACACTTCAGTATTATAGCTCTTGCATCCAAAAGGCCATTCAAAACATTGAGAATGAACCAGCAGTTTGGTAAACGTTGATGTAGAGTGTTCATGCCTCAAGCCAACAACCATACGTTTTTCTTTCTTTGCCAGTCCATCCTTGCCGGAACCTTGTGGGGTTTTGCCCTCTACGAGACAGGCCAATCCACATGGCACAAGCCGATGATAAGTAACAAGTGCTTGTAAATCAAAGACAACTGAAAAACAAAAGGACAAACGCACTATAAATGCATTGCTATTTTTACGTATATTATCATCCTACATCTGGACACCGCACTCCACAAATTTGTTCCAACGCAAAAAAAAGCATAGCATTTCAGAATTTGTGTTCTTTTTACTTTGATTTCATAATTTGAGAATTTTATCGTGACTGGCAGTGACAAACTTTATCTGGAATTCATGTTTGATAAAACTGTCACTTCAGAAATGGGATTTTAATAATGAAGCTTAATAATAAAAACAATTGATTAAATATTCAAAATTATTACACCTATGTACTCAAATAACTTGAATTAAAATAAGTCATTAGTATTTAATATAATAAGTAAATTATATCAATATTAAATACGATTAAATATAATAAGATTATTTACGTAGTGTTATATTAAAATTAAATATAATAACATACTGGTGAATCTGTAGATCAATTGGCAGGGAGCTGTTTTAACTTAGTGCGTGTTTGGTTCAACTTTTGTAGAATTGATTCTAGATAGAATTGATTTTGTTGGAATTGATTTTGTTAGAACTGATTTTGAGGTAAAGTGATTTATGTTTGGTAGTTCATTCAAAAGTGATTCTGATAGAAAGTAAAAAATTTTCACTTTTTTCAGAACCAATTTTAGAGGTCAGAATTGATTCTGGGAGTATACAACTAAACAATACAAAAATTGGCCAGAATCAATTCTCACCCCTTAGAATTGATTTTGGAAGGTTGCAACGTGCAATCAAACACACTTAATCAAAGGTCTCAGATTCGACTTGTAGATACACACTTGTGTTAAAACTTGGAAAGAAGAGCTTTATCATCCAAATAGTCTTACTTGACTCAAGCAGGATTGCCTCTACTAAGAGGATACATGTGGTTTTGATTAAAAAAAAGTACTTAACATAATTTCTAAATATATTTGTGTTTCATCACTCGTAAACTTTGAATTGATGAGGGGTTCACGCGGTAGCATTTAAGGGGCCATGTTAATGTAATAGTACAATTCTTGTGTTGACCGCAATTCCCCAATAGACATCTCAAGTTCATTTGATGAACCCAACACTGTCATCTGTGAACTACATTATCTTTTTCGCATGAAATTGAAACTTTGAAGCTATCATCTTGTTTTCTAAGATTTTTTTTGAGCCAACAAATAAATTCGACAAGACTTTGCTTATCGATCTTAATTTGGCGAGTAGAAGCAACTTCTCTTGTGAGTTCTCAAAGTAAAGAGTGTAAATGTCGATAAAATAGGAAGTGAACAATGCTCAAATGAATTACTAAAGTAAATAACACAATTTTTATTGCAATGTAAATGGAATTACAAATGAATGTATGTAAACATGCTTGAAACAATAGCCGGGTGAATTCAATTCAAAGATAGTGCACTGAATTTTTATGCTATGGAGGTGTTAGATATGTTATTTCTTTCGTTTTTTGTTTTCTTTTATCTCTGATTGGTTCTTCTTTTGTATTGCTTCTTACCTGTTTGGGTGAGTCGTGAACTTCTTACCAAGTATCGAAAAAAAATTAGAACATTAATCCTAAAAAAATGAATAAGAAGGAAGAGGTATAGAAGAATTACTCAATGGACTCTAAACCCTCAATCATCATGGTGACTTTGAAGATGTATGCGAGTGTGTATGAGTGAAAATTCCAACCTTTTTGGATTTCTACATGTTGGATAAAATCAGGGAATGTAAAGACAAAGAATAGTTGGTTGGCAAAACTGACATTGGACCTAAAGTGATTCAAGACTTATTCAATTGCTCTGGTGATATTTTGATGCCCACCTAAGTTGTTTCAGACTTTTTCAAGAGGTTGTCAGCATTTTGCCCACATCGAACCATTCGTAAATATGGATCAAATTGATCCTAGTTTTCTTGGTTTGGTGGAGGTGGTATGTTTGCCATTTGTGCATTTATTTGGGTTATTTGGGTTCTCATCTAAGTTAATAACTTCTAGTATTCGGCCTACTTGTCTAGCTAGTTGCTCATATTAAGCATTATTGGTTTCGATCAATAGGTTAAGGACAATAGCCATTTGTTGAGCCAACAAGTACGCCAAATAATGGCTCGTCAATTTGTTGGCAAAACACAGCCAAAGACTTGATTGTATTCGCAGGGGATCCTCTTGAAAGGTTACACAACATGTCAGGAAGGATAGGCCCTGCATTCAGCTATCACGTGACACTTAGGGGATTTGTTGAGGCAATACTGCCCATCTTCTCTATATTCATTGGGCCAACATGGCCCCCCAACAATTGGGGATACATGGCAAACTGTAGTAAGATTGATGTGTTGGTATAAAGAATTATTTTAAAGAATGTTGGGGACTTTCCCAATATTGGTTTGATTCGACACTAGGGGTTTGCACCTTGGGGTGTATGCCCTGGAAAAAGGACATACGGAGGCCATGTAATCGTGATAGAATTATTCGTGACACTTGTCCTTGGTGGAATTGTGTTGTTTTCAATGTTTTGATTCACATGAGCCAACACAGGCTCCATAGTGCGAGCATTATTATTCTCGACTTTGTTTGGGCCTTCCTCAGAGGATGGTAAAGATGCCCTTGACATGTTGAATACCATACTTTTGCTGCATAATTGCATGTGTCAAATGGGACAAAAGTATGTTTTTTAACTGACATTACTCTTTTTCTTTTTACTTGGTCCCATCGGACATGTCAATTTACTTTCTAAGATTTTTGTTTAGCCAACAAATAAAATCGATAAGACTTGCTTCTTGATCTCAATTTAGGAAGTAAAAGCAACTCCTCTTGTGAGTTAATGCTCAATAGAATTACTCAAGTAAACAACTCAATTTTTATTGCAATGTAAATTGAATTACAAATGAATGTATGTAAACATACTTGAAACAAAAGAACAATAATCCTAAAGAAATGATTAAGAAGGTAGAAGTCAAAAAGTATAGAAGCATGTATGATACACATGCTTGAAACGATAGAACACTAATCCTCAAATGAATTATTGAATTAGCAACATAATTTTTATTGCAGTGTAAATGGAATTATAAATGAGTAATTCTTTGCCTTGAAAACTCACAAGAGGCGTCATTTCTACTCTCCAAATTGAGATCGAGAAGCAAAGTCTTATCGATTTTGTTCGTTGGCTCGACAAAAATCGTGTAAGCCACATCTTTTTATATAAAAATTTTATATAATTTCATCATATGTAAATTTTTATTCTTAATTAGATTATGTTGTGAGATGCAATTAAAATCTATCTAATTAATGAATGATAAAACATTATATATACTTGATAAAATCATGTGAAATTTCATTAAAAAAAAGTCATGTAAAATTTTCATAGCCTCAATTCTATTGCTCTTCTATATATGTAGTACACCCGTGAATGTTAATACGCACAAAATCTAGGCCATCCAATTCTTATCAATATGAAATCTTCTCTGGCAGGTTCACTTTACAGATTTCAGTCTTTCTCGTCATGAGTTTATTCTCATTAATTATATTTAGCATATCTCAACCATGTTTCATACTTTCGATTCTTGTTTAATTATGCTTATGTTTTTAACTGCAAGCCAACTAACTAAGCACGATTAAGTACGGATAAGGGATATATTCTGTACCACTAAACCCCCTTAAATTATTGATTATTTGTTGCCAAACATGTTAAGACACATGACGTTTTATCCAAGATTCCTATTTACTACCCACTCCTGCATGTGCTGCCATTTAATTAATTAATTGAGATAACTTTATTATTAGTTCTAGAACTAATGTGAAAATATTATGTTATAAGCAAAAGAAAACATAAATTTTATTATAATAATATTCTCATGCTAATTAAAAATACGAAAAGATCCCATTAAAATAACAAAATCAACAACAGTCATCAAGTATCGTTTATTTGAAGAAATACAGAAATAGACCCTTTGATAAAGAGTTGTCACCTACTCCAAGTTACTTGTGAATGTGTGATTATTGACCAAATTCGTTCTGTCTTGACGGGAAAAAAATTACCCAAGTACATTACTATATTATATTCTTAGTATACTATTGATACCATTATGGCTATAGCACTAGTGTTAGCTTTCATAGGTTACTTTGGATAATCTTGAGACAAACCCAACTTAACTAATTGTATTGATTGTACTTTTTAGTAAACCCACACTCTACCTCTAATCAATCATAATTATAATAAAGTGGGACTCAAACCGATAAATTAAACTTATTAATGAAATGAATTTTATCTATAGAGATTGATAAACTGAAAAATACCTTGTGTTTAAGATCAAATCAGATCCATAAATTACCTCATAAATTACAGCATGTGGTGGATGAATTGATATTATCACCTTAGCAATCGTGAGTATGTGTTAGTTGGTACTTGGAACTCCCCCTATCCTCCAACCTCATCAAGGTATCAGATCCTAAAAATATTTCTTCGATAAAAGCATTAACGTAAATTAAATAATTTCATACTCAATTACTGATAAACTAGAACTGCAATAATGATAGGTTGATAGTAATACATGAACTGTAAATAGAAAAATAAAAGAAATATCAAAGGGAACAGCGGATACGGATATGGATTACGTGATATTAGAGGCACCCCACGAGATAGATGCGAATCCAGCGAAGACGTGTGAACTGCTATGGTTGCCGGTTCCGAAGGACGCATCACTATTCGAGCTGTGACCTTCGCCAGCCATGCAAACATGCTGGCGCCTTTGTCTACGTAGGGTCACACTTGCCCTTCAATTCGCCGAGTGGCGTTTTCAATAAGAATTAAGAATTGAGAATGAGGATAATTTGATATTATTGTACGGGATGGGGTGTAATTTTGGATTAATATTTTCTTTTAACAAAAGTACCAAACTTATTCAGATGCAAGATCTCGAACCAACCACTCAAGAATACAATTAGGTGCTAGTTCTATCCATTCTCTTGAACCCAATATTTTTGCACATCGGTAAAATTAATATTTTTAACAAATTAATTTCCATGTGTTGTTAATATAAAAGATTTTTAAATTATTATTTGATTATTTATTATCATGTCACTAAAAATATTTAATTTTTATAATAGTTATATAAAAAATTATACATATAATAAAAAAATCGGCTGATAAGATAAAAAACTTTATACTAATAATATATTTAAATTAGAGTCCAAAATATGTTGAATTGAAAATTATATATTAAAATAAATTAAATTAAATCAAACAATTATATGTAGGCACATTTGTTTTAGTGGTAATATGAGTTAAATGTAAATTTGACCAGGGTAACTGAGTTTTTCTTCGGAAAAAATGACCTTGAGAAGCACAGTTGTACATATTTTGTAGAAAAAAGTACATCCAAAATAAGTACTTAATCATCTTGAAAACTAAAATAAACAAATTAGAGGTAAAGCTGAAAATAAATACTGAATAAAGATTAAAAAAAAAAAAAAACAAAGGCCGCAAATTTATGAGAAAGCTAAGGGTAGTGTTATCATAATAAACTATAGTTTAAGTAATACGTCTCTTAATTTCTATGTCCAAAGAGTTATTTATTTTGAATAAAAAATTAATTATTGCTCACCTATTTAGAGTAGGTTTGTTTCAATTTTTTTAATAAAAAATTTATTACATTTAATTGAAAAATTATTTTTTATTAAATTTATTTATTTTAATTTTTATTTAAAATTTAAAATGAAAATTTTATTTATAATTTTAAGTAAAAAATAAAATAAATAGTTTTACAAAAAAAATTAAAAAAAAAGGTCAAAAAACAAACGTATCCGTATATTTTATTCTTTCTAACCCTAGCAAGAGCATTCTTAATGAAGGGTATCATTGAAAACAGCTAAGGGAAAGGAAGGCGACCGTATACGGAAGAGGACCATAACCATACGGCTTGTCCGACACAGCGAACGTGTGGCCCACACGAATTCTGCTGACGTGGTCTTTTGGGTTTTGTGTTGGTGGATTTATATTATGAAAAATGGTAGAAAATCAGAATTTTTTTAAAAAATTTATTGTCAAAATAATTTATTATTACTTATTTTTAGTTAAATAAGTAGATTTTATCATTTTACATTATTTAATTATCACCGTAATTTTTGTTAAATATTTTAATTATAATTTTCTACAGTATAGCATTGCTCTTATTTATATTATAATATTATTATACCCACCAAAAAAATATTATGATATTATTATTATAGTTGTTAAGCCCAAACGTTTTTACCGTATCTTAACTTGACAAAAATACCCTTAGCTGGTGGCAAGTGGCAACCAATTATTAGGGCATTCGTGTGGGACGAGAAATAATTGGGTTTGCCAGATCTGGAAGCAACGTTGGGTTCGGCAGCGTCCGCTATCACGGGCACACATTATGCCATATCATTGAAGCTTTATGATGGTCAAAGTGAAGACACCTAGACAAGGTTATTGGTTTAGAGTTTTTCTCTCCCTACGATTGTAACGTTGAGCTGAACCAACACTGCCAAAAACCCGCTCCTCTCCCAGCACAAACAAAAATAGTTAACCCCAAAAATTATTTTCCTTTTTATTTTTTTCCCCCATTTCAAATTTTGTATACATCACCTATGTGTACTTAGGCTTGAGACGTGTATTAGTCTCGCTGATAGTCTGATACAACTTGAATGTGTGACGTCACATTTAACAAGCGTACCTTTTATGTATTTGATTAGGGGATTGTATAGCACATAGTTTATTGAACAAGTTAAAAATGTGACACCGCATTTAGCAATTCATCACGTGAACAAGATTATCAAGCTTTCAAAAACTTAATTATTGTATTAACGGACAAGGTTAATGTGAATTATTTTTCATCAGCTAGACTGGAAAGTGTTCACTGTAAAAATCTAAAATAAGAACAAGTTGGTCAATAAACAAAATAGGGTATTAATAAAGAAAAAAGAAATTACTTTTATTTTTTTTATAGTTTTAACTAATAACTAATACATGTAATATTAATTTGAAAAGAAATAATTACATTATTAGTTATTAACTTAAATAAAATATTTACATAATTGTTAAAAAAAATTAAAAGAAAGAAGAACTATATCAGTTTTTTATGTCATAAACAAAAATATTTTTTATCTAATAATTTTTAATTTTTTCTCTATCAGTTTTTTACGAGAATTTGTTAATATAATTTATAGAAAGTAAAAATATTTAACAATTGAAAAGTCTTAAAACATTTGAGCTGTTTTAAATAATTAAAATGACTTCAAAATAAGTGTTTTGAAAATCAATTCTAAAAAAAAAAATGGAAGTTTTATATTAAAAAAAGTAATATTTTTAAGTATTTAATGACATTAAATGCATTAAAAACTTAAATACCTTTCACTTATTATTTTTAGCAAAATCTTAAAAATAGTAAGTTTAACATTCATGGCCTGACATTTTTACTAAGATTACAATTTAAAAAAAAAAAATCCAGCAGAAGTAAAGATGCGGTGCGGAATCGCCGGTGTTGCACAGTGTAACTTCCACGTAGGAAGAAGGATCACGGAGGTGGCTGAAGGAAATGATGGAGGTAGCGTCAGTTGAGGATAATATAGAAGTAATGATACTATCATTTTAAATTTATTATTAAATTTTAGAATAAATATTTATTTGGATTTTTAATAAAAATTTTAGAAAATAAATTAATTCATTAAAATTTGAAAGTTTATAATCATTTAAAAAAATATATTAATACCTCTATATAAAATTTATTAAGTTAAAAAATCTATATAAATTCTATAAGAAAGGATGAATATAGTATACTCTATTTTTTAAATAATAAAAAATTAATTTTAAATTTTTAAATATTAAAAAACTAAAATAAGTATTTACGCTAAATTTTATATGATAAGATCTCGAAGAATTTAAAATATAATTTATAATTATAATATATAAATATTATAAAATCATTAATTGATATATTATCGTGTGTTAAATTAATTATAAATACAAATTTGTACTATAATTTTTCAATATTAGTGGCAAACATGGGGTTGAAAATGGAAAGAAAAAGGTGAGGGCAGGAGTCACAATCAACAGGACCCGGGTTGTCTCCTCACAACCATAACTCTGCACGTTACGAACGTAGATAGCAGTGTCACTGTAACTGCACAGACACACAGAAAGAGAAAGAGAGACACAGAGCAGACATGAGGCACCTCTTCCCCCATTCCCTTTCACTCCTCGCCACAAACACAAATACAAGTACACCCTCTCCTCTATTCTCCTTCTCCTTCTTCTTCTTCTTCTTCTTCTTCTCTTACAAAACCCCCTCAACCCTCACCTTTCCCTCGTTCCTCTAGCTACTGCCTATATATGCTTCCTTTCTCTTCCTTGTCTTTGTTTTCAGTTCCTTAGGTTTTTGGGATTCGATTTTTTTAAGAAAAGGAGGCCAAATTTATGTTCTCTTCTTTCTTTTTCCCACTAAGCCTTGGGTGATGTCGGTAGATCAACCAAAGTGATTATGGGTTCGGTGCTTTGCTTTACAAAGGAATAAGTACAATACAAATAACATAAGAGAAGGACGAGGTTGTTTGATGGTGGTTCCTTCTCTTGTTTTCTCCTTTTTTTCAAACACATAACTAATGAGAAATGTTCAAAATGTAGTTAGCTCAGCAACTAGACTAAAACTTTTGTCTTCTTTTATTTTTTTATTTTTTTTTTTTGGGAGATCTGCATTGGGTTCAAGGATCTTTAGTGGGGTTGAAGAAATTTTGATGATTGTGACGAGACTTTAACTCAGAGCCATGAAGAACTTCTACTGGTTCAAAGAAATTTCGAACAACGTGAAGTCAGGGAGGAGGCTCTCACTAGGGGAATACAAGAGAGCGGTGTCATGGTCCAAGTATATTGTGTCCTCGGGTGCTGCCATAAAGGGGGAAGGAGAAGGGGAATGGAGTGCTGATCTGTCCCAGTTATTCATTGGGTCCAAATTCGCTTCGGGTAGGCATAGCAGGATCTATAGAGGCATCTACAAGCATATGGATGTGGCAATCAAGCTTGTAAGTCAGCCAGAGGAGGATGAGGACTTGGCTGTTTTGCTTGAGAAACAGTTCACTTCCGAGGTTGCTTTGCTGTTCCGGTTGCGCCATCCAAATATCATTACTGTAAGGCTCTGTTTCTTCTTCAACCATCTCTATTTTTGCATGAAAATGTTCTGACTTTGGTCCTTAGTCTTAATGTTCATTTTTCATGTATTCATTTTAGCACCACCCTTTAAGTGTTTCTTACTTTTTAGTTGAACGGGCAGCATTCTTAGGCCATCTTGCTGTCACTTTGTACCCCTTTGGTGCTGCTATATTATTTTGCTTTATTAACTAGGTAGTTTTGCACAATGAATCAATTATAAGCAAAAAGGAGTCGTGCAGTATAGATGAATTTAATGCATTTGCATTACTGCTGTTATTCCGAAATAGATTAGTTGGAAAAGGGATGCGAGAAACACGTGCTTACAGAATTACAATTCCTAGCTTGTGTTTGTCCATTCTAATTGCGTGAAACTGAGGAAGAGAGCTGATATTCATCTTTGATTTATGCCGCTATCTCCTCATGCATAGTGCTAATTTGTTGTGGATGTTGTTCCTGATCAAGTTAGCACTGAGCGAGAGGTGTTGCAGTTGGTGAAATCATTCTCTTAAAATTTGTTGATGTGGCAGTATGGCCTATTACATGAGTGCTACTGATAGCAGTTAATGCTGAGACTAGAGTTGCCTTTTAAAAGAGTAGAGAATGCTTTATGGGTATAAAATTTGCAATTTCTGAAAAATAAAGAAGAAAAATGCTACATAGTCAATATTTGTTGCCAGAATTTGTTTCTCATAATAATGTGAAATACTTATTTTATCGAATCACTATCCTTATTTTTTGTCAAAAATTCTGATAATTTTTGCTGGCTATGTAGTATTGCTCAAGAAAGAAATGAAGCATTTTCCCGCTGCTATTGACTTTGTATTTGCCCTGCAGTTTGTTGGAGCTTGCAAGAAACCTCCTGTCTTTTGTATAATTACTGAATATTTGGCTGGGGGCTCATTGAGAAAATACCTGCAACAGCAAGGGCCACATTCACTTCCTCTCGAGCTTGTTCTGAAATTAGCCTTAGACATTGCCCGTGGAATGCAATACCTTCATTCTCAGGGTATACTTCACAGGGATCTCAAATCAGAAAATCTGCTTTTGGGGGAAGATATGTGCCTAAAAGTAGCAGACTTTGGGATCTCATGCTTAGAATCCCAGGTTGGTAGTGCAAAAGGATTCACAGGAACTTACCGTTGGATGGCACCCGAAATGATCAAAGAGAAGCATCATACCAAGAAAGTAGATGTCTATAGTTTCGCCATCGTTCTCTGGGAGCTTTTAACAGGACTGACACCATTTGAAAACATGACACCAGAACAAGCAGCATTTGCAGTGACCCACAAGGTATTATTGCATTATAATTTACTTAATCCCATGGAACATGTTCTTAATTGTGAACGAATTTGAAGTGTAGCAATTGCATGGATATGTCAAATAATCAATTCACATACTTACCTTATAAAAACTATGTGAGCTGTTATGTAAAATTATGAATATGCTTGGACTAGAAACAAGCCAAAATCAGTCATATGCATAGTGACTTTGCCAGGCGGATAAAGGTATTGAAATGCAAACTAAATTTTATGTATAACATTGTATGCATACATGTTTGCATGTTCAGTTCTATTATTACCTACCGTAATTTGAATAGGTTCTTTTGACGATGGCTAATGTGCCCCGTGTCCTGCTCAAACGTGTGGGCATCGTAGTTAACTATCATTCATATGATAATAGTATGATCTTTACAGAGCATGTGTTATCCTTTCTTATCAAAACAAGACACCTCATCAACAATATATTTCACCAACGGTAGGCCTCCTCTAGGTCTTACACGACATCCAGATGATTCTTAAGCTTTTACAACATTCAAGATTCGGTATCTGCTGCACATATTCATCAAAGTCAATGATTGCTTCCACCACTGCCTTCTCCTCCACATGCCCTGAACATCAGAACCATTTACCAAAATCAAGTTATAGATGCGAGAATATATACCAAGGTTTTCATGCACATGCTGCAATACCCTAGAATATAGTTTGGGTCGCTCTGTAAAATATTAAATAACTGAAGACGGGTTATGTTGCTACTTTCACATAGGACTAGTGATGCTTGGGCATTACATCGCATAAGTTTTGGAAATGCATCATATATTAATTAATTTTGCTAGCTCTCACCTTGATTGTATTTGAAAAATATATTATAGTAGGGATTGTTCAATGCATGTTCTTTTTGTCCAATTTCTAGTGTAACTCAATTAGATGGATTTTGTTGCAGAATGCAAGGCCTCCGTTACCATGTGACTGTCCATGGGCATTTAGTCGTCTAATCAACAGATGCTGGTCAAGCAATCCAGATAAACGGCCACATTTTGATGAGATAGTCTCCATTTTGGAGAGCTATACCGAATCACTTGAGCAGGATCCGGAATTTTTCACCGCCTACAAACCACGTTCAAGTAATATAATTCTGAGGTGCTTACCTAAATGTAACGCTCGCCATGTATCTGCATCTTGCAAAGCTTAGGATCCTCCTTTCAATTTTGTGATGATGACATGGTGAATTGTATTATACCCAGTCCCCGGAACCAAAAAATATGTTCAATTAATAAATGCAATGCTCTTCAAGTTTCAATGATTTATTTATTTATTTGTTTTAAAAGAACGTTGCCGGTGTCGGATCGTCAACCATTGATGACTATTGAGTACGGAGTGCACGTAATTTCCGTTGGCGATGTGATGGAAATTGAAAAAGGAAAAAGCTGTGCATTGAAATAAGTGAGAAAAATACATTAGCGATAGCTATACTATGAGAGCACAAGCGACATTGTAAAGAAAAGAAGTGGCGAAAGATAAACTCGCGAGTTATAGCGTGTTTGATGTTGTTTGGATTTTAGGTTGACATTATTAGAATTAATTTTGCGATAAAATGATTTATATTTGATAGTTCTTCTAAAAGTGATTTTAATAAAAAATAAAAAAAAATTATTTCTCTCAAAATCAATTTTAAAGGTTAGAATTGATTCTAGGAATATACAATCAAACAACTCAAAAAATTGCAAGAACCGATTCTTGCCCAGTAAAATCGATGTTGGAAGCACTTAACTTGCAACCGAACCTAGGCTTAATCTTCAATTTAGTTCTTGGTTTTTTTTACGTGAGTTATTTTTATTTTTGGTTTTATGAAATTAATAAATTAGTCTTTTATTTTGTAAAATATCAATTATGTTAGTCTCTTCCTTAATTGTGTTAATCCACTATCACTATTATGCTAACATGTCACATCAAGTGATATGTGATACCTATTTTGTTGTTGAACTCAAAACTAAAAAATATGAGAATAAGAAAGAAGTAAATGAAATGAATGCGGAATACTTGAATTTTAAAGTAAATTTCTTTCGAGCTTTACAAAGATTCATACCAACAGCTGTTTGTAGTTAAACTCAAAATTTGAAAACATGAGGATAAGAAAGAAGTGAACGAAATTAACTCGAAACTTGGAAATACCTTGGATTTTGAAGTAAATTTCTTTCAAACTTTATAAAAATTCAAACCATAATTTTAAAGTTTTCGAATTCCTAGTTCAAGGACGAAACAAGTGACACATGGCATTAACTCATGGGAGACTAATTTAACAATTTTTTTAAGTCGAGAATGAAAGTGACTCATGCGTGAAAAATCAAGAACTAAACTAAATATTAATTCATGGTATTCCAACTTATTCCCCCCTTCAAATTGTGCTATATATTTTGCCTTGGTTTGATGTTATCATGACTTTTTGAGTATTATTGAGCTATTTGAATTTTCTAAAAGCTGTTCTTAGAATCCCATAGCAGTACTGTTTAATAAAATAATATAAATATTATTTTCAATAAACAGAAGCTATAAAAGAAATATTTGGCAAAGCTGCTCTTAAAATTTAAAATAATTATAATGGATATAATACTAAAAAAATAATTTTTACTCTTAATATCATTAAAGAGAGTAAAGTTATATTATTTTTTAGATTTTAAATAGTACAAGATAGTTCTAAAAAGTACTCCATGACAGCTCTGAGAGAACCCCTTGACTTTTTGGTTTACCAAACAAAAAAAAAATTGGCTTATACTTTTTATAAATTAAAATACCCCTTCAGATAGTACTATCCAAACTAGGCTTTCATCAAGTGTTATATGTATTTACGAGATGGCTTATTGTGATTAATTTTCATGCACTGTAAAAGGGCTTTATACTATTATTTAATTAAATATTTTTATTTGTATAAGGCTTTTAAGGTAGTAATGTTTGAGTCAAATAATTTTGCTAATATGATAATACATGATTGAATACTTGTGTAAAATTTTTCTACATTGATAGTATATATAAACTAAACCCTAGCTTATCTGGGGATAATTATATTCTAATTTGACCGTTATTTCGAATGTACTCTAAAGCTTTATAACAAGTAATAATAATTTCTCCATTTCATAGTTAATGCTTATGTTCTTATCCTATGGCAAAGTAGAAAGATTAATTGGCATAGAAATAAAATAGTTGGCTAATTGTATATTATTAAAGTGCTGATAGCATGATATACTCTGTAACTCTGATGTTATGTTATGATAAATAAATTAAACTGGTAAATTCAATTATTCAGTGACAGTTTGGCCTAGTAGGTATTTCATTCTGGAATTTTTTTGTTTGGAGGATGATTTCTAACAAACCTTCATCATGATTATGAATGTAAGGAACAAGAACTTGAATTTTGGTGTCCCATGGACAAAATGAAATAAAGAGTGAATCAAGAAGCTTGGACCTTTATGATACAGCTCGCACATTTCAAGTCACCGACGGACAATGGAGAAATGTTTTGGTCCTAATACTAGTAATGAAACGGTACTTCACCTCTCTGCTAAGGCAAGTGGGGCATTGTTTTTAATATGTCTCTCTTTCGTAGAAACTTCCTTAAGAAGATTATGAGTAATTGAGTATTGATTTACACTTTGCAGTGCAATGATCACTGCCAAAAATGAGAGGACATTTGTTGTTCTATTATCAGCCTAATCTCTGGACAATGTATCAATTATTCGTCCAGAAGTGTAAAGTCTTAAGCTCAATCGCCTGAATGATTAAAGAAAATATCTTATAAAGTAGTAATGCTTAAATTAAGGTTACTGTAGCCTTTTAATGCTCCACGCTCATAATTCGGACTATAATTGACTTGTTTAGTTCTATTTTTATAGAATTGATTATAAATAAAATTGGATTTGATAAAAAATAAAAAATTTTCACCTCTTCTTAAATCAATTATATAGGAAAGAATTTATTTTGATTTCTAGAAACTAAACAACATAAAAAAATTGACAATTTTAATTTTAGAGGATCAAAATCAATTCTAACCCTCCATGTCGTGTATCCAAACATGGTATGGGTAGTTACATTAATTCTGTCCGCGACTGCTTGCAGGAAAGCCAGTTATTGGCTTCACAGATCTCGCCGAATGTACTACCCTTTCCTTATCCACAAATTAGTATGGAGAGCACACACATTAACAAACACGTTAACTGAACTTAGCTTGATTTATGAATTTTTTTTTTTTGGGTAAAATCTCGTTATAGTCCTCGAAAAAGTTGTGGGATATTAATTTGGCCCTTGAAAGAATTATAATATCAATTTGGTTATTAAAAGAGTTATGATATCAATTTGATCGTTGAAAAATTAAAATTTTATTTCAAATTAATTCAAAAGATTAAAAAAGTTTGGATTGATTTGAAATGAATTTTAATTTTTTGATAATCAAATTAATATTACAAATCTTTGAAGGTCCAAATTAATATCTCACAACTTTTTCAAGTATTAAATTAATGTCACAAATTTTTTGAGGACTAAACTAATGCCTTATAACTTTTTTAAGAACCAATTTAGAATTTTATTTTTTTAATTTATTTTATGAGTATATTGACCTATTGGTTAAGGAATTGAAAAAAAAAAAAGATAATGAGTTTTCAATAAAAATTAAATAAATTTTAACCTATTGACTAATATTAAGTACTTTGAAAAAAAAAAAAACACTACTTTTAAGTCACTTGGTAAATAAAAAATCTTGTTTCATGTGTATTATCGCAAGCTTGACTCGAGTTTCACTTGCTGAGGAGTTTTACAACGCTCACAACAAAGCTGATTTTTACTACATTCAATTATTGAAAAACTATACGCTAATTTTTAAAAAATTCAGTTTGTTGATTGAAGAGCTGAAAGTTGCATCTGTGTTTTTGTGTACTTATTTATTGGAGTTTTTTTTTTTATCTGACTTATTTATTGGAGAACTATATATTAATTTTTCAGGAATTTAATTTATTTATTAAAAAAATAAATATAAAAATAAAAAAATAGAATACACAGCTTTTAATTCTATAATAAATAAACTTAATTTTTCAAAATTAACTCTCAATTACTGCATGGACCGAAAACCAACTTTAACGTCATGCCCCAAATTGTTTCGTGACTTGTGAGCATCGTAAAACACTCCTTACTTTCTTGTTTCAACGAAAAGAATGAACGAACACATTAAGCATCACATAAATAAAATTCATAATGGAGGAGGATTAAATTAGCGACTTAGACCTTGCTTACCCAAAAAAAATAAAATAAAAATAAAATAAAAATAGCGACTCAGACCTCTCCTCGCTAGAACCGCTATTGCACCTGAATGTGAGGGGCAGTATCGTCCATAGACAAACGAAAATACCAGACGCCACGTGTCATTCTAGCAAAGATTCGACTACGAGAGAAAAACTGACAAGGATGATGGGTAGTTAGAGGTTGCGCGCGGTTGGTTTGGGAAGAACTAGGCTGCCCCTTCCTTCTTCCCTCCATTTTTCTCCTTCCCTGACATCCCATTCCAACTCTGCAAAACCAAAAACCTTTTCTCTTTACACCATTTTTTAGTTAATCCTTGTTATTCCGCATTTTGCCTCCAACCCTTCTGTTCTCGTCAACTCTCTCTCATTCACATACATATATTTCATTCTAACTGAAAAGAAAAAGGTAGAATTTTTTCTTGACTCTTCCTTCATATCCACATTCACATCACTGCCTTGGTTTGGTGCACATTTGTTTAAGGTATTGCTTCTCCATTCCCCTTTACCTTCTTGTTTGAATCCATTGTCTTCTATGCCTCCCAATCCCAACAAGGGGAATGGATCAAATGGAACATGTACATTCGCTTCATAGCGGTTTTCTGGCATTGTTTTTATTTTACTTTATTTTTTTTTTTTTTTGGTTATGAGTATGTCTTAATTGTATGAGTTATTTCTAACCTTTTTTTGGGAGAACCATATCAATTGAGTATCCGGTCATTATCCCCTATGTATGGGAGGGTAATGAGAAAGCCAAATATGAAAGCATTTTATTTGAACTCTACCAAATTGGAATTATGGTTTATGGCTTCAGTTTTATGGTTGTGCTTCGAACTCATCTTGACGTCTTCGTTAATTGAATAGCATAATGAACAGATGAACATATTGCGCCACCTCTCTAATGTTGTCGATTGGATTTCCTTTCACCATTTTTTAACCGGGCTTCAAGTGGATTCTTATTGCTTTGCATGGCTTACAATTTCCTTGTAACGCGTGCTCTTTATTGACGAATATTTATTATGTACGTTATCTAGATTTCATATTGTTTGTCCCGGTGATTCTGATTCACAGAGAACTGAAGATGCCAGCAATTGTTGCAACTGGAGATCATGATCAAGGGAAAGTGCACGAAATGAATAGGATTGGGAAGCCTTCACCGTCTAAGAAAGCCATAATTTCAACCAAGTCCCCAAGGAGTCCCCTGAGTCCGCAAAGACGCCGAAATTCCGGTCCAAAATTTCCTGTCGATGAGGTGGTTGACACCTCCACTGAAAATGTCTGGGACATGCAAAGCTCTGATCGCTCACCCTCAATAAGAAGCTTTGGATCTTATGGTGATGAGCCTAGAATCGATTCAGAATTGCAGCATCTAGTTGGAGGAAAGGTGAGGAAGGTGGAGAAAAAGACAGAAGGAAAGGGTTCTAGCAGTGAAGCATCTTCTAGAATGGGTAGTCCATCCAATTCTGTTCTTCCAAAAAAACCAGACAAAGCATCAAACTCACAGTTGGGCCCTGAAACACTGCCAAAGTCTTCATCCAAGGGAAGAACCCCTCCTGCAAAACCTCCTGTTGATCGGAAGAATGAGACTCCTTTGAGAAAACAAACTAGCTTGAACAAATCAAAGCCTTCTTCTCTTGGTAGATCAAGTTCGCAGAATCGGGGCGGGAATTCGCCTCGATCAGCATTGGATAAGCCCGAGGTGGGACCGATTTTGTTAAAGCAAGCAAGGGACCTGATGTCATCAGGAGTTAACCCGCAGAAGGCTCTTGAATCAGCTCTTCAAGCAATGAAATTGTTTGAGAAGGCTGCTAATGGGAAGAGGAGTTTGGAGTTGGTTATGTGTTTACATGTTACAGCAGCAATATATTGCTGCTTGGGCCAATATAATAAGGCAATTCCAATCATTGAGCGATCAATTGAGATTCCTGTTATTCAGGAAGGCCTACAGCATGCCCTTGCTAAATTTGCGGGTTACATGCAAATGGGAGACACATATGCTTTGCTAGGCCAGCTTGAGAATTCAATAATGTGCTACATTGCAGGGCTTGAACTGCAGAAGCAGTTTTTGGGAGAAACAGATCCAAGAGTTGGTGAAACAAGTAGGTATGTTGCTGAAGCCAATGTTCAAGCTTTTCAATTGGATGAGGCAGAGAGGATGTGCCAAATGGCTCTTGACATTCATAGAGCAAATGGTTCACCACTATCTCTTGAAGAGGCAGCTGATAGGAGGCTTATGGGGCTTATATGTGAAACAAAGGGAAATCATGAAGCAGCACTGGAGCATCTTGTAGTGGCTAGCTTGGCAATGGTAGCAAATGGACAAGAAGTAGAAGTGGCATCTGTTGATTGCAGCATTGGGGACACATTCTTGTCCCTGGCTCGGTATGATGAGGCCGTCATGGCGTATCAGAAAGCGCTGAAGATTTTCAAGGCCAACAAAGGAGAGAATCATCCTGCTGTGGGATCAGTCTATGTGCGTTTGGCTGAGTTGTATAATAGGGCATGGAAGCTAAGGGAATCAAAATCATTTTGCGAGAGTGCGCTTAGAATCTATGAGAATACCATGCCTGGTGTCCCCCCTGAGGAGATTGCTAGTGGACTTACAAATGTTTCAGCTATCTACGAGTCAATGAATGAGCTTGAAGAGGCGCTCAAGCTGCTGCACAAGGCGCTTGTGATACTTAATGATGCCCCTTGTCAGCAAAGAACAATTGCAGGAATTGAAGCTCAGATTGGGGTCATGAACTACGTGTTGGGAAACTACACTGAATCCTACAATGCTTTGAAGAATGCTATCTCGAAGCTTCGTGCCACTGGAGACAAGAAATCAGCCTACTTTGGCATTGCTCTTAATCAAATGGGACTTGCTTGTGTGCAGCGTTATGCCTTAAGTGAGGCGGCGGAATTATTTGAAGAAGCAAGGATTGTTCTGGAACAGGAGCATGGACCATACCACCCTGAAACGCTTGGGGTATATAGCAATCTTGCCGGAACGTATGATGCAATTGGCAGGTATAATATCCACCCTTTGTGTTACTTTTTCTTGGTTATTCCCTCTTCTGTTTGCAAATTTTCTTGCACTACTAGATCATTTGCAGCACTTTCGAATTACTGTGGCATTTTGTTAATCATGCTAGTATGTTGTTTATGATGTTGTGTATTACTAGGTCACATAGTCAAGTCATGCCACTAATATTGATAATAAGAATGATTCCTATGATTTGGTTTTGTAGTGTGAAAGTAGTCTTCTAAATTTGAGATTGCATACTTTTCCCTTAACTTTTGTATGGAAGAAAATTGCTGAATTAAGAAAGATTACTAAAGGGGGCAACTTTTTAAACCTTTGCAACTATTTTAAATATAAGATGTTTTTCTCTTTCATGACAAGAACATTGTTGTTAAATATGAATTGGAAGAGTGACGTGCTATTGTGATTGGGACATGATATGGAATCTATTGCTTTTTTATGACTTATGGGATCTCTTAGATTATGTTACCTAGGAAATGGTTTTGTGAAAGTTATTTTCCTCATGCGCTTTGATGTTCTATTTCAGGGTGGATGATGCAATTGACATTCTGGACTACATTGTGGAGATGAGGGAGGAAAAGCTCGGGACAGCAAATCCTGATGTTGTTGATGAGAAGAGAAGGTTGGACGAGCTGCTGAAGGAAACAGGCAGGGTTCGGGTCAGAAAAGCAAGGCCACTTGAGAAGCTTCTTGATGGCAATGTTCGTACCATAAACGACCTTTTCATGAATGCTTGATGAGGATATGGCTACTAGCTAGGACTGATGAAAAATCTCGATGCTTTGCACGAGCTCTAGAAATGGGACAAAACAAAACAAAACAATGTCAGATTACTTTATAATACTATATAGTTTAATTGATTTTTAAATAAATCTTGATGTTTTAAACCTTCATAGTTGAGTGTAGACTTGTAAAATTTTTTTAGATAAATTGTTGCTTGCAAATATAATATCGTTCAGACCGTGCTAACTATTGTTAAACTACACAGATAGAACTACATTATTTCATGAGTTTAATTAATATGTATTAACAGTGTAAAATAGTTTTATACTGTTAATCAATAGAAATAGGGGAAAGTGAGAAATCATGATGAGACGCTCATTATAATATATGGTTATTTGTAGGAGTTGGTACTTTCCACTATTTTTATTGACTAATAATATAAAATTATTTTGCATTATCAGTGTATTTAAATTAAATTCTTACTTCATAGTGCTTAGTTACTTTAAGTAGTTTCGCATTTATTTCTTTTAAAAAAGTTTTGAGTATGGATTTTGTAAATGGAGAAAAAATAATAGTTAAATAATTTTATTTTATAGTGAGTCAATCTGACTCAAATCAAATAAATTAAAATCCAGTAAATTTTTTAGACAAAAAAAAAGTGTTATTTTTAAAACTCAAATTTTCTTCTAATTTATTCAAATTTTTAAATATATATTATTGTAATTTATAAGAGTCTCCAGCCTAGCAAATTTTTATTTAATGCTAGTATAAAAAAATTTATATTATTATTTAATTATATATATATTGTCTCATATCAAAATGGATTTCTCTTTTTTAACTTATTGTAGACATCCAATAAAAAATAAAGATATAAAATGGTAGATCTATCACTTTTTTTTTCAACATTCACTATCTCATATTTTTCTCCCTCATTATATATTTACAATAAATCTAAAAAAAAGTATAAATAATATTTTTCATAAGAATTATTCCAATCTATCCTTATCAGCAACATTGGCAATCATATGTTTCCTCGACGTGATTGGCAAGAATTGGTGGCAGAGGGAAAATTTTTGCATGCTTTTGAAACACTACGTAAAATTTTGTTCATCTCACTATTGCATTTTTTTTTTTGGGTATAATTAGTGATGGATCCCATTATTTATTTATTTTTATTAGTTATATTTTTCAATTTACAAATAAATATAAAACAATGAATATATAAGTGGAGTGAATAACATGTAATAAATGGAGTGGGCACAATCTTGGTTTGTATTTTAGGAGCTACTAACCAAAACTTGATTAGTGTTATCTATAATTCTATATATATGTAAATTATTTGGATAATATATTGCGTGGTCTAATTCAATCTATGGACCCAATCAAAGAAGGCCTTCTTTTGCATCCGAACAAGCAAACACTGCAGGAAAGCAGAAATAAGAAAAAAAAAAGGAAGACCTTCTTATAACATTACACCTCAACAAAAGTATAGAAAAATAGCAGAGTCTAGTCAATAAAATCTGATTTAGCAATAGAGTTTTGAGATGAAAATAATTCAGTCTCTAGTAGAGATGAAAAATGCAAATTAGAGACCAAGTAGTATATTAAAGATTTAGCGATGAAATTAGTGATGAAATTTTTCCGTCTCTAAAATATATTTTCTCCAAACGGTCAAATAAAAGTCAAAGTGATTTAGCAACGGATTTATCAATGGAAACTTTCCATCTCCAAATATTCTATCTCTAAATCCATCTCTCATTGGTCAAACCTGAAGTCATGTTTTTCAACGATGGCTTTAGAGTCTGCCTCTAAATTTTCTATCTTTAATTAGTCAGATAAATGCTTATATGAAGTCAATGATTTTTAGCAATGAACTTATTGTCTATCTCTAAATAGTTCATTTCTAAATCCATCTCTAATTAGTTAAGAGTTTAATTGATATGCACTGACAGTGTAAAATTGTTTTACACTGTCAACCAATAGAAATAGGGGAAAGTGAAAAATCATGGTGGGTCCCTCATTATAATGAGTAGTTATTTGTATGATTTGGCACTTTCCACTATTTCTATTGGTTGACAGTGTAAAACTATTTTACACTGTCAGTGCATTTAAATTAAATTCATTAGTTAAACGTAAAGTCGATATCTTTTAGTGACGAATTTACTGTCTGTCTCTAAATTTTCGGTCTCTAAATCTGTCTTTAATTAGTCAAATAATTGCTTATGTGAAGTTAATGATTTTTACCAACAAACTTGGGATCTATTTTTAAATATTTTGTCTCTAAATCCGTCTCTAATTAGTCAAATATAAAGTCAATATCTTTTAACGATGAATTTACTGTATGTCTCTAAATCTGTCTCTAATTAATCAAATATAAAGTCAATATATTTTAGCAAGGATTTAGTATCGGTCTCTAAATATTTCATCTCTAATTAGTCAAACAATACTTTTTTATGAAGTCAATATTTCTCATGTTTATTATATATAATTATATTTTATATTAAATATTACTTATTACTTCATATTATTTATCATATATTAGTTATTTTAAATAATTTTTGTTATTTATTTTCAAGAATTAATTATTATTTTTATGTATATTTTATATTAATTATTCTATATATTTATATATTTATTATTGTTTATTTTAAAATATGTATTAATAAATTTTTAATTAAAGTAATTATTTTAAATTTTTTGTATAATTTTTAATTTTTTAAATAATAATTGCTTTGTGTGTTAATAATATATAATATATAAGGGGATTTATTATAAATAAACTTACATAATATATTACCTAAATCAAACAATGGATATCAAATACCCTCTAAGCAAATGACGGGACTACTATTTTTAGATAGACATGATTGTATTTGTACTTATAAGGAGCGTGCTTATTTAAGGTTTAAAAGAATAAGATTACTTCTCTTATATGAAAAATCCCTTAGGAATTGTTTGGCTTATTGTATAGATCATAATTGTATAAGCTAATATAGCACATTATAACGTCATCAGTTATTTGGCTTATCCAATGTATTATATTAGCCTTTTCATTAAAACTCTCCTATCCCTGCCTCACCCTCTCTCTATAGGAAATATTAGAATATGTAAAAAAGATAGTATTATATATTTTTTATTTTTTATTTTTACTATAATAATAAATACTTATAAAAATATATAAATAATAAATATTATTTAATATAATTATAATTACTTTTAAAATTTCAAGATATTTTAGAATCAAAAAGATGGATTTTAAATTTTTTTATTGGAAATATCTATTGTCACTTCTATTTATCTATTGTCACTCCAATTGAACTAAACTTTATTTAGATTCTTTAAAATACCTTTTTATTGTTATTTGTTAATTTAAAAAAATATTTGAATATTAATTATTTATTAAAAATTATAATTTTATTTAAGAGCTTAATTGGTATGCATTGACAGCGTAAAATAGTTTTACATTGTTAACCAATAGAAATAGGAGAATGTGAGAAATCATGGTAGATCTCTCATTATAATGGATAGTTATTTGTATGAGTTGACACTTTTTATTATTTCTATTGGCTAACAGTGTAAAATTATTTTACACTATTAGTGCATTTAAATTAAATTCTTTATTTAAACTTATCATTTTTAATTTGATTATAATTAATTTAATTATTTGAAAAATGTTTAATATTATAGTAGTTTTATAATTATAATTTTTTATGATAGGAGGAACACTTAAAAATATCAAAATGAATAAAAGAAATTGGGTACGTTCTTAATTACCTGATAGATTAAGGTCTGTTAGTTCTCGTGCAACTAGTCTAGACGTCAAAGAGTACATTTAGAGGGAATTTGGCGCTCCAATCAGTAATAAATTAAGAAAATGATGAAGTTATTATTTCTAGATTGATACGAATGTACCTATGCTCATGACGAGTATAAGGGAACGTTTGGTAGAGGGTTTAGAATAGGATTTTTAGGAATCTCATGAATATGCTTATATTTGGTACAAATTTTGAAAAAATATTCTCAAGAATGTAATATTTTTGAGAATGATTTTGGGATAAGATTCCCTTCAAAATAATCTCATCTCATACATGGGATTATAACATTCCCATGGTAAAGGAATATTTTTCCATGTGAAAAGACCAAATTATCCCTACTACCGCCTTTCACCAATTACCCTCCACTGCTAGACTGCCGTCGGACCACCGTGGGCAGCAGCCAGATCACCACTGACCATCGTGAACCACCGCCGGCCGTTGCCGGACCACCCCCAACCACTGCCGGACCACCTCTAGCCGCCGCCAGACCACCATCGGCCATGGCCGAACCATCACCGACCGCCGCCAACCACTATCGTTTGCCGCCGGACCACCATCGACTGCCACCGAACCACCACCATTTGTCGTTGGACCACCATTGACCGTGCGCTGGACCACCGCAGGCCACCGCCAAACAACCATCGACCACCGCGAACCACGACCGGTCATGGCCGGACCACTGTCGACTGCCGCCGACCGCCATCGGGCAGCCACCGGACGACCACTGACCGTCACCGAACCACCACCAGCCACCGTCGACCGCTGCCGGACTATCACCGTTTGCCACCGAACTGCCAAGGATATTTTTGGAAATGAACAAAACTTTTCTAGGAATTTAATCCATCTACCAAACGCCTCAAAGTACACATGCCTAGGAAAACTATTCCCGAAGATAATATTCCTGGGATTAAGATTCCCAGGAATGAAAATTGAAATCGCCTGCCAAACGCCCCCTAAAATTCTTCTCATGTTGTTATTTTATTAAGGGTGAAGAGCTAGTTAATTTATTAAAATATATAAATAATTAATAATATTTGATACATATAGTCTAACTATATATAATAAAAAATATAAGAAATATTTAAAATAATTATATTTAAAAATATTTAACTAAATATTTGAATTTGTAATATTTTTAATTTATTTGTGCCTCTCATTTTATCTCCCTTAAGGGTGTGTTTGGATTTGAGAGTAAAAATAGAAGGTAAAATTATATAGATAAGCTCTATGTTAATAAATATAATTATTAAAAATACATAAATGAACAATTTTTTAACAGTAGCTATATTTATGTATAATAAAAATTTAAAATATATAAAATAATTATAAATAAAATGATAAATATTTAAATAATTAATAAAATTAATATTTTATTTTAGTTTAATTCTTTCTTATTCACATATATATATATACCGACATATAATATAATAGATAATATATAATATATAATATAATTAGTACATTTATACTTTTTATGTTCTTACTCATTTTATTATTGTATTATTTGTATTATTTATTATTTAAACAATTTTTTTAAAAAAAAAACCTAAATTCTTTTACCCTAAACCCCAATCTGATTCATGGAGACCCTGTATTTTACATTGGCGCCACTTCCTTTACTGTCCCATCCCCAATGTCAAGCACACTGCTAGAGATCTCGCTGACCGTCATTGTTTTTTCTAATTAGGGTTTCGTCTAATAAGGGTTTGGTGACGGTTAATTGTGATCTGTTGTGCTGTGTTGTGATCCATGTTTTTTCCAGAGGCCAAGGGGAAGGATTAACCACAGGACCTTTGAATAAGATCATCATTAGTGCCACAGAAGATGCGATTCTGAGGTAACCACCATGTCGCTCTCCATCTCGCTCCCCCTCCCTTTCTCGCTTTTGCTCGCATCCTCCTTTCCCATCAGCGTCGAAAAAGGTACGCAACTGTTTCTGCAATTTTTGGAATTTTTATTATAAAGATTTTTCACTATAGTTGAAAATGGAAGGCTGTAGTAGAGAGAAACTAGAGTATAAACCGAACTCAATATTTAGCTGTAGTTTTTGTGTGTTTGTGTTAAATTAGCTTTATAAAAATGGATGAAATCTCGTGTTGTTATCTATGCTGCTAATTGGATATTGGTTGAAGATTTATTTATTTTTTTGGGGTTTCAATGATGAAAATATGAGAATTTGCTCTTTTTCCTTTAGCAGTGGTTGAATTCGGTGCAACTCTTCTTTTTTTATAAAAAAAGGAGATGCGGAAATTAAGATTGAAATCATAAGTTTGGTGCAACTGTACCGAAGCAAGATTTTTGAATAACATTTGGCTGTGACTTGCGAGAAATGACATTCTTGAGAATGGTTCACTTCCCCCATATTCATCTTAAATGTAAAGTATGGGACCATGCACTTTTTCTCCATCTAATTTGATAGTTTGATCTCAAAAAGACAAAAACTAGTGTTTCGAGTGCATTAGTGTATCTATGTGCCTACCAATTAATAAAAGGCTCTAATGGAGTCTTGTAGTCTTGCCAAGATCCTTCTCTCAATGCACTTATGGATATGATATTTTGTCTCTGAGATTGATTGTTTATTTTGTACTGTTTATACAAGAATTGGCTTGGGGTGTCGCCGTTTGTGTTTGATGAGTTATGTGCTTTAATTGTGAATGAGAAGAAGTTGGTCCCCATCTTTCCTGATGGAGAAATACTTACATGGTCTGAGAGTATCACGTAACTATGCTCTCAGACCAATCATGTAAGTGTATTTTATATGGGACCCACCACTAATACGTAATCCCATGCAAAATGCACTTACATAATTGGCTGGGAGCACAATCACATGATACTCTCGGACCATATAAGTATTTCTCTGATGGATAACATATGATAATTGAATGCAATGGGCCCTCCAAAATTATCAGTAGCTCACTTCTATTATATCCTATTCTACTATTTCTAACTTCTATAAGTACCCATGGAAATTAAATAAAGCTTTAATCTTTGGAGTCCAAGTAATGATTGCTTTTTATTTGCATTCATGTTTGTTAGCCATTTACTTTGGTTTGCTAAAGACTGTAGATTATCAAAATGAGGACATGATTTGCTTCTAAGTAATAGTCATGTTAATAACATTGTGTTGAAAGATTTTTTGTTTAACCATTAATTATTTCACTTTTAATTCAAGCAATAATATCACATCAATAGTTTTTGCATCATAAAGCTTATTTTTTTGATATCTTTTAATGTTTATTATATATGTAAAATAAACATTAAAGAAAATTAGACATCATTATAAAAAATTATATACCTTCCAAGATCAAAATGTCAAAAAGAAAAAAAAAATAGTTTACTACCCTTATAAAGAAAGAAAACTAACTATGGGCTCTGGGCTGTGTGAGCGGGGTCCATGGGCAATTGAACCAAATAATGTATTTTTACAATTTTGGCTTGTCAAGACAACTACTGGCCATTTTGGATTTTTCTTTTCCCTTTTTTTTCAAGTGGGAAACTGCCAATTGAATTGTTGCTTTTTATATGCAAGTTGCTAGTAGCACAAGCCTCCTTTTTTTTTCACTGTTTTCTAATAGATGATTGCTCTCAACACAATGCTGTTGTTTCTGTTTTTGTTATTTGTTCCTTTTCCCTCATGGATTGAGAGGAGAAGAGGGGAGAAGTATAAAGAAAGAGCAAGCAATTTTTGAGCAATAAGTAACTAGCATCTCCATTTCTCTATTAATGGGATTGATATTCAGTTGGCATAACTTTTGCTCTTTAAAGGTTAAATTTGTATTTATCATTCACTTTTTTTTACTTGCCTTGAGATGGAAAAAGTTAAAATTGAATACTGTTCTTAGGGAGATGCTCTTTTCTCACTTTCATTGAAATAATTGTTCTGGTTTTTTCCATCTAATGACTAATGATTATGACTATTATTTTTGAAGTTGAGCATATGTGGTGACCCTTATTTCTTTCCTCTATGCAGTTGGTGGTTATAGTATTTGTTCTTTCAGCTATTTAATCAAGGATTAGGCAAAACTTGAGTTGAGAGATGCCTTGCAGGCTCAAGTATGCATTCTACGCGCAAGCTTAAGTATATGCATTCTACCTGCAGGCTCTTGCTTTCTGAAAATTGGGATTGGAAACTGATGCACAAGACATGCTTAATGATGGGGCTGCCTTTGAAGCTAAGAGGTCTAACACTTGGTGCGGTTAATCATTTTTCTTTCAATTCTTCCCTCAACTAAACTATAGAGTGGCATCAGCAAAAATTTCTATTTTGCTCAAATAGGTACTTGCTAGGAGTATTGTAATGATATGTAAATATTTCTTTGAACTTTATTGGTTTTCTATTAATAAAATATATTCTTTGGTACCAAATTTGTGTTATTGTTGTGGAATTATAATTTGTAATATTGCATATTTTTTACAGGTTCAAAGTAACATAAGATAATATATAAAATACAAATAAATAAATTTAGAAATTAGAAAAAATAATAAAATAAATTTAGAAATTAGAAAAAATAATAAAATAAATTTAGAAATTAGAGATAGATAATTTCTGTCTCTAAGTTTGGGAGATATTTGTCTCTAATTTAGAGACAGAAACAATTCCATCAAACAATTCCATCTCTAATTAGAGATGAAATTGTTTCCATTGCTAATTAGAGATGGAATATTTTTGTTTACTGATGGAATTATTCTATCTTTGATTACTTCCCTTTTATAAAATGTAACCAAAGTTAGTTACATATTAGTGATGGAAGATTTAAATTTAGAGATTCCATCGCTAAAAATTAGCAGCCCCATTTTTAGCAACAGATGTATTTCCGTCCCAAATTCCCTCTCTAAATCATTCAACAATGAAATTTTCACAATTTAGAGACAGTTTTTTTTCATCTTTAAATTTGAAATTTCTAGTAGTGTCTTGCTTTGTATTTCAAGAGCTACTAACCAAAACTTAATTAGTATTATTTATAATTCTATATATGTAAATTATTCGGATAATATATTGTGTGGTCTAATTCAATCAATGGACACAATCAAAGAAGGCCTTCTTTCGAATCTGAATGTGCAAACATTGCAGGAAAATAGAAAAAAATGGGAAGACCTTCTTATAACATAACACCTCAACAAAAGTATAGAAAAATAACAGACTCTAGTCAATAAAAAAATGTTTTGAGAACCAGAATTTTCAACCAAATTTATTTATCAAATGATGTAGCACAAATATTAACTCTTACATGAGTTTAACCCGTATATTTTTTTTAAAAAAAGTATAAATCGATTATTTAAAATTGTTTGAATATACAAATCCATTATTTTATATTCAAAGAAGTTTAGAGTATCAAAGTGCATATTTAAAAAAGTTCAAGAGATTAATTTTAAAATGGTCGATTTACACTTTTTTAAAATACAAGAGCTAAAGTAAACATGATTTATAATTTAAAGATGAAGTGCTTCTTCTTTTCTAAAATAAATATTAAATATGTGTTTTCTTTTTTGCCACTAAGATATATATGTAATAGTTATAAAACTCGGATTAGATTGATGAATTGGCCAAGTGATCAGTGCAAGTGGCATAGTGGATCGACCTTACTCAAGAATTAGAGTGATCCGGTTTGACGTAGCCAATTTAGGGAAAAATCGATGACCCAGCCTAGTTTCATAAAATTGAGCTAGTGATACATATTTTGAGATTTTGTGAAAAAAATTTAACTTTTTAAAAGCAAAATGGATGAAATTTTTAAGTCATGATGGTGGAAGTAATTGAGCTTTCTCATGTTATAGCATTAATCTTGGCTTTTATTCACTTCTATTTTGTATGTGAGACTAAAACAATAAGAAATAATTCATTTATGCTATAACTTACTTTCACTTATCCCGACATGGGCTTATTTGGGTCTTAAGTGAGATCTAAACTAAATCAAAAGAAAATTTTATTTTGAATATATACTTTTATAATTTAAATGTATTAAGTAATATATAATAATTTTTTTTATATGAGCAAACATATTTTTTAAATGTGTTGAATTATTAATTATGTGTCATTTTATTGTGTTTATTTAAATTTTAATATATTTTATATATTTATTTAATTATATTCAATTTAACTAATTCAATCAATGTGGCATCGATGTAATTAATGATATAGTGTTTCAGTCGAGTTGATTATCGAGTTGAGTTTTATAACCATCAATAAATATAAAAAGTATTGATATAACCTCCTAATAATTAACCTAAAAATTTTTCGAATTTAAAATTTTACCCATAATTATATATGTCATAATTTATATGATATTTAAAAATTATTTAATATGTGAGAAAAATTTTAAATTAAGAAAATTTTTAAATACAATAATTAGGAGGAATTAGGATTTTGCCAACTATAAAATGACACAAGAACTGTGCAGTGGCTTTGGCGTGTTCGTTCTCGGGCGACGGCAGCAACGAACAGGATATGATATGCCTGGAGAAGCGCAAATAAAACTCCCCAATATCTTTCTTTCTTTCTCTTTCGTATGCTAGGTTCTTCCACACTCTTCACAGATTCATATTACCACGTAATCTCATCGCTTGCTCTTTTATTTATTTATTTATTTATTTTGTTATTTATTTTGTGGTTCTCTACCTCTCTTACTCACTTTCCTTTTTCATTTTTCTTTTTTGGCTTTAATTATATTTTATTATTTTCTGGACTAATATCGAAATTGCAACCTAGGAAGCAGGAGTTAGGAGTAGCAGCTGCGATACAAGAAAAGCATGGCTACCCAATCTCCCACTCCCACCTCTACCCATGAAAACACTCAGAATCAAGGTTTGTCTTAATTTTCATTTTCCTCTTATTCAGTTCACTCAACAATACGCAATTTTATTCATTTCACCTTTCTTATTGCTGATTCTACTTTTCTTATGTTCCTCCTCTCATAACTGAAATACGTAACCATAATTATGCTTGTATGGTATAGTATCCATTGCTTTACGGGAATGCTTTTATTCTTCTTTTTTCCCCCTTTTTTTTTTTTCGTGGTATCTTCATGTCCCTGTTAGCCCCCCACACTATTAGCAATTAGCTGATGATTTGGCACACTTCCACATTTGTTTTTTTTTGGAAGGTAAACTTTGCCTGATTTTGAGCACAATTTCACTTTTTCCTTCAACGATACAAAATTCTTGTGCGCGATTACATCAATGCACTTTTTTTCCTTGTCACTCTCACCCGCACAGTTCTTATTCGCCAAATTCTGTAATCCCAATTCTCTCCTCGGTGCACTCAACATGCCTTCACGCGATGTATTTCTTATACCGAATATTTTGTTATGTTATTCATTTCATTGTACTTTCTTTGCTATTGAATGTTTTCCATTGCTTGATTGTATTTGCTAGCAAAATGTTTCAGGTGAGTTGTAAAATTGTATTGTTTTTGTGCGTGATAAATTTGATTTGCTGATTCTTTTTTTCCGAGGCTTAGGTGCTGAAAGTGTTCAACCAGCAAATGTGGATCAGCAAAATGCCACAGAGGAGCCTGTTAAACAGAGTTCCACACCATCGGTTTTTGTGAACTCGCAACCAATGCGGGAAGATCAAGTTCAGAATGCTGTGAAATTTCTATCACACCCAAAAGTCAGAGGTTCCCCTGTCATCTACAGGCGATCATTTTTGGAGAAGAAGGGCCTCACAAAGGAGGAGATAGATGAAGCCTTTCGGCGTGTGCCGGTGAGCTAGTGTTTTTCATCTGTTAATTAATTTCACTGGACTGCCCTTTATCTTGTTCATATACAGCTAACCATATTTATCACTTGTTTGTTCACCTGTTTTAATCCTCACCTTTGGTACAAATCGCAGGATTCGCCTCCAAGTGTGCAGACAGCTGGTGTAAATCAAGGTGAAGTGTTTAGTCACAGTATGGTTTTCTGTGTTTTCCTTATTGCCTTTTTGTTGAGTTGAATTGCCGCTGAAATCTCCATTTAATTTTGTTTACAATAGAACTGGATTGATTCATGCTTCAGTTACATTTCAAGCATGGCTTTATTGATTTGTTGTACATACAGATGGACAATTGAAGTCATCATCAAATATTCAACAACAAGCTCAACCGCAAACTTTGCAGCCGGGTTTACCTGCATCTACTGGTGTTAATACTTCATCAGTAGCCTTATCCCGCTCCAGATTTCACTGGTCCCATGCCCTTATTGCAGTTGGATTACTGGCTGCTTCAGGTGCTGGAACAGCTATAGTAATTAAGGTATTTACTTCAACTGTTCAGCATGATGCAATCTAAATTGTTATCTTATTGGTCAAGAATACTGCTTTGCTATGTTCACTTTGTTATTGATGTGGTTATCCTGTTTTATATACAAGTTTTATTACATTGTGGTTTGATCCTCACTGAACTTCAGAAGCGTGCTCCTTGTTTTAGAATTCCATTCTTCCTCGGTTAAAATCTTGGATACGCAAGGTTGTCTTAGAAGAAGATAATGAACAATTAAAGAAAACAGATGGAAAACCAACATTGGTGGAAGAAGCTGCACAAGCTGCAAAATCAGCTGCAGCTGCAGCTGCAGATGTGGCAAAAGCAAGCCAAGATATGCTGATTTCAAAAGATGAAGGTGGGTTTAATAGAGCTTTAATTTGCATGCTATATAATTCTTTGATTTTTATTTTATTTTATTTATTTTTTAATGTTCCCAGTTTCCCTCGATTGGTTTATTTCTGAGAAATGACTGTAGTTGCTTCTGCATCTGGTTTTATACTTTGCAGAGAGGAGATACTATGTGGAAGTTGTGAGCCTTTTAGATAAGCAGGTACAAGAAATGAAGTCAATGACCAATGCATTAAGAAGATTGGAAGGTAATTGGGCATTTCCATTTAATCTATTGGGCAAAGATGGAAAGTTTCAGGTTTGATTTAAGATCTGCCTGGAGCACTTGTATGTTTGTCAAGAATGCATGCACTTGTGTAATTGCAGAACTTGTGTATTATGATCCCTTAAGAGTGCAACAAGAGATAGATACTTGATGTTTTAGCTCATGATGACCAAGAGATTTGACAAATTTTATGTAATTTTAACTACTTTAACTGCATTTTTAGCTTCGTGACTGTGTGAGGAAGCTCAGTTATTCCCTTGACTTTGACTGTGATGCAATCATTTCGGGCTTCCTGATAAATTTCAGTGGCTTTTCATGTCTGAGATTCTAGCACATTTGTGCTGTAAATTTTTAGCAGTTACTTAGTATTTTAGGTTCTTAGTGAATATCTGTTTTTTTTTTTTTTTTTAAACCAAATTATGGGACAAAATATAGCTTCTGATGGAGCATTCTGTCTCAGGGCAAGAAGATCTCCGGGTCACTCAAACTAGTTCGAAGGTACTCAGATTGGGAATGTGTTTCATCTTTAATGAAATTGTGGCTCACCTTTTTTCTGATTCTCATTTGAGTTGTTTAAAATAAGTTGACTTTTGATGACTGTAACCTTTTAAAATATATGCAGCAACTAATTGTCAATGGCAAGGCTGACTATGACTTGCATTCAGGTTGTTATATGGTAATTAAATCTTAAGTGAATTGGTCTTATTTTCTGAGTTATAACCTATAATTAGAATGTGATGTGCAGTGAGATCTACATCCCCACCTGCATCTTTCGAACCACCAAGTTCTCTTCATCCAAAGTCATATACGGAGGTAGTAATTATCTTGTCTTTTATTTTTGGGTGATATGATATCTGAATTCTAGGTCATTTTCTTGAAGCAGGTCACTATTACTTTGGGATTTGACTGTGGATTATAACTTTACTGTTATGGCCAATATCTTTTTGAATTTTGTCTCTAAAAACTTGATTAGGAGTTACTATTCTTGTTCAGACTGCAATCTAAGGCTCCTGCTCCTCCCTGCAACACATAGGAGTTTTGAGAAAAGCCTCAAACTTAGTATTTCATTGCTGTCTGTAAACTTTCTCTGCCAGCTTGCCAATAACATTTTGGGCATTTAAGGCCTTTTAGTATATAAGATCTGAAAATTACCAGTTGCCACTTGTTTAAACATTGATTATACTCATAATGCAATAAAGTTATCTATAGAATTGAACATGCTGTGCTCTGTAGTCCATATTTGAGAAGTCAATTCCTTACTATGGCTATTAAGCAGCAAACACTTTCCAAAGGCTTTTGCATGGTTGACCTGCAATGCTGAAAACCTTGAATGGATGCACTTATTAGCTATGTACTGATAAAATCCTGAACAGGTTGAACTGCCCAATCCGGCTTGAATCATGCAACCATGCTCTTAAGAAATAGTTTTGTATGTGGAATCTTTCAGTCTCTAGTAAATGCTTCCAGTTTCAAAAGCACATTCCCTCAAAATGATGATTTTTGTTGTCTGTCTTGTGGGTAAGGATGCAAAGGTTTGAATAGACAGCAGCTCGTGTAGTATATGAAGTCTTCACTCTTCACTACCTCAGTCTTGTCGGCTACCTAGTTGTGTTTAACTAATGCTTTATAGTTTATACTAATATTTGATGGGGATGGATACACAGTGTTATTTATCTTCCTTGATACGTATAATATTTTGTGTGACTTCTGTAATTATCTTTTGCAGATAATGGCCATGGTCCAAAGAGGGGAGAAGCCTTCAAACATTAAAGTAAACCTTTATGCCTTTAAATCTGAATACATTTACTTGCACACCTAAAATAGAAAAATCACACAACTCATTTGTGCATCATTGATATCAATTTGTCTTTTGTCTGAAAAAATTATTGAAGTGAAAGTTATTAAAGTTTGGTATGTGAGCAGTGGTGTTACCGTGGAGTAAAAGATTATTCTGTGCTAATAATAATAGTCTTCTATATTGGATTTACCACTTTTATGTGGCCACTGTTACTTTCATAAAACACTGGGTTTTAATGCAGGATATCAATGATTTACCCCCGAACCCTAGTCAGCAACCATTAAATCCTCGCTTAGTGCCCAGATCCAAGGTTTATTACAAAGAGCTTGCTTTGCGTTTCCTAAATATATTAGGTTTATGAAGTTTTTTATTACCACAAAATTACATAAGTCTTAGTTTTAAATATAATTTGGTTCATCCTTGAAGAATTTCTACCAAAAAACTAATCAGCAGCATGATGGTTTCTAAATTTTGGCAGTCTGATTACTGGCGATGTTTGTGAAGATGATGTGTTTTATGAAACAGTAATTTATGCATAATTATTAACATTCCTTTCTCAGTGGTATTATCTCATATGAATCTGATAATTTGCTTAAATTTCTCCTTGGTAGCCTTGGGAGGTTGGTCAGGTGCAAAACACATCTACCCAAGTGCTTCATGCTCAAGCAAATGGTGAAGACTCGAGTGCAAAGTTCCAAGATACCACCCAATCAAATGGTGATAACCCGCTTCCCTGGTGGCAGAGGAAAAATGTCAGAATCAGCGAGATTGATAATGAAAATGAGTATAATGGAGCACCTTATGGTGCTACATCCAGTCAGCAGCCGGTCCAACGTGCGTGGGTTCCCCCTCAACCTCCCCCGATAGCGATGCCAGAGGCCGCAGAAGCAATCAGACGTCCAAAGCCAGCAGTCCAAAAGGAACAGATGTCAGATAATCAGTCAGTGGCTAATTCTTCAGAGAACTCTGGCGAGGTTCATAGGATCCCACAACGATCGCAATCTGAAGGCGCGATAGAGGGCAGCAGCGTCAGCTCACTTCCCAGCTCTGTTGAGATACAAGAAGACCAAGAACTCCAACAAGAATAGAAATGAAGGTGAATCGTGATACATCATAACAAACATGAAGTTGGGAATAGAACTTGAAGCAGTCCTAAATTCTGGATAAGCTTGGAACAATCTTTGTTTCATAATCGCGTATTCGCGTATCCTGTGCTTTGAACTGGACACCGGTACAGGATGCAAAAGCACGCGTCTTTTTATGAAAGAATAATATGTCTAATAAGAAATAGTGTTTTTGGTTGTATGCACTCTTTTAGGTTTTAGAGAAATGTTTTTTGTACATACTACCAATTGACATACTTTGACACCCTGTATCTATCTCTCTCCTCTCTCCTCTTACTTTTTCACTTTTTCTTTTTCTTTTATAATTTTTTTTTCTAATCTTTGTCTCTAGGTGTCTGGATGTCCACAATAAAGAGTGGTACAAATAACACTCCTCTAGGTTTTATGATATGTTGCATTTTATATGGTCGTGAGAGCATGTAGCGGTAATGTATAGGAATGGAATACGATAATGTTATCATGCATCCAAATATTTAAAATATCTAGAAACGGAGGCATATGGTCGATCATTCAATTATTAGACTGTTGTGTTTAGTATCTAAAGCCCTTAACATGGGCTGTCTAGGATGATTCCGGTTATCATATTTCTTACTCGAATTATCATCCTATTTTATAGATATAAATGCATAGCTTTCTTGGTAACATATCTTGATCATTGGATTTATAGAGGGTCGGTTGATAAGTATGTATAACTTGCGGCGATGTACTGACCGGTCGCTGATTATAAAGGAGTGATCATAATTGACTATCAACTATTTATGAAGAAGTTTAATTGGAGGAAGGACCTTAGTCTCAGGTTGGATGGACCTAAAAGTCAGATCGATCCAAAACGCTTTAATTCTCTTTTAAGAATCCTGCAATTGCTCCAGTTAGAAGCGCAATCTAACCAAGTTACTTAAAGAAGTGCGATGACATGGCCTTATATGCAAAATTTGAAAACAGTAGTCCACTTCCCTCTGATTGTTTTTTCTCCTTTGTCTCTTGAGATAAATCAATCTCAATTTATTTATTAAAATACTAAACTAAAACCCAACATATTGTAATAGCTTTGATGCTAATATTAGAAAAATAAAGCTTCATATGGATATTCCGTCTCCCATTTAACTAATATCTGTCATTTGTCGCTCCAACATCATAGAGATAACGAGATTCATTACTTTCATTCAAGCTAGGCTTGCTTGGACTTGGATTAAAGAAGTAATAAGAAACTTTCTAAGGTTATATTTGGGAGTTTAAAAATCATAAAAGAAGTGATTTATAATGAAATGGAATAAAAAGACGAGATAAAGTGAACAAAACATGTCATCGTTATATTTGGTAGTTTAACAAGTTTAATAGGAGATCGAAAGAAATATAGACATAATTTTCCCCTTGGCCTCCCAATTTAAAGGAATAAAAAATAAAGACTTTAAATACCATGGAAGGAACAAGGTATCATTCTATTTTCACTAACTATTTTGAGACAACCTTCAAACTTTAGGCCAAACTTTAGTGAAGGAAAGTTCTAACTATTTTGAGACAACCTTCAAACTAGTTCCTATCAAAAACACAATCAGACAAATTTGTCTCTAACAAATAAAAAATTTTAAATTAGCCCCGACAGTGGGTTAAATTAGTATTTTCTAAGGGACTAATATGTTCAATAAAAATATTTTTTAGAGATTATCTATCTATAAAATGGATTAATTTGACCAAATTTTTTTAATTCTTAGAGACTAATTTAAAACTTTTTATTTGTTAGCGACAAATATGTCGTGCAGTGTTTTCTATTAGGACCAGTATGAGGGTGTTATCTTATTTTTATAACATGATTTAATCATAATGCTCCATACTTATATTATCTTTTCTTGGTGAATACTTTATATTATCTTTTATATTGAGTCATGCTATACATCCCCACATTTTTTCCCATATCTATAATATCATTTTCGGTTGTATAATTCTTGATAAAGATATCACTAGTAGATCAATAACTTTTGTTTGCACATGTTGTATTTATGAGAAATAGCTTGATTTTATCTAACTCAAATTGCTCGACTTTCATATAAATAAACAGGCAACCAATATATGTTAGAATTTTTTGAGTTTGAACTTTTATTGATTAGTGGACTTTTTGATTTAAAAAAATGGGTTGAATGGATAGCCTAATTATTAAGTGATCCATTATGGGTTTGTAATTTACTATAAGGTGTAGAAACTAAGATATAGTAGGTCTTTGATGGATAGAACTAGGGTACTTTATATATTCATATTATCGACAGGATCCCAACTCTACTATATAGTCATGCCCTTGATGCAAATGGGTGTTTGAAAGGAAGACTCCAATGAAAGTATGGAGCAGTTTAAAATGGGCATTGTAGCTGAAAGTTTCCTTGAAAAAGGGCATGACTATGATTATGTGCGACTGTGTAATAGTCGAAGGAGAGAGTGTTAGATTTTTGAGTGTGATGATGAAGTCCCACATTAGTTAGGAATCAATGGACTAAGTGAAAAACTATATAAGAGAAAAGGACCATACATTCATTGGCTAAACATTTTGAGTCGAGATGTAACGTTAAACTTGCTGTTATAGTTTCTCGCTTAAGCTAATGCTACAGATCTCCCAAAGCCAATGCTACAGATCTCCCAAGATTTTGAGCTTCCCCTAATTGCTCTGACGAGTAATATTAGAATCAATGTTTTAGTTGGGTTGAGTATTTTGCGATGGTAATTGGTTGGTGTTTGGGTTTGGTCATAACTAATGGAACATTTACCAAGGTTTCCCATGAATACACAAAAAGCTTTCTTAAAAGGCGAATATACTAATGTTGGGATTCATATTTGAAGGGGAAAGTTGTAATAGTTATGGTTAATTTGCATTAATTTATGCATGAATTAGAGGGCAATTGTGCCTAATATTTGACTTAGTTGAATGAAATTTAATTTATACCACAATTTTTGTTGTGTGGTATAATGTTCTATTTCTCTTAATAAAATTCTTTTTTGAGAATTGTTATGATAATTATTAATTATCATTGTTTTTATGGCACTTGATTGTTTCTTAAGTGCATAGAGAGAGAGAGAGAGAGTTGTCTTATTATCATAATATAATTTTAGAGAGCATGAATAAATAATTATTATGACTAATGAATTAATTAGCATAGTAAATGATAGATTGCAAGGTAGTCTATTTATTAAGTTGATGAAATAATTCATGAAAATTTTATGTGTTCTCAACCTTGGTTTAATCGACCTATTAGCTCTTTTATGTTGGCCAAGATTGCAGTATAATGTTGATCATTCTAATTTGTACAATTTGTGTGTGAAAGTTCATTTTTGTGCAAATTGTTATTTGCTGTTTGAGTAATGTAATTTTATGAAGTGCTTTTATGGTGTGTTTATTGGGAAATATGTTTTAAGAAAATTTATATATGGAAGTTAAAAAATGGTCTAATGGACTAAACTATCGTCCTTATTTTGGAGTCCACTTACAAATATGGACGTTTATTACCACAGTGACTCATTCATGAAGTTAGTAGAGCTACCTGCTAATTTAGGGATAGTTCTATTGCTTAGACCAATTAGCTTATTGATCTACCCACAGGTGATCTCATATATGAGTTGGTTGAAAAATACATTGAAAATTTGAGATTAGTTAACAATGAAATTTTTCTGCCTATAGGTGTTGAATTTTCTAAGACTATTTGTGTATGATATATTCTTCGCCCATAGATGAGACTATATTCATTTTTTAAAATCCCTGTTATGGTGACAGTAATAACTGATTGTTGTCCATTGGATCAACTAAAGGTTGATTGTATCTATTTTCAACTTCATGTTGTGTTTTCCCTTAATAAAGTAATTAGACTATAATGTTGCAAACTTTGGCTAGCTTCTTAAGAGAATGGAAATTGTATATAACAACGGTATTTGGGTATGATGGATATGTAAATTTATCCATAAAATTATGCTTGAATTTGTATTTAAGTGGATTTTCTTCTTGAAGAAAATGTTGATTATTTTACTAAGTGGGAGCCATTTGTTGTGCATTTTACTCACAGGTGATTGTATAATCGCATGGCTAACTTTCTATGAAAAACATGGCTATGCCCAAAATTAATCGTATTCTTGTAATTGTATAAGGTTGATGGGAGCCAATTATTTTGTTCTATTTCCATGCTATATATATAATTCTCAAAATCCTTGATAGTTTTAGTTATGATGGCTATGTTTTGTTGTTGTTAATATTATTTAACAATAGAGCCATGATAGCTTTATTGAAATCACATTTTTAAACTTTGGTGGTTTATATGTTTTAATGTGATTGGTTAGTGAAAGTTGATAAAATTGTGATTGCATTAGAATTGTGCAAAAGACCCTCATGAGTATATTAACATTGAGGAGGTGCTTATTGACCCCCTAACTAAAGGACTTAGACTTACAGTATTTATAAAATATGTTTAGAATATGGGTTTTGTAAGTTCTTTTGATATACTTAGTAAGAGTTGTATTGTTCATTTGATTACATTGGGTTTATATGATCTATTGATGAATTTATGCGCATGTTATAAAATTGGTTTTGACACTATTTGTATATTTTGAGATATGATGTTTTCTTGAAAAGACATTAGTATTTTGTGAGAAAAATGTGATTTCTTTATGGGAGATTGATTGTGTTTTTTGGGGAAAACACAATGAGGATCTATACACAATAATATTAAAAATCACTTTGAGGATTACTTTGAGCGCTCATGCTATTGTAATACTATGATATGTATATTTACAGCTTATACACTCATGATTATTGATCATTGTTGATGAGATTATTGGTTATGTGATCGTGAAGAACTAGATATTTTATAGTTTATCATTCACCTATAATTCTTAACTGGTAGCCTTTTTTATTAGAGTGATATAATTTATGGTGAATTATTTTTCAGATTGTAATTTTGTTTGCACGTGTTGTAATTGTGAGAAATAGCTCGATCTTATTCAACTCAGATCGCTCAACTTTCGTATAAATAAATAGGCAACTAGTATAACCTTTTTCGTTTTTCAAATAAAAAATAGAATGGATGCACGTGGGGCCCCCAACATTTTTTTTTTTTTTTAGCGAAAGCAGTCTAATACACCTACTCGGCTTTGGGAATTGGGAATGGGGGAGGGGGGCATCGAAACCCCCCATTTTGGTGAGGACTTAAGTTCAATGCCATTGGACTAAAGCCTTAGTGTGCGCCGACAGCATTTCTTGCTCGTGATGCGCCCGAAATCTCGTGTCGGAATGTTTATTATTTTTCTTTAGATCAAGATTTGGTATTTAATAAGGACAAAATGTATTATGCCATCTTTTTTTTGAAAAAATAAAATAAAAATAAAAGATGAGGTTATCTAAATAATTAAACCATTTTGCCTGTAACTTTAAAACCACTCATCACACCTTATTATAAAAAGTAGTGCTACTGTTATATTTCATTTTCTACACATTTTATACACAATACTCTCCTTTTTAATCAAGATATTCAATAACCCCTAGGGCCCATCTATAACATGGTAGCCGGGGGTGCACATGGGTCAAAGTAAACTCGATTAACCAACTAATATGACGCAATCCTATCTAAAGTATCAGAGTTGTGTTGAGTTGTCGCGTCAACTCAAGTCAAATTCAACCAAAGCAATATGTAATTGGCTCGAGTAACAAGTTTAAAAACTATTCCCGATGACCCAACCCAATAATCCAATGACCGAATTAAAACGACGTCGTTGTGCTTAATCTTTTTTCTTTCATTTTTCGAAGAAACTCATTTTAAATTCATATTTTCATTTTCCAATTTTCAAAATCCCTCTTCATTCGTCTTCCCTATTTCTTACTTCTCTTTGTTGCCATAGCGAAGCTGTCATGGTCTTCATCCGCCGTTGACCGTTGCATCGTCTGTGTATCGCTAGTTTGCTGGTTTTGTTGTTGGCTCGTGTGTCTTTGTATCTGTGACTGTGAGATGGCAGTTCGCCTCTCACCACTGCCACCGTGAAATCACCATTGCTGCTACCATCGTTTTACCTTTAACTGTCTTTTCTCATTCTCTTTGTCTTCTATTACCCTCTTTGTTGTAGGTGACTGTAGTGTTTGCTACTCTCCTCCTATTCTATTCGCTTTGTTTATGCATTAATGGCTGTATAAGAGGTTTACGGTCAATGCCAATGGTTGCTTAGCTGTGGTAATTGTGCTTATGGTTGTGTTTTATAGGTGTAAAAGATTTGTTCATACATCCTTGGATCAAACTTGGTTGTGGCAACTCCAAGCGATTTCAATCTTCAACATGGTCGCTTGATTTTTTAATATACTCCTTTTTAATTTATTTGTAATTTTTTGGCTTTTTTATATATATTTTAAATAGTATAAATCGACTGTCCAACCCCATAAATAATTGCTGCTCAATTTTTTTTTTTTTTTGAAAAAATCAATTCAATCTGGACCAAGTATTTATCTCCAATCTTACCTTACTTTAATTAATTTATTTGAATTTTTTTTTCTAAACCTGAATCGGGATTATCCCTAATGATAGCAACAGTAGCCTTTTTGTTTCAAGTTTCAATTTAAAGTGCGTTGTATAGCAAAGCTCACTGTTATAACATAACGCGTGTGAAAACGAATTCACATCTAACCAGCTGACAAATTGGAAAGCACTTTCTTTTCATTACAACATGAACTAGGTAGATTTTAATCCAACGGCTGTCGCAGTCATTATGTGATTCACGATTGACGCATTTCGTTGAGTAAAACATGGAGCATGTGGAAAAGCACTAGATCGTGCATGCGATTTCTCAACGGACCTCGAATTAATATATTTCTTAAATCATGATTAAAATTTTGATTTTGAGCACAATCTGATTTATAATTTTTGTAAATATTGACACATTAAGCATATGACTAAAATTTAAGTAAAAGTATTAAAAATAATTGAATGAGAGTTCCCTTCTACAAGTAACAATTAACGTACTTAATATGTGTTTTGATTAGTTATAAAAACTTATTTTAATAATTAATTGCACATATGATTTATTTTTAAACTCAATTATATCAAAATTATTTTAATATTTAGATATATTAAATAAAATACAATTTTAAGATAATATATTCCGTTTAAATAAATATTGATAAATATTTCAAATAATTATTATAATCAAAAGATTATATTCATAATGCCCACAAGGTTTTTTCTTTTTTCATAATGCGCACAAGTTTTAATCGTAAGCCTTTTTTAGTATAGTATAAAAATATTTATAACTATAATTAATTTTATAATATTTCACAAACTATTAAAAATGACTTTTTTAAGAAAAAGTATGAGAAAATTTAATCTTTTTTAAATATGCTGTTATTTTATTAAATAATTTTTTATAATTATTAAATTTCCATTAGCCAACGCATTAACTTGAAAGTTTTTATTAAATGAAAGTTTATATAATTTGAAATTAATTTAATAAAACATAACAAAACAGTCAAAACTTATGCAATACCCATATTGAATGGAATATATTCAGCCAAATATTTTCTTCATGATCGGAAGCAATGGTGGGTGATTTACGATTCTGAATCCACAGTATCTAAAAAAGATTATTGAATAACAAGATTATCATTGTTGGTTATGGAAAAAGATCAAAACAAAACATTGAGGAGCAATTTGGCGCGAGCAGCTGCAAATTTTTTAAAACTGCATACAAATTGAAGCTTTCAAATTTTTTTATGATTAATTTTTTAAAATAAATTTTATTATACTACCAGCAGGAGATATAATATATTTTAAAATTGTAATCCACGAGATCCACGAATGAAATGACATGTAGCATAGCCGTACAGTTTTTTCATCGGCTGTGTAATAAAGAAACAGTTAACAACCACTATAAATAATGATATTAAAAAAAAAAATTTTGGAAAGCATATTAAAATAAGTTTATTCAGACTCAACTAACAATTGAATAGCAAGGATTAGATATAATAAAAAGGGTTAATCCGTCGCAATCTGCCCAATCACAAATCGAATTTTAGGCTGTGTAATATTTGATTGTATTTTGAAGAGAAATGTCTCCAATAAAAAATATATATGAAAAATTAAAAAAAAATAGTAATTGAATAATCGGTAATGAGAAAATATCGATTAAGAACATAAAATAAAAAATACATAATAATTTTATAAAAGGAAAAAATATTTATTTTTTCTTTCTTTTTTCTAAATTTCAATAACAACTAAGCAAAACCCTCAAACAATTTCTTGACTTGACTCATGAGGGTGGAAGAACAGTGTCGTTATAATAAGGCTGCCACTTGAACCGAACCCGTGAAGCGAACCACGTGTTTGTCAGACATAAAGATTCTTGAATTGTGTACCTTTTTTAAACGCCATTCCTGTCTGCCTTCAGTACACCATTATGTGGCCTAAATCAATAAATCAAAAGGTAATATATTTAAAAAAAATTAATTAATATGTATTAATAACATAAAATAATTTTATATTATTAATTAATAAAAATATTAAAAAAATAAAAAATTTATTATAATAAATAATTATTTATATAAATTGATATTTTTTATTATTTCTATTAATTAATAATATAAAACTATTTATTTAAATTAAATTAAAAAAATTATAGCACACTATTTTTTGAAAAAGTAAAACTACTTATGTGATAAAGATTTTAATTATATAAACATTTAATATTGATTAGTTCAAAGTACGTAATTTATGCATATCAAGTATAAACAAACATTTGTTAAACTATCAGGATTTTGCTAATAATAAAAAATTTGAGTTTAATTGCTATATATTAAGTTTTATACTGTTATTTAATCAAATATTTATATTTATAAGATTTTTAAGATAATATGTGATTGAATCAAATATTTTTATTGATATGATAATATATAATTAAATATTTATATAAAAAAATTTTATAATAATAGTATATAAAAATTATTAATAATTTTTATCAGATTATAAATTTAAATCTCCATCAATTTACCGAAAAGAAAAATATTTTACCGGCGGCGGCAGCATCCTTGTCTCAAATGAACAGTTGCTGACTTGGGAGCATAGATTAATGTGGATAACTGCTTCAATATATTTCATGTAGGAAAATTTTGTTTTACTATGTTTTTACCACTTGAAACTTTAATAGAGACACCAAACGGGTGAACTGTCGGAAAATGAATGATACACACCGTTAAATTGGTAGTCAAATTGAGTAATGTATATGAGGTGAGATAATCGAATTAAAAATATTATCATTTCATTAATTTCACGATAGTTAAATTAAACGATTTAACCCAATTTTAAAAACATTTTTGTACTCACTTAATTATATAAAACTAGTGACTCGACTGACATATTTGTATTTGTCAATTTATATCTTTTATTTGTTATTATTTCATAATAATTAATTTATTTTAAAGCAAATAAAATATAATTATATAATTCAAAAAATGTAAATAGTTTTTCGCCCTTATATTTATATTTTGTGTTCATTTTAATCTTTATATTCAATAATATTTTTAATCCCCTAATTTATTAATTATATTCAATAATATTTTTAAGTGATTTTTCATTTAAACTATTGATTAAGACATATCTAGCAGCAATTAATATAATAATTTTATCTGAAAGTACATTTCATCGTGACATTATCGATTGAATTTTATTTATATGTATTATCTGTGTAAAAAATTTTTACATAAATATTTAATTATATATTATTAAATTAATAAAAGTATTTGATTCAATTACGCTCTATCTTAAAAGTCTTATAAACACAAGTATTTAATTGGATAACAGTGTAAAACTCTTTCATACTATTACGTCCAAATTTAATTTTCAAATACTGAAACTAGCTTAGGCTCAGCTAAATCATCAGCTCTGATACTACTTGTTGGGTAAAGAGATCAGGGGAAGCCCAAAAATCATAGAGATCTAAATTAATGGCTTAAGTCAGAAATCACAAAAAGTGGATTAGACGCCACATCTTGACCCAAAATCTTGAGCCAATCAATCTATAAATCCTCCCAAATATATACTTTTTACTTAGTCCAAATTTAACTAATATGAAACTTCATTACTCATACTTGAAATTCCAATAAATAAACAATTACACATCCAAAAAAAAAAAAAAAATACAACTGCACTCCAATACTATATATTCATGATAATGTGAGAAAGATTTCTAAAATTCAAGAAAGACAAGTCATAGGATTGAATCAGTGCAAAATCAATTTACTACCATTCAATCAATGAGCGGTTATTGGTAGTTGCCAGTGGTTAATTTGTGATGAGCTGTATCTATTTATGGAAACTCTTCAAAGGGTTGCATCTATTCATCTAATGCAAGATGTCTATAAATATGACAAATAAATTGCAACCCACAAATATATTTTTGAAAATCAATTCAAGTCTATCTCAATTGATTTGATAATATATGATTAAATATTTGTGTAAAACTTATTTAAACTAATATTATACTAAAATTAAATTCTTCTTCTTTTATATGCATAGAAAGAATAATACAGACTATCATTGGTGTTATTGCTTGATTGTGTGATTGCAAACAAATCAAGAGTTGTTTATTATATCTTGCAGGAAATTCATCATTAACCCATTTGCATCCAGAAATTTGGATTAGGTGAGGGCAAATTAAGCCTAAAGGAAAGTGTGTGTATATACGCCTTGGAAGTTTTGTGCCTATTTTTTTATTTACAAATTTTGGTGCCATCATTCATTTTCAACAGTTTGCCATCACTTTTTCTAACAAGTAATAGAGCAATGTTTATACTTTTTTTTTTTTTTTTGGTCAGAATTAGAGGAATTCTTCTATTGAAGGTAATCTTACTCGAGTTTGGACAATAAAGCTCTTCCTTCCAAATTTTAATACAGTTGTATACTTAGAGCTCAAAATTTAAAATTAATAAAAATATTAATATAACAAAAATTTTATAATGCTGGAGTATTTAAACTTTTTTAGAAGATACTTAAATTTCAATAAATATGATTGCTAGCAAAAATAATTAAATAAATAAAAAGAGAGAGAGAGTTTTAAAAAGAAGAGAAATATTTAATTTTTTTTTTAATTTTAGAATTGATAATTCCTAAGCTACAGGTTAGCAATTAGAAATGTGTCATCTTAGTTGCTTTTCAATTCTATAGAAGTGGATTGTGAAATTATAATTCAAATTTTGTATGCTATTCCAAACATAAAAATTGGACAAAAGAAACCATATTCCAATTCTATGCATAATTCTAAACGTACAATGAAATGTCAGAGTTTTCTAATTTGTCGTTGAGTAGTGACTAATTAAACAATATTTGATATTTTTATTAATTTTCTAAAATAGTAAAATTATTTTTTAAATTTTCACTTTTTTTTGTTTCTTCCCTAGTAGTTTAAATTTTTCTTATTAGTAATACTTAATTGTATATAATTTGTGTTTTCGGAATTATAAAAGTTAAATTTAATGATTAAGAATTTTGTTAACATATTTTCATTAAGTATGTACTAACGAATTAAAATAGAACATAATAAATAAAATATATAATACTTTAAATTTTAGAAGTAATTAATATTTTATTTCCCACTCCCCCCTTATTTTTGTTATCTATTGTTTAACATTATTTCATTAACATATGGGGTAAGATTAGGACAAATTATTAAGAATTTAATTTGGGTGTACTCACAATACTATCATTCAATCAAAACTTTCAATTTACATAACCATTCAAGTAATGAGTGATTATATCAAAGAATTTTATCAATGCGATAATATATGATTGGGTATCTGTGTAAAATTTGTTTACAAGTACATTCAAATTAAATCTAATTATTAATACTTCATTAGTTTTCTAAAGAGAAAGATATAAAGGGACAAAAGAAACTTATAACAAAAAAAGGACGACAGATAAAAAATAACGGAAGAAATATATAATTAGAGTAATTCACTGAAAGAAAAATAAATACTTTTAAACTACACAATAATAATAATCATAATAAGTCACATAATATGACAATTTGGTAACAACTAATTACGAAATTAAAATTAAAAAGTATAAAAGGTTGGAAATTAACACCTTGAGCGTCTAAAAACTATTTAATATTCTTCTTTAAATAATAAACATAGTTCATATTGAGCACTAACTTAACTACTCGTGAAGAAATAACAGCACCCACTAACACGTTACAATAGTATACCACACTACTATATGCAAAGATAGCCCACTTTCATGGTCAAAAAAGTTCAATACGGGAATCACATTGAGCGCAACTGTTAGCTACTCTGAACTCTTAGCGCGCGTATAATCCAACTTTGTGGTAGTTGACACATAACAGGACCGAATGAGAATATAGGGGGGGAACACGAGTGCTGATTCCACACTTTGCAAACTCGTCCTATCTCTATTTCGTCCTCATTTTGTGCTCGTACATTAATAATCACCAAGTTCCAGCTCGTCCACTTCCAATTTTCAATTCCCTATCCTTTTCCCTTCACATATTTGGAAATTAACATGTGGGTTTTGTTTAAAAAATTGGAAAAAAACAATTTGACTGAAAACAAATATATTTTCTTAAAATTTCGGTGCCCAATAATTAAAGGCACTGACTCTTTATTTATTTTCTTAAAATTTCAGTGCCCATTAATTAAAGGCACTGACTCTTAGTTAGAACTTAGGAACAAAAAAGCCCCACAAAATAATAAAAAAAATATATACACACAGCGACAGCTCCCATGAACCACATCCATTTCCATTTCCATTGTTGGCTATTAAACAAAGCATTTTCTTCCACCACATAGCACTTTCCACCATTTCTGTGCAACACTTCTTCTGGGGATACCGGCCTTGAGATTCTTTCTTCTTCAATCTGAAGTTGGGTTCAACTGCGTTTTTGTGATGGCTCTCAATTTGCCTTCCCCAGCTGAAGTCAAGTCCATTTTTCTCACTGATTCCTTCAAGTCTAACAGCCGCACTGCAAAGTTCCCAGGTTCTTTCTTTTTTTCTTTTTCTTTTTTTTTTCATATCTTAATTCTTGCTCAAAAGTTCACAACTTCATAGAGAACAACCCCCCCCCCCCGGCGGGGGAGGGGCCAAAAAAAAAAAATTGCATGTGTTTGAATTTTGTTTCCTTTTTGGTTTTATTTTTCCTCAAATTATGCTAATCTTTCCATTTATTTTGTCCCTTTATTTTTTTTTTCTTTTCATTGGGTCAGTGCATGCCTATGCAACCATGTTGCTGCTTATGCTGATAAGAATGTCCTGTTATGAGTTATGTATACACCATTTTTTAGCACCATATTGATGCTACTTATGGTGTTATATGCTATGATGCTTTTGTTTGTTGAAACATAGTTTTCAATTTCTGTTTTGATGCCAGTTGCATAGGACATATTAGGTTTAATTTCATGACCATTTGATTCTCAGGTGGTTTTGCTTTGAAAAGAAAAGACTGTGGAGTAGCAGCTGGAAGACGAGTTTATTGCTCAGTGCAGGCACCACCGCCAGCCTGGGCAGGAAGAGCGGTCCCAGAACCCGGCCACAAGACTTGGGAGGGGCCAAAACCCATCTCCATCGTGGGATCTACTGGTTCAATTGGAACTCAGGTATAGGTGGAAATGGAATCTCACTCTACCATGACAAGCTCTGGTATATTCATCTATTGGAATGGCATGTAGTCTAAAGCAAACGCTGCATGGATTTGCAATATGCTATGTGATTGTAAAAATTTCTCAGAAATAATTTGTGTTTTTAGTTCTTTAGTAATCTCTTATAATTCTTTAAAATGAATATATGACATATTTTTTGGCCATATATGAATATATGACTAGAAATAGTTGACTGTTTACGCCTTGTAGATGTAGCCTGACTTGCCTTTGCCCCTCTATGCTTTTGTAGACGCTTGATATCGTGGCTGAGAATCCGGATAAGTTCAAAGTTGTGGCACTTGCAGCTGGTTCAAATGTTACTCTTCTTGCAGATCAGGTAAATACTTCACCCCAATCATGTAATGGAACTTTGGATTGATTTGTCTTGCTATCTATTGCCATCATCAAATCTGAAATTAAATAACCTCAGTGGAATTATTTGATTGATTCACTCCCTTGGCTAATTTACTGCTGTAATTATTGCTGCATTAGTCATGATGGAAATGGTCTTCCTGGTTCTGTTTTCAGAAAACTACGGCCTAGTAGCCCTTTTGTTCTTTAGCATCTATTGGGGATATCATTATTTTCTTCTGTATTTTACTGGATTTTCTTTTTAATTTGAATAGGGAATTCATAAAAGATTTCAAATTTTCAAAACTAAGTTGATTAATATTGTTTAAGGCTTAGTTAATGTATCTGATATTTTTGATATACCAACCAGAAATATTTATGTTGCACAGGTAAAGAGATTTAAGCCTCAACTTGTTGCTGTTAGAAATGAGTCCCTAATTGCTGAACTTGAAGAGGCTTTGGATGACGTTGAACAAAAACCGGAGATCATCCCTGGAGAGGAGGGAGTCGTTGAGGTTGACATTTCATTTCTTCATATGATGTAATTTGGATTAGAGAGCCAATATTGTTTTTCATAAGCTATAGCTTATATATGCTCAGGTTGCTCGTCACCCAGATGCAGTCACTGTAGTCACAGGAATAGTAGGCTGTGCAGGACTCAAGGTAACCTTACTGTGAGATATGCTTATTGATCTTATTTTTGGGCATTGATTTTTCATAAGGAAAATGACCCATTAGAGTGTGAGAAATTCATGGATATCACTCTATACCTAATAATATAGCTTGTATACTGGAAACAACAATTAGAGAAGAGAGACACAATAGAAGGAATAAAGGCAGAATAGAAGTATAAGAAAATTGCTTATAATGGCCCATGCCCTGCTGCATAAACCCAGTAAAGTTTTTCAGTTGCAACTATATTGCTAGCTTGTTGCCCATACAAGGGAGCATTTCTTTTTATGTTAACAAAATCCATAGTAAGATACTAAACTAGAGATACTATTGGTTATCACTTATCAGACAACAGATATTAGACAGCTGAAATTCGTCTCATTATTTTATTAGCCAACAGTTGCTGCAATAGAAGCAGGGAAAGACATAGCATTGGCCAACAAAGAGACACTGATTGCTGGAGGTCCTTTTGTTCTTCCTCTGGCTCAGAAGCATAACATAAAAATACTTCCTGCTGATTCAGAACATTCTGCCATTTTTCAGGTACAACAAAGCTCATAATCTATTAAAACTTATGTGCGTGCAACAAGATCAATGGACTCTTGATGTGCCCATATCTTTTATTGCTCATGTTGTTCTCTGTCACTGCATCATTTTTATCGAACTCAAGCAACTATTTTATCATCTTGCCTCATTGGTCACTGCAAAAACTTAAAAGGATTCTTTGCTTCAGTGTATCCAGGGATTGTCAGAGGGTGCACTTAGGAGAATTATTTTAACCGCATCTGGAGGTGCTTTCAGGTGTGTAAAAATAAAACTAACGTGTCTGCACTTTGCTGTTTTTCATGTTCAAAAGAATCATGTTTTAACTGCTCCATATTTTCTATTTATGTTAGAAACATTTCTTTTCTTTTTTTTTTTCCTGAAATAAAAGTGAACTGAAAGGGAATATATAGCACTCTAAACATTCTTATGTATCGCTGAATTTCTGGTTGCTGTCAACTTGTCATATCATGATGGAGATCCATTAAATCTATATTCTTTGATCATGGAAAATATTGAATTGTCCCTCTCTTAGTTTGTTTCCAGGCTTTAAATAATCAACCTGACATTCAGTATCATCTTCATGGTGATTGACAGGGATTGGCCTGTTGATAAACTGAAAGATGTTAAAGTTGCTGATGCTTTAAAACATCCCAACTGGAATATGGGGAAAAAGATAACTGTGGACTCTGCTACCCTCTTCAATAAGGTTTGTTTCTTGCTGATTTCAGTGTATCGTATGAAAAAAGCCTTCTTATGAATCTGTCTGATAAACCAGTCTGAATTTCTGAGCTATAAGGTAAATTTCTTATACTTCTTCACAGGGCCTAGAAGTAATTGAAGCACATTACTTGTTTGGAGCTGACTATGATAATATTGAGATTGTCATTCATCCTCAATCAATCATACATTCAATGGTCGAAACACAGGTTTAACCCTTACTATGTTGTGTTCGCTGCTCCTTTGTAATATCCATATATTCAGATACATACTGATGATAGACAATGGCACCTACAAGTTCCTGGCCCTTGGCTAAATTAGCAAAGGGGTGGGCTGAGATTCTGTAATCATTAATTCAAATATATATTGAAAAAGGAATAGAAGAAAGGACATAAAGATAATTAAACATAATTCAATCTTTATCTAATACTAAATTATTTCTTAATTTCAGGATTCATCAGTTCTGGGACAGTTGGGGTGGCCTGATATGCGTTTGCCCATCCTCTATACATTATCATGGCCTGACAGAATTTATTGCTCTGAAGTAACTTGGCCACGTCTTGATCTTTGCAAGTACTATCATTTTTCCCTGCAGCTTACGCATTTCAACTCCATCACATTCTCTGTAGTCCACACTGAAGAAAATAGACAGATCCACTTGACGTAGTTTTTATATTTTGAAGCCTTTCTTGTTAAATGGAATTTTATAAAGTCTATGTTGAATTATCAATGGTTCTTACTATGAATGATCAGATTAATTTCATGAAGGATTGGAGTTTCAGAATTATGCATTAACATTGACATTTCTTTCAACCCCCCCCCCCCAACAAAAAAAACAACAAAAAAATAATTCTCTCTTTCTTTTTCTCTTCCTTTTTTTCTCTCCTTCATCTGCTTTCTTTTGGATTGGATCAAATCTAGTATGTTTCTGCAAGCATCTTTAGTCCTTTAGATACTGTGAAGGACTACTAAGTTGGGTGCATAATAGTTCTCATATGGGTAAATTTTCAAGCAACATGTAGAGAAAGGCATAATTGATCCTATAATTTCCACTCCACTACATGTGTCCTTTACTATCATGAACTTTTATCATGTAAGATGAATTATTTAATTTAATTGAAATTGGCATAGAAAATTTGTTCTTAGCTTGACAGAGCCATATTTGAAATGTGATTATGCAGGCTTGGTTCACTAACATTTAAAGCTCCTGACAATGTTAAATATCCATCCATGAATCTTGCCTACGCTGCTGGCCGTGCTGGAGGCACAATGACAGGAGTTCTTAGTGCAGCAAATGAGAAAGCTGTAGAAATGTTTATTGATGAAAAGTAAGTATTTATTGTTATTTTCCTCACTACAAGTGTTGCTCTAAGATTATAGCTGTATTTCCTCTCTAATTGTGTTGCTCTAAGACTATTGCTTATAGTTAAGTCTTTACGTGGAATTCTCTAGAATTCATTGGAATTATTCTTATGGGATGTGGGTGACCAAAGTGGGGGAGGGCAAAGAAAGATATAGATACATCCAAGGAGCATATTAGCTTACCACCTGAAGAGGAAGCAGTATGACTAAAATAGTCATGTAAATTGCCACTGTTTGATGATAAGAAAATAATATATGATAAGCATAAAAGCTGCACAAATTGTTTTCCCTAAGGGGAGTAAAAAACAAAAATAATTGTGCATGTAAAAAGATACTGCTGTTATGAAACAATCTTCAAAAGATAATTTTTCTTCCATCCATCCCACCATAGCCTCGACATGACAATCCACAAAAATCAATGCGTTAAGTTTTGTTTGAAAACCCAAAATGCTGACTCATTTTCAGGTTTGTCAGAAGATGCTACTTGGCTCTTGGGGGAATGCATGCATACATGAAGCATTCGAATTCCTGAAATTGAAAGTTAAAATAATAAAGTGATTTTATTTTTTGGTTAAATTATGTGTCTATTATTTTTATTTGGATATGACGGGGCTGGATAAGTAATAGCATTTTTTAGGGCTTTAATCCTTGATTATGTGGCTATATTATTTTGATGCTTTAACTGTACTTGTCAGTTCTGTTACAATCTAAGAAGCATGGACACGCAAACACAGATTTGAAGCAAAATCTGAAGTGTCCCATTAGGAATTCAGTCATGTATCATATTATCATGTGCTGCATGATGCCTGTGCATAGCTCCTAAAAGTGTCCATGCTTCATGCTTCGTGGGTGTTTTCTTATCAATGTAGATTGAATTCTCCTCTGACTGGCTGTTTTGCTATTTCCAGGATCGGCTATTTGGATATTTTCAAGGTTGTGGAGCTAACATGTGAGAAGCATCGAGATGAATTGGTAGCCTCGCCTTCCCTTGAGGAAATTATTCACTATGATCTTTGGGCTCGAAAATATGCAGCTAGTTTGCGAAGCTCTTCAAGCTTGGCACCAATTCCTGCATGAGACTGATTTTAATAACTGGGGGATGTGGGCTGATTCCTGCCAACAGCCAGCAAGTTTTACCATAATTTCTGTGGGCATTGAACAATTGTATACAATGTGGAATGATGCATTCCCCAGGTATTGAAAAGTTAAGGTTTTGATTAATGGAATGCTTAGATTTTGAAACATTTTAATTTATCTTGTAGTTTCATTGCAATTTCATTGAAAATCATGTCTGTCTTTTATCCATCACGTGGAGCCTAGGAGGTTCTCAATTTATTTTTTCGGTAGGTTAGGAGGTTCTCAATTGAATGTCTCAAACTTAAAATTTTATTCAACAAAGATGGGTAAATTATTAAAAAAATAATATTACCCAACTAATTATGTATAATGTAAGTCAGGATGAGTATTCATATGTGTGAGTGTATGTGTGACCGTTTGTGGACATTCTGTAAGTTGCTTATGCCTAAACCTTTCAGATCAAGTGTACAATTCCTTTTTCAAAACACATACTATCCCACCGTTATTCCATATTGATCACAGAAAACGTTGACCATTGCCACGCCAATAGATTAGCCGCATTGTTTACCCAAGAAAAAACATTGAACCGAATGTATATTGTGGCTTAAGTCTTAACAATCCCCATTGAAAATGAAGTTTAGTAAACAGTAATTTTAAATCTTAAAATTGCATCTTAATGGTGGTGCGATTTACCTTGTGTGCCGTTCATAAAATATTTTCCTGAGGTTTATCGGTTTATGAACAGCGTTATGCGGCACTGCTGCTACTTCGATTCCATGTTGAGTACGTTGTCGGCAGTGAGCTGCCAGCATTTACATTTGGAATAATCTTTAAGTATACATGATAGCTAGTACTGTGCTATAATCAAGAGGGACCCTATCCTATTGATATGGTGCTTTTACCTTTCTTGACATATGCACCGCTGATGAATACTATTCAAATTAATTAATTAAGCTCAGACGCCGAGAACTTGCGAAAATTGTAAAGGGTCAAAATACTCGAATAGCAAACCAATTGGTTTTCTTGGGAGCGCAAGTGTTGGAACCAGTTAGGCGTCTCCTTCAATATGACCGCTAGCCTAAGCAGAGAGGAGGACCAAAAGAGAATTGGAGCCGCCGCCAGCCTGCAACAGTTAGTCATAATAACTTTATTTTCGTACTTCAAGATTGGACCGCCCTCTTAAATTTAAACCGATCTTGCACCAAGTAATTATATGGTTTTGATTTGAAAATTTTCTTATCTTTCCATCTTTGTAATATTAACTTTTTAATTCTTTTTTCAGGTGTTACTTTCTTAATTTTAAAAAATATTAAAATATGAGTTTAATTTTACTTTTACATCGTTAGCAAATAACATTTTTTACTCTAGCAAAGATGGCATTCATTCTCTGACGCATCCGATTAGCAAGGAACGATAGGGTGTTTGAAGACAAAGACAGAACTCCTCAAAACATCCTCTCTGTTGCTATCAACTTACATCGAGGAGTTTCGACGACTCCAATTTCACATTTCCACTTCTTCTGAAGTATTTATTTCCCTTCAGTTGTTTGATGTAATTTTATTTGGGGATTCCCTTATTCTTTTGGTTGCTATTGTCTCCAAGGACTACCTTTTATTCCATTTTATTGAGGAATAAAATTATCTGCCTTTGCCCAAAAATGAAAAAGGAAAAAATGTATATTTATAAGTTGAAATGTTGGAGAGAAAAGATAGTAAAAAAAGAATTTAAAGAATAAAATAGATTCATAATTATTATTTAAATCTTTTCTTTTTCTTCCTTTTCTTCAAAATCTTAACTCACAAATACACGTAGCAGGTGATTGAGCTAAATACTTATATTAATATAATATTATACAATTGAATGATTATATAAAATTATTTTATACTAATAATATATCTAAATTAAATTTTTAAAATAATTCTTTTGTGTTTAAAATATTTTACTTTGCTGTTTAGATGATTCTACTTGACTCGAATAAGATTATATTTGGTAGGAAAAAAACTTATTATCTTAATTTTTTTTAATATATTATATTTTTAAAATTACTTTCCTCTTTTGAAAGAAAAAACTCAGTCAGCGGGCCTTGCTTGGCCGGTTGAGTGATTCACATGCTAGATCAAATTAAAGCATTTGCTAGTTTTTTTTTTTTTTTGGAGGGGGTGTTCAGCTAGCAATTGCTTTCTTTTTTAAGTAGAAAATAACTGAACAAGCAAGGCAAGGACCTTTTTTTGTGGGGATCAACGGCAAGGACATAGATAACTTTGTCTGCCATATAACCAACTGGAAGAGAAGAATACGCATAAGTGGCCCGCACAATGAGAAATTCTTGCTTTCTTTGTGAAGGAAAATTTTTTTTTTCCTTTACATGTAATATTTATTATCAATTTTTTTAAAATTTTATCACTTTTATCATTTTATAAAATTATTTAATAATATAAGATACATATAAAAAAAAAATTTCTTCCTCCATAAAGAATCAAAGAATTTCTCGCCACGCACTTCTTCATTTGTTGGCAGCAACTTGCAATTGGACATAGCTGGCCACCCACTTACTCACGTATGACCAGATCACTGCCCACTCAACCCAATACTACTATCGTACATTACAGAGTCCGATATGAAAAGCATTGCAGCTTGGTACTTTTATTTTAACAAATGCAAGCAGAAGGAAATAAGACTCAAACATAGAATATTTAAGATTAATGAAAAATATAAAAAATAATCAATAAGATGTGGACCCAAAATATACCTTGATACTTGCCCGTACTATATTCTCCATATCTTGTAAATTAAGTAGTAAGTACCCCCAAAAAAATGTATGAGACTCTCATCTCTTTCAAATTTCAATATAGTTTTCAGATAGGAATAATAACTTTGAAGAACGGGCTTTGCCAAATAGTATGAATACGAAAATTACGAAGGAGTAAAAATAGAAACAATGAAAAATTAACGGAAAATCAATGGAAAGAAGGGAGAGTAAACTTCTCATCGTGCCACATTATTCGTGTGGCCTTTCTTACTATGAGCATTTGCAACCTTTTCCTTGAAGAATTTATGTTTTTTTTTCCCATGATTTTTCAAAACAGAAATTCATCCTCATTTACTAGATTGAACTAAAAGAAACAAAGAGAACGAGAAAAATTTGAGTGGGGCCGCTTGAACATAATAAAGATAACTTTAATTTTGATTCATTCATAAGGTAAGTGTTTGATATTAACAAGTAACTACAAAATGTTATTTCAAAATAATGTTGAATAAAATTAAAGAAATATTACTCACTACAATAATATAATACTTTTTGGTTTAATAATTGCAAAAGTTACTCTAAATTTAGTTGAGAATTATAAATTCAATTCTTAATTTACAAAATTCGCCTCCTCTCTTATAACAACTCTTCAACTAACTTGATATATGGAAATGTGCACCAAACAAAGAATACTGAAATGGCCTAAAGTAAAAATAAAAGATTAATTGAGGCCACACATTTGGAAGGGCATATATATAGAATATAGCACGGCAATATATATTTAAATACTCTATTTTTTTCCACATGTATTTTTTTCAAAGCAATCATAATTGAAACATGGTCAGTATTAAACGTGGTTATGTCTTACAATCAGGATTCAAGTCATGAATCAGCATATGTGAGAGACTAATTCTTTTTACTAGAGCCAATTCCGATTGGTCCCAATACTCTATTAGTCCTACTCTTTTATCATTTCTCTTTTGTTATTAGGTGCTAAAAATGTTATTTAGTATAATGAAACCATTACAAAGAATATTGTCACTATCTATGAATTGTAATGCAACATTTGGATTGCTGAATTAGACTACAAGGTACTACTATTTCTTTTAGGTTGTACTCTTTAGGCAGTCAAAAAGATTACTCCTCGGAAAAGATTGAGTACTGAAATATTTCATTTTTAAATTTTATCGAGAATAGGTGAGATGGTACTTCAAAGATAATAGCAAAATTCCTATATGGGATAAATTACTATCCATACTTTTGTTCCATTACTTTTCAAAAACTATTTAGAAGGTATATTCTTTTCTATGTAGTTTCTAGTTAGTTAAATTTAAAAAAAAAAAAATCAGACATTTCCGCACAAACATACAAACAAATAATGTATTTAAAATTATAAAAAAATATTTATTTTTTATCACATAAATAATTATACTTCATTTAATTTTTAAAAATTAATTATTTAATATAACGAAGAAATAAAAATATAGATTGAGTGTACTGATATAAGTAAATAGTTTATAAATCTACTATATAAGTAAATAGTTTATAAATCTACTAGTATTGTAGTAAAAAAATATATTTGAATTATAATTTTAAGATAATATTATTGAAGTTAGCCATTACCAGACACTGAGAAAGTTCTTACTCTTGATTGGAAAAGAATAGAGGTGGAAGCACCCACATGTGAGCGCTAAGAAGCGTTCACATGTATTGGCAATTTTAAATCTCTAATCCTCAAACGAAATAAAACAGAATAAGGATGTGAAAAGACCTTGCACTTAGCCAGCAATAAAAGGTACCTCAATTCTCACCATCTTCTCATTTCACATCTTGATGGGAATTTTCTAGACCACGACAAACTTAGGAGAAACCGAAAAAAGGTTGGATTCAGTGGTTGGCTAATTCTCTTGATCACCTCTTGTGGAGCCTTGCATTTTCCTGTCCCTTATCCTTTTCAATCATTCTTATTCTGGATCCCTTCTTTACCACAATAGTTGCTATCCTCAAAAGACGCTGTAATATTGACGACCTTCTTATTGAGCATAGGCTATTTTCACAGCTTATTAATACATGAAAAGCTGACGCAAGGTTATTTTGCTCTTCTGGAAAAGGTAACCTAATTGTAATTAATCAAGCTCATTAAATAATTTTTTTTCATATATTAGTTTGTTTTCACAGTTTATTGATATGTAAATCTCTTGCAAAACAAAATAAACCCATTTCAGATAATAATATTTACATTAATATTTTGTACGTCGAAGCAGTAAGTAGTAATTACCGTGATTGCAGTTTATTTAGACCAATGACAAAATGACAACACCCCTTTCCCATGCTGAGTCTTGGTGTGCTCTCCGTTCAACGCTACATGTTACTTTTTTTTTAAAAAAAAAAAAAAAGAAGAAAAAAGAAAAACCTCTTCAAGCTACATTTACCGCAAAAGAAAAAGGCAGTGCCTGTCCAGTGTTCTTCCATTTTCACTTGATGCGTTTCCATGGTCTGTCGAAAGCTTTGTTCACTTGGAATGCCAAGACAATTATCCAGAAAGGACAAGACAGGGAGACCGCGCGGGGTCATCTAAGACTAAGACCAATGACCAATTAAAGAAGATGAAGGCTATCTAATGTGTGCGGGGAAATGTAAGACAAAGGGCAATTCTACGGCCCATGGCTAAGAGCAGGCCCCAATGCTTGGCTTACATGGATGAGTGAAGTTACTCCATTTGGTGTTATTTGTCAACGATAAAATCTGATGGTGAAGAAAGAAAAAGTTGATTTTAAAAGTAACGGATAAGTGGCATCAAACTCTCCGTTATATCATCTTCTCATCTAATCTTCTCCTAGATCTGGAATTTTTAGTTGTGGCTCAAATTATCTTACTCTATTTTACCTATCATCTATCTTGTTTTATTTGGCAAGATGAAGATAGGTGGATCAAAAATACAAAAGGGAAAGTTGCTCAAAGTATTGTTGCTTTTCCCTAGAAAATTTCTAATTTTGTCAAGATTCTTGACATTTCACTTCGAAACAATAATAAAAGAACAATATTTCATACTATCATTTAAGAGATGAGTAACTTGATAAATAAGTAACTCAAAGATAAACTAAAGTAATAATCTCAATAATAGCTACTAAAAGTAGCTCAAATAAAAAGTATATAAATTGGAGTACAATGATATATAGGAGGAGTCAAGATCCACAACTTAAGGTTCTAAAAAAGATGATATCAGAAAAAACACCCTTAACTTCATGCCTATTCACACTTATTTATCCGTTACTTTTAATCATTTTTTTCTTTTTACTACAGTATTTTTACTGTTAATATATAAATAATATCGAATGGAGTAACTTCGTTTGTCCACTTGAGCTGGGTATTGTTGCCCACTCTCAGCTGGGCACCGTAGAATGCACCAAAGTTAGTATTACTTGAGTTCAAAAATAAATTTAATTGTATAATTTTTATTAATTAAATATTATTTATATAGCATGATCACTATCAAATTGGAAACAAATCACATTGCTTTGTCTTGCTTTGCTTCTGCTTTACCGAACATTCCATAGACTTGGTCTGTCTTTTCAGGCTAGTTTATTTAAAGTATGTTTATGGTGGATTATTTTAAAAATTGAAAACAAATTTTTTATTTTAAGTGAATATTATCTAATTTAAAAATTTTGAGAGTAAAAATTAAATAATAGATTATTTTAAATTTTTTTCATCATTCTTTATTCAATTTTATCAATACTTCATATTTATTTTAATCTTAAAAACGCATCGTCATTTTTCCCCTCTTTACAATCCTGCTTTGGAACACATTGTTGAGGTGATTGAATGATCGAAGTTGTATTGATATGATAACTTACAGCATATACACATCATTGGTTTATGATATAACAGAATAATAAAAATAACGTCCTTCTAATTATATCCACTAGTTTACTATATGCAATACTCTTCCCTAAAGATGGGAGGTAGAGATTGGGATCTCCCAGCTTGGACATTGGACAATAGGTTTCTAAACTGAGCTGGAGGAAGAGTTTGATCAATAGATCTACTAAATGATGACCATTACTACGCACAAGGACCAGGTTTATTTATAACTCCATTATTAATTTTCTAATGCACGAAATGACAATAAATTGTATATGCTTCATGCGTTCATGGAAAGTGGGATTAGAGGCCATATAAATGGCCTATTGATCGTCACAAAGAGCATTGTTGAACTAAGATGAATGCCACAGTCGGATAACAATTGATGAAGCTAAGTTAACTCACTCGTCACCACTGCAAGTGTCCAGTATTCTGCCTCAGCAGAGGGGTGAAACACAGTCGATTGTTTTTTGGATTTTCATGATATGAGGGAAATCTCCAAGGAACATACAATAATTGGTAGTCGATATTCCAGAGTCCAGACAAAGTCATCCAATCAGCATCAACATAGGCAGAACAAATTCAACTGCCAGGCAAAAGAGGCGCCTTGGTCGAGGTTGCCCTTTATGTATCTAAGCAAATGGTGGACAACATCAACATGAGGCACTTAAGGACATGAAAGAAGCTAACTAAGCTTATGAACCACGAAGCTTATGTTAGGATGTGAAATAGTGAGGTATAATAGTCTTCCTATGATTCTTTTATATTTAGATATGTCAGCAAGAGGAGCCACCACCTGAAGTTGTGAGGCGTAGATGACTTGCTACCCAAATAACCAGTGTCCCCAAGTAAAGAGAGTGTATATTTCACATTAGGAAAGAAAGATACCTTCTTAGATCGTGCCATCTCCAACCTCGAGAGCAATGAACGATGAACCTCTGCCTTTAGTGAACAACGAATAATGGGACTTGGACTGGGGAAAACCATTAGGCAGTAAGGTAAAAGCAAACTTTGAGAACTAATGCCTTGATGCTTAGCATAGATAAACTTATTTAATTTGTACAACAAATGGGATTGAGAGAGATTGAGTAGCCTTGATGTAGCTCCATATATGTTTCTTCAAATAGATCACCGTTAAAAAAGGCATTATTGATATCCAATCGTACCAAATGCCATTGATTAATAGCTGACAAGAAAAGTAAACACCCTAACAGTGATCAATTTATTCATTGGGGAAAAAGTATCAACAAAGTCTAAAGTAGTTTGTTGAGTACATAGTCCTCAGCAACCAATCTTGCTTTATATCCATCCACTGTCCCATTAGCCTTGTATTTTACTTTGCACATGCATCAACGACACCCAATATATAGTGTGCTTATTAGGTGATAAGGGAACCAAGCTCCAAGTGTTGTTAGCCTCCATGGCCTTCATTTCATCAGCCATAGCTGCCTACCAATGTGGGGAACTTCGTAACTTGGTGATAAAAGTGAGGCTCATACTCAGTGAAAATCTTCATGATATAATGCTCATATTCAGGCTCACATGGGAAAGTATGGTGTATCCTAGAAGACCTTCGTATAGTAACATAATTCGCAAAGTGAAGTTAATATGAAACACTAAACCTCTTTTTTTTCGGTTTAGAAATATTTCCCACAAAATTGCACTTCACAGGTAAGGGAGAGGCTCACTCATGCAAGATGGGCTTCGAACTTAAAGTTAGCATTGCTATTAGGTAATACAATACGTCCATGAAATTTGACCTCTTAAGATTCACAGGGTTAAGATGCATAGTTAGGTAGGGAGATATTCGATTGTGACGGCCAAAGCATTGACAAGTCCAACGTTGAAGCATGCTTTCTAGAAGGTAAAACATAGCAAACCCCTCCTTCTTTTCTTCAGTCTAGAATTAAGCTGTGATGTTAGTTTATAAAACAGTACCAATACTTTTTAACAAACCTCGGCTTCTTCAATTCAACAATACCTCCCAGTATTGTTTGTATAAAATTCTAGAAGTCCTCATAGAATCGAAGATAAATTCCCTTTTTTTTTTTTTTTTGTCATAACACGCACAGGGGGGGTGGGGAAGGTTCCGATTCTCACAATCGAACTCGGGAGTAGACATTACGAGGCACACATATAAGCCGCTTACCTCACGCCTTATCTGCGAGAATAAATTCTATTTTCAAGTTATTGTAAAAGTAAGGGATATATATTTTCAAGTTATATGATGAAATTCTCATAAAATAAAAAGTATTGAAACTAATTAAGCCATGAAATCAAAATATACAATATTGTTAAATTAAGTTGTAAAACACAGTTTTCACCCTTAATATTTTTGACCGAGTATTATGTCTTTATTGTAATTGAGGACCACTCTCGAATCAACCCTCATCGACTGTGTCATGCCACTTTGTATATATATAGCTTTATTTTAGATTGGATATTTTCATATTTAATATAACTTCAAATGAATTTAATTTAACTTTATTGTTAATATAATTCCATTTTACAGTAAAATATACTTATTTACTAACATATTGTTAGGTAAAAGTTATAAAACAGTTGTTTAAAAGATAATATTTATTAAGTAGTTTTAGCAACATATATTTGAATAACAAACAACAAATTAAAACGAAGTCAATTGAAAAATACAAAAAAAGCTCCATTAATATTGCACTAACATCGGAAAATCGCCCAAAAAAAAAAAATCTTCTTTCAGCTAACCCTAGATATTTGTCTTGTGTTAAATTTATCAATATCGATATACTGGTAGACTGCATGTAATCTTACAAGTTCAAAAGAAGGCAAAGTACACTGCACTCTCTGGTATGATAGAAAAATGTTACAACGCCAAAATTTTTATTAAAATTTATTAGTTAGAATAATGCAATATGATTATTATTTTTAGATAAGCAATATGTTACTTTATTTTTTTAATAATTATTTCTATTTTTTATTAAAAATTCTTTTTTTTTTTCGGGGTCATGTTATTACAAATTCTTACGTGGCATGATATCTATTGGCTCCGTCCGCACTTCATTAATTCCGCCGGCTCGCAATTCTCATTTTAGTCATTTATCCATCCACGAAGACTTGCTCACTTCCACTTTGTCATTACCATTAGCTTTCTCTTTTTCCTTTTTTTTTTTTTCTTTTGTACTTTGACATTACTTTTTTAACTTTGGCGCATATATCCCCGAAGTCTATGCCGTGTGAGACCCACACGATTTCTTTCCATGAGAGTGCTCAACATTCTCTGCCAACAAATGCTGCGTTTCCATACCATGCCGGCGCAACCGCCCACATCATTTCTATATTGCCATTCCTTCCTTAGCTACTTTACACAAAATTTCAAAATACTACTTATTCTATGGTAACTTTATCAAGGAAAAAAAAAATTAGAAAAGCCATCCAAGGACCATATAAACTTTATCATCATCTTAACTCACACTAATTCCACCAAGAAAGATTTATCAAATCGGCAGATCGAAACTAACCACACATTTGGCAAACGCTCGGGATAGTAACATAATACCTGTTCATTACTATATAATATATTTTACTTATAGAATATCGCACACAATCGCCATATTCATCGTCAGTGTAATTTATAATGTGCTCGATTTTGTGTAGGAGTAACTCAAAGGGAGATTTACGATTGCAAATCAAGTTTGTCTATTTTGTAAACTAATTTAGTTTTCGATCTGACTCTTTCTCAAATAAGATTATGGTTTTTGAATTTATTCTAGTTAATTCATCAAATTTTGTTAAAATCACTTTGTAAATAAAAATATTAAACCTAAATTACTTAATCACTTAACTAATATCAATTTTAACAATTATTAAAAATCAAATTTACAAATGTAAAACCAAACACAATCAATGGCCAAAGATTGGAGGGAAGACATTTTCTCCATAATAATATTTCAAAACTAAATTAAAGAGAAACTTTACCGAAAAAGAGAAAGAAAAATAAAACACCTATCCACCACTTTACTTGGGCCAAAAACAAGGAAGCCACTGACTTGGAATTCAACAAAGCAAACTTGGACAAAGGACAATCAAGGATAATTCGACCCCAAAACAAAACCAGAAAAAAAAAAAAAAGGGTACCAAGCTAATTCGTACTTCGAGATGATTGCGAATCCCGGCCAACTCCAATATTCCCATTACCGAAAAGCCCCACCAATTCCTGCCGGTAAGGCAAGAACAACTTCCTCTTACTCTGCTCCCCACCCTTCACGGCGGCGGCGCCGTCGTCGGAGCCACCGTGCTTGGGCGACACCTTATTGTTGGTCCTCTTCGCGGGACCCACAAACATTACGGGCTCCTTCCCACCGCTATGGCTCCTAATGAGGAGCAAGTCTCGAAGCTTCCACCGCCTCGACGACGACGATCTGGCGGAGCTGCTCTTCTTGCAGGCCCGTGGGGTCCACACGCAGTAGGTCCCCTCCGCCACGCCCTCCAGCTCGTTGCTGCTGTCTTCCGACGACGAACACGACGACGTCGTCGTTTCACGCTCCTCGAACATGAGCGCCCTCAGAGGCAAACGGCGGCGTACCGTTGCCGTTTTGTCGTCCGCGGCGGGAACGGGAACGGAAACTACGCCGTTGAGGACGTCGCGGCCGAAGAGTGGGTAGGTTGGCCTGATCTGGCCGTTGTGGAAAATGTCGTCAGCGGATACGGGAGACGTTCTGGAAACGAAGGAGAACTCGAAGTCGTCGTCGTCGTCGTGGTTGGCGTCAACGTTGTTGTCGTTTGCGTGTGGGTGGTGGTTGTCGTTTTGTGGCCAGGGGTCGAAGAGGTTGTCGTCGAGGTTGTTGTTGTAATGAGGGTCTAGGCGGAGTTCGTGGATGACTCTGGCGGCTATCTGGGCGAAGGTCTCGGAGGAGGAGTAGCTGCTGAAGCTCGGAGAAGAGAATACGTGTGCAGGCTCCGTCTGCATCATTTGGATTTGGATTTGGATTTGGACCTCACTCCCTCACTACGTCAACGTGAGACGAAAGGGAGAGAAATTAATGTAGAAGAGAGGAGGAGAGAGTTTGGTTGAAATGAAGAAGGAAATAATAAGAGTGAGTGGGGGAGTTTTCTAGGATAGGATATATATGGCGGCAGTGGTGGTAAGATTTTTCCTCCCACTTACTATTTTTTCCTTCAAAAATTTTAAAATCCTCTCCAAACAAGAAAAGTAAACTGAGTATTTATTGTGTAATAATATGGAGGTTTAATTTTTATATATTATCTGTATAAAATTTTTTTATATTAATATTTAATTATATATTATTATATCAATAAAAATATTTAATTTAATTATTTATTATTTAAAAAATTTTATAAATAAAAATATCTAATTAAATGATAATATAAAATAGTATATCAAAATTAATCTTATAATATAATTATAATATTTACAATATTATTTTTTGATGTGAAATAACAATAATTTATATGATTAACATGAGACAAAATGAATGATAATATATCTTCTATTTAGGAAAATGCTTGATGCACATCATAATGGTACATATCACTTGTATACGTGTAAAAAAGTGAAATGAAAACAGCCATAAAAGTATAATAAAAATTATATAAACACAAAGTAATATATGTATAAATAAATTATTTCGGATTTATTTTTAATGAAGCTTAAAAGTTTGTCCCTTTTTTTTTTGGGAGGTTGAATGTTGAATACTCTCACCGATACAAATGCACACAAAAAGGAAAATGACAAAGTGGGTAAGGGGGGTCCTAAAGTTTAGGGTGGGTGAGGACAAAAAGTGGGCTAATTCCTTCGCTCCAACCAAAAATAAGACGTTTGGGAGTCGCGTGCCTGTGGGTGTGTTAGACGTGTACACTCAATGGCCCGGAGCTTCACTCAAAATTTCGGGACATCAAAGTTCATAGAAAGGCAGTAGAACTTGAATATTTATATCAATGTTATGCTTATTTGTTTTTGCGTTCCATTAAAAGAAAGTTCATTAATATTGGTCTCGGTGATGTAAGATTCGGAATGACCAGTTGAACATTGGAGAATAAAAATAGAAGTTCATATGAAGATAGTGTAATGTTCATTTGTTATTGCCACACTACAATATATTCAAAGCTTGAGAACTAGAACTTTAGTTAGGATATATCATTTAAGTTGTTTCTGTCATCGTATTATACATCCAGAGATTAAGAACCAGAACTTTACGAGGCAGCTGCCTCCGTCAGCCTGCAATCAGCCCCAAAGAAGCTCTGCCAGTGTGTACACTAATAGATAATTAGACCTGTTTATTTATAGGACAGTGAATTAAATAATTAGGTATTTGTTAATATGAACATACTAAAAAATAAGTATTCTATATTAAATATTTTACCTAGATCAAGTCAGTTAAAAATATTTCTGATCATTCAAGATTATTAATATAAATATTACAGAACTGCATTAAATTTCTTATTTACAAAATATTTCATTGAACTTAAATGCATGACTGTTCTTAATTGAGGAGGGCACATGTTAAGTTATTAACAGACCCTTAAATTTTTTTATTTTTTTGTTCAACAACAGACCCTTTAAATTTTAAAGTGATAAATGGTGAAAGAGTTTGAGGCTCATCAATAGCAATTTTTTTGTTTTTTTAATTTTTGTGATTTATTTATTTATTGGTTTGGCAGTGGGAAAATCCAATGACATGAAATGACGTGGGCGCCGCTTGTTGACGATGATTGATATATAGGGATTGGGCAACGAAGGACCCAACAAGGTACTTGGGCTCACATGTTTGGGGCCCACGACCATTTCAGCCCCATCATGAATCATTAATTAACAATAATGAACATAGACACCTGAGGTTCAAATTCAGGCTCCAAGGGACATGGGGTTATGCCCCCAAATGAAGGAAGAGAGTCAAAAGACCAATGGCTATGGGTGGAAGGGCGGTCTATGATTACGTAAATTGTAACCGGCTACAATGGTATTCCCTTTCCTTCCTAATTAACTTGGCGAACCCAAAAGCAACGACGATATTGGATTTTGGGCAGCAATAGGATTTGTGGGACACCTAGATGTGTGATCAACTGCATACTTCACTTTCATTTTCAGGCCTGCTATGTAGTATTACATTTGATAGTGACCATTACGTATGGGGAAGGGAAGGTATAGCACACCACAGAGACCAAATTGCCATGCAAACCACCTTGTGAATGAATTTATGCTATGTGTGGAAATAAAATAATATTTATTTCTTGCCACAAATTATGTGGCTTTGGTTCAACATAATTATAACTGACAGGGAGTTGGTAGCTCTAAAACGTTATGCGCATGAGACTTTTATCCCTCGTATGTCTCGGACATTTTTATGATCAGTGAATTTTTGTATTGAACAATTAGAGGGGTACAAAAAAAGGACTTAATATTCAGATAGAAGCATTACGCTCTATTGTTTCTTGGTAGCTCCTTACGGGTTTGTTTGTGGGCATTTATGTCGTTTGTTATTAACTGATTATACAGTTACTTAACAATACTATTAATTTTCAGTCTTTCCATTTAAATGGACCATGAAAATTATTAACTTAAATATATTTCATAGGATCCTCGTATACATCTCTTGGCTTTCGCGGGAGCAGGGAGGAGGAGGCTACAAATTATCATTTATAACAAACAATTTTTTCCCCTCTCTTTTCTCTTTTTAACTGATCTTGAAGCAATTTTAACCAGGTTTTTAATTAAAAATTTTATAAATATGACAATTTTATATTCTAGAATCTCTTCATAAATTCAAACTATTTCACTTCAACATATATAATATACAATTCTTAATATGGAACACACACTCTCGTCTCGTGCCTTTAATGTTTTCCACAAACTTAAAAATGAGCTTTAAAACCTGCTTAATTAAACGTCAGTCCTTTAATATCTTCTCTAATATGGTATCAAACATTTAGCGATAATAAATTATTAATAATAATAAGCTTAAGAGATCTTCATATAGTCCCATAAAAATTTGTTTCAGCCAAATTCTGGAACTCTTTAAGGTTTCTGGTCGGAATAGTATCCGACCAGATGTTAGGATTGAAAGTATTTGATTGTATATGTGTCTCTTCAGTTTTCTTATGGCCTACTTTGTTATTTTATAGTAAACTGGTCTGTCTAATAATTTTCAAGAATCCAAACAATTAGTATGCACTTATGATTTTTTAATACCCTACTAGGTATTTATAAATCATAAAATTTAATCATGAATTTCTTTATTTACTATTACGTGGGTAGATTATTTCCGGACGTTATGGCCAGGCGAAGATCTAGTCCAAAAAAGAATTTAGATTTAAAAAGAAAAAGCTTCGAAGAAATTATATTAGCATTGTCGCATATATGCAATTATCTTGTTCTAGTAGGTGCATATGGTCAACTAATTTGTAAGGTACACGGATAAAGACCAGAGCGAGATTTCCAAACGCAAAATATAATATAAGTTAGAATATTTCTGGAAGAATTTTATTTTTTTTTGGTCTGACTGGAAGAAAATTTGTGGTATTGCATTTGACAATACGAAGAAAACACTGGGTTTTTGACAAGTACAGGGATTGAAGTATGAATGTAACTTAAATACACTAATATTGTAAAATAATTTTATATTATCAGTTAATAGAAATAATTACTTATTATAATGAGGGATCCACCATGATTTATCATTTTTTAGTATTTCTATTGATCAGTTGTGTAAAATTATTTTACATTATCGATATATACCAATTAAACTCTTGAAGTGTAACATTTTGTTCATATCTTTAAAAAAAGATATTTTCAAACTACATAATTCTCTCTAGTTTAAGCCCCTAATTAACGCTTGCCAGACAGAACAAGGAATTACAATAGGCTAAATAACCCAAAAGAATACAAAAAGATCACATATATATGAAATTGGGTGAGGAGACTCAGGAGAGGATTGCTCCTTTCCTTGGCTTCCCGATCTATATACGATGTTAACCACAAATATGTGGCGCTTTGTCATGATGGCTTAGCCTAGTCCGATTTGTTGATAACCTTTATGATTCCCTTTGATGGCATTTTTGCCATGCCAAGGTAGGTTTATGACAATAAATAAGCTACGAATTATGATGATGGGGATTAATGAATACGCTGGAAAAGCATGGGAGAAGGATATGCTTATTTATTGATCACGCTGAATTGAATCGGTAAAAAGTCAATTAGCTTTATGCACGAATGAAATTTCTGGAGCTTTTGTAATAAAAATGCTCCAAATAATCCTTGATATATTAATATATGGAAAAGCAAAACTTACAATTTTAATTGATCATATCGTTTAGTTAACCACGTGACGACATGGCATAGGTTAAACTTTGCGAATAAGTAAAGGGCAATAATTAAGAATGCCTATCAACCAGGCTATCTTGTGTGGTTATGTGTATCATTAATGATTTGTACTTAAGTTACATTTATAATATTGTATTTAAGATAATATACATTCGATAATATAAAGTAAGAGAAATATCCTAATTAACGAAAGATATATAAAAATTTCTAATCATAAAAAATAGCATGAGCAAAACAAGAAGGTCAAATAAGTAGCACGAAGGCCAAGTAGAAGTGCAAAACTGTGTCTAGCATTTCTCCAATTGCAAATTTTTACTTTTCCTCCTCTTTTTATGTTGTTAAATAATAAATAAAAAGTACTCATATTACGAGTAAAAGTTAAAAAATCTAGGAAAAGTAGAGAATAAAATCAAATATCGTAGCCAGATGAACGTATTAATTTTGTTAAAATATATTTTTTTATTAAAAAAATACTGAGACCTAAAGGGGTAGGGAACTTGAAAGATATTACTTAGTATATATATGACGTTATATGAGTAATGATTGACACAGAGAAAAAAATAACTTGTTAAATAATCAAATTGCGTATAAGTTTAAGCATCAAAAAGAAAAATTGCGTATAAGTTTTGTATTTAAAAAAAAAAAAAAAAAGAAAAAGACTAATGTGACATTGCACAGAACTAACTCAACCAATGACATTGGAAAACACCCTCGTGCGAAACAGCCTTACAGCCTGATGAAAATATATTGTTAAAAGGACGGCGGCCGCCAGATTTAAGACGGCCTTCAAATTCACCGGATAATGTTAGTAAATCACGACCATCGATCTTTTATTTTTTTTGGCAGTCAACATGACGATCATGGGTTGGAACACGGAAATTTATGCCATGTTTTTTGGGCGTATTGAGAAATTTTCATTGGGCTGCGTCGACCTGATGTTTAGACTCACAATTTTGAAGACAACATCGAAAGGGGAATGGTTCGACCAGAAAAAAGGAAACGTAAGGCTAATAAGTATCAATGATGGTCAGCTCATACATACTGGGCTCGTGTTACATTACTCTTCCTTCGAGTTTGGGGGTTAGAATTATAAAACATCAGAATTTTATATTTACGAAATAACTGTCTTATTTTTTTTATTTACAAATGGAGGCGTTGCAAATGGCTCCTCCTCCATCTTCTTTCCCACCGACTCTTCATCCATCGTTTGCTCCAAAACAAACAATTTAGCACCGATTTCAACTCATTCCCATTCCTTTTTTTTTTTAATTAAAGATAAAACAATGGTTTATTATGTAAATCTTCTATATATGCATAGATCCTAAAGCTGAAGTCACAACCTTATCACCAAAGACTCTCATGGCCACAACCAGGTTTTTGTGTGTCAGTGGAGGAGTTGCAGCAAGCGCGGAGGACACGGAAAACGAGCTCCGGGGTGACGGTGAGGCGGAGCTTGTTGAGGGTGTGCTTCATGTAGAAATCACGCCGCACGATGTTCGACACGTGGTGGATCATGTAGAAATCACTTTTCTTTTTCGTTGGTAAAGAAACACAAACAATTTCTATTACAAAGTGCACTTGGGCAGAATTGGCTGTGATCCGTCTTAGGAACAAGGGCCAAGGGAGTTTTGTTTATCTCTCTTTATCTTATGCGGCTCCAGCCATAAGCTCCTGATGAAAGTCAAAATATCATCCTTCACCAGCTGCCAATTCTCCTTATAAAATAAGGTTTGAGTGATCTCATCATTTGGTTGAGGGCATCGATGTGCTCAGCGTGAATGGGAGGGTAGCTTCTAATTGAAGTCAGCTGAGGTCTTCCAGTTTCCTCATCTGAAAAAAAAAAAAAACACAAGTACCAGGTTTATAGGCACAGATCGATCGGTCTTCTATCCACTCACCTCGACTGTTTCGGAGGGTGTGGATGCCATTTTTTCTTCTCCGAGTAACAGTTTCAATCACGTTAATGTCCGGATGGAGCGGTTAAGAAAATGGTTTATGGTTCAGCATTGAAAATTGAAAGGTATTGGTTGAAACTTGACCCTTCAATTCAGACCAATAGAATAGACAATCCAAAAGTCGCACCCAAGAAACGTAGTGAGCGCTCTGCTGAGTCAAGGCCATTTTAATTTCGGGGTCAGTTTGGTGTTGATTTATAAATAAAGGTGAATTTTTAACATGAAACTTCTTTGACAAATTGTACAGAACATTCATCTGAAACTTCTTTATTTCCAGTTTCAACGTGGCAAGTTAACTCTAAATAAAAATCAGAGACTTACTGTAGCCTTGGCCGAGTGCAGAATCGAGTCAAACTCAAAATACTTCATTCAAGTCGATTATCAAATTACACTATAAAATCGGAAATTCGGAATACGTGGGTTCACTAAGCTTAGCTCCATGGATCAAAAAATATTATTGGACTTCTTTAAAAATAAAAATTTTATCAAAATCGTTTATAACAATGCCTTCTTTAAATATTTCTCCCAAGTTTTTCTAGGCCTCTTTCATCCTTTTCTACAAACTTTCATTTAATTCACTTTCTTATTGAAGCCTTCACTTATTCTTTTATTTGACAAATCACCTTAACCAAGTTTTATAATCTATTTAATAAGTGATATTTTAATGACAAAATATCCATTTTACTCTTTACAAAAATTTTAGAAAACAAATTAGTTCTTCAAAATTCGAAAATTTATAGGTAATTTTTCACCATTAAAAATAAAAGACATGAATTTCTCTATATAGAAATTTTTAAGATTTTTTAGTAATACAGATTTATACCATAAAACTAATTTTTTTTAATAATAAAAAATTATCCATAAATTTTTAAATTCTAAAAGACTAATTTACCGCTTAAAATTTTTGTTATGAACCAAAATAGGTATTTTGTATATTTTAATTTTCTCTTACATCTATTATTGTATTTTCTTATATGTGTTAGTCATCCACCTTAAGATTCCATTCTCATCTCCGATATTCTTTTTTTCTTTCTTTAATATCATGTTTAAATTTCGCTGCCCAAGTGCAAAAAAAATATATATACCGAACAAAAATTACATTTGTAACTTTTAAGACGGCAGATTGGAGTTCCTTCAATATATTCATGAAAAGCGTCTTATACGCGATTACATCATTCAAATTTGTTAAGAAGAGAGAAAAGGAGAGAGGAGAAAGAAGAGGGGGGGGGGGGGGGGGAGTAAGAAACCTTCTGCTATACGACACAAAGAAAATGTATATCACCAAGGAAAAGAAAAGTTTCAAATGCCACTCTGCTTCTCAACAAGTGGTTGCATCCTCAATGTAAGTTTGGCTACGGAGTTAGTAAAGGCATTATGTCACCTCTTGTATTCCACTCTCTTCCTTTATCAACAAATAGAACTCACATGAAGGACACCATTCTTTCCATATTGCTGGCTACCCGGTTGCCATGACCTTGCTTAAAGCTTGCAGGTATTTTCTGGAAGACAGAAACAAATTCACCAAATTAAAATCAGTACATAGAAAAAAAAGTAAAATTATTAAAAAAAGGAAAAAGGGAAACACATGAAAAAGTCAGCTGATACTCAAAAGCGTGATCTACACGACAAACTTTGCTACCAAGGATTGCATATAACATCTGACTCGTGCAATTCCTTAGCTTATGACATTGGTCACCACTTGTTAAAAACAGAACACGTAACATGGTTCTATGTACACAAAGGAGACAACAAAATCAACTGGATCATATTCCAAATTTGGATTCAACTTCATATTTCTTTCTACAGCAGGAGAAAGCCAATAGAAAAAGGTAGTAGAGAAACTAGTTGACGCCACTGGCATGTGACTTCCACTAACTAAATCCCACAATGAGCAGATCATATCATATGCTTACTCTTCATGTAACAATGATGTTAAATTAATTTGAACAACACCTCTGTTTCACTTTGAAGCAAAATTAAATTCCAGGGTTTCCAATTCCATAATAATCCAGAAGCAGGAAGAGCATTGTGCCATATCCACATCCAGCTCAGATGTGGGTCAAATTTCATATTTCCATGAATATGGATTCCCATTTTCTGATTTTCCCAATACAATGCAAGGTAAAGATTGGATGACCCCCATCGATTCAGCAATAACCAGCAAAAATGTGCACATAGTAGAAGCACTTGGGAGAAGAAAAAAAAATGTCAATTAGGGTTAATACATATCATTATATATTCAGACAATTTTGCTGCTCCAGCATTTCAAGACTTCAATATCTTTTATTCTTTTACTTGAGGAAAACTGTAATTCTGCTATTTGATTTCAGCTCCCCAACTCGCATATCTTTAGTTCGTAACATTTCAAGGAGAATTGTCGGGCATATAGTGATGCGCAACAATTACCAATTATCACTCGGCATTCAAATTCATAGAACATACCACAAGAAATCTTGTCTTAGCCTAATTCAATGTTGATCGACAGGATAAGTGCAAGAAATACATCCTTAACCTAAATGAAGATCAAAATCAACACAAAGATTAGATGTACCTTCTCCCTAAAAGATTTGATGGCCACAACCAGCAGTTTATCTCCTGCTATTACTCTCACTTTCTGTATCAATTCATGCCGCGAAATCTTCTTTTCCTGTTAGACATACGAAGCTCAGAATTCAGCCGATGAAAAAGTGAGTGACGGTGTCAAAACTCCGGACACAAGTAAGAAGGCACTTACTGTATAATCTTTGTGAAACTTGGAAATCAACGCAATATCAGATGAAGGCAAAATCTTGGAAAGCACAGAAATCAGAGCTGGAAACGGCATCCAAGGCGAAGAAGGTCTCAAAGGCTCTTCAATCCTCACATGCCCTAACAAATCACACAAATCAAACACATACATTAGTTCACAACAATATCGCAAAATTAGCAAATACAACAGAAAAATCACACAAACACAATGCACAAACCTTTTGAGGAGTGAAGTTTGAAGCTTATAACAAATTCAGGCAACACATGAGTGTTAATCCGTTGACTCCAAACAATGTACTCCTTCGGAGCTGAAAGACTGTCCACACCAGAGTCGAAATCTTCGGAACTCGGACCGCATTTGTCGGAGCCAGGTGGCACCGGCTCCAACCTCCCCAAGATCACGCGGCACAGCACCACGTGCCTCACACCGTCTTTGTCAACGCCACAGCTTTTCACACTGTTACATCAAAAAAACACACAACATCATATTCAATCATGCGATCACAATTCACAAATCAAGATAAAAAAATTAGCAACAATTGAAATTAAAAAAAAAATTTGAAAATTGGCGCGTGCCTTTTGAGAGGAGAATCATCTGGCGAGAGACGGAGTCCGTTACTGAGATGCTTCCCTCCAAAACCGTGTTCGATGATGTCCGCAACCTCTTCCTTACTGGAGGCACCGTACCAGGCGTACTTCACGTTGGGATCACCGCCGCGCAACATGGCCACAGCACGCGCGAAGATCTGGAAGCACTGCACACGCGCCTGCGCCAACACCGAACGGCACGGGTTCCTGTGGACCGAAACGACGTCGGTTTTGGCCCCGAGCGAGGCCAGTCCCCGAGCGAACCTGCTCTGGATTAGATCGCGAGCGCTGTCGCCTTCGGAGAGCCTAACGAAACTTTCGTCAAACACGTGGCGGCAGTTGCGCGTGTCGCCGGAGCCGGCACCGGAGACGCCGCTCTCGCAATCGGAAACCACCGAGTCGTCGTCGCCGGAGAAATCCGAAACCGATATCTCCGAAGCTAAATTTGTGGACTCATAAGTCGCTCGTTCCATAATGCGAAAAGTTAGAAAAAGAAAAAGAAAAAGAAAAAAACAGCCAAACAAAGAAAACAGAGGAAGAGCAAAAGGGAGATTAAAAGAATGAAAGAATGATCGACGAATTCGGTATATAAGATGAAGGAAAATAAAAAAGCAAAGACGGAAAGTAATTGATGTGTTCAGATATAGAAGTTCATGATTGCGAAGACATTGAATGGAAAACTTGGAGTGGAAGAAAAAGTGGGGAAAATCAAAACGGTAACGTATTGAATAGGGACTAGGGAGTGAATCAGAGACAAAGCAAGAATTTGTTTATAGGCTGAGAACGAAAGATGCTGCAAACTGTTTTTAAGCAAAAAGGGAAAACCGCCATACGAAGGGAGATGAGTTTTTTTGGTTTGAGGCGGTGGTGCCGTTTGTGGGCGCTAACTGATTTTCGTAATGAACGCATGGGGATTGTACCGGCCTTGGGGGTTGAATTTACGGTTTTGCCCTTGCTTAATGAGTTGGTGTGTTCAACGATGCGCTGCATACTTGGGCAATAAGGCAAAGGTCAAAGTTTGCATGGACTTTACAACTTGTGCCGCGCTTGTTCTATTTTTAATTACAGCTTTTTCTTTTTTGTTTTTTTTTTGGGGGGGGGGGGTGATTTTTAATTATTGTTATTTCGAGGGCTAAAACCTTTCATTCATTAAATTATGTTGCATGCCAATTGTGTGCACGGAGCACGATCGGAGCTTTCCTATTTCACACTATTGATGATCGTAAATGTAAATGTCTTATTTGTTAATTTCCAGTCCAAAAAAATATCTTGTTTGTTCTATTATTTTTTTGGAAGAACCTTTTTTTTTTTTTTTGTGCTCCATGTTAAAAGCATCTTGTGCAAGTATTTTAATTTGGTAGGTATAGGTATTCTTCTATAATCGTATGCATTAACCCACAAGAGATAATTACTTAAATGCTAAGTACATGTATTTGTTGAAAGGAATAAGCTTGATGGCTTGAACGGAAATATATCTTCAAAGAATGCTAGTAAAGAAAAACAAAAGTTCTCGAAAAAAAAAAAGGTTGAAAGGAATAAGCTTGATGGCTTGAACGGAAATATAACTTCAAAGAATGCTAGTAAAGAAAAACAAAAGTTCTCAAAAAAAAAAAAAAGAAGTTGAAAGGAATAACCTTGATGGCTTGAACGGAAATATATCTTCAAAGAATGCAAGTAAAGGAAAACAAAAGTTCTCGAATTTTTTTTTTAATATATTGAATATAATAAATAATCAAAAGATACATCACATCAAAAGATATTATAGAATTTTTCAAATTCCATTATAACATGTTTATTTAATATAAGTAACAACTGAGACGAAAAGAAAGAGAGGGGGGGGGGGGAATACACAAGATAATGGGCACCATTTAATTCGTTAATTAGTTTTTGCATTATTGCTCATCTGCTTATTTTATTTTAGTACCATACTCTATTTAAGTTTCGAAAAAGAATTTGTTTTATACGAATCGAGATTTTCTATAGAGGATCTAACTCTTAACATTTTTTTTTCATCGTAAGTTATATATTACTGTTAAATATGGTTAATAATTGTCAACTCTTAAATAAACTTCTTGTAGTTCATAGGTTGCGGTTGATCGGAATCCTTATTTGTGAATGAAGAAAATTTATGATATATTATAAAGCCTATTTTTCATTGAAACATATGCAATATTAAAATATTATCACTAAGATCTTATACTTGCATCATGTTTTTTCTGTAGGCATTAGACATTGCGTTTTTCTTTTTCCCATCAAATAATTTGAAGAGTCTGGCATAAGAATGCTTAAGTTTATAACTAATAAAGAATTTGAATGTAAAATAATTTATTTCAGATATACTTATAATGTTATAAAATATATTAGAATCAGCATATTAAAATTCAATAATTATATAAAATAGATTTAATTTCATTTGTTCATAATAATATAAACATGTGCTATGCACAATTTTTATTTTTTGAACACGAAGAAACCTTTATAATTGTTTGCTTCTGATAATATTTAAATGTACTTCTTCTATTTATATACACAATATAAAGGGAAAAAAAAACTATTAACATGTGTTTTCACATATTAATTGAAATTTTCCATGATATAAAAAAAAGTTAGATGATTTTTATTGCATGAAATTTTTATTCTAGAAAATGGATTTTTAACTCATTCTTGATAATTATTGTTGGAATTTTTGAATAAAATTATTTATACTTGATGCTAATGGTTATAAGCATAACCACTTAATTACCCTTCAAGATAATCTTAGAAGTTCTTTTAAAAAATTGAAAAGTTGGAAAAAGATTAATGGTAAAAAAACATATTAGGGAAAAAAATAAGAATTTAATTTTGATACATTGATAATCCGATTATATATTATCATCATATCAATAAATATATTAATTTTTACGCCTATTACTTCAAAAGTTTTACATATAATAATATTTAATTAGATGACAATCAATAGAAATAGAGGAAAGTGAGAAATCATGGTGGGTCCCTCATTATAATGGGTAGTTATTTGTGTAAGTTGGCACTTTCTACTATTTCTATTGGTTGACAGTGTAAAACTATTTTACACTCACAAGATTTAAATTAAATTCATATAAAATTGTCACTGCATCAAAATATAAAAACTAAAAACGTCAAAATTTAAGAAAAATATCATGTGCCAAGTGAAAATATCTTGATATATATTATTATAGTTGGAATTAAAAAAAAAATGGTATCTACGAGAGGACAAGCAACAAAGACGGCGAAAAACAAGAAAACACAAATATGATAATTGCAAGGCTGCAATAAAAGCTTCTCTTGCGCGAAAAGATTTGGTCGGTTCTATCGTTCTGGTTAGGTATCATCTTCGCCGCTGACTCATAACACGTACTAAAAGAGATGCTATTGACCGAATCAAATGCGAGATCAACGTGCATGCACACGGCATGATCGCAAGGTTTTCTTTTTGGTCGTGCAGGATCACAACTTTTTTTGTTTTTTGGTCGAGCGTGTTAGAAGTTGGAACTGCACCTCCTTTTTGTTTTGTCGGTTTTTGTTTCTTGGTCTTGTTCATCTCAATTGTCAACTTCCTATTTATAAAAGGAGGCCCAAAATGAAGTGATTGCCTTCACATTCAGACTTTCAACGGTTAGAGCAGGATGACCCAAAAGATGTCCATTTTAACGTTCTGGCCGAAAAAACTGTTTTTATCATTGCCCAACATAAAATGCAAATCAAGCAGATCACCAACCAATTTAGCGTGCATCAAATTTTTCAGTTGGGCTCTTGTTTTTGGAACTTTATAGGCTGGACCGGAAATGGCGTAGGCCCACATGGACCAACTCCTTTGAACAATTTGTATTGAGTAAGAACCAACTTTTATAAGAGCAATCCTAACTAATAATAATTGATGACAAAGGAAAAAAGAAAAAAGAAAAAGAAAAAACCACATTGCGCACAGAAAAGCAGTTGAGACACAACAGCAACATCAAGCCATCAATAGTTAAAATCATCATTTTGGAATCAAATTTGGAATATCAAAGCCCTATAAAAGATAAAAATGTTTATTTGGAAAATTTGTCACAATGCTATTGCTGTGAGAGATAATCTATACAAGAAAACAATTACTCCCTCACCTATATGCCCCATTTGTAATTTAGAAAGAAAGACTGTGGAACATGCATTATTGTTATGTCCATGGATGACCCTTATGTGGCATGGTTCCCCACGATCTAACCCTTGTGTTAATAATGTTGAGAGGGTTGATTTGTGGTTGCAGCACTTGGTAGAAGTACTAAAAGGGAACAAAGATTTCAGAGAATATGGATTGGCTTTAATGGCAAATTCACTTTGGATGATATGAAAGTTTAGATTGTATTTACCTTTCATGGTGTTCATCCAAATCTTGTTCTAGTTATTAATTGTGCAAAGGTTTCCACTTTTCAATATCTTGGAATTGTTGGGAAAGGAATTCCATATTCCAATTCTTCACCAAACCAAGCACAATCACGCCATGGAGATCACGACCTTGAGACAACCTAAAATGTAATGTCGAAACAGCTTACAATCAAACCAGGAAATTGGCGACACTTGTTGTTGTTATAAGGGATAGTGAAGGAAAGCTCATTGTAGGAAGAGCTAAAAGGTTCCCTACTCTTCTAACAGACTAGTGGAAGCTTTGGCACTAAGGGAAGGTTTTCAGCTTGCAATCAATTGTATATGCAACTTAATTTGGGTGGAATTTGACAATTTGGAGATAGTTAAAACTAGTAGAAGTGGAAATTCAAGAGTTGAGATGGCCACTATAATGGAGAATATCACAAGGATGAAGAATTTGATCTCAAAGAGTGTTGCCCTTTGGACCCCTCGTGTAGCTACCTAGGTAGCTCACCAAGTAGCATGTCTTTCATTGGGTGGTAATCTAAAAAAGAATTAGGTTGTCAGGTCCCCTCCAAGCTTAACTAAAAGGAAAAATGCAACTCTAGTTTTTTAGGGAAGAAATAAGAGAAAACAAGAGAATTGAGTGAAACTGAATTAGAGAATATGCAATTATGAACTTTGACACAATAGAAATTGTTTTATATAACTGAAGGAGCATGTGCACCCTACTAGCCGTACACCAGCATACATGGAATTATTTCCTCAAGGGCAATAACTAACACTGACAATTATAACTACTTCTATAACTAACTCCAGCTCAGCATCCATCATGAGCTGCAGTTGGCTTAGCTTTTTCCTTTTGTAAAGGTGCCTCGATACCTTCCTTCGGAAGCTTGGGGTTAGAAAATGTTCAGCATCCCAAGCTTGGGAAAGAAAAAGGTGAAAGACTTAAAGGATAAAGCCTTAATGAAGATATCTGCACATTGGTCAAGGGAAGAAACAGGAAGAAGCATGATCAAGTCGGACTAGGATTTCTCACAGACAATGTGATAACTAATGTCCAAATGCTTTGTTCATTCATGGAAAATAGGTTGGCCGTAATATGGAAAGCACTCTGGTTATCACAATAGAGAGCAATAGGTCGAGTGCACTTGATATGGAGGTCCCTCAGAAGATAAACCAACCATAGGAGCTCACATATAACAGTGGCCAAAGCACAATACTCAACTTCTATAGTGGATCAAGCAATCGTGAAAGTATCCACTAATGGAGCATTGAGTATCCACCCTAATCTACATTGCTAAAGCCAAGTAATTAGACCTCTAAATTATAAGAAAACAATAAACCCTTGCCTAGAGAGCCCTTCAAATATCTAACAACTCGCACGACAGCCTTGAAGTGCTTCATGGTAGGATTTGCCATGAATTGACAAAGGTGCTGAGTGGCAAAGGCAATCACCGATTTAGTTGTAGTAAAATGGAGAAGTCTACTAACTAGCCATTGATAAAAGGGAATGTCCAGCAAGGGCTGCCCCCCATCTTGATGCAAGTGGACTGCAAGATCAAGTGGAGTAGAAGCAAGGTTAGATGCTGAAAGACTTGAGTCTTGGGGCAGCTCCAAACAACATTCATGTTGACATAATGAGATCCTTCTTGCAGAATGGGCGACTTCAAGCCCAAGAAAATACTTCAGTAGGCCCAAATCTTTGATCTTGAACTTGTCATTAAGAACCTTGTTGACATAGGCAAACTCACTTGAAGAATTACTAGCAAGTAGGATATCGTCAACATACACTAACAGTGTAGTAAAAGAGGAGAAATTAGATTTGAGAAGCAACATATGATCAACAATGGCTTATTGGTAACCACGTTGAAGAAGCTGATTGGAGAGTTTCTCAAACCATTTCCTACTTGCTTGCTTTAATCTATACAAAGACTTAGTGAGTTTGCAAACCTTGTTTGGACTAGGGGAAGGCAAGCCAAGTGGGAGTGTCATATGCACATGCTTAATGAACTCACCATGGAGAAAAGTATTGTTGACATCTATTTGATGAAGATGCCAACTATGAATAGTAGCTAAAGCAAATAGTAGCTTGATAGTAGTCATTTTTGTAGCCAGGGATAACATGTCAAAATAGTCAAGCCCCTCAATCTAAGTATAACTCTTGGCTACAAGGTGGGCTTTATATCATTCAATGCTGCCATCAAACTTTCATTTGATTTTAAACACCCACTTGTTTCTAATGGAAACCACTCCATAAGGGAGATCCATAACTATCTAGATCCAGTTGGCCTCAAAAGCAAGTATTTCAACCTTCCTAGCTTTATGCCATAAAGCATGTTTAGTGGCCTCATCATAGGAAGAAGGTTTGGGCTCAGTAGATAGAGCCAAAGAAAAACACATGTGAGAAGAAGAAAGGGCAATATAGGAAATGAACTAAGAAAGAGGATACACAAGCTGAGAATGAGAGGAGTAAGTGATGGAAGTGGTGGCCTGGTTGCAATGATAATCTGTCAGGTAAGAATGAGACTTCTTAATTGTTTGTAAAGTGCGAAGAGAAGGCTGGGTAGGAGGAAGGTTAGTAGATGAGGTGTGAGAGGTATGAAAGATGGATGTGAGGAAATCTTAAGGTTGAGGTGAAAAGCTCAAGTCTGTATGAATGGAAGTCTCAGGTGAGGAAGTAGGATATGGGTGTTCCATGGCATCAAGGTAAGGTGCTCAAGGTGAAGATATGTTATATGCAATGCTAGAGTAATGCAGATTAGAATTGTACCACTATAGGAAGCACTAGGGAGAAAGTTTTCACAGAAAACACATTTCTAGAAATTAGGACTTCCCTAGTAGTAATGTTTAGTAGAACATAACCCTTTACACCAGATTTAAAACCAAGAAACACACATTTTCTAGCCTTGGTATCAAACTTGTGCCTGCCACCAACCAACGTAGAGGCATAGAACAAGCAGTCGAAAGGCTTAAGGATATGCAAATCTGGTTTGGAGGAAAATAGTAGTTCATAAGGGGATTGATTCTTGAGCAAAGGAGTAAGAATTCTGTTTATAAGAAAAATGAAATGCGATACAGCATATGACCAAAATAATGTTGGTAATTTTGATTGAAAAAGAAGAGTTCTAGCAACATTTAAAAGATGTTGGTGCTTTCTTTCAACCCTGCCATTTTGTTGAGGTGGCTCAATGCAAGAAGTTTGATGAATTGTTCCTTTTGAATTAAAAAATTAAGCTATTGAAGACTCAATTCCATTGTCAGTTCTAATTATTTTAATTTTAGCAATAAATCATTTTTTTGTAAAGATGACAAAATTCTAAACATGAAGACTAACTCTGATTTAGATTTTAAGCATAATTGTTTGGCAAAATCTGCTATAATTATCAACAACAGTAAAAAAGAATCAATGACCATGAATAGAAGGAGTGCCAAAAAGTCCCCCAATGACCAAGATGCAATATTTTGAAAATTGATAGAGATCTGTTATTACCAGGAATGAACTAGGAATGAGTGGTAACTTCTTCTATTTTGCAAACTGGCAAATGTCACATGGCACACTAAAATTATAGGTAATAAAAGGGAACTATTTATTAAGTATTTGTAGTCTACTAGTTGAAAGATATCTTAATTTGTAATGCCATACTTCAGCTTCTGGTATGGTTGAACTAGTAAAGGTGCCGCTTCAAGTATTGAGGGAGTTGACTTTGCTTTCCTTCTTCAAGGGATAATCCATGTAATATAGGCCACCATATTCCTTATCCAAACCAATTGTCCTCTATGACTGGATATCCTGCACAAGACAATGTGTGTTAGTGAATGATAGGGAACAATTTAGAGAGGTTGATAATTTAGAAATAGAAATAAAGTTGAATTTGAAATCAAGAATATAGAGTACATCACTCAAGATCAAGAATTTAGAGAAACACACTATACCTGTTTATTGAGCTAAAACTGTTAGACTATTTGGTAACTTAACCTGAATAGGCTTGATTTATGTATAGGATGTAAAATTTGCTAAGTAGGAGCAAACATGATCAGTTTCCTCGAAATCAAAAATCCTAGCATTTGGTGAAACCAAGGAAAATATGAAAGAACAAAATTATTACCAAGATCAATTTTTGGAAGTGAAGGTTATGAAATAGTACTAATGTGAGAAGCTGAAACTTGATTAAGTGCTTATGAGGTTTGCTTTTGTGTGTTTGCTTGCTATAGCAAAGTTAATAAGGTTTTATACTGCTCTTGAGATAAACCAGAAACTGGTTGTTATGAAACTTCCCTTTTGGAAGCAGTGTCCTCTTCATTTGACTTCACATCACCATTCTTATCTTGGAAAACATTTTGAGATATAGATCCATTTCTAAATTTAAAATGAGGTGGGAAGCCATGCTACCTATAACAAACCTCCTTAGTATGTCCAGTCCTTCCATAATGTGTACACACCTTCTTGGCATTTGAGCCTCTTCTCTACCATAGCCTTAATTATTAGTTATTGTTGCATTAGTTGCTGCATTAACTAGATCTTTGATTCATCTTGAAAACTGTACTAGGCCAGAAATTGATTTTTCTTGCTGCAAAATCTTAGAGAAGATTTGATTCATGCTAAAAAATGGATCTGTTTGCAAGATCTGCAACTTTACTTGTGAGTACTGCTCATCTAAGCCATTTGGGAATTTAATCACATATTCCTACTGCTTGAATTGTCTAGCATTCCTCATAGTTTCACAGTTGCATTATACAGGATAAGAACAACTAGGAATTGGCCGTAAGTCGCGAATTCCTCCCAAAACACCTTCAATTTAGTGTGATATTGTAACATAATGAACCTTGCTTAAAGGCATCAAACTCTTGTATTAACTTAGCAATTTGCACCATATCTCCTCTAGAGAACTTTTCTCTCAAATCTTTCCATACATCCGATGCCAACTCAAGTGCATATATACTTTTAGCTATAAAAAGAGAAATGGAATGTATCAACCAATTATGCATCATATTATTACACCTTTCCCAAGCATCATATAAAGGATGAAATTCATCTGGTCTAGTGGTCAATCCATTAACAAACTTAAACTTGTTCTTTGAAATCAAAGTTCTTTTCATTGATCTAGCCCAAGTATGATAAGAGAATCGGTAAAAATTGGAACTAGCACCTAATTAGGACTCTCGTTTGGATGGAGGAAGAAAGGATTCTAAGATGGATCTTGAAACTGGTTTTGCATATGCACGGTTTGATTTGATGCATTTCCTCTCAAACTAAGCATTAGATACCATAAAAGGAAAAATGCAACTTTGGTGTTTGAGGGAAGAAATGAGATAAAACAAGAGAACTGAGTGAAACTGAATTAGAGAATTTGCAATTATGAACCCTGATACAATAGAAACTGGTTTATATAGCTTAAGGAACATGTGCATCTTACTAGCCATACACCAACAAACATGGAATTATCACCTTAAGTGCAGTAACTAACACTAACGACTATAACTACTTCTATAACTAACTCCACCTGAGCATCATCATGAGCTGCAGTTGGCTTAGCTTCTTCCCTTTGTGCGTCTTATACTAGCAAACCTCATTAGACGTGATATCCCTGCTCGCTTTTGAGTTTTCTTGTGCTCCCAACTGTGGGCTTCTTGTAAATGTCTTTTATTGTCTCCCACTGGATGTTGGGCGTTGTTTATTAATGAAGTTCAGATCTTTTGATCAAAAAACCATATATATATATATATATATATATATATATATATATATATATATATATATATATATATATATATATATATATATAATCAATAATTTATGTTATAAAAATTAATATTAATTTATGCATCAATAAGATTTCTTTGATATCAGCCAAAAAGATTAAAAAAAAAAAACAAATATTTAAGATTTTTACATATACACCGTATGTTACACTAGCACTTTTCCACATAATGTTACAATATAAATGACCCTGCATATTTATTACTTATTTTTTTCTTCTTTAAGTACCAGATTAATTATTTATTCTCATCTTATCTGTTCATATTTATAGAAGGTCGTTTAAAAGAACAATTTTCTAAAGGTTTAAGTCAAAGGTAAATTGCAGTTTAAGTGCTTAACCATTCAATTTGCAACTTTAATTTTGTCTACTGTCATAGTTAGAGTTTGAACGATGCAAATTACAACATGAGCTGCAAACTCTGAAAAACTTCATCGGTGCGAATGACAATTTTAATTATGTCAATTGTTCACTTAAAAGTTAAGTATGCCCCATAATTCTGGCATTATTTTATGTCAGAAAATATGTCTTTATTTCTATAATATGGTGTTATTTTTTATTCATTTAAAATTTCTCCACTTTATTTATTTATTTATTTTTGTCATGAGCAAGTCACCTAATTCGTCAAATATTTAATGGCTTGTCTAATGGATTTTTTTTTTTTGGGCAAAGTGCAGAATTCATGAAATTGTATGTTTGTACCTTTTCAAGCATCAGTCCAGCGTGAAACAAAAGCTATAGGGTGTAAGTTTCAATTCACCCTAAAATATATCATATTTACCTTTGTTTTTGCTTAAATACCTGCATTACGTTGCTTGGGGTGGACATGATTGAAAATGTTATAGACGAAGAGAATGAACATATAATCAGATAATGATCTTATCTAATTTGAATACCGTTCATAGATAAAATGAATATCATGTGGGAACTAGCTATCATTTTGTCAATAATCAAAGAAGAGTTTAAATTAAAGGTTTAATACATGGAAGTCAATCAATTCGGCTGAATTCTCATGAGGACTAAAGGAAAGTAGATAAATAGGCACCCATGTGAAAAACAATTGGATAAAATATGTATTTATATTTAAAAAAGAAGAAGAAGAAGAAGTTGATATGAACCTATATAAATTTAGAGAATTGTTTTGTTTTCCAAAACTTAACGTGTAATCTCGCAACAAAATAACATAAACACTAATCATTATGGCTGAGCAATAGCTAGTAGTTAACAAATCTGGACAAAAGCCATCGATCAACGTGACACATAAGGCTAAATTAGAATACAGTGGTGATGGACAAAGATCCTGTCCAGTGACCCACTGTCCCACAGATTCGTCCATCTATAAAAAAACAAAATCCATCTTCATTCGAACTGCCAATTTATTCCACACTTTATCATTCCCCTTGATATGAGTCCCATTTCCCTGAGCCGCAGTGTCGCGCATGCGCATATTGTATAAATATACGTACGCCATATAACGCCAACAATTGAGATTTATTTGCATACGCATATAATTAAGGTGAGAGTATAAGCCATATCTACTAGTATAAGCATATCAACCAAAAGAGCTAGATACGTAATCTCTTTACATGCATACCGTGATTAAACAATTTGAATTAATTATAGATCATGATTTGCAATATACAGTTCACTCGCTTTACTTTGAAGTTCACGCTAGACCTAAAATATATTGCTCCTAATTGGCTGCGGGATCGGAAGCTATATGCTATAAAGGGTGCTGGGGGAGGTTTTTCAAATTAGATTTTGTGTGAAAGCATTTTTAGGATGGTGGATCGAAAAAGAACGCTTATGGTGGGGGCTGATTGGATTGGACCCAGAGAGTCAAATTGACTGCACGCATTACAAGGGATAATAGGAATTCACAATTCTGACCAACAATCATGACGCGGACCACACAGCTTATTACCCAATTGAAAGGCTAATGATTTGTACTATTATGGAAAATGATACTTGTACATATAGTGACTCCGGTTTTCAGTTGTTTTTATCCTGCTCATGTGTGGATTACCTGCCGTGGATCCATGCAGAGGACAGTGGCTTACAAGACAATTTGGAATGGGCAATAATTGATTGAAAAGGTGCAAAGTAAGTGGTATGTTCTACATATAACATTTATACCCTATCATGAACCGAAAGGAAATATATATATATATATATATATATATATATATATATGAAGAGAAGAGAGAAGTATCTAATTCTAAAGGCAAAAAGATTAGAAAGTTTTGAAGGAAAAAAAATGCCCTAAAAAAATTACTTTAAATAGTTTTCTTTTGAAAAAAAAAAATCCAGCTTTTAAATTTGCGTGGTGACCTGGCTTTTTCTAAACTTTCATTTGATTTTGAAGAAGAAAAAAAAAAAAGAGAAATAAAGATCAGAAGTGCAGCTGTAGTAGTAAGAGATACGTAGCTTGAGGATGAAGGCTGTTGCCAGTTTTTTTTTCTCTGTCAAAAGGAGATACTTTGATACCTACTCATGTACGTGCATATACATATATAGATCTGTGCATATACTGATATACACATGACTGAAAGCTAGCCAAGAACACTACAGCAATATTGAATATGTAATCAATAATTATACGCAAAGAAACCTTTAGTTTTTGAACATGACATGATGAAGTGAAATAATATTTTTAACAAAAAAGGTTATTTTTCTAGCAAGTCCAAAGAATACTTACAACTTTGTCTCTTTTCCTTTTTTATTTTGCGACACTTTGTCTCTTTTTTTATTGCTTATAACTTTGTTAAGAATCGATGAGTTTTCTTTATTATAAAAAATGTTGAATGGTATGAACATAAAACTTCGTGAAACGACATATGAAGCAATAAATGCAAATAACATTGTGTTTTGGGGTTGAAGAATTTTTTTTCCCTCCTCGTTTAATTTTTTAACCCAATTCTAATTGGTCATTAATACTTTTGTAATTAACATTCGTGTGTGAATGTTGTTTTGTGCCGCCAAGCACTGCGACTTTATTATTTATTGATATTTAATAAGTTTTTAAATATTTATGACGAAATCAACTACCAATTATTGTTTAATATTAATCTCAAATACTTAAACACTGATGACACTAATTAGATAGCACTGTTGTATTCACATACATGGGATTCATGAACCCCTAAAAAAATTTTACACCATACCAAACACACAATAAGAGCTAACATTTGTGAGCCTGTGTGATTAGAAGTCCGAATAATACCATCTTCCCTAATTAGTGTCTTTAATTCTAACTGTCGAACTATCTCAAAGGAACCCTACACTTCAACTATAGGCGACGGCTACCAAATGATCATTGCCACTGGAGTAGTAGAAACCTGACACTCAACGAAGTAACAAAGACTTAAAATGAAGACGTATATATTTGGCAAATGTTTTTTTGAGTATATACGGTATAGATATTATATTTAAAGAGATTAATTTTGATATGCTACTAACGAAAACTGTTATCTAATTACATATTTTTATTTGTAGAATTTTTAAAATAGTAGATAGTTAAATTAAATTCTTTTATTGATATAATAATATATAATTAGATATTTATATAAAATTTTATTTACACTGATAATATATAGAAATTAAACTTATATTTTAATATTATAAATATGGGTGAATATTGAAATACATGTGTGTCTCTGTCTGTGTGTTTTTTTTTTTCTTTAAGTGAAAAGAGTGTTATTATGTTTATGTTAGAGATATTTTATTTGGTATTAAATTATGATATACAAATAACACCATTTATATAATATTCATAAAAAATATTTTGTAAAGATATAATGTATAGACAGTTATTAGACTACGTATACATAGATGTGAGAATGTGTAAATTTCAATATACTCATAATCAAATGAATATATTATATTTTTGTGTGAGAAAAATATTATATTTAATGAATCATTATCTTACATAAATAATTGGATTCATTCTATATATCGGGAGCGATGATTAACATTCTTATGATTTTCTTTTTGTTGGATTGATAAGGAGAATAAATTCTTTTCGTGTTAAATTTTTATATGATTTTATTATATATAATTTTTTATTATTGATTTAAAATACAAGATTTAAATAAAATATATGATGTAAAAAAAAATTAATAATAAAAAATTATATATAATAAGATCATAAAAAAATTCAATACGAAAGGATCGGTCGGTAACATTCTTATGCGTACTAAAACAGATAGGAAATGACCACCGGCCGATGAAAATTGAACATCCACAACACACACTGTTGATCGTGACAAGAAGGAAACTAGCAATGCAGTCAGGCGTACGATGTAACGTGGGCACACAGTCATTTTATTCACCTGACACAGCGCGTACTGTGGAGTACTGAGCTGCATTCCTCACGCCGTATCTTTCTCCTACCTGTTTTTATTCTTGATCTTCGCTCCTTACTGCCAAAAATAAAGGGAGGGATAAAAGCTACCTTCATCGTCGCTCTTTCTGGTGTCACCCTTCTCACAGAAGCCTGTCAGTTTATTCCCCAAAACCCGCCTAGTTGTGGAATATAGCTTTTGAGTTATACTTGATTGGTTAATTTGAAACAAGATTAAAGAGATAAAGACATGTATTATATTATTGTTGTTGTCGTTATCTTGCCTTAAGCAAGAATGGCAATGATGACATGGAACGAAAACTTTGATTTTGGGGCAGTGTCTTGGGAGGAAAAAGGAAAGGAAATGAGAGGCAAAGAGGAGGCATACAAGGTGTGTGGGAATAAGAAAATGTTTTGATTTTTTCCTTAACTTAAGTATAGATATTATATGAGATATATTATTTTAAATATAAAGATACATTTAGATATGTGTATATTAAACTAACGAGATATATATTATATTTATATAAAAGTATTATATTTACGACATATTTGAAAAAGAATTATTATAAATTATTAAGTAAAATCTCTTGATTCTTGAAATAATTGTGAAATATTAATTTGATTTTCGAAAAATTTGTGATCCCAATTTAGTTTTTAAAAAAGTTATGAAATATTAATTTGATTTTTAAAAAATTAGTGATATCAAATTGGTTTTTGAATAATTAAAATTTATTTTAAATTATTTCAATTTTTTTCAATCTTTTGGATTAGATTAAAATAAATTTTAATTTTTTTAAAATTAAATTAATATTATAATATTTTTTAAGACTAAATTAATGATACAAATCTTTTAAAAATTAAATTAATATTTCACAACTATTTTGAAGATTTAAATTATTTTAAACTAAACTAAAAACTGATCTAAACACACTCAATTTCAAATCTTGAGTTACAAATAACGTTAATGGGTGAGAATATATCCCTTGCTTGTCGAAGGAGGTAGAGTGGGTCCACTGTCCCGCAAGTATAGAGTGCTCTTTCGGTATGCGCTCTTTATCGGGGACCCAAATATTCTCAGCTTCTTCTGTCACTTCACATACAACACGACTATCTGGTGTGACGTATCCAATCTAATCTTGCCCCTATACCTAATACCTGACATTCAGAACTAGCCCTCTGCTCTATGTCCCAGATCACAATCAACGGCTCCTCTTATCCCGCACCAACCATAACAACGGAATCGAACCGTCCATTAGTGAACATTTGGTCAAGCTGAGAGCATCCCTGGGGTCACCGTAGAGGAACAGTAGAGACACAACTTGATAGGCCCACTGTTGTTGTTGTCAGTGTCACCGACAACTGACAACATGGCAGCCTCCGTTGGCACTTTGTTCTTCCTTCTTATTCACTTCATTGCATATATGTCCAGTCCCAAGTGGCACACAAATTGCCACATACCATGCACCCATCTCACTGAACACTTTCGTATTCTTCACCGCCCATCACTCTTCTTTTTCACCTAACGCTCACTAGCTAGCTATCCCTCCTCGCTCTCAGTTCAATGCTGATCACTCTGTACTACTAGGGGCGCTTGTAACATACTTTTATCGATCCCTGTTTTTCCCAGCTAGAATTTGCTTGTGAATTGAATGGGTTTCTCCTCTCTCCAAGTCTGCATGGAATCATCATCAGAACATTGGCTTCAGGTATGCCATGCAAATGAGTATTAACATTTAACATGTTTGATTTTACTTTTGCAAAAAAATTCCAAACCATAAGCTTTTGTCTAAATCATGATTTTCAAGTTTCACAAGTTAAACCAAGCATGCTATATTCTCTAATTACTCTCATACATTCATATGCATATGGCTTCCGCAAGAAGCATGACATTGATCCATGTTTCTGTACAATGGGGTGATGAATTTATTTGAACTCCATTAATTCCTCATACATCTCACACACTAATGAAGTTAGTGATAGATAGCAGCGGCTTGACAAGGCTGAAGGTTTGAAATTATAGTTATAAATTAAGCTCCTATATCACAGGTAGATTAATATCAAGAAGAGTAGTCGTATTATAGTGTGAAGTTGAATTCTGAGAAGTACGTTAAGCAATTCAAAAGGGGAAAAATGGAAAAGGCAAAGTAAAAGAGAATTTAGAAGGAGGAGAAGCAGAAGACTAAAAAGAAAAAGACACACAATATAAAATGACAAATTTGACAATACGTAACACATTTTCACCATGTACTCACTTCCTTTTCTTTTTCATTTTCATTTTGGTATTATTTGCATAAAATAATGTCAGGGCACAATTCACGAGGAGTCTGGGATGGATTCTTCTTCCCCATCAGGGGACGTGATTGCATGCTCAAGGCCCATGATGGAGAGAAGGCTAAGACCCCCGCAAGACCAAGCTCTCAAGTGCCCCAGGTGTGACTCAACCCACACCAAGTTCTGCTACTACAACAACTACAGCCTCTCCCAGCCAAGGTACTTCTGCAAGGCTTGCAGAAGGTACTGGACCAAAGGAGGCACTCTCAGGAACATCCCTGTTGGTGGTGGCTGCAGAAAGAACAAGAAAGTTTCTTCCAAGAAATCCAATAATGACCAACCAGCTATTAATAATCAAAACCAAGCACATCCTTCAGGACCCTCTTTCCACCACAACAACCCCAAAGAACTTCAACTTTCTAATTTCCCAGATGTGCAATTCTCTCACATCAACAATTTACTGGGGACTAATGCAGGTGCATTAATGGGAAACCCTAATTTTACGGGTATGCTTGAGAACCCTAGGCCATTGGACTTCATGGATAGTAGTAAGCTGGAGGGTATGATTAGAAGTTCTAGGAATTTTGATTTTTTTGGAAATAGTGATCATGTGGGTGTGGGTGTCGGTGTTGGGCTTGGAGATGTGAATGGTTACAATGTGATGCCACCAAATTATCAAGGCCTTTGCTCTTCAGCATTTGGGGGCATGTCCCTTGATGGGAACAATAGTGGGAGTAATTACATAATGGGCTCTTGCCAGCGATTGATGTTGCCGTATGATTCAGGTGACAACCAAGGTAATTTAATTGATGTGAAGCCAAACCCTAAGCTATTGTCCCTTGAATGGCAAGACCACGGTTGCAATGATGGAAAAGAGCCATTTGGATATCTTAATGGTCCAGGGTCATGGACCGGAGTGATGGACGGCTATGGATCTTCCGCAACAAACCCTTTGGTCTAGTAACTAATCTTACTACTCATATTCATGATGATCGATCTCTCCCTAAGCTTGGTTAATTTGTGAGATAAGCTAATCAATTATGTTCCTAAATATATTAGTAACGTATTATGTTATACATAAAGTCTTTGATAGAGATCTCCTTGTATTTTTCCTTGTAGCGTTTCTTTTTGTCAAAATAGTCTTCGGTTTTTATGGACTTTACAAAAGGAGTGTGAAAGAGAAGCTTCAGTGTCTAAATTAACTGCCTTGCTGCATTATCTTTTGATTTATATATATTCGTGTCTGTTGTGCGCAGCACATCTTTGAAAGCTTTAGGATTTTTGTTGTAACATCGAGGATGATATGGTAGTTCACTATAATTCTTTTCCAGTTAAAGAAAATGCAGTAGTACTATATCATCTTTATGAAGCGTTTATCTCTATGTTTTTGGGGCTATAGTTTATCCTTTGATTACTAATGTTCTGAGTCTGACTTATTATCACTTCCTTGTATGATATTGAAGTAATATTTTTCAAAAGGGACCAGGAATTTTTGTGGGCTGAGACTCGAGAGATTGAAATGTGTGATTTGTAAACAGTCCATAACACCTAAAGAGACCAATGTTTCGTAAGAATTTGAATATTTAAGGAGAAAATGAAAGATAAGTTAGTACTACTGATACTCAAGTAACTCTAATTCATATAAAAAGTAACTGCCTTTGATTAAAGGGTGGCAAATAATTCACCAAAAAAATGTTACAATAAACTTAACGTCATAGGGAATTTTTTTTTTTTAATGATTTCTGTAACAATCACTTCCACAATTTTGAGCCAAAGACAGTGATTCGGTAAATTCCATTTCAAAAGTGGTGACTCTAAACATTGCAAAAAAAATTCATCTGGTATCACAGTTCATTTCTACTCCCGTGACTAATTATTTATTTGTTTTTAATTTGGTTTAAGCTAGATTAACCGACTATAAAAATAAAACTATCTCAACATTAATTTTTTTATTCACAAAATTCAAACTCAAGATATAATTTTTGAAAAACAAATATCAAATCATTTAAACTTGCTAAGTGTTGATAATGAACTCGGTTATGGGAAAAAAAGGCTTTTAGTCTTCAAAGATATCAGGGGATGTGTTCAATTGCAGGGGCACCCATACCTGATTCCCCCTTTTCCCTTATCCCTAATCCCCCTCTTTCGGCTGGGGGAAAAGAAATCTTAAAAAATCAATAATTTAATTTGTTGTGCCATTTTTTTTTGAAGAAAAAAATAACAACAACAATAACAACATATTATTTTTAATGCATATTTTTTTAATCTTTTTTACTAATAAATCATAAAAAGGAAAAATATATATTTAACACACTATTTATTTTCTTTTCTAGCAAGCAAAACAAAAAATTGGAGTAAATTTTTTATATGCAAATTAATATTGTCTCTCTTTTTTGGTAAAATGCTTTCTTATAAAGGTTTCTTTTACGAAAGTATTATTAAAAAACAGTTTTATTTAGAAATTAATTTTTTTATTGAAAAAATGATTTACTTTTACTTTTACTTCTTTTTAATTTACTCTAGCAATAAATTTTTTTATCAAAAATAGTTGGTTAGTAGACCACTAAAAATTGTTTAATGGTTAAGAAATTAGGTAAAATATATAAGATTAGAGATTCGGATATCATTGTAACAAATATAGTAAAACAAAAATATTGGTTGCTACAGAATATTTACCTACGAAAACTACAAGAAGTGACATGACGTTTTTATATTGGTTATTATTACTTTTCACCCATCTCCCTCATGAATGGTCCAAATTTGCGCTTTTAGAATTCGTGTGTATTCGTCTTTGTATATAGAACCAGTCAATTTTTATTATCAACTATTCTTAATAGTTAACGTTTCTCACTAAACGTTGATTAATGTCCACATTTCATAATCCGAATGGTTTGAGTGGATTATTTAGTATTTACATTAAAAAAAAATTAAAATGTGGTATCTTTTAGCATACATATTCAAAATTTATATCTTAAAATAAAAAATAAAATAATTTAAAATAAATAAATCACTCAACATGAGATGAAGTGAATGATAATCTATACTACTAATAAAAAAGACTCAAAATATAGAAACTTATGCCATGTGTCAACTTCAAATCAATTATGATTCCCATCAATTTCTCAAACTTACTATTAAGGGAAATATTTCAAATTAAAATTATTAAATCCACTAGTCTCTTTTCTTAATTAAGTAATTATTTTGAGTAAATTTGTAATTTTATCCTATCTACAATAATTGCTTTTTCAATTCTCTCTCTCTCTCCTAATTAATATTCTATCTCCCCTATTTTCTCTAATTGAATAATATTATTTATTTTTTCTCTTATCTAAATAATATATAAGTGATTAAAATTTAAGTAATACTATTATATTGGGTAAATATATACATAATACTAATTGGATAAATTTTTATAAAAGATCGTAAGAGAGCTCAAGTTGTATTTTATATTAAAAAAATATACAATCAAAAAGACAATTAAAGAAACGTGAATTGTTTATTAGAATCTTTCAAGTAAATTTTTTATATATTTCAGAGAGATATTGAAGCAATATTAAAATAATATAAAATCATGTATTATAATTTTCACATTTCTTTACAACTTAAATAATATTAAAATACGTAAAATAAAATATGTAAAAAGTAATCATAATTCAAGTAATATTAAACGTGTAACATATTAAGTGAATTAGTTGTTTAATACTACTTGAATTTTAATATTTTACAAATTTAATAATTAATATCTTATTGAAGCATTATATTAATTAAATATATTTACCCAACATATATTAATATTACTTAGCTTGAATTTTTAATCACTTATATAGATAGAAAAATAGAAAAATAGAAAAAGAATAATAATACTCAAATAAAGAAAATAAGGGAGAGAGAAAAAGTTAAAAGAGTAATTAATATAAATAAGATAAAATTATAAATTTATCCAAAATTATTACTTGATTAAAAAAATTGAGGAGTAGGTTTATTATCCAAAACAAAATATATGGCTTGCTAACCACCACACACACACACAGATATATATAGCAATGAAATGGTATCTATATTTATTTATTATCTATCTTTAATTTATCTCTAAAACAGTATATTTTGCTCCAAAAAATGCATTTGTTTATTTTCTCTTTTTAGTTTAAAATAGATTTCTATACGATTTTATTTTTATATCAAGTATTTTTTTATTTTCTTGGAAATCATGTTTTAAAAAAATGATTCTTATAATATATATTCTTCAAATAACTCCTTTATTTTTTTTCATATGACTGATTTTTTAAGAATTAATCAATGTCAATATAAGATTATAGGGCTTATTCAAATTTCTAATTTTGAAATAAATGAAAGTACAAAACTATAGTAAATATATAACTCGACTTTTTCTATTTCTAATAGAGTACATAAAAATTATATAAATTATAAATTTATTTTAAGTATTTTTAAACATCTTCTAAAAATTAGAAGTATATATTTTTATAAAATAAAGTATGCTTTTATAATTAATTATTATATGGAATAGTTTTATATAATTTTATCTTTAAAATTAATTTACTAGAATGTTGAAAAAAATAGGGAAGGAGAAAAAAAAAATTTTGAGTTGTTTGACAATAGTTTAAAAATTGCCAGTAGATTATTTTATTTATTATTATTATTATTATTATTATTATTTAATAATTTATTATTATATAATTTATAACTTTTATACTTATTTTAATTTAATATTTTACAATAAATTTAAACTTTTAACAGAACGTCAAATGTGAAGAATTTATTTTGTTTTATTTATTTTTTATTTTTTATTATCTTTCATATTAGACTTCATTTTTTGGATTATTAAAGTTGTAATGAAATGATATACTAAATTTTATGTTTATTAATCATTTTTTAAGTTTCAAATCAAATTATACCATTTTTATATATAACCAGCTAATTATAAATTTTTCATATTTATCCATAAATTTTTTAATTTAATTGGTATATATTGATAATATAAAAAAATTTTACACTATCACTTAATCACATGCTTACGTTAATAAAATTTTCAAGATAGTATATGATTGAGTCAAATATTTATACTGATATAATAATATATAATTAAATATTTATATAAAAAAATTTATACTGACAATATATGCAAATTAAATCCAAATTTTTTTTTATTTGTCAAAAGTTGTACAAAAACTCGAGTTCTTATAAAAAAATGCGCATTCCTGACATAGAGATGTGAATATCATGATTCAACTTTTAACAAAATCATTGGTAGAAAGTGAACTTTTAAGTAGAGATCACCTATCACAAGTATTCTATTCAACAATTAACTTGTGTAAGGACAATATAAAAAAGATAAATGCACTTTTAAACTATGAACATGGTATATTTTGCATGATCTTCGTCATCCAAACTTTTTCAAGGTACATGGATAAATACCATTTTTTTTTTAATCTATTCAGCAATGTTTCAAGAAATCTCTAAAAACTAAAGCCGGTAAAAACAAACAAAAAAGAAAAACTCTATAAAAATAAAGCTAAAAAAAAAAAAAATACTATACAGCGTATGACAAAAAAGAATAAAGACAAATCACAACTGCAAGGTCAAATCTATTTCATATAGAACCCCTCCTCCTAGGACGCTGTATAAGGAGGTCGCACATAGAAGCTTTCAATTAGCTGCAGGCTCGTACTTGCAAGCACAGTCGTATATGTTCCCTTTAACCAACTTTTCAGCCAATCTCTGGTTTTTCACCATTGCAAGCTGCCAAAAATATATAATAAAAGAAGGTTAGACCTAATTCCTTCTCATCAATGCAAATTCAATGGCACACAAGAAGGTTGTCTATGATGACTTGATCAAGTTCAGCACGGAGACACAGACAGAGACATTGATACAAATGATTTTTAAAAAAATATGGTTGTGTTAAGAATGAGGAGAAGCCAAAAGGATTATGGGTAGAACAAACAGTGTATGATATTCAATTTGATGAATCATAATAAGCTCAGGAATCCATTTAACAACCCAAAGCAATGGAGTTCTCAAAACAAGGCAATCATCATAGAAAAGAGAACAAGAAAGATTAGAGAAGCATTAGCTTAGTAACTCCACACTGAAACACAAGGGTGCAAATGCTAGATTAAAATTCATCTGATACAGTACATATAAAGTAGATATAAACTAGTTGACCTTACCTTCAAGGCATCACACTTGAACCGGGCATTGAGGTTGGTATGAAGTGCTCTACCCATCCCTTCCAAAATTATCTGCCGAATAAAGGAAGCTAATTAGAATGTGTTTCTCCTTTATTTTCTTAAATCCATAGTAATAATGTAATCAAACAAACAGAATGATCCTCGTACCAAATCAGCATCTTTTGCGGCGGCAGCCAGCTCAGAGCTGACCTGTCTTAAGTCTATGCATGGACTACCACACCCGTTCTCAACAACCATCAAGGGAACGGAAGACAAATTTTCTTTAGAACTGTCTAATGTATTTGTCATTGCATCCACAAGCAAGCCTCCAGACTCAGCAGCTCGCCTAAGTATGTCACAGTGCTGTAATCTCGAAGAATTAGTTCCCTTGTTTTGACTAATGTGTAATCATCATGAATACTGTTCTTTTTGAAATAAACATACTGACACCAAGCATATGAGGTTGATGATATCAAGATCTTCCCAAAGTTCCATTAATCAGATACTAAGCAGATACTTTTTCTTTTGCCATAGATGACACTGAACAGATGTTCACTAGTCAGTCTCTTTGCAATCACAGTGAATGCTAGACTACTTTGTCATTTAAATTTTACAGAAGGTCAACAGGACAAGAATTTTTTATTATTATTATTATTATTATTTATGACATTTCATAAATTCAAGCAAGAGTTTATTTGGATTTTTAAAGGAAAGGTCATGAAGTGAAGAAGGAAAAAATCATTTGCCAGTGACATGGCAGGTACTGAAGCTTCCATCAAATGCATAACAGTTAGAATAACGTGTTTTACACAATATCATTGCATGCCAAATTTATTTGCAAGGAGATTCTTCACTGGAACTTTAGCAAGCATTGCATTTTCCACCAACGGTAAAGCATGAAAACGCATTCAGATGAATCTCACAAGGGGATCTCTCAACATCATATATATTACAGAGAATGACAAAGGAAAGTATATGAAAATACACAAACCTTGGCAGCCTCAGCAACTATGTCAGGAAGCTCCATTGCAGTCACATCATTTAAAGCAGGAAGTGAGTTTGCAACCAGAACAACCTGCACTTGTTCATCATTATCATGTTCACATCATATAACTCAGGCATAGGACCAAGTGACAGCATATATAGCACCCAAACCAACACAGAAAATTCATAATCTATTTGATGTTAGCAGTCACAATTTTACTTGACGTATGAAATCACAATATTAATGCAGAAAAAGCCACAATTCCTTTTTTTTTTTTTTGGGGGGGGGGGGGTGGGGGTGTTAGTTTGGACACGGGCATATTTCACGAGGTTGTCGGCTACCAAACAGATTTTGATAAAATTATGTGTTCATTTTTAATCAAGGGAACAAACAACTGCATAGTTCTAGAACATCTTTGCTCAATGAAAAGCTGAAATTCAAATAAAATAATATCTTTAGGAGAAACTTAGTCCAATGTAGTAACTTCAAATTCTCTTCAATAAAGAAAGTGAACTCACTTCAGTTCCACGACGGAGGAGCTCCCGTGCCAAGGGAAGCATCCCTAAAACAATATCAGCACCTGAATTATCCACAAAAAGTAAAGCCCTTCTATGTGGGAGCGGTTTGTTGTCCCTAGTCCCTAACATTCTCTCTTTAAAGGCATCAAAATCATCCACCTAGGTGACAAAAAGTTTGCTTAGAACAACTATCAACCATGAGATAAACAAATCCAGAAATCAAGTACCCTCACAAGTCATAACGGATATATGTGTTACTCCACCTACCCGCCAAGGTCTGTGCATTTTATTCCGACTCATTCTGTAAATTTCAATAATAGTTCCTTTATGATAGAGATCCACACATGCTCGAGATCCCCAGTCAAAAATGTTTGCAGCAAGAACACCTTCAATTAGAGTAAGTAGCCTTGTTTCCTGAAACAAAGGAGGCTTTCAGATTACCTGTAAACATGATTTACGTGAAGCTATGGTGGCTTAGGCATGCGGCTGAACCAAAAGGGCTACATATTTGTGACATGACCGAGTTTAGACTCAGCATGGCATCAAAATGAAACTCACTCATACAGTTTTGCTTTTACTCACCTTACCCATATATCAAACACATTTTTTGTTCAAAAAGGAATAACATATTAATTGCGTACACCAGTAATATGTACTACATGAGAAAGAATTACTATTGACTCTTCCCTCAATGTTAAATTCAGAGGATTAAGTGATAGCGTTACCTCATCCAGACTATCAAGCTCCATCAACAAATCAGGCAAAACAGCAAGTGATGCCTCATTTTCTCTGTGATATATAAAACTCATAAATAACAAATTTAAGTTATAAACAATAATGAAATATTCAGGAGAATATAGTTCTAAAGATGACATGAACGCACATTCACATTGACAGCAGGGATGTTTTCTTCTTTTTATTGGTTATATATTCAACTTGTACATCTAAAGTCTTCCAAATGACTTTAAAATAAAATATAAACATTACAAAATCCAAGTTTTCATGACTACTCTAGTCCTGATGGTGACAATTAGGGTCGGGTATATGGAAGACAAATTACTCTGAACAGCCTTTTTTTTTGGAAGAAACATAAATGAAATCCTAGTGAACAAATTTTCAATAAGGGAGTTTTGTTTAATTTAACCCAAAATAAACCCATTAAGAGGAAGTGCAGATAAAAGAAGTACAAGACAAGACTTAGGACGATAAGGAAGCCTCCTAGATCAACCAACAAAGGATACTTCAACTTCCAGATGGGTTTATCCTTTATAAGGTTTAGAAGGAGATTTAGGTTTCCAAATGGGCATTGCTCTTCTATTGAGTACCACTGTCCAAATTTACAATTTGACCCGAGAAGGAGACTTCGATTTCAAGATGGGCTTGTCTTGAAGGTACCTCTCCCAATTAAGAGTATGAGTAAGAAACTGAAAATAATAGTGTAAACACACTAGAAGAGTCAACAGTGCTTATTCTCCCCTTCTTTTTAATTATGCTATGGAATCCATAGATAACCATCAATAAAGCATAGGGCGAAGCACGCATTCTACACATTTTTAGTGAGCTAGAATAATGCATCAGATCATATCACACAACTAACCAACCTCTGTTGATCTAAGTAAATTGCTTTTGTGGAATTTGCACATGTAACATACTGGCTCAAAAGGCGATTAGTTACATCCAGAGTCCAAGCAAATATCTCATCTACACAGCTCAATGTAGATAAAACATAGTTACCTCTGCTTTATGCTTATATAGGCATCGACAAAATGGAATTCTCTTAAGCACTCTTCCCTCATTTCCAATAGTTTGGCCAAGCCTAACTTCCCGTATGCAGCAGGCTCCTCCATCAACCTATCCAGTTGTTGTGGAAGATGATCAATCCAAAAATAAAAAGTGAGCCAAATAGAATCAATAAATTTTAAATAGTTATTGAGCTCAACAAATACTGTAACAAGTAATGACAACAGTGGTACATAAACTGCTCCAAATGGAACTGAAATTTAAGAGCTTTATATTGCAGCTACACATCTATGTCAAGATCAACACAAGCATTGAGGTTCTGAGACCAGTAAAATAATCAAAGCCTGTAAGCGCGTTATGAGATACTTGTTGTCTTTCAGACTTAATAAACTAGTTCTTTTTTTTTTTTTTTCGGGGAAAATAACTGTAACACCTGCTGAAATATTAAGAAATGCCACATAACCCTATTCTTTCTCAAAGTGTGCACTCCGCTCCACCCATCAAACCACCCTCAAACAAATTAATGCTTGCTAACCACGGTAAGATTTTTACACTCACAAATTTAACCAATCCCTTAACCCACCAACAAACTCTCCCACCAGACCCACTCAAACTTTACATTCACGGTTAATAGATTTACAGGGCAGAGCCACAGCGGACAAGAGTCTTTCCTCCTCCTCCTTGTTCTTCAATCTTCAATCTTCAATCTTCAATCTTCAACCTTCAATCAGGAAGATGGAGTCCCTCATTCTCCATGACAACGACCCCCACTACCCATCGAGCCACCTCCAACCGCCCCCATCCCCGACAACGATCACCACCCTTAATCTAACCGCGGTGACTGCAGCACCACACGGTGGCATAGGTATAGGCGCGATGGTGGTTGGCGGCAACTCGCTAGCGTGAACAAGGTGGAGCAATTGGCTTTTGCGATTATGAGGGTGGTGGTGTGGTCGCGGATAAGGCTGGTGGTGGAGACTGGAGATGGGTGCAACAGTGGTGTTGATAGAAATTACTCAACGACGACAGAAAGCTTATGGCAATGGCTCATTCTCCATCTTCCCCCTTTCTTTGGATGGTTGTCCTGTATCGAGGTTACTATACATGTTATTGGTTGAAAATTTTATCTTGGGCCGGGTGTTTTGCTTGTTGGAGATGGTGATTGGTATATGCGTCTGTTTTGTGTTTTAATGGTGAACCAAAGGTATTTGATAGAAGTTTGGTATGATTTGGACTTTTGGCTTTCTATTTATTTTCAGTTTTCTTCTTTTTTATTTTGTGAAAAAAAATTACTTGATTTAAGTCTTGGTGATTTTGGATTCCTATATTGATTGGGCAAGAAATTAGATTTGATATGAAGAAAATCACCCACTTCTCTTTCCCACCCGTTTGCACCTTGTTTGCTCCAGCCTCTTATTGTTCACTCATTAGATTTATGTGAGTGTCGAAGCCTCAAAGGGTGGTGGGTGTGTACCAATTCTCTTTTGCTTCACGCCTTAAAGGAAGGCCTTCTAATGGTACAAAACCCAATGAAAATTTGAGTTTTTATTCTTAATTATAAGTAATAATCATGGTTAATTGAGAAGGAATATTCTCACTTAACCTATTATGGCCGTTTGGAAGTGGAACGGAGTGCACATTTTGTGAAAGATTGGGATTATGTGTCATTTCTCAATATTTGGAGGGGTGTTACTATTACTTACCCTTTTTTTTTTCTGAATATCGGATTTCATTGGAAGATTTATACACTAAAAAAACTAAGAATGGTCAAAGTAGGTGAAGGTTGTGAATTCTAGCTGGTCTATTTTTCTTAATCAGTATATAAATCCCAGGTACATGCAAGACAGTTCATATGAAAAGCAGAGTCAGGGGGTTCAGCAACTGTTTCTCATACACTTTTTGCTGTCAAATACCATCAAATATACTGGAGGAGAGCTAAACTCACTAAAAATCTTTTAAGAAGTCAAAACTAAATAAATTGATTGACCGTAACAACAATCAAATACAAATGGTTTTATAAGAAGTAAGAACTAATGCAATTGATCAACCATAAAACAGTTAAATAGTGTCAAATGGTTGTTATCAGTAAGTTCACATCATGATAAGCAGATAGGTGTTACCTTGCCAGGTGGGCAGAAAACGCACGAGCAAAAGCATCGCCCCTTCGTTTGGCATCATCAGTCCCACCGTCACTTGCTACAGCCTACCATGTTTTAGTTGGGAACCTCACAATCATATACTGCCTTAGGAAAGAACTTTAAACTATCTTTTTCCCAACATTATGCTTCAAAGTTCAAACAAGGTGGACTAGGCAGTAAAAATAAAACAGTAAACCAATGAACCAAGGGTTTATGTTCAACCACCAGCAAGCTCAATGCATAACTGATAAAACTTCTTAAAGAGCAACTACACCATGCATTCCATCTGATTGCTAGGAAAACTACGAAAGCCAAAGCTTACAGGATGATATTTAACAGAAATAAAATCCAAATCATTCAATATAATGATGTTCATAACCCAGGGCAAGTTCTCTCCAAGTTTTAAGTATTTCTAAAACTGTGTCTCTGATTCTGAGACTAATAGCCATTATTTGTATACTGTCCAGCTGCTAGATATGTGTGACGAAACTTCATTGGTATTTTTGGTAAATATTGGAGTCATCCAGTAAGCTTATATCTTATGTCACTTTGGGGGTTTTGGAATGAGTAAAGTGGGAAAGAATCTTTGGCGCTTGGAAGTTTGCAATATATAATTATTTGGTGCATATACTCGGAGATGAAAGCCATGCTTTTAGTATAATTTTTTGTTACTCAGTTGCTGCCTCTTTTATGAGATAAAGTGATCTTTTTGGCCAATTTATAGTACTAAGGTAACAGTTGTCAGGTTTCCTATAGAGTTCAATGTTGGACATGCAGAAAGACAAGTTATATTTGCTTAGTTTATTTGTCTTTCTTGTTTGCCCTGGTTTTCATTTTTTTGGTTTCTTTAAAGAGGACAAATTATCCTCTGCTTTTGTACTTTTCTTTCTTTCTTCTCTTGTAATTAATTGTATATAAAGAAATACTGACCTATGTAGGAAAATGATTATTACTTATTCAATATGGTTTGTTTACAGTATAAGATTTTGTCCTTGTCACAAGCAGAACCTAGTGTTATCTTTCATGCTTTAATTTCTTATCATGTGCATGGATGTGTCTAACTTTATTGTGTTTGTAATATACCACGAGATGCACAAGCATGTGCATGAGTTTCCAGACAACATGATTACCTTGTCAACAAGATCTGGCAAGTGCTCTGACAAAATTGTGAACCAATACCTACATCAGATACAAAATTTGCATTAGCCACAGATGTAAAAACACTAGAAACAATTGAAGCCTTAATTGACAATCAAGTTAAATTTTGTTTACAAGTACACTAATGTACTTACTCCATTTCACCATGATCTGAGAGATCAACAGTATTAGGCTCATACCTGCAAGACAAAATTTATGTTTAAAAATTGGAATACTGACAGATAATCACCTTCAAAGTATATTATGAAATAAGTAACTTGAAATTCTTTGGTGAATAAGCAAGCAAACTATAGTGCAATAAATATAAAGGCTATGTGTGTATATGTTTAGCTCTGCATTGCCATCTCTTGGGCAATTTAAATTACTAAAACATAACAACACAAGAGCAGCTCAATAGATTTTTACTCTGAAAAAAAGTGACAGTGTTGAGTAATCAAGCATACATTTTTGGGTCTGCTAATAACGGAAACACCTCCAAAGTTGGTACTAGATGGAGAACACCAACATTTAGAGCACTAGCATCAGATCGCAGAGTACTTCCTTTCGACAAAGGAACTTCAAAACCCCCGAGTCCAGTAGTTCCAGGAGGGTTCATTGGCACAGGGGCAGTGATCTCAGTTCCTTTTTGCAGAAACTTCTCCATCCATGAAATCTGCGTTGGAATAAGCAAAATCAGTGCGAAACTGTAAATGTAATAAATAAAAACATAAAATTTCCTAATAAATTGAGCTGCTTCTGAACATAAGTAGACGAACTAAAAACTGACTCTAGATGGTATATTGGTGTCCTAAACATCTAGAAGAATTCATTTGAAATGACTCAATCAATCGAGCAAGAATTCAGAACGACAACAAGGTTTAGCTGACAATCTTATTTGATGCAAAGGCATAATTGTCAGGTACAATGTAATCGCTGCTCCTTCTATACATTCTAATTCAAAGCTTGCCAACATCTAGTGTTTGATTGCTGCTTTGGTTCAAAAGCTTCAAAATTAATCATAGCACAGGAAACTGGTTCACTTCAGAAGTAGAACAAAACAAATGCCTCTTACTCACTACATTAATACAGTAGTATTAACACAGGATAGTCAAACAACTAAAGAAAGAAAAGAAACACCAATCGAAGTACTACACCCACCACGTAAATGGCCAACAACCAAAGATTTTAGGGAATTAACAGTACACTAACCATTTTTAGCACATGCTAATAAAAGGAGTATTTCACAAGTTCAATTTGTTAAATATTTATGAACTATCAAGGATAATGTCACAGTTAACAATCTTTTACTTCTTTCCTTTGAACTTTATACTTGTTTCTCCATATTCAAAGGTTTATCCATTATTCATTTCTAGATTGCAAACTCGCTGTCTTTAGTTGGCAGGCAGTTATTCCAACTTGATTGAATATGATTCCTTCCAGTGGATGGCATGACAAATTATTACAGAGAGAATCTCTATAGTGGAGTTACTTTAGCAATTTTTTTTTTTATTGCAGCTTCAAGAGAAACCCCTGACACAATAAAGTGGGACCTACTGCTGGTAACAAAATCAATAGCCGGAAAAAAAAAAAATTTATTCTTATTGAGTTGGCTACAGAGTTACACCATAACTGAGAAGTTAAGTAAATATATGTAATTAGTTCATTTATCTCAAGTAGTCCACCAGCACAAATAAGATATTTTCACTTCCTCTCACTTGCCTTCTCATTCAAATTCCTAAGTGGTGGGCCATGAATCTTGCCTCCGGTATATGGAGCACCCATTGGGAACCTCTCAATGAACTGATGCACCATGAGATCATCTAAGCCATGTTTTTCATAGCTCATAAATGCACCTAAAGCTCCCAGAAATCCTTCATGTCGCAAGAACATTGCTTGTGCTGTCCCTTTAGACCTAAATGACAAATATATGAATCTCAACACAATATACTAATTAAATTAAAAGTAAACATACAAAATATTTTTGCCAGGTCAGATCACCAGGCAATTTATATACCAGAAATGAACTGCAAAAGAAATAGCGTCCATGGTGTAGGCATGACCCCTTATAAAAAATCCTCCAAAAAAGATACGCTTTAACCCAAATCGCAATGCATTCAAGTAAGATATCTACACAGAAGAGATAGAAAGAAAACAACTGGTTGGGCAATCATTGGAAGAACAAATAGTGGAACAGAACATGATAACTACTGAAGGAAGATAATCTTGATAATGCCACAATGCATGATCCAGAACTAGTGTAACAGATCATATTCATTACTTGGACATGCGTCTCCATGGTTTTATAGGCTGTATTTGGATCAAAAGATTCCTCGAAAATCTTTCTAACTAAAAAAAATAAAATTCAAAATCAGCATATGATCCTTTTAATATTAACTGAAAAGAAGGTCCACAAATCATATAAGGACTAATGTAGACCTTTTGCTAAATGAATAGCTATTTTATGTCAAAAATGAGATGCATAGTAAATACTTAATGGAAAATTTATAAAATGGATATATTCCTTCATTCATATACATGTATATTTAAAGTGACAATATTCAATTAACTAAACACAGAGAACTGCATATTTTTGCATGTCTAATTTACCAACAGATAGTTGAGATTCGAGAGATTTCAAATAATGAATGAATTTACTAACATGAATAAGCTGAATGAAACAGTAGAATCACTAACCAATATGTTTCAAGAACTGTATATGCTTTTCTAGCTTGGTATTATTGATATAAAAAGAGTTGGATAAAATTACAGTTGTCTGCTCACCTGGCCAATATTGTATGAAATCATTCGTAGAAGAGAGAGTGATATATCTTCAGGTCTGTAATCTTCAAGCTCCTTATTTTCTACTGTGGCCTTGCCAAAACTTGAAGCAATGGTGGAAGCCGATAGGCCAATCTAGGGTTATTTAATACCAGTGAATACTAAGTCAAGATGATTGATGAAAAAGAGCAAATGATTCATATTGATCTAATCCATAGACAAAGTTAATTTGAAGCAATTTTTTGTCCATAGGATGAATGTCTATACGGCAATTTGATCAACCACAAACTTTACCTTAGGATAGTCCATACCATAAATGTCCCCAACAAGCATGTCAGTGGTTCTATTATCTCCTTTCTGACTCAGCTCAAGCAACTCATCAAAGCTGGAATTTATTTAAACAAACCCTATGGCAATAGTTCAAACACAACAGTAGATATAAAGGGGGAAAAAGTCATCAGAAAATGACCTGTTACAGTTTGTTAACAGTCTTCCCAAGCCCCAATAAGTGCCACCACCAACATTTGTCCCGCTAACCCTCTCAAATTTTCCATCCCCATCAACCTATGTCAACCCGGATCAAAAGTATAGATTACCACCTGTGTGTCTTTATGAAACAAACCAAAGAGACCATAAGTTTAATAAAATGAGGAAATGAGGAAATAAGACAAGTATACCTTGATCATACTAACACCAGATCCAATGTTGACTAGAAGATAAGGAAACAAATCATTAGGGTCAATTTGAACAAACTCTTTCAGGCCCTCCATGTGCGTAAAAGCTTCATGACGAATTGCCTACTAAGAAGAGGTAGAACATCTAAATATTGATAGTGAAAAAAAAAAAAACTGTAGATAAGTCAGAGAATGAATTAATGGTGTAGAATATGCTCTTCAAGTGTTCCAAATGATAGAACTTGTTTTCTTTTAACAGGGAAGGGCCAACATAGATCTCAATCTGATATTGGTCAACAAGAAGAAACATACAATGCAAGAAGGAAACAACTGAAAAAGAGAAACTGCCAGCTATGGCAATATAACAATTATGCCACACATTAAATTTTCAGCATATTCCTTTAACCAGTTCACCAATAAAATGGGGAATCAATGTGTTTGCATAAGATTTATACAGTGGCTGTCCGCCACACTCTAACGGAAGCAATAGCATGCAAACTTGGCAACTGAGTGGCTCTTACCTTCTTAAACAAGGGGAAAACACTATAATCTGACTAAAGAAGAAAAGTCAGGCAAATACTTAGTCTTTTTTTAATTATTTGTTAACAAGCAACTGGCTATAATTGTCCACACTTTTATGATAACTATCATCTAAGACAAGGGAGATAATGAATGAGGTATGGACTTGTACAAACATTTCAACTCAAAAGATGCAACAGCTTGTCACTCTCAAGATGATTCTTAAACAAAATATGAGATAAACAGATAATTCTAAAAATTGGATCCACCTTAAGCAAGAAATTTGCTCCTGCTACAAGACAATGCATTTCATCTTCTTTGTCAAGACTAATCCCAAGTCTTTCCTTGAAAAGGTCGGCAAATTTGTATGCTCCTCCGCCAGTAGCCTTTGTCACAAAATGAATCATTAATTAATGGAGTACTTCAACAGCATTAAAGCAGAAAAAGCAGTAGAGAATTACAAAATCACCTATAATCACAGTAACATATAAAAGGGAAAAGGGTCTCAGCTAATTATTGTTTTTGCAATATCAACTTCCAAATGTGAGAAGCAGAGCATAGACAATGTCATATCCTTCATGTATAGAAACTAAAATACAATACCGATAATTTGAATATTTGACATATTACTAAGCCGAGAGAAAATGCAACCCAGCTTCTGAAAAGGTAAAATTGTCAGAATCAAATTTACCTTAATTATGGCATTCCGGTCAGCCACAGCATCAGAATAACATGATTCCCATCCTATAAGCCAAAAAAACTCCATAGTCCGTAAGTTTTAAAAGTAGTTGAATTAACATATAGGAACAAACAAAAGTGTAAGATGATATTCAGTGCATGCAGAAGCAGTATTGTTTTAGCAATACAATGAAACAAGTAAACTGAACAGAACAGTAAAAGTACCACCACAGTGAAGCTGCTTTGAAGAAATGAATTCTAAGCACTCATTAATCTTGTTTGTCTCGAATTTCACAAAATGAAGCCTCCCACCAAGAATAGGATAGCTTCTCCTGTTGCCATTGCGAAGTCCCAGTCGATCCTTCACACTTTTCATCCTTTTATCAGTTTTTGATTGGTCTTCATGTCTTGAAAAGTAAACCAACTTTATCAGAGATCCTGCCCATGCAATTTAAATAATCTTAAGTTCCAGGCAAATTTGATAGTTTAAATACAAAACAAAGTGAAAAGGCAAAAGAAAGAAGGAAGAAGCAGCTATAGATACCACCATAAGGATTCAAGTAAGAAATATAAACTTAATTATTCAAATCCTTCTTACTTTATAATTTCCCCTCTTGAAAGAATGATATAACACAGGAAGCAAGAGTAAAAAGAACCATTTTTTTTGGTTGAAAGAGGAAGCTCCCAACATTACAGTTGTCTTATACATAGTTAGCATTGGACAAAGAAATTTATTTGCAAGGGCTGAAATCTAGAAACCACTTTCAAGCCACTATCCTGCTTCCTCCACCATCACTGAGGAGTAGTAATAGCAGATAATTCTAACACGGAAAAAAAAAACACAAAAAACTCACCCAGAAATATGAAATTTGAATGTGAATTATTATACCTCCAATGTCAAGAGCAAGGTGAGATAGATCATCAGATTGATTGGGCAACAAAATAGTGGGATCCTTCTCCTCCACATTCCCTTGAATTTCAGCTTTGCTGAGATCCAGCTGAGGCCGTGAACTCGACCTGTGAATCGAATTGCTCCCTTTGGTTGCCATCCCCCCTTGACCTTGTCCTTGAGTCCTTCTCCTTCACCAATCTCCTATGTCTATGTGTGCCTTTGTTCTTCCCCTCACTCACTCTCCTTCTCTTTTCATCGTCTACTCCAACAAGTTTAACCTCATCTACCAAGCCGGCCAGTCATGCAAGATTCACTCCACCCAACTACCTCCCTAACCCCACCAACTATATCTATCAGCTATCATAGTCATAGAAGTCTATGTGGTTACCATTCCAGCGGTCGAACAACACTGAACATTCCAAGCACAAAGTTTTTACCCCTTCCTAGTTTCTGGTAAATAATCTCATTCATTACTAAATAATTATTAATTAATAAATACCAAATGAGACAAGTGAAGCCATCCTAAAGAAATAAATTATATTATAAATTACTATGGTTCAACAACCCACTCAGTGCATGAAACGTGCATTTCAAAAGTTGACAGTGGGATCTTGGCCCTAGGATGGGGCAATACGTAAGCATCATTGTGACGAAGGCAAGTTAAGATGAAAAGCGCATATTTAATCTCTCGGGTGAGTAGACCAACCCCGCGATTCGTAAAGTCCTAAAACAAGACCAAGTTTAGTGAAGAAGTGAAAAGAACTCCGTGCTTGTTTGGGTGTTATTGTGTCTGTTTGCACGTCATTATTTCAATGAAAAAATATCTTTTTTTAATGAAAAAGAGATTTTTAATATTTTTTATATATTTAGATAAATTTTTCTAGTAAAAGCTGAATTATTAGAAAAAAACATAAAAAGATTTTTTTAAGAAATTATAATTTTTATCTTCTTGAAAAAAATCTATTTTATAATATGAAAAATTTAAAGATAAAGTAAGATTTTTTAACATTATATTTAAATATAAATTAATCTTATATCCAAACATAAAATAATTTTTATTTTTAAAAGATCTTTTAAATTTTTTTAAAAAGATCTTTTTAAAAAATTTCATCTAAATGAGACCAATTATTTTGATAAAAATATTTTTTAATAACTTTTTTAATAAAAAAATATCTTTTAATATTTTTTGATATGTTTAGGTAAATTTTTTTAGTAAAAATAGAATCACTAAAAAAATATAAAAAGATCTTTTTTAATAAATTATAATTTTTATTTTCTTGAAAAAGATTTTTTAATATAAAAATGATGTTTAAAGATAATAAAATATTTTAATATTATATCTATATTTAAACATAAAATAATTTTATATTTTCACAAGATCTTTTAAATAATATTGTTTTGAAATTTTGATTTTTGAATAAACTCGTCCAAACGAGCCCTTCGACGAAGTGAAGAAAGAAGAGGAAACCAACACCAATCATCCGACCGCGATCAGGGGTGTAAAAGGACAAAGAATCGGTAGAAATGCAAGTCCAACTTTGCTGCTGCGTTTGTGTATGACGAGCGCATGCTGACAAAGCCTCTATTATGATAAACTCTCATTCCCGCATACGTGCAAAGAGAGAACGTTGTTAGTTTACTCTTCATCATTTTTTTCCGTCTTTTGTTTTTTTTTAAGGGTATGAGCTAGCAGGATATGAAAATTCACTCAGCTCCGATAATTTAGTTTGAGCTGGGTGAACCTAACTTTTCTAGAGCTAATTTTTTTTATTTATAAAACTCAAACTTAAAATTTTATTTTAAAAAATAAGTGTTAAATTACTTAACCTAACTAAATATTGATTCATCATTTTTCTCTCAACAAACATATTTAGTGCATGTTTATAGTTTAATTTAGACTTATCTAAATTCAACATGTGCATAATTGTAAACCATTAGGAGTATATTAATCCTGAAAAGTTTTGGTAGTTTGCATTTGCTTATATGATGATTTCACTATGCACAAATATTGTTTCCTCTAATTTAAGTGCATGCTATTATGCTGCATACTAAATATGGTGCATCATGCATCATGTCATCGAAATGTCTAGATACAATAATGTAACCCTAAAATCTTTAACATATGGTGCACTATAACATTCCTCTTTCTTCCGAAAAAAATTCTATGTAGATGAGATGAGCTAAGTTTTTATATATTTCTAATTTTTAATCATTCTATGAGTATATCAAACCAGATGAATGATTAATTGTGAGAGTGAAAAAAGTAAAATTTTATAATTAGATTTGATATAAATACTCAATTAAAACATAAAATCATATTTTTTCTTATGATGATCATGTAACCTTTAACTCTTAATATTGATCATCCATGTAAAGTTTAACAATTAAAAATTGTTCATCTCATCTCTCATTAAAATAACTCTTTCACTTGGTACATTCCAATAATTCTTGTATATTATCTTTTAAAATAATCCAATATTCCAATTAGTTAAACTTTTTATAAAAGAAAGAAATAAATGTATTTTTTTATATAGATTAATTTTAATACACTATTAATATAAAAAAAGTTATATTATCATCCGATTAGATATTTTTATTTATAAGATTTTTAAGATAACGGTTAATTAAATCAAATACTTTTATTAATATGATAATATATGATTAAATTTCTATATAAATTTTTTTTTACATTGATAGTGTATTAAAATTAGATTCTTTTTAAAAGAGTGGAAAAAATAGTTACATAAAAAAAATCTCTTTAATAAGTAACTTTTTTCCATCATACTAAATTTAGCTAGGTTTAAAAGTGATTGCAGGAAAAATTGACCCCAATCAAATTTTATATATAATATTAATGGTTCAAACATAAGATTATCATTTTAAAAAGAGAAATATTATTTGAACTACTTATTTACATACATATATATATATATATATGAAGTTTACAAGTATCAAAATAAAAAATTGTTATATATATTTAAGTAAGAAAATTATTGTATTTGGTAGTGAAATGTTGCATACAAATAATATAATTTTTTTAAAAAAAGTTTTACCTAACCTCTCTTACCTAAAATTGTGTTAAAAAACTAGTAGATCTATCTCAACTTAGGGTATTTTGGTTTAACTTTGGGAGAATTACTTTTAAAATGAAGTCTTTTAAAGGAATTACTTTTAGGGTTTAGGGTTTAGAGTTTAGGAAATTACTTTTAAAAGAATTAATTTGTGTTTGATTTAAGTATGTGAAAAGTAAGTTTAAGAAAATAATTTTTGTTTGGATATGATAAAGTAAAATTACTTTTTGTTGTTGATATAAGAGTAATAGTAAGATTCCTTCTTAAAATTTTTTTTTTCTAGAATAAAAAGTAACTTCAAAAATACTTTTCCCAAAAAAATTTTTGAAGTTCCAAAAGTAAATTAAAAAAAAAACTTTTATATATCAAAATATACTAATTATTGTGTATTTTCATTCTTATGTCAATTAAATACCTTTTGGCTCCACCAAACTATAAACCGAACTAACCTTTAATCTTTAAGTACAAAGATTTGTTTCAACAAAAACTAGTAGAAAAAGCAGCCAGAAATATATAGGAATTTACTTATCTCAAACTCTTGGAAGCCCAGCGCCATCCTCTCATCCTCATAAGAGCTGCAGTCCATCAAGATGAGAAGCTCTCCAAAGTGGCTTCTTCAAGCTAAATGTGAATGCTATTGTTAATAATGACAAGTAGGGGTATACAAAGAACGGATTGGATCAGGTTAGATCGAACACAAATCCAACTCGATTTGAGATCAAGTCAATTCTTTGAATCCAAACATAACTTGATAATAACCCGACTAATGACCAGGTCAAACTGAGTTGACTCAACATTTATACAATGCATAAATATTTAGACCTTATATATAGTAAAGTAACAAAATTGTAGAAGTAAAAAAATAAAATTCAAGAGATATTTTATAACACATATTTCGAAATAAATTATATCTAGATAAAAATAGTATCATATTATGTAAAATGTATTAATTGAAGTATCAAAATATTATAATTTATCATTAATTTTTTTTAAAAAATAAAACTTTTAAAGAAGTATTTAACCTTAGGTCGAGTTAAGCCAACCTGAAACATGACCTGTACCTAACTAAAAAATACACTGGGTTAAATTTTACAATTCGAACCCAACCCAATAAACTTCGGGGTTGGGATAGGTTAGGGAGCTAGGCCAAGTCATAAACACCCCTAATGACATGCGGGGAGGAGTGGATTTGGTCATTAGAGATGAGGATGGGACTATTCTGGCTTCAACAATATGGGTTGTCCCACCACAAACTGAGCTACACATGTAGTTGAGGCCTTAGCATCCCAACTGGGCCTTCAATTTGCTTTGGATTGTTGTTGCATGGACATAGTCTTGAAGAGTGACAACATTAAAGTAAGGACAAATTACACGAATCTCCTCTAAGTTTTGGCAAAATTTACTGCAACTTTTTTCAATTTATAAAAATATATATTGACCTTTCTTGAGTTTTAAATAATATTATACCCGATATCTTTGTATTTTATAAAATATGACATAAAACACCCCTGTAAATATAACACTAACCTCTCTTAACCTTCCCCTAAAGAGAAATCAGTGTAGGCTGACACAAATACAGGGGGGTTGCGGTGAATTTCACCAAATCTCAAGGATGGTCAATGTAGCCCTTAAAATAATTCATGCAATCTCCAACTTTATCACCTATTTTGTTTCCATTATTTTAAATTGTTTGTCTCTTCTAAACTCTTTTGTATCAATTCAATTTTCACATGTGAAAAGATGTGTGAATCGAGTAGCTTATGAACTTGCATAACTAGCCCTTACTACTCCAAACTCAATGTAGATAGAAAGGGAAAGGGTTGCTAACAATATTTGTTCTCTAGTTTTTTCGGACCTGTTTGGTTCGTAGCAATAAAACCTTTACTCTATTCTAAATAAGAAGAAGAAGAAGAAAAAGAAGAAGAAATTGTATTAAAAGAAAAAATTCTACTTTTGGAGCCTGAGATTGAAAAGCAAGCCATTATAAAAATTAGAGTAAACCCTCAAATTAATCCTTGATAATGATCTTGGTAGACACATTAGTTCTAACAAAAAAATAATTAGTCATGTAGTCTTTGATAATTACAAAAAGTAAATACTTTGGTCCCTAACAATTATAAAATTTGGACATCTATGATCCCTAACTCACTGGTGACCAATAAAAATATTTGATATGTAGGTAAAATGATGATTAAGATTTCTCGAACCACAATTCTAGTGACACCCTCTAAATATAAATTTTGCATAACTTAAAAAAATCCTACCAACACACCATTTTGAAAGCTTAGAGTTGGGTATAATAAATTAAAATTGTGTGTTTAGAGGGATGTTTTCAAATTATACAAATTGTGTATTTAGGGGGTGTTATATGGAATGGGATTAAGAAAATTTTAGTCTTCATTTTATGTTCATATTAGATATTTTGCATGATGCAAATGAGTTAGTAATCAAACTGTCTAATTTTTACAATTGTCAAGGGATCAAGAGGCCAATTATTTTTTCTCAAGATCAATATGTTTATTGAGAATATTGCCCCAGACTAATTTTAGAGTTTACTCTAAAAAAATAAATAATAAATAATAAATAATAAATAAAATAAAATAAAACCAAAACTCTGCTCCTTAAACCCTAGCATCTTCCTCGGCTCAGGAAAGAAAAGCCCTAAACACGAACGAAAATCCCCTGATTCGAATTCTCGCTCAGGGGATTCCCTGTGTCTCCTTCCTCCCAAAAATGGAACCCCTTCGATTGAAGACCAACTACCGCTGCGTTCCCGCCCTGCAGCAGTTCTACACGGGCGGCCCCTTCGCAGTGTCCTCGGACGCCTCCTTCATCGCCTGCGCCTCCGCCGACTCCATCAACATCGTCGACTCCGCCACCGCTTCCATCCGCTCCACCCTCGACGGCGACTCCGAGTCCGTCACCGCATTGGCCCTCAGCCCCGACGACAAGCTCCTCTTCTCTTCCAGCCATAGCCGCCAAATCAGGGTTTGGGACTTGTCCACCCTCAAATGCGTCCGCTCCTGGAAGGTAACATTTCAAAGTTTACATTCACATTCAAATGTGAAGGGTTCATCAACACTTCCTTCGTTCAAGTTATTTGACACTTGTTCTCCTTAAATAAGGTCTCAAGTTCAAGTTATGAATAATTTAATTAAAAAAAAAAGTGAAGGATCACTTACCTAGTTACAGTCCGATTAGAGAAGTTGCAGTCTAAATAACTTTTGATAACACAGCTGTAACTTTTCTACTTCAGAGTCTGACTTTTTATACCATGGTATAGAATTTGAATTTGCAATAGTTAGTATAGTACTCCCTTCAAAGAAAAAGGAAGTGCTTATGCCGCAAATGTGGTTGTGGTTAATGTGTGTTGGTGGTGTTGTTGTAGGGTCATGATGGTCCTGTTATGTGCATGGCGTGTCACCCTTCTGGAGGGTTGCTTGCTACTGGAGGAGCTGATAGGAAGGTGCTCGTTTGGGATGTGGATGGTGGATACTGCACTCATTACTTCAAGGGTCACGGTGGAGTTGTTTCTTGTGTTAAGTTCCATCCCGATCCTGAAAAACAGCTCGTAAGTAAAAAGCTTGTTGATTTGCTTTTTGTTGCATTGGCGTGCTTTGTGCTTTTGTGCATTTTGGTGATAGGTATGGATTATGGAATGATTTACTATCTAAAGCAGTTGATTGGTTCGTAGAGAATTAAATTATAGTCACGGAACATTGGTATATGGGCTACATGTTGAAATCTGAGATTAATTGAAGGAGGGGCACACTTGGCCTTGGCCTTCTTTTTTATTGAATGGGAAGGACTAAGCAGACGTCTAATGGGTGTAAAACAGCAAAACCCTTTGGTATGGGAAATTGGGAATCTGTGTACTGAACAGAGTGATTTGATGCGAGGGATGGGAGGAGTGCAAGTTTGTTTAATGGTTATGTATACGTAACATTGTTTTATCATTTGGTTATGTTTTTTGTTTTTAAATTTCAACTCATGATTTCTAAAGAACAAGAAGATGGAGGTCATTGTAAACATCAGTAGGGGGAGGGGTTTAATAACATGATTCAAATAACAAAATTTATATGATTTTTTTTTTATCTTTTTAGTGCAAATGTGTTTTTTCTTTCTCCCTATGCTATTCCTTTCCTTGTTTTCAAACATTACCAATTGCTGATTCCACCTTTCTTTGTATCTTTACCTGATCATGATGAGATTGGTCTCCACAGCTTTTTTCTGGGAGTGATGATGGTGGCGATCATGCAACTGTGAGGGTTTGGGATATTTCCAAGACCAAGAAAAAGAACTGCATTGCAATACTAGATAATCATCGCTCAGCAGTGACTTCTTTGGCATTATCTGAAGATGGATGGACATTGCTTAGTGCTGGAAGAGATAAGGCAAGCTCTAATAAGGCTCTATCTTACTTTTTGTTTTAACTTACTTGTGATAATTTTTGTTTTTAACGATGAGCTTATTCTTTCTTTTTTTCTTTTATTTACTTATTCATTTTCTTTTGAATTTTTCAAGTTTGTGCCTTCATCTCCTATATGGGACTAGAAGCAGCAGAATCTTCATGAAAATTTTCAAAACTCCTGAACATTAAGAGCTATAACCATTCAATTTTTTTTTTTCCTTTGGATTTTATGGGGGATGAACCCTTGATTTATGTGTTGCATGATTTCTCTGGAAGAAATTTTAGTTAGTATGCCAAGTGTAACGAATTTAGTCTACTAAATTGACAAATTCGTTTGTGGACTGTTGGCAGGTTGTAACATTGTGGGACCTTCATGATTATAGCAGCAAGAAAACTGTCATCACAAATGAGGCAGTTGAAGCTGTTTGCATAATTGGTGCTGGGAGTCCTTTTGCTGCATCTCTGGACTCATATCAGCAAAATGCAAAAAAACGAGCTGTTTCTCAAGCATTCTATTTTGTTACAGCTGGTGAACGAGGCATTGTGCGCATATGGAGTTCTGAAGGGTAGGGTAATATATGAGGATTTGTCATTAGTTTAAATATTTCCAATTCTATAACACCTTGCATTATTTGCAATTAGTTAATGAAGAACTTATAATTGTTGGGAGGTACATAATAACTCAAGTTCAAAAATTGGTAGCTAAATTTGTGTTTGTTATTCGGGATTTATTGCAATGGAGGCATTTTGTATAATTCAACCCACTTAAACTAGTTATGTAAAATATTGAAAAAAGTGAAGGACCTCTATTTCAAAATTGCGTCAATCATGATGGTATCAGTGTACTGCCTCATTAGTTTTTTGGTATTGACAGTGCAGTTTGCTTGTTTGAGCAAAAGGTTTCAGATGTTACAGCCAGCATAGATGAAGATGGCTCCCAAAGAGGTTTTACTTCTGTTGTTATGCTTGCCTCGGATCAGGAACTGCTTTGTGTGACTGCAGATCAGCAGTTTTTGTTTTACTCTCTGGAGTGCACTGAAGAGTTGTTGCAATTAAATCTAACCAAAAGGTTGGTAGGATATAATGAAGAGGTTGTGGATATGAAGTTCATTGGGGATGATGAAAAATACCTTGCTCTTGCTACAAATCTTGAACAGGTAAGAAGATGTGCATTTGTATCTAGAAATTGTTAAACTGTTGTGATACAAGTGGAATCTGACTTTTTTAGCAACCCAGTTGAGTTGCACATATTAGTGCTGAAAGGGCAAGTGTTCCTTGACTGCAGAGTATTGTTTTCAATAGTTTATTTTTGTAGTGTTTGTTTTAGTGACTGCCCTCCAAATTTGATTTAGTATGTTTTTCAATAAATGTATCTGGTGCTGAATATGACATTGTCCTTGATCCATATCATTATTTTTAATGATGGAAAACGGTGGCATGCATTCATAACCAAGAGTATCAGCATTATAACATTTTTTTTGTTTTTAATATTAAACTTGAGGATGAGATTCCATTTGTAGAGATATTTCATTTCGTAATTTTTCCTTGGCTTTTGATTTATGATCATTTTCAAATCTTCAAGCACAAAGAGAATCAGTTGCATTCATATCAAAAAATAATTTTTCAATGTCATCATGGTCTTATTTATGCTGTGGTGAGTGGTGAGACATGAAAATGTTAGGTTTTTTAGCTTGCCTTGAGGGTTGGTTGGTTTGTCATCAGGATTTGATTCACCACCCTTCGATATGTTGTGTATTTTGACTATTTCCATTCTTTAGTCTAAGAAGAGTGATGTTTAAGGTCTTTAATGTATGGTTCTACCTGGAGTTTTGCAGGTTCGGGTTTATGACCTTGCATCTATGTCATGTTCCTACGTCTTAGCTGGTCATACTGAAATTGTTCTATGCCTTGACACCTGTGTCTCAAGTTCTGGTAGTTCACTGATTGTAACTGGAAGTAAAGACAACAATGTAAGGCCCCCCCCCCTTCTTCCCTTTTTGGTCTCAAAAAATTTTTATAAAGACTTTGAATTTCCTTCTATGGGAACTAGTGCCCTAGGTGTTCCAGTTCAAATGTTAACAACTGGTGTTCTATTAGGTTCATAATGTGTGCGTAGAGCACTGCATTCAAGTCTTATGCATACTAAATTTTTGCATGTCCACTCATTGTATAGGTTAGGTTGTGGGAATCAGAAAATAGAAGGTGCATTGGAGTTGGTATAGGTCACATGGGGGCTGTTGGAGCCATTGCCTTTTCAAAACGAAAGCGGGACTTCTTTGTTAGCGGTAGTAGGTAAGTTTTGATGAATTTATTTCTGTTTTTATTCTCAATAGCAATAATTTATTTACTTTTTAACTCTCCATAAGTACCTGCAATCTGGATTCCCTTTATCTGGAACTTTTTTGTGTTTAGTCTTTTAATCCCAAAAGTAATTACTATAAAAATGAAAAATAACAAGAACTTGATTATGCCTTGGGGTTTATATATATTTTCAAGTGACAATGTTATAAAGGAGGAAGAGAGTACGTAATTTTCACTGCAACATATTGGTTAAAGACATGTTAATGATAAAACATTGTGGCATCTCTTGATCCACATAACTGACCTCACTTAGTGGGACAAGGCTTGGTTATTGTTGTATAATGCTTAAAGCATATGTTCTCCTACACTGTTATTTTTACTACTTGATTCTCACAGTAGCATTTAATTTAGCACCAATAAGAAATCTTTAACTAGTTAGAAAGCAGTATTTTCAAGAATCCTTTTGCTATTAAGGTTGATGGCTGTTTGTTGTCCCGTTAACTTCAAGTCACAACCCTTTTGTGTCACTAACCGTGACAATTTGATTTTACATGTTCTCTCTTTTAAAGATAATGGAAATAGAAATACCAGCAAACTTCCTTGAGTTACTAGTATAATTGAATTCACCTCAACTTGTTTCAGCATTGGAATCAATAAAAGAAAATTTGTTTTGAATTAAATCTTTTCTCCCTTCCCCTTTTTTGTGCTTTTGACTCGTTCAGGCAAGACAGTTGCATTTATCTCTTATCAAGATATTTTGTTACCAATGGTTCATTTTACCCAAACATCAAATTTGACTTCCCTGTTCTTTCTGTTATATGAACTGATGTAAGATGATACTGACTTTATTGTTGAATCCTTTGGTTTTTAAACCTGAAAGATTTTGGATGATACTTTATTGTTCAGATTTATTTCTTACTAATCTGTGTCAATGTTTATCAGTGATCATACTCTTAAGGTGTGGAGTATGGATGGTCTCTCAGACAATATGGCAGTGCCAATTAATTTAAAAGCAAAAGCTGTTGTTGCAGCTCACGATAAAGACATCAATTCTGTAGCTGTTGCCCCAAATGATAGTTTAGTATGTAGTGGTTCTCAGGTAGGTATTATATCTGAAGTGTAGCTTTCTTTGACCTTTTAAATTAAGTAATGTAATTATTTGCTGAAAAAGGGACTGCTCCTCAGTTGACTATTGCTTATCATGGTTTTTATTCTGATTGAAGAAAAGATAATTCCATAATGTTACTATTTACATTAGCTTTCTTTCTTTGTTTAAAATTTTTTGAAAAAATATTGTTTCCACTGACTTTACCATTAATTTTTTTTTTTTTACTTGTTTCCATCAGGATCGCACAGCTTGTGTTTGGAGACTTCCAGATCTTGTATCAGTAGTTGTACTTAAAGGGCATAAGAGGGGAATTTGGTCTGTAGAATTTTCTCCTGTTGATCAATGTGTTGTAACAGCATCTGGTGATAAGACAATAAGGATATGGGCTATATCTGATGGCTCATGTTTGAAGACATTTGAAGGACACACATCAAGTGTGTTAAGAGCATTGTTTGTAACTCGTGGAACACAAATTGTCTCCTGTGGTATGAGGCTATGTGTAGCTGATTTTGTTCTTTTTAACTTTTTGATTACATGTGTGACAAACTTAATCGATGTTTCAGGAGCTGATGGTTTGGTAAAGCTGTGGACTGTAAAAACTAATGAATGTGTTGCCACTTATGATAAACATGAAGACAAGGTGCCAGTTGATCCTTTGTTATATTCCTTTTCTTTTGCTGAATTTCTTTTTAATTTTTGTCAGTGATAAAAACTTTTTTGGGTTTCTCGATTCATATACCCTGCAAAATGTGTTCTAATGTGTTTCATGCATAACCTTTTCTGATGGAGATTTTGAAAATTTTTATTCCATGATATAGTAAGAAGCTCAGGCTTTGGTCTATTTGGCTCTCAGCTGGGAAATTGTGTATAAATATTTGCCAATTTCTATGCAGTGCTGAACATTCGAATTATGCTTTCTCTGATCACCAGTTATTTACAAATCTTAGGGAAGCTTGAATCCAACTATCTATATTTTCTTTTTGTTTTTCAAAAAAGTGTGTAGGTTATATTTTGGCAGTGGTACATCTCGGGTTTTCTTGTTCTTCAACTGAGATAGTATATTTATATATATGATTATCACTGATTTAAGTACTTGGTTAACCATTAATATCGTTCAAAATTTCAGCCGGTATGATGTGTATGTTAAGATTTAGTACATTAATAAGTTTGAGTGAGTAGTCAAATTGATTTTTGACTGTTATATACGAAGATGCCTTGTTTCATTCATCCCCCCCCCTTCCCCCCCCCCCCCCCCCCAAAAAAAAAAACTGCAGTTGTACACATAAGGCTTGTATGATTTTTGCACTTCTCCCATGTGAAATTTTTCCAGACAAATGAAAGAATTCAAGTTTCTTTGTCTTTTTCTTTTTCTGAAGTAATTTGGCCTGCAGGTTTGGGCCTTGGCTGTAGGTAGGAAGACAGAAATGCTTGCAACTGGTGGCAGTGATGCTGTTGTCAATCTATGGTATGATTCCACTGCAGCTGACAAAGAAGAAGCTTTCCGTAAAGAGGTGAGTTAAGCTAATTGTACTTTTTTTGGTGTCCACAAAGTGCTAATTGTTTATGATATGCTGATCACTAACATTCATTCTGCGATTATTCCCGGTTACACAATGTACAATTTTTTTTTTGGTTCCTGTTTCTATGAATTTGAGACAAACAATCAGAGGCCAAAATCAGTCACGATTTAGGAACTCAATTTTATGAAGCATCTATCTGTCAAAACCAGTTGTTTAATTATCTCGGAGTTGTGCATCTTGCTCCCCTTATGTAGTGATTTCTCTTCTAGATCATGCTTTTAGTCATGGACAACTTTATTTTACATATTTACTTCATCGTGGAGTATTACTAGCAAAGCACTGATTTTAGTGACATGAAGAAGAAGGGACTTATTCAATAAATGTTGTCTTCAAAGATCTATTTCTTGAGTTCAAATGACTGAGACTTTGGAAGATTTGTCCAGATACATGACCTATTGCATATAAGTAATTTTGAATATATTTCTTAAAATAAAAGAAATACTCATCAAATTATGTCTGCCTATGTTTTAAAAATACATTTTAATTTCTTCTGTTGATGCAGGAAGAGGGGGTTTTGAAAGGTCAAGAGCTAGAGAATGCTGTCTCTGATGCTGATTATACTAAAGCTATCCAAATTGCATTTGAGCTGCGCAGGCCTCGTAGGCTTTTTGAGTTATTTGCCGAACTTTGCAGGTTAGCAGAAATCTATTTTGTTGTCTGAATGCTCTATTGGCGTGCTCTTGACTGAGTATTCTGCAGGAAGAAGGGGGCTGAAGATCATATAGACAGAGCACTTAAGGCCTTGGGCAACGAAGAGCTTCGTGTATTACTTAGTTATGTTCGAGAATGGAATACAAAACCAAAGCTCTGTTATGTTTCACAGTTCCTGCTTTTCAGAGTTTTCAACATCTTTCCTCCAACAGATATTGTTCAGGTGCTTTTTTTGTTTGCCCGTTTTAAGAGTCTTTATGCAATTCATCATGCATTTCTTGCATATTGTGATGCTTAATGACTGAACAATTATATATTATGATTTTGGACTTCTTACATTTGCTCGTTTTATTGTCTTTTGAACGAGACTGTATGCTGCCTGAGGCATTTAGTTAGACTAATATTTATTGTGTTTAGATCATTGTCTTCATTTTAATGCAATGAGAAAATGTTTTAGAAATATATTATAGTTGGCACTAAGACAAAATCTATTGATATACAATAAACTTATATAAATTGAATTTGTCACAAAGGTAAGCTATGTTGATATAAGATAAACTGATATAAATTGCATTCTTTTATGTAATAAGAACTTTAATTCAATTGTGGACTTTGGAGAAAGGAATTTATATTAGATCTTATTCATCTAACAAAGTTTTACAATGGCACCAAAGGATTTTGACTTATGTATGTTGATTAAATTTCTTAGGATGTTTTTGTTCTATCAGTTATCAACCGTAAGTTTTGAAGGAAAGGAAAAGTAAATTTGTGCTTGATGGACATTTTTTATGGGACATTTCAGATCAAAGGGATTGGCGAACTTCTTGAAGGTCTTATCCCATATAGCCAGAGGCACTTTGGCAGGATAGACAGACTTATTAGAAGCACATTTTTGTTAGACTACATTCTATCAGGAATGTCAGTTATTGAACCAGACACTCCACAGACAGAATCAAAGGCTGAGATTCCATTGCAGTCTGAGAACAACATTCCAGACAAAGAACACGTTGTTGAGGAGAAAGACCACACACAAGAAAATGGTGCTTCAAAGAAAAGGAAATCAAACAAATCAAGACACGGTTCCCATAAAAAAGTCAAGGACGTAGCTTACAACAAAGTTGAATCTATAGAATTACGGGTATAGGATACGTGGGTTAATTAATTTATCCGTGGGAGAGTTGTTTTGGGCTGTTAAACATTTTGAAATTCTGTTGTCATTTGAGAATTATGTAAGCTGAAATATTGCTTTCAATTTTGAGAAGATGTAAGCTTAGCCACTGTAATTGTACCAGTATTTCATTCTTTCTTGTAGATTAGTTTTCAAATCCTGCTCTCAATGTGAAATAGAAATTTTGCTTCGACTGTCCAACAAAAGAAAATTACTATCATTGAAGGACTGCAGAAAGCGCTGTCAACTTTACCATGAATACATCTGTTTATTCTTATGATGTTCCACACAATAATATTTCCTTTCTCGACTGTGTGTGTTGTGTGCGTTCCCGACAATTATCAGGCTAAGAACATGTGCCAAAGTGCAGGTACCTTGTTTTAGAAAATTGTGCGTCTGATGTTACTATTGTGTTCGTACTATGGTCATAGCGCTTGTCCTGTTGAATCAATGTTGCAGTGACTATAGATGGGTTTATCAAGAAGTAAGTTCAAACATGTCATTGTATTGTGTACCCAGACTAATAGATAAACTTACATGTTCGGTTAATTATATCATTTAATTTTTCAAAGTAGTTCAAAGCTTATTTATAACTTTCCATCAAAAGATGGGGTGAAAAAAAACAAAAAAGCTTATCTGACAACTTCGTAGTTCGAATATATTATCTTTCACTGGAGATTTTTTTTTTTTTAATACAACTCACATTTTAAATAAAACTATAGTGCTTTTAACTATTTTAAAAATTAAATTCAACGTGCTTAAGAAATAAGCTCAACCAATGAATATAATGCATCATAAAACTTGGTTTTTATTTAAAAAATCAAAATGATATAAGCTTTATTTTCGTAATTCACTTTCCCCTTCTGTATTCGTGTGGCAGATTAATATAACATGCACTTTAATACACGCCATGTAGTTCCGTCTGTTTCTTTTGCTCTTGCCAAAAGCGAAACATCTTCCACAGGCACAACACGAAACTCCCAGCGAAAAAAAAAAAAAAAAGAAAGCACAGAGAGACATGTCTGAATTAGCAGCTCCTAGGTATCGCGTCGGCTTCGCCCTCGAGCCCAAGAAAGTTGAGAGCTTCCTCCAAAAGTCCCTCATCGACTACGTCAAAAACCACGGCATCGACCTCGTACAGATCGACCCCAACACACCCTTACACCAACAAGGCCCTTTCCACTGCATCATCCACAAACTTCACTCCCAACAATGGACCCAACACCTCAACGAATTCTCGCCCAAGCACCCAAACGTCCCCATCATCGACCCCCTCGAGTCCGTGGATCGCCTCCACAACCGAGTCACAATGCTCGGCTCGGTCACCCGCTTACAAATCACCCTCCAAAACGACACCGTCGTCGGGGTCCCCAACCAAGTGGTCTTAAACGACGAGAAGAACGCCATTGCCATCGAAGAACTTGGTTCGTTGCAATTGCAATATCCCCTTATCGCAAAGCCCTTGGTGGCTGATGGCACCGCAAGTTCCCACAAACTGTGTTTGGTCTTCGACCGCGAAGGGCTCAACGCGTTGAGTTACCCAGTGGTGTTGCAAGAGTTCGTGAACCACGGTGGTGTCGTGTTCAAGATTTACGTTGCTGGGAGGCACGTGCGTTGCGTGAAGAGGAAGTCTTTGCCTGATATATCGGAGGAGGAGGTGAAGGTGCTGAAGGGTGTGGTGCCGTTTTCTCAGGTTTCGAACTTGAAGGGGTCACGTGACGAGGAACCTGGTACTGGTAGTGAGAGCAGTGTTGAGAAGGCTGAGATGCCTCCTGAGGGGTTGGTGAGTGAGTTGGCAAAGGCATTGAGGGAGGCGTTGGGGCTTAACCTTTTCAACGTTGATGTGATTAGAGATGGTAAACATGGGACAAGGTACCTCGTTATTGACATCAATTACTTTCCCGGGTACGCTAAATTGCCATCTTATGAGTCATTTTTCACTGATTTCTTGTTGGATGTTGTACACAAGAAGACTGCGTAAGCGAGTTACATAGCAGAGGACGATGTTGTTGCACTATTGTATTGTCTACTAATCATTTTTTTTCTTGGGGGGTTATGTTTTTACACTTGATTTGGTTTGGCCTCCCTCTTTTAGTCTTTTGTTTGAGAAAATAATTGGCATGCCATGATGCTGTTACGAAGTGTAACATGATTGGGGTGCTGATCATTTGGAGTTCAACAAGTCTCTAAAGGTGGTTCAATGGTATAATCTTAAATGGATAGTTTTCATTTGCTTGAATAATAACTTCACACTTTGGAGTACTCCGAAAATCCTCTCATTTGACAATATCTTTCTTTAAACGAAACAAATATGAAATGGCTTCTGACTGTAGCAGGAAAAATCTTGGAATACCAATACTTTGATCATATGGACGGTGCTTGTCTTCTGGTCCGTGTCTGTATTGATAATATGATCAGTTCAGAGTTACTTCAGAATCTGGTTCTATGCTTTATGTACCTCATGAGTAAGCTTTATTCTACAACGAATCAACAATCGCCATGAAATTTATTTCCACTATTCATAAAAAGGAGGAAGGAACAGAAATTTTATGCCATTGATGAGTGCACTTTATTGAAGAAAAATCTCTCATTCGTCATGTGGCTCTTCGCCATAGCTTTCATTTTCCACCGCCTTATTCCGGTCGACTGCCTCCCAGTTTTCATATTTTTTTTTTCTCAATTCTAAGGAACTCTCAGTGAAATTAAGAGATGGAAAAGAAATGAACAATTGAACATATGATGAATATCCGATTCTTAACCCAATACTGACAACTCCATGACACAAAGGACTAGAAGAAATGCCACTTGAGCCCTACCTCATTAGCCTAACACTTAACCCTTGCCCTTTCAAGTCAAGGATGCATCGACTTTTTAGTGTATTGATGGCCCTCCTACTTCCATCATAAGAGAAAAGAGTCTAATTACAGACAATTTTACCCACGAAAATGACAGATTACAAACATATAATTTTAGGAAAGATATATATCAAAGTGTCATGCTGTTCAAGTCATTGTATTGTGAAGTTCCAAGCGTTCCAATCTGCTTATTGCATGCATACATATTTAATAGTAGTAATGCGAATTGAATTCCAAAAACATGATTCGACTCCTAATAAGTACAAACCATGCAAACAACAGACCACAGCCAAGTCAGCCCGACAAGTATTTACTTCACATTATGAGAATACAATCTAGCTGACTAGCTCCAAGCAAGAAAAGTCAGACCGGAAGGTGTTCTAATGATGTACAACAGATCAACAACATTAGAAAACCAAAGAAAAGGATGTTTTCAACATCATTCTTGACATGGAAGAAATCAAGCAGTGGCAGCCTTCTCTCCTGTTGTTTCCTCTCCGCTAGCAGCAGCTGCCTTAGCACGCTTAGCCTCATAGTCTTTAACAGCTGCTTTAATAGCATCTTCAGCAAGCATGCTGCAGTGAAGCTTAACTGGTGGAAGTGAAAGATGCTTTGCAATTTCACTGCAGGATATCAATTATTTGTCACTTTGAAAACTCAAAATAGCAGACAGGAACCAGTAATAATGAAATAATAAACAAAGCTAGAATATCCGGCAGGACTAAACAACTAGAGATGGTACACGTGATAGGAACCAGAGGTCCAAAAAATACATCAAAGATAAAAATAATTCTGAAATAATCTATAAACAAAGGTTAGAGTGATCACCACCTAGGATGGGGATGAAATGCAGAAGATATATATTAAAGAACAACACATCTTCTAACATTAACTATTACACCAAAAATGTTGTTTCTCATATAAGCTGTGTACAACCACTTAAAAGATAAACATTCATGTTCAACAGAATCCATATATCTGTTCCTCAACCTCAGCCATTAAAACCAAATGGGAAAAGTTATATAAAGGCTTAAAAAAAAAAAAAAATGCTATTCTCATGATGTTCTCCATGGTTGAAGTTGCAGCTAACAGGCTGTTTTTGTTACCTTGGTGAAGAACCACGGTACTCTCAAAAGCAAAACTATATGTGCACATTGCACCCAACCAGCAAACAAATCACATATACCACGAGCCATGACCAGATTAACTTTATGAACAGGAGACTAACCTAGACAAATCACGTTGCATATAAACTATAAAGAGAAATAGACACCTCAGAAAAAAAGAAAAAAATGTTACCAATACAATTGCAACATATGTCTTAATAGAGTTGCAAGGCAGATACTTACGTGTTTTTAATGGACAAAACTTCCTCCATTTGCTTTCCCTTTACCCATTCAGTAGCTGAGAAGAGAAAAACCATAAATTAGTAACATTGATGTCATTGACGATACGATGAAATGAACTGCGATAAACTAATTCACAAAACAGACAGCAAAAAAAAATCTCTATTTCCTCTGCAGCTATAAAATTTTCATTTCATAGAAGAAGACCCTTTAGGCCACTGCCCCTATATATATATATATAATTTCCACATGCAACATGCAAATGAATGCTCCTTGTTCCGCATGAATCTCAATTCATGAGCTGCCTAGTACCTATGCCCCAATCCTAACAAGCTTCTGAAACCTGAAAGCCTCCAACTTCACATACCGGAAATCCAAATGCTTTCTTAACAATTGAATCAAGACAAAAAGCCCCAGCTTATATAATCATGTAATCAAATTCCAAAACCAAAAGCATAATAATATCATCATTTTAATCACAACCAATTAAGCATAAAAATAAAGGCTTACCAACAGAGGAAGAAGCAATGGCGGAGCCACAGCCGAAGGTCTTGAAGCGAGCATCGACGATCTTGCCGGTTTTGTCGTCCACCTTAATCTGCAGCTTCATCACGTCGCCGCACGCCGGTGCCCCCACCAGACCCGTTCCCACCGTCGGGTCGTTCTTGTCGAAGGACCCAACGTTGCGTGGGTTGTCGTAGTGATCCACCACCCTCTCGTGGTACAACCGCGCCGGAACCCTAACGGCCGCCGACGCCGACGCCGACGCCGTTCCCAATACCCTCTTTGCGGCGACCCTTAGCATTTTCACTTTTCTCGGGACGTTGGTGTCTTTTCCAGCCCTCAAATTGCGAGATGAGAATGAAAACAAAGCTAGCCAAGAAAATAGGAAATAAATAGATTAATTAATTAATTAATTAATAGAATTTCTCTTTTTCTTTTTTCTTTTTCTATTATTACTATTTCAACGATTCCAGATTAGATGGGCCACGTGGAAGGTGCACATTCTTCTAGAATCTAGACTCGCACCCTCTCTTGTCTCTATTAATTTACAAGCAACCAAATTATATAGAAAAGACCTTTTTTTTTTTTTAATTTTACTAGATTAATTTTAATATAATATAATAATATAAAATATTATATATTATCAATTAATTATAAAATATCATATATATATATAAAATTTTTAAAGTAATTTTTAACCTATGTGAAGTTATGTTACTAAAAATAAATGTATTTTTTTTAACATTATATATATATATATATATATATTTCGCACAAATGAAAGATTGATTTATATCTTGTACTCAAGAATTTGTCTCCCATTTTTTTTTTTTTTCTGACGGGATGTTTTGCCGTTGTTCGTCGCTGGGAGATGCATATGATATGGGCTTATGACATTGACAGTAACATAAAAATATATATGAGCCAGGAGGATTAACTTGTTTTATGCAATAAAAACTCTAAAGTAAGAGCCACAGCCCCTAATAACGGGATTTTGTCATTTTGATACGTGAAGTTCGTGCATGTGTCATTTGTGGCAGGTCCTTAGGATTATGTTAATCTGACAATCACAAGACATTAACCTTTTATCTGGTTGTTTCTTGTATCTAGTTTGGCCTCGTATCTAGTTGCTTCTAGCTCTGTCCTAGCTTGTGGGCTGTTTGGTTCCAACTTCCAAGCTCTATGTATTCTCCCATGTAGTAGTTGGGCCTCCATCTTTTATGAAATCAGCATTTCCGACCAAAAGCAGACATTGGACTAAATATGTCTCCATGTTTGGGCCTATGTTACTAAAAACAGATGTTAGGAAGATGTTCACGGACCGACAAAGAAATTAGTTTTAAGAGAACATAACAACTGACCATTGAGCCAAAGATGCCTTCAAGACCATTGACCCAAGGGTATTAAATCATTTTTAATGAGCACTCATTAACGGAATGACCTTTTTTTTTTAGGGTGTTCGCGGTCTATTCGATTCGGTTTTAAGAGAAAATTTCAACCGAATCAAACCAATCGGTTTATATAACATATCATCCATTCGATTTTGCTTTTTCGATGGAAGCGAACCAAACTCAACCGATCAGAATTGGTTCGGTTATTCAGTTTTTTAATAAAATATCAGAATCCAAAGTTACACGTTTACAGCCAAGTTCAAAGTCGGTAAATGGATCAATATAAACAAGCCACATACAAGCAAAAGAAACCTTGAATTGGATTAAAAAATAGAGTTAAAAGGCTTTTTATTTTATATATGGAAATTATAAGTTAAAATTATGATAATATGGGATAATATATAAAAATATGGATTTATGGGAATGTTTAACACATTTCGCCATAAATTAAGTAGAGTTAAGTATTTATTAAATTTTTAATCAAATTCTACTTGTAGAATGGTGAAACTTGAGAGATTACCAGCAAGAATTTTCTTTAATCAAATTCTACTTCAAGTATAGCGAAAATTGAGAGGTGAAGCATAGTGAATTATGCACATGAAGCACAATGAAAAGCATGCTGAAATTCATGCAAAGCATTTCGACCTTATGCACACAAATAGTTTAAAATATTTAAATATTTAAATTTGTGTATCATTATGTTATTTAAAATATTTAAATTACAATAATTATTTTATAAAAAATACACATATAAAATTATATAAACTCTTTAAAATATTGTCACATAATAAAAAATAAAATTCAATTATGCTTAATGATAGTGAATAGATGAAAGATAAAAAAATTATTCATCAAAAAGTCAAGGAGCTTACTAGTTTATTATTATAAAAAAATTATAACTACAAAATTTTAAGTGCTTAACAATTTTATAGTAAATGGCATTTATTTTAGGAAGACAACGATTTAAACTATTACGATGTTATTTTAATAAATTATCACTATTTTTATAATCAATTTTGTTATTATATAGTATTAATCAATTTAAATTGGATGATAATGGTGTTGAAAATTAGAATTGAAATTTGATCTAGTATAATGTAATTGAATCTAATATAGTAAACTTTAATCTTATTTATTTTTTGGGGTAACAATTATTTGTTATTGTTTATAATCTTTTTGGTGTAACATATTATAATAAAGCAGCTATAAAAAATTAATATTTTTATTTATAAATTCATAGAAATATGTACTAAATTTATAAGAAAAATAATTTATGGGTATATTACAAGCGCTTTTTAACATAGAATTGATGCACTCCACTAGATTCGTAGTTATACGTTTGAAATCTCTAAGCCCGTACATGAAAGAATCTTGCATGGAAAGATGTAAGAATCTTGATTGACTGCAAGGGCGGGTTTTTTTTTTTTTTTTTTTCAGTTCCACTGAAAGCTCAATTGAAGGAATCTTAACTAATTAGATTCTTTATTATATAAATGATTTTATGTATTTACGGGAGGTAGAGTTAAAATTTTTGAGAGTGTAGTGTTTTTATGCTGTTGGAGTGCGGAATAGAAAAGATGTTGTGTTTTTTCATTTTTTTGCAATAAGAGGTCTTAAATTTGTTATGTTTTTTTTTTTTTTCATTTGATCTATTTTTAAAATAAAAAAGCATACAAAAATAAAAAAGGCCAAAACACCTTCAAACAGCAATTTTTTAGACCAGAAATAGCACCAATCAACTTCGCTGGTTGCCACCCTAACGGGCTTATTTGGGGCTTTGCGGAAAGGTATAATACTAACAAATTGGAGTCCTAAATCAAAAACTATGCCCATTTAATTATAGCAGCATTTTTTTATAAATTTATCCAATTTATTATTATTAAGATTTGAGATTAGATATCTATATCTAATTTTTGCTCTCACCACTCTCTTCAGAGTACTGATATTTATGTCTTGAGAAAATATAAAAATGATAAACGATTCATCCGATACAATATTTAATCTCAACCTATTCCTACATAAAGTAGGGCAAAATCTCTAACAAAATTTTTTGCTTTCAAGTTTTGCCCTGTTATAGGTAGAATTATACAATTCAACATGAAAGGGCGAAACTTTGGCAATTTCTATGTGTCAAATTTCACCCCAAAATAAGTAGGAATATGTGCAATGAATGGCAAAATGTCTTACATTATCCTATATCTTTGTAAAAAAAATTTCAAAACACAATATTTTAATTATATTGTTACATTATTATCATATTTAAATAACGGAGCCTAAATAAAAACTAAAGAAGGAAATTTTTTTTTTTAATAAATCTGAATGTACATTCATTTCACAGGTTCTATGCTTGGAAGGCGGGGCTTGGGCTTAGAGATCTCTTCAAGGCAGCAGTTGCACTTGTATGGCCAGCCGTCCACCATTGCTCTTCATGGAGAAATTGTTGCTCCTTGCGGAAGAAAGTGAACTCCACAGAGAGCGAGTGGGGCTTCAAGCTTCAAGCTTTGTGAACATAGATGAACGGTGGAAGATATAGATGTATGGGTTTAGAGGTGCAGGGGAGAAAGATTGAAAAGGCAGAGAACATAGAAGAGATAGTGAGAGACTTGAGTTTGAGGGCTGAGATGATATGAGACGGCGGTTGACTGGTTAAGTAAAGTAAGGTTGGCTTAGGGTAACTTTAGGGGCTTTATGATCAATACAGTAAAAATCAGGCTTCGTTATTTAATTATGGGAACAGTATTTGGATATTACTGAAATATTTGGTTTGAAATTTAATTACCAACATATGGGAATTGTGTTTCACAATTCGCCATATTGGGGGGTGAAAAATGGTGTTACACAATTCGCCCTACTACAAGTAGAAATGTGGCAAATTAAAATACTATTTTCGTATATATTTCTACTTAGATGGGGGCGAAATGTGAGACACATCCCCATACTGCACAATGGTCAAAGTTCAATGGTTAAAATATTTAAGGTTCAAAACTTAACGACTCTCAATTTCAATTATATATACCTTTCTAATTTTACAGTTGCTCCCAATTTTTCTTCATTTCAGTTGTTTTCCCTCACTCCATTCTTGCTATTCAACCATTCAATTGTTGCTATTTTGTTCCGCTTTCAGTTATGAGAGTGAAAAATAATACAAGAAAAGTGAGAAAAATTATGGATAATAGTTTAAATATTACTGTTATTACATATTTTAATGGCTTTATTATTGAAAATATAGAAGAAGGTGTGATATTTATGTCTGATGAATCGCTTATTATTTTTATTTTTTAAACCATGTTATTTGAGGAACTAAATATTGTACTTTGTCAAGATATAAATATAAACACTCCAAAGAGAGTGTGAGAAATAGATATAAGTATCTGGTCTCAAATGTTAATGACAAAATACAATTTCAACCAGTCAAAATAAGCAGCAATAAAGATATGTAAATAATGTTTAGGACATATAGACAGCACCTATAGTATATTACTGTCATTGAACTATATGTTGACTTTGAAAAAATTGTTGCTGAAGCTGGTGGAGCAAGTTTGCATCACAATGAAAATGTTCAAAGTGCATATCCGGCTATGCAACATGACGACACTGTCCTTAATTTATATCATGTGAGTTATGTAATAGTTTATTAAATTTTTTATTTCAAAGTTAGTTATGTAACTAATTTCTTGATTATAGTGCCTTATTTACCAATTATGAATCAATCTCTTTAATAATTTTGTGAAATAAAATTTGTATGTTAATTAATATAATACTTGTATTAATTCAATTGATTCTTGTTAATAATTCAACATGAATATCATGTTGTTTTTTATTTTATTTAACTTTTTAATAATTCATAACATATTTTATTTAACTTTTTATTTCAAGACTATTTATGTAGGCTTTTTTGTAATTTATTTATTATTGAGTTTTATTCTATAAGTTTGTATTGTTCTAATTAATAGTTTTTCTTGAGTTAAATTAAATTTTTATCTTGATAAATACGATATTTATATTATTTTAGTTAATAAATTTCAATAATTTTTGTTTCAATATCATATTGTTCAAATTGGTACTAGTTCTTATCCGGATAAACGGTATGACTATAACGCTGCTCTCAGTTCAAGTCTAGTATGTCATTTGATATACATTATTAAAAGACCTTACTTAATACTTTAATTGTTTAAGTCTAATTAACATATTTACTAGTTAGATGCGAGTAATTGAGTTAAACATGTTAATTGTATGTTTATCTTTAATTCAATTAAATTGTTATGTTGATTAATATATTGTATATGTTAATTTACTTAATTCTTTTCAATCCAGTATCAGTAGGAAGATGAACCTAGCCGATTTCCAGTAAAAGGTGTTGAGTGCATGGTTGATAACAGTGAAAGTGAAAGTGATGGCAAAAACTCGGAAGGAGAGCATGAAAGTGGTGGTGGTGATGATACAAATGACAAGGGTGGACCAAACACATTGGTAGCAAATCAGCATATAGAAGATACTCTACCTTTTATGCGAACTTTACATCTAGAGACTATGCATGCTCCCGAGTTTCCAGAGTATGCGAATATGGATAGCAATAATGCTCCTGATGGTGAATTTTATAATGGAATGATATTCAATGATCGGGATATTCAGCACTAGCCCACTTGTAATATTAAAATTATTATTTTCAATGCAATGCTACGAATTATTTTTTATTTGGTTATCGTTTTAATTAATAAGTTATTGAGTTAAATTAGTTTATCTCGCACATAAAGAAAATGTAATTGTTCTATCCACTGGACATAAAAATGGAAGCCGATGCTATGCCCATGATTGCAGCAGTATGAGGTAGATGCCGACCTCCTTTGTACTTTTTCGTGAGGCACGACATAAACCTCGATATAGCATAGTAAGGTATCCCGAACCCCAGCTATACTGGCCAATCTGGTCCAACTATAAGAGCAACGGAAGATACTTTCCATGGATGCTAAACAACATCTTATCCGGCATTATTCTACAGCCCAATAAGCGCAGCATATAAATACCGCAAAGGCTTTATTATCTGCTAGTCGGCATCCTCTGCGAGTGTCGAATTAAGATGCTCCAGCCAAGACAATCTAATTGCGTAACCAATAAAGTCCTTAACTTCGGGTCGTTCACCAAAGCATGCCTCACACATATCCTGAATTAATTGTACATTTAGATTTGTTGTTCTAGTAACAACCAGCCTATTGATGGGCAGCCCAAGGTGGAGTGCAACGTCTTCCAGCGTCACGGTACACTCCCCACAAGGAAAAAGAAATGTGTGACGCTTCGGCTTCCATCGTTCTACCAATGCACTAATTAGATATAGAAGTAGATGAAATTTCTTGATACTAGCAACTTTATTGAGTCTTGCCCTTTGTAAGTACCCTTCTATCATATGATATAGTTGCTCCACGTTCCTAACTTGCATGTACATTTGTTTACCATCCTATAATATTATTATAAATTAATAAATTAGATAAATTTATAATAAAAATTGTCGCATTATTATTATAAATAACAGCAGGAAATAACAAATTTTTCTAAACCAAAAAATAAAAATAAGTATCATTATTTCTATTCTACTTTTTTAAAAAAAAATTAAATGTCATTTTAATTTAATTTAACTATTTAAATCGTATGTTACTTTTATGTTATCTATTCTTTGTTGCAACAAAGAATAATAATAATAATAATAATACCACCAAAAAATAAATTAAACTTCTATCACCAATTTATTAATTTAAATTTATACTCTATTAGCTACTACTATCTCTTAAAAATTTGTTGATTATTTCTATTGTTAATGTAATTAACAAGTAAATTAATTTTTATATTCAATATTATCAATTTTTAAATTTTATTCACAATGAATTTTCTTTATTTAACATAATTATTAAAAAAATTTCTCAACGTAATAATTTTGTAAATAATGTAATAGTAAATATTATAAAACACGGAACAAAATTAATACTAATGTCTAATAAATTAATATATTATAAAAAATATACATAACCATTTTTGAATAATTGTCTAATATTTTAAAACAAATAACATGCTAAAATTAATTTCAAACATAATATTACCGCAAAATTAGAATACCTCTTACAATATTCATCTTATGATCAATCTAATTTGATATATATAGGATCCTGATAAACTAAAATTAATTTTAAACATAATATCAATATAAATTTTCAAATATAATTTCTGAAAATAAATATATTATCTCAGGAACTTGCATTGCAATATGACAGCTAGAATCTTTGTTGAATCACGGCGTCGATTGCATTAGCTCATTCTTGCCGTCTTGTTCTGTGCTTCTTGATCACATATCAAACTAGATCACATATTCAAAATTATTTTTCTCACTCTGGCACCACCCTCAAAATTAAAACACTTCAAAAACACAAAATGAAAGATTAAATAAAAGCACAAAAACAATTCAAAATCTTTCTTTCTTACTCTCGTTAACGAAAAATCTCACAACACCTCTCTTCATCAAATGAACTTTGCATCAGTAACACCCTCCCCTGCACTTATAGAGCTTCCAGTCCAACTATCAATAGTAGTTAATATTCGTTTACTGTATATCCTTACATATCCTATCCCTTGCAAAAAGTATGACCAACATTGCTTTTTTTCCTACCTACAACAACACACCCAGCTCCTATTCAACTACTAACATTAGTCAATATTCTTTTACTATCCACCTTCACATGTTAGCTCCCCTGTCCAACCTCTTTGCAAAAAGCATGACCAACACTACTTTTTTAGCTGCCTGCAACAACACACCCGGTTCTTATTTCAACACGCGTTTACTATTTGTGTACATGCGTCTATTGTTCATGGCCTTTTTTCTTTCAGATTTAAGCCTCTTTAGGCGAAATGCTTGCACTTCCTTTTGTCTCAGATTTCGCCCGGTAACATGTAGAATTCAGGTAAAAAATTGATAAAATATAAATACTACTTATACTAAGGCGAAACTTGTGTTATTATCCCACATTCTTGTATTTTTGTTTTTAATCCCATATTATGGTATTTTAAACATACTGTTCCCATAATAAAATTAAAAAACCTAAAAATCAAAAGTTATAATTGTAATATATTTCATTTTGTTTGGTTTGATTCAATTTTAAAATTAAAAATTAAAAATTAAAAATTAGATTAAATAGATTGAGTTTTAAAATAAAAAACCAGAAAAAATCTATCTTATTTGATTCTCAGTTATTTAGTTCGATTTTATCAATTTAATCAAGTTGTTTTTGTTTTTGTTTTAAACACCCCTGATTATTTTGACAAAACATGAACAAACTTTTCATTTCCTTTTCTTCGAAAAAAAAAAAAAAGAGCAACGCAAAGTGGAAGGAAAAGTTCCTTTGACATAACACCTTTTTTATCCTCTTAAAGCGACAAAATAAGGAGACGCCTTCTTCTTGTGAAGTATGGTATGCAGTGTACCATATAATCCAGCGGTGAAAATCTGATAGTATATCCGTACAATCAACCATAGATGGTGTATAGTAGTTCTCGCTCTCTCTGCTCTCTCCCTCTCTCCCCGTTCGCTACTCACTATTCCCCACTCAAATCGCCGCCGCCGCGGTTCCCCAGCGCCACCACCCTTCCGCCGGTGCTGTCGCCTGTCCCGGCTTTGCCGTCACCGCCATCTTCGCTAGACACAGCGTATCGATTCATACACCTCTGCTTCTCTGGGTGTATAAAAGAGTTGAAAACACGCCAGATTCTCGCAAATGATTTAATTGAAATCAAGAAGGAAAAGCCAAGGTTTGAATTGTTACATATGATGAGCTACTTCCATTTTAATTTAATTTTCTTGTACTTTTTCTCGTTCTACTTTTGTCACCCATTGACAGGCCGCCGGCGGAGGCGGAGGTCAGCTCGAGCCCTGGTTGGTGACAACCGTCTCCGCTGGAGTAGAGACCTTGGTTGTTGGCGTCTTCTTTGGAATCTCGTTGTTGTTGTTGTTGTCATTGATGGTGTTGCAGGTTGAAGTCGATGTCTGGTGTGTTGAAGGGTAGAGAAGAAGATAGTGGAGTTTATAATGCATCACGTGTCTTTAATGTATCGGTACACTCTCACTTTCTGTCCATCAGATCAAGGCTGTGTGTAGTGCACAATGCATGACGTGGTGCAACACAGCACTCATCTTTGATTTTATCTAAAGTGCACTTTTGTATCACAAAAGATGATTTGAGAATAAACATATACTTATCCGTTTAATTTCGATGCAATATTAGTGTAAAAAATTTTTATATAAAAATTTAATTATATATTATTATATGTGAAATTTTTGAAATAATGAATATATGAATCAAGTATTTTTGTTGATATATCTATACAAAACCTTTTTATCATAATAACACATCAAAATTAAATTTTATAATTATTTATTCATTTTATAAATAAGTTCAGCTCACTTTGGAAAACACTTATCTTATATTTTCATATATATAAGGATACGGATTTGAGTGATTATCTTCATAGCTAAGTATATTATGTTAGGAAGAACATATTATACACTTTTTTTTGACTCGTTTTATTTGTCAGTTTAAGAAAATTTTTTAAGAGGTTAATTTTGATGTAATGTTAATATAAACGAATTTTATACTGTTATTTCATTACATGTTTCTATCTATAAGACTTTTAATATAGTAGGTGATTGAGTCAAATATTTTTATTGATATAATAATATATAAATATATATCTATATAAAATTTATTTATATTAATAGTATATCAAAATTAAATAATGAAATATTTATAATTAGCTTTCTAATTTTTCCCTTCACAATATTTGAAAAATATTAATAATAGAAAAATAAAGTGTGACAGTGAATGAATGAATTAATTTTTTTTATTTTGACGTGAATTAAATGTTGAAAATTGAATAAAAATATTTTGATAAAAATATTTCATAATCAAACATTAATTTTAGATTATTTAATTCTTATATATATATAAACTACAGCGATATCAAATTTTAAGTTTTGTTGTCTGTGTCCGGAGGTACTCCTTTTAACATGGACATTGCACAAGTGATTAGAATCGTGAAAGTTTGAGCGGATGTTTTTTTTTTTTGGGGTTTGTTTTTGTTTGTTTTGTTTTTTTTGGGGGGGGGGGGGGACGTGTAAGTGGATGTATTTACTATGGTGGCGATTGTTTAATTTACAAGCAAAAAAGTACCCCAAAAAGAAAAATTACAAGCAAAAGCATTATTTATTTTCAGGTCTTTTTGGCAGCATCAATTGGAACAAAACAGAAAGTGATGTTGATTTAATTTTGGAAGGGAGTGGACATTTTGATGGGCTGATTGGGCTGCAATCAATTTCGTGACCTATCCACTCTAATGCTCTTATGATTAACCTTACTAGCGTTAACAACGATAACTATAAACTTTTTGTCTGACGATACATGCACTATGTATTCTCCACAAAATATGGCACCATTTCACTGCGTATTTATCAGGCTAGGACTTCATAGTGCATGTAAGTTATCATTCTAGTGTCCTCCTAAGACTTTCATATAAGATGAACACTGATTTATTTATTTATTTTTTTTGGTAGGTGGATGAACACTGATTTGAACTTATATATGAACGTATACTGAAAATTTTATTTATGCACTAAGTTCCATCTTCCTATAATAGCTATTTATTTTATTTTTTTATAACAAAACTTTCATTAATTAGTAATAAAAGGCAATAGCTTTTTTTTAGAAAAAAAAAATTAGTACAAAAGAACTTGATCAAACATAAGCTAAGCTTAAGATTATAACTAAATGAACACTCCAAATTAGATAATAGCCATCATAACAAGGACAATTTTGCATCACTTTACAAATATACTTTATAATCAACAAAAGGTGAGCTTGTCAAAATCTCTTATATTGATTCTAAACTAATTTTAAACTAGTTGTATAGAAAAAGAAAATAATGCCTAACACAAAGTTTAAACCACTAACTAAAGTATCATAGTCATAAAATTTATGAAACTAAAGTGCTAAACCGTGGACACATAGTTTATCGAATATGAGGACATCCAACTCGACTCTATGGTACACATTATTAGCTTCCAATAGCCTATTATATGTGGCACACATTAGCAAATTAGTAACATAGATTAGAGAATAACTAAATGCCAAAGATAGAGATTTTTTGCCTCAAAATATGCGCAGTTACCACAAAAACAAACATAAACGAATCTTAACCAGCAATCACTAGTAGAGAATGCAGATTATCAATTGACACAGCTCAATCTTCTGATTCAGCCTAACATACCAGCAATTGTGAGAATTACAAATGCATGAGCTAGCCTTACATCTTTCTCTCAAAATTCAGGTACAATTGTTATCATAAAAATTTGCTAGACAACAATGAGAATAAAAGCAAAAAGAAAATACTATCTACAATGAAGGAGTTGGTGAAAACCGCCAGCACACAAGCAGATATGGACATGGCCTAAAAGCAGAGACTAGAGGCTATCAAGATATCCACCAAACTACTGATATTTGATTTTACAAATTGGGACTCATTATTAGACAAACTCATAAAAAATTATGGGGTCTACCTCCGAACAGTTTGTCATATATTTTTATCCAATAATTTTCTCTTTTCAAGTGAGTTAGGAAAATGAGTACAAACATTATTTCTCATCCACCAAACATCGATACTTTATAATCAATAAAAGGAAAAAAAATGCCTGTACCAAAAATAATCTAAAGAAATAAAATACCTTCTTGAAGTAATTACATTCAACTTTGTTATTCTATGAAAGGGGGAAAAAATCTAATGCTTATCAGATAGGATCACAGTTGAGGCAGCCGGAGAGTAGGGATATTTGTAGCAAAAAAAAAAAAAAATGAATTACGTTTGAGCATGGTGTTTTAATATTGAATACATAAAGTAAAATGTTAAAGAGTTAGAGTTTTTATCCAAATTTATTTATTATAATGATATAACATATAATAAGTTAATTTTTAAATAAGTAAGTCATAGTATTTTATTTTATCTAAATTACCTCTATTTTTTGTAAAACATTAGTAATTTTTTCTCAGCTGTGTAACATTATTTAGATTAAATTCTAAGAGAGGATGGGTTAATGCACAACATCATTAACGCGTACTGATCACACAAGCTTTGTACTAAACCAAATTGATATGTTTCTTTATGAATCATTGCATCAGTGTCAACTGCAACTGTATTACTGCAAGTCTGCACCATGAACTGAACCAACTTTCCTTAAAATGAATGATAAATTCACAAAGTAAACTTTTGATTTATTAAAAAATTAAATTTTTAATCTTGTAGAGTGAATAACTCTATCGTAATTCGTACAGTTGATCATTTAATTTGCTACTCACCTGTATCCACTGCAGTCTTATAGGGTAATGCCACAAAATTTTCACGACTTAGTCATAACAGAAGATCTCTTTTCTTCGTCAAACACAAGGAAATTGTGCTTATGCAGATCCAACTAACGAATGACAACATATAATCCTTTGTCTTCACTCTCAAATGACAACATATCCTCTTTCAATCAGGCAATATGAGTTTATGAGCTGATCAATTTATTTGATTGTCATTTTTTTTAATCTAAACTACTAGTATCTAAAATTTACTAATATCAATTACTCTGATTTGATCTATGTCGATTCACTACGAAGATAAATCTCTTTATATTGGTATTTTTCCCCCCAAAATCAAATTTAATTGAATTTGAAACTTTACTTAAAAATAAGTAAAAATCAAATTTCTTGAACCAATAATATCATTTTCTTCTTTGATTAGCAGGAGATTTGGACCTGTGGTGCCCCATCTCAGGTATATCTTAATAGGAAAATATTAAACAATCAAACTTTTCTTAATATCTTACAAAATTATGTGGAATTAATTTTAACTTTTGGATGGATGAGTAGTTTTTATTCCTTTAACTTATCAAACCATCTTCCTTAAATATTGATAAGTTTTACAATAATTTTAACAAATAATTCTGGTTGCGTAATATTACTCATCTTAATTTGAGTTTCACAGCATCCTAAAATGTAAAGTTTTATTGCAATAAAGAAATATAATTATAACATAGCAGTTCTAACTAACTGAAAGTCTTGGGTGTATAGTTTTTCAATTTTATTTATTTATTTATTTTAATTATTTGGCGTCAATTTTGTATTTTGGAAGTTAAGTCACAAGTGTTTGTATATTATACTTTCATAACCAAGAAGGAAATTAGCATAGTGGTAGAGATATACTACGATCTCAAAGAGCATCTCGATTTGATCCTTGGAGAAAACACTAGTTGGGAGGGAAATTTAATTACGCTTGAACAAGATTAGTCTCCTTCCATTGAGATTCCTGTATGATCATGGAGCACTTATACTTGGTTTGATATAATTGTGGCTTTTTCAAATTTATCGAACTCTCTGAACCTTCTAAAAGCTGCTTTAAAAAATTATCATAGTATTATTTGATAAAATAATATAAAAATTATCCTCAATAAATAAAAATTATAAGAGTAGTATTTGGTAACACCCCATAAAGACTCTAAAGAGCATCACTGGCTTTTAAAAGTTATGAGCAAAAGCACCTTAATTTTTTTTGTTTATCAAATAAAAAAATTAACTTATACCTTTTATAAGTAAGAGAACCAAACACTACCAAACCAGGCCTTTGGTGGATTATACTCTATCTAATGACAAAGTGTCATTTTAGCATTAGTTGTGATAGCACCCACATTTTTATTTAAAATATCATATTATGATTGGATGAAGTACAATTCATCTTCGTATTTCATGATTATACCATAATTTCTATCCTAATAATTAGAAAGGGAATACCCTTGAAAAACCAAACTATTATACTTTCATGATTTTCCACATGCTTTAAATTTCCATGTTCCATCCCTGTTGGATAACGTAGCTGAATTATACAACAAATGCATTTTGTATGTTCTTTTCATAATTATTTATTTATTATTTACTTCTTCTGTCTATTTGTAACTATTTTTTATGGTTTTGACATACAGATTAAGAAATAATTAAAATTATACAAATATAGAAAAAAAATTAGACTATTTTAACAAAATTGTCTCTTTTTAAGAAATTGTAAAATATCTATTATAAGTAGGTCAGTTAATAAAAGTAAGGATAAACAAAAATTAATTAATACTATCTTAAAATTCTTAAATAATAGATAATTATAAAAAAAAAATTTACTAAAAAGACGGTTATAAATGAATGAAGGAAATATGTATTATCACAACTTAATCGCTTGAGCATCATATCTAGATAAGTAGTGGCAATGGTCCAGCTGGAACTCATCATCTTATGTTTTTCTTAAAAGGCATAATTACGACTTTTTTTTTTTTTTTTTTCGGATAGTTTGATACAAAAGCTCAACCCGCAAAGATAAGTGAGGAACACAAGAACTATATATTTCAATATGCTGAAAAACCCCACTATACTTCTCATGTAACATATTCCATAACCAAATCAGCATCTAGATATCAAAAAGCTGCACCACAACAATGTCCATCCTGCAAAGTTGTCTACCTTTGAATGACTTGAATCTCATTGAACAGCATCTCCACGGCAATGCAGTATTCAACCGGAGGGTCATACCAAGAAAAAACTACTGCTTGTATTGCCAATATATACACAAAACAGCAATGTGACAGGCGACTAGCCACCCAAAAGCAAATGACCAGAAAATCACAATTTGATACCAACAGCAAAATGCAGAGCATCAGATATATGCTTTAAGAGTATCCCATCCATATTGCATCATTGATAGTTCATAATCCATAATTCATAAAACTAATTTATCCAATGAGATAATAAACATGCATATAGCTGTATGTTTCATTGAATTAGAATCCCCTTAAGTGACATGTTTTACTTTGTTTCTCCAGTTTGCGTTATCCAAATGTTAGGATCAGCAAGCAAGCAATTTATGGGCGTGTAGTTTTACCACTGCATTACTGATTGGTGCTTCCTTAAAAGTATTTGCTGCTGCTAGCTAGCTTTTTCTCTGAAGCCTAGTTTAGTTATTATTTAATTTAATTAAATGTGGGAATGCACCTTTTGCAGATATCCATATATGATCCACACCAAAAAAGATATCTAATTATTATATGATGCTAGAATCGCCAGAACATCGCAAAACATATCGACAGATACCCTGGAAGCCTGTAAAACTCCTCTCGAGTTTTATGTCTAGAACAAGAAGAACAACACGTACACAGGAAGAAAAATAAAAAGAATAAAACTCAATATTATATATGTTTGAAGTTTGAACATTATAATTAAACTTCAAACATATGTAATTTTTGTGCTTGTTTACAAATGTTTATTCGTATATATTTTTTTCTGATAGTAGTATATTTGAATGAGTTTATTGGATGAATATTTTGAAAAAAGGAAAAGCATATTTATTTATTTATTTTTCTCTAGCTAACAACAATAATCCTCAGCAAGAAAACTTTAGCTAACACCACTCAAAACGATACTTTCAACTAATGTGGGGTTAATCGAGATTGTAATTGTTTCATTCCTTTAATCTGAAGTCTCAGGTTTGAGATCTAAGAATAAAAAAAATTCTTATTGAGAAGCTCTTATCCCTTTTAAATCTCTGTCAGGTTAGACCAAATTAGTTGAATTTATAGTAATAGGACTACTGGTGAACCATTGAGACCCCAAAATAAAGAAAAAAAAAAAGGATCCTTTCACGGCCGGATGGTGGTGCCTCTAAGATATATGTAGCCCCATATCCATCCTATGTGATTGATTTGCCAACGAATCAGCTACCGGTTTGCCTCTCGAATCCAACTTCCCAATTCTTATTCAACATGTTCTTTCAGCATATCAGCACCAAGTCCACTGCAAAATTGTCAATTAGAGTCAGACTACACCCAAATGGCATTAATCCCTTTCATCCAATCTAGATCCTAATTTTAAGAATATTATCCCTTAAAGTTCTGTAACATTGTAACAACTAGCACTGAAATACTCACAAGAAGATCCCAGTTTTCAAACAAAATCTCATACAGCCAACTACCATTAGCTAAGTCCCTAAACACTCCCCCAACAACCAACTTTTGCTTTCCGCCAAATTGATACGGGCACAAACTTGAGTATCCAAACAATAATAAGTCCCAATATATACCCTAAATCTTCATGTATATCTTATTCATAAACAACATCCCCACTACCCAATTTGGCCATTCATTTATAAAATTATCAGCTGACATTTAGAGACGATATTTTTGTTTATGAAAAATACTGTAGAGTTGGTTATTGCCTTTTATTAAAATAAATTTTTAATACTAGGGAAGATCTTTATGTGCTTCACTTACATTTGCAGCCATCCACTCATTTGTTTCGTACGTATGTACACATACACCAAAACAATCAATTGGCCATTCAGTCCATTCAGTTATTTTGTCCAGAACTACTTCCAATAACCAGTTAGAAGCTCTGATTACATGTTAGGTACTAGTGCTCATCGGCGCCTAGCCAACATTATTTTAAAACAGCACTGCTGGTACTTAATACGTAAAGTGCTTTCAAGTAACGGGAATTATTCATCTCAATTGAATATTTCATATTACAAGATTATATGTTAATTTTTATCAATAATTAAGAATATGAGGTTAAGTATAAGATTTATAAAAGTATTTAATTAATAATAAAAATCAACATATAATCTTATCATATAAAATTTTTAATTGAGAGGATCCACTCCCCCAATATATATATATAATATATATATATATATATAATCACTGGTTATATTACCACAGATTTCAGTTGTAGATTACACGGAACTCGAATCCTGTTAGTTGCGTTTAAAATGTGTAAGTCAAGGATATTTTAATCCAAAAGAAAAATACAAGTATGGCACGAGTCTTTCTTAGATATGGAATGCCTTTTCAGCATAAGATTTTATACGTTTCGAATTTTGGAGGCTCAGCTCACCATCTCACTGTTGTATGGCTTACCTAATTTTGGCGACGACACCCCACTATCAGGCCTACTTTGCATGGCCCTTTAAATCGAGCATATATAAAAATATCTGACCCAAAAAACATTTATAAAATAATAATTTGCACTAGCACTTTTTACTAATGGTCTTATTAAAACTATTTTCCTAACTAACACGTTATGTAAACCTCCAAGTGGAGCATAACAATATTATCGCTATAATAGTTTTTTATTATTTAATTATGTAAATGTAAAAGTTATTTCAGAAACTTACTCAAACTCTCGATGAAAATGTAAAATCGTGCCTTTAAACCTGTATATGTCTTCTTCTTCTTCGTCTTTGTCTTTTCACGTACTTCACCTGAGACACCTTAGGCTCAGGATATTCTTTTTATGCATTTTGAAAATAAGCGAAATATTTATATCATAAAAACAATTTACAAGTTATATCTTCGACACAATAAGCTTTTAACAAATTAAACTAGAAAGTTTTCGGAAAATATTCCTATTCCTTTATACATATCTTTCATCATTGGCTATTGTGTTACAAACTAATTTTTTTATTAAAAAAAATTGTTCCTGAATAGTTATATTTTGATGAATTGTAGATAGTTAATGACCATATATTCAAACTTAAATCATATACTTAACATGAGCAGAAAATTAATTAAATGAGTCAATCTCTTTCATTGTGAAAAATAAACTTAAATTTAAATTATGAGACTATTAAATTGGAAATTAAAAAGAATGATAATTCAAAACATCTGACAAAAATATCTCCAAACTATCTATGGAGATCATATAAATAGACATATTAGATTAGGGATAAGTTTAATAGAGGGGAAAAATGGAAGAGAATTTTTCATGGATTAGATTTATGTGTTTTATGTGTAATTCATACATAAATCTAAATCATAAAAAATCCTTCCTTATTTTTACCCTTATGCCAAACTTACTGTTAGTTTCATTTCTATGTTTTTCAAACAATTCATGAAAAATTTATGCACTCATATTTTATTTGGTATATTTAGTCATATATTTAAATTCAAATAATGTTGATGGATTACCTATAAGTACTTTTAAAAATATTCATTAATTTTGGAGAAATGCTCTTATCTTAGGTTGGGATAAATCTTGTTCTTAACTTAAATTTTTGTTTATAGAAAATATTTGAACTATTTTTTTTTATATTGGTGGCAATAAAATTTAAATTTAGAATTTCATACAAAATATCCAAATCTCTCACCACTTGATCAGTCTAGTCAATTTATTTGAACTAATTTCTATTAAAGCCAATAAATAAGGAATTCACAGTAATGAATTGAAAATTATAATTATAATTTCCACAATTTGGTGCGCACATGAGGATAATGGATAATTAAGCAAGTTCTTTCGAAATTGTAATGTGTTAGAGTAGGTGCATAAATAAATGCGTAGATATGAATAACACGTTTGTAGAAGGGACCTTCATCATTGTCTTCTGTCTGTGTCACGCTTCCATTTCCCGTTTAGTTCGTACTCCCACTGCTACTTCCACTTGAATCTTCACTCTTCAGGAATCACGCGTATATATAATATATATACATTATTAGTTAACACACAGTCTTACCCGTCACAGAAAAAAATCCTCTTTGTGCACCGTTTCTTTGCTTGATATGTCGTCATGCTTTACTCATTCATTGCATCAGGAACCGTTAGTTCTTCATTAGCTGAAGTGTCTTAGCGTGTGTGTGTCTCTCAATCTTGTCTACATACCTTAGCTGTTTCACTTCTTTATTTGTGCCATCAGTTTAATGTAACTGCAATATCTTCTTCTTCTTCTTCTTCTTCTTGTAAAAAGCAAAAAAAAAAAAAAAAAAAAACTAATTGTGATTTTTGATTAAGCCTCCATTTCTCTTTTCAATTAATGCCCAGTTCCTCAAAGGTGTTATGAACAATTCCCATCACGTTTTCCAGTCATGGGGCCTCGTTAATCTTGCCACAGAAATCATCTGGCTCTAGCTAGCTTAAGCTTCCTCATATGTAACCGCTCTGTTCTGTTCTGTTCTGTTTTGTTATGTTCTGCCCATTCTTCTCAAGTGCTTCTGAATTATAACCAATGCATGTTGCAATGATGGGCTTCCGTTAATTTGGTTGGATTTTCCTCCAAGGCTATACCTTTAGAAACTTGAATTCAGTTAACATCAGTTTGAGGGTCACAAGTGCCTCATGCAACTTGAATGTTGTGCAGGTCTGCTTCTGCTTTCTAGAGAAAAAGCTTCTGGATCCAGGCTTTGTAATGGTTGAATTCTAGTCCTTGTTCTCCGGTTATGGGAACTTTGTGTTCTTCTCGGTAACTGTTAGAAGTTCTGCGGTACTCTCCAGTTTCACTTGGATATGCGATCAGAGTGGTTTTTATTCAGTTACTAACTCATTCTTTTGTCATTCATAGCAATATATCCAAACGTTCTTCATTGTTCTTTGGAATGTAAATTCCTGAACTGGATTCATTTATTCATTTTCCTCATCTGTGACTGATGTGTTACGGCATCCAACAAAAAAGAGGATCCATTTGTGCAGGATTCCGGTATCCCGGCCCAAAGTTTTGTTCTAGATATTTTTACATAGTGCAACTTTAATCACAATTTTGCCTCTTCAGTCCCTTCAAGTGATTCAGCATCTTCCAATCGCATCTTCTGCTTCATTTTTCTATAAATCAAAACTAAAGGCCTTCATGGAAGAAACATTTGTTCCGTTCCGTGGTATCAAGAATGACCTCAAAGGAAGAATTCTGTGCTACAAACAAGATTGGACCAGTGGATTCCAGGCTGGCATCAGGTTTGTGATATGAATTTGCAGATTGGAATACATACTGTTGCAAGTGGTACAAATTAATGTTTGTCTTATGAAACCAGGAACAATATTTATCAAAGATTTAATTTTGATGTTGTGTATGTTAGGATCCTTGCTCCAACTACATACATATTTTTTGCTTCAGCAATTCCAGTTATCTCTTTTGGGGAGCAACTGGAGAGAAATACTGGTACTAGATTATTTTTCAGTGTCAGTGTCTTTTCAGTATTTTGATGGTCATTTCGTTCGGTAAGCAATGCTTCATTGGTTATATTCTGTAGATGGAACTCTAACTGCAGTGCAGACCCTTGCATCAACAGCACTCTGTGGCATTGTCCACTCAATCTTTGGAGGGCAACCTCTCCTCATACTAGGTGTAGCTGAGCCAACAGTTCTGATGTATACATTCCTGTACGACTTTGCAAAGGATAGAAAGGATTTGGGGCACAAACTATTCCTGGCTTGGGCTGGATGGTATCTTTCTATCTCCTTTTAGTGGTATACTTATTATAAATGGAATTACTGCTGCCTTGAAGTAATCTTCACCACCATATTAATGTTAGGGTGTGTGTTTGGACTGCCTTATTGCTATTCTTGCTGGCCATCCTCGGTGCATGCTCTATAATTAACAGATTCACACGCCTTGCTGGCGAACTATTTGGTCTGCTAATTGCACTGCTATTCATGCAGCAGGCCATAAGGGTAAGTAATTAGTATGCATCAGCCCCAAAGCATTTTTCTTGAGCTATCTACAACTTGTTTAGTTGGTTCATAAAGTCATATGTAGGAATCCTCCATTCATAATCAAGTAAAATGATATTCCAGTTTAATAAGAAGATTAATAATCTTCGATTTTCCATCTTCAAGGGACTAGTGGAAGAGTTTGGTGTACCACAGACCCAAAGAGAAGGTATTGATCAGATTGCACTCCAAACCTCTTGGCTGTTTGGCAATGGAGTGTTCGCCTTGGTTTTGTCATTTGGCCTTCTGTTTACAGCATTAAGAAGCAGGAAAGCTAGATCCTGGTGTTATGGAACAGGTATTGACTATATTGCCGAGTTCTGATGTAAAGGTTCAGTAGGAAATTTGATGCATTACACGATACACTGCAAGTTTGATGCAACTTAGATAAACCATTTTCATGTCCTCCATTGCTAGTTCTCTAGTCTGTTCCATTTTTCAATTCATTCAAAATTGCCTTCCTTAATGCACTATGCTGATTAGTTTTTAAAATAAAAAGTTGCTTGTCTGATTGACATTTTTATGCTAATAAATATGGCTATCTTATAGGTTGGTTGCGAGGATTTATAGCTGATTATGGAGTTCCACTAATGGTTCTTGTGTGGACTGCTGTGTCTTACATGCCGGCCAATAAGGTTCCAAGGGGAATCCCAAGGCGACTTTTCAGTCCAAATCCATGGTCTCCTGGTGCATACTCAAATTGGACTGTAATCAAGGTGTCCCTGATTATTCTGATGTGTATATTATTCTTATAGTAGACAATGGATAATATCACCTTAGGGCTAGCTCAATTCTAGCTTCTTCTCCTGAAAAGCATGGGTCTTTGCTCATTTTGTTGGGTTTTGCAGGAAATGTTGAATGTGCCTCTCATTTATATTATTGGAGCATTCATACCAGCAACTATGATTGCTGTGCTTTATTATTTTGATCACAGTGTTGCATCGCAACTTGCCCAGCAGAAGGAATTCAATCTAAGAAAACCCTCTTCTTATCATTACGATCTTCTTCTGTTGGGCTTGTTAGTAAGTAATTTATTTTGAATACTTGGAAATTCAATTGCAATACCAGTGAATGACAACAGATAACCTGTGTATGGACATCTGGCAAATAGTTTCCTTTTAGAATCTTACTCATATTGCTTGCCAGACCATATTGTGTGGGCTGATTGGAATCCCTCCTTCTAATGGTGTTATTCCTCAATCTCCAATGCATACGAAAAGCTTAGCTACTCTAAAGCATCAGGTAGCATAATTTGTACTAGTTGTTAAATACTACCATAACTCAACTGTTAATCATGAATCCTTTTCTCCTGCTATTTCTTTTTTGTTTTATTTTGTTAGATAATTATTTTTTTTTTTTCCCCACAGATTACCAGAATCTAAGTTATCTAACCATCTTTTAGTTTTTCTTCGAGTGATTATAACTGTCTTGGATACTGTTTTTTATTGTTTTTTTCTCATCTGATCATGCATGCTACTAGTGAAAAGTAGCTATCAGTATTCTTGTTCACCCTATCTGTTTTCCAACTACATTTTGAAACTAAAGCTATTACTCTTTTGTTCTTTCAGTATTCCTGTCTGTCATTGTTTCACTTGTGTCTATGCCCAGATGAAATTGTATTGCCCATTTTCTTAAGTTTTTCTCCTTGACTACTAAGCTAATTGAACATCATCAATATTGGTTTTGTGTGGAATAGCTTTTGCGGAACAAGCTTGTATCTACCGCACGAAAAAGCATGCAGAAAAATCTGAACCTGAGTCAATTATACCATAGTATGGAAGAAGCCTATGATCAAATGCAGACTCCCTTAACCCACCGAATACCACCCGCATTGGTAAATGTTATGCTGATATGTCAAATTGATTTGAAATTTGTGACTTTCCCTGCCTTTATCCTTTGTTTGTTCTTCAAGCAGGGGCTAAAAGAGTTGAAGGAATCAACAATCCAACTTGCCTCAAGTCATGGATACATTGATGCCCCTGTTGATGAGGTTGTTTTCGATGTGGATAAAGATGTTGATGGCCTTTTGCCGGTAGAAGTTAAAGAACAGCGCCTCAGCAATCTGCTGCAGGCAATGATGGTTGGGGCATGTGTTGCTGCTATGCCTGTTTTGAAGAAGATACCAACTTCAGTGCTCTGGGGTTACTTTGCTTTCATGGCAATTGAAAGCTTGCCTGGAAATCAGTTTTGGGAGAGAATATTGTACCTCTTCACTGCTCCAAGTCGAAGATACAAGTATATCTATGCTCATAATCAATTTTGTCAATGCCATAGTCCCAGGATTCATAGATTTAAATACTTTCTTCAAAATTTCCTTCCTGCATCAACTTCCTACTTTAAATGCATAAAAAGCATTCATATTTTGTCACTTTGGTTGATTTCCACTACCTGATTATATATATATTTTCGTATTCAAAATATGTTGATGGGAAGTTGGTAGCTGATTTGGATTGTGCTTATGCTAGACTCCTACGTATAGATCAAGATTAAGATTAACATACATGTGTGTGTGTATGTATGCTCGTACATGTTTAGCACTATCATTTCATTTTATTTGGTTGAAGAAGATGATGGTCCTTTTTTTTTTTCTTCTTCCCTCTTTACTAGAGTGCTGGAGAAACACCATGCAGCCTGTCTTGAGATTGTGCCCTTCAAAACAATTGTCATGTTTACCTTGTTCCAGACAGCCTACTTGCTTCTCTGCTTTGGTCTAACCTGGATACCAATTGCTGGGGTCCTTTTCCCATTGTTAATCATGCTTCTTATCCCTGTACGGCAATACTTCCTTCCTAAGATTTTCAAAGGAGCTCATCTTCAGGATTTGGATACTGCAGCATATGAGGAAGTGCCTGCTATCTCTTTCAACTTGTCATTTGAAGTAAGTAGTTCGAACCATTATCAAATTATTATAAACCTAGGTCTTTTTGGTATTTGTTCATTCTAAATGGTCTTGGATTTGTGAGAGAACAATACCCTCCAATTATAAGTGAGAATACAAAAAAATGCTCAAGTTTAATCCTCATAAGTAGGTTAGGTTTATGCAACAATTGATTATCCTTTTTTCAATATGATCATTTTCTGCCTTGCAAATGGCTTTCTTTGGGCTTTTGTTGGGTGGACAGACTCAATCAGCTCAGGCCATAAAGTATCCATATTCTACCTAGTATTACTTACTGTACGTGTATCTGTCAAAGCTCTTGCTCGTAAATTGACATTTATATACCTTACAGGATTCAAGTAATCGGACAACAACTATCAATGCTAATGATGGGGAAATTCTTGATGGAATCATCACAAGGAATCATGGGGAGATTTGCCTCATGCAAAGCCCAAAAACAAGTTCTGCTCCAACATCGTGCAGTGATATTATGCCTGCTAATGGAAATACCTCAAAGGATTCACAACCCTCAGGTAACTGAATTGAGAGGGGAAAGCAGCCTGGGATGAATCTTAAAGGAGATCAAATTGAAGCAAACTACTGGTCCATGGCCTTCAATTCTCGGACAAGAAGCCAAATTCTAGCTAAATTGTTAAGTCTGGTGAAAATAGTTGTAAGTGCTGGACTAGAGGTCGTGAGCATGATTATTTAACAGAAGTCATCTTGTAGATTGTCTGTCTCTGTTTTTCCTTTCAACATTTTACCAGATAGTTGGTTGTTTAACTACGTTGTTCCTTAATCCAAAATGAGCAAGGACATGTTCATGTCGATGGACAGATAGTATTGGATGATCTAACCCTGTCTTAGGTTTACTTTTATGTAGTTTACCTGATTTAAATACAATGAAGGTATTCGTAAGCAATGAATCTGAAATATTTATGTTACTGTCCTAGGCTATCAATGCTTTGCATAAATGTATAGCTGCTTGTGAATCATAAAGCTTGCCTTTCTGCTGATTTGTTTCTGAATTTACTGCATATGTTCTATGACGTGTAAACTTATGAAACCGAGACCATGTAAATGTTAAAGGGCTTATCAATTTGCTCACTTTCTGCTCTTCCGTTCATTATTTTCTGGAAAAGGAATGCTGATGTTGGGAATTTTTTGTAAGCATGCATTTATTTATTCCTTGATAGTAACTTTGAAAAGAGATAGTGAAATAGGGTGACTTCAGATGCCTTAATAAGAAAGTTTATCCGGAGAAGCAGTGATTTCAACATAGTGACGATGAAGCCATACAAAAGAGTGACATGACCATGATATGATATGTGTGCGCTTCTAGCTAGGCGTTTTCTTTTCCTTGTCGGAGAACAAAAAGTGTTGATAAAGTTTCAAGTTGGTAATCCAAGTGAACCTCTAGTCCTACATGGGTCATCTCATGTTATGCCTAATAAGCACCAATCTGTCCTTTCAAAGCTGTAGATACACTTACATGTTGTTAGGTTTAGAGATGCCTGTAATCATGGATAGCTGTACCTGTAGTTGTGTCGTAACGTCAAACAGTTTTTAGCAGGGGATTTCATTTGGTTTCCCCCCCTTAAGGTGTGATTAGTAAGTCTACTAATACAAGGAATGCTGTTGCCACTGGCGAATGGCTGGATGGGTGAGTTTATTGAATTTCATGGCTGAAGGAGTAAAGGGATATGTTCACAAAAAATTTACTCTCTAGAGAACTGAAATATATTTTTAGCACTTAATATTATCTTTGGGTTGGTATGTGGTCCTCACGCAAGTGATTTTTATCTCACTTGTCTTCCTGTTTCTTAATCATGTTGGACAGCTACCGATCATTCTCAAACTGAATAGATATTCCACAAATCAACTTCATGATCATGATTCGTGTCTATTATATAGTTGTTATTAATTTTCTCTCCTAATATGAAATTTGAAATCTTGATTATCTTTAAATGTCTCCCCCTCGATGCCTCTGGACAGTGAATTATGATGACTTTTGTTGTCTACTTTGTAAAGACGTGTTTTCTTGGAGATACGAAAAGAGACAGTTTCAATGAGGAGGATGAGAACCCAATGCACTCCTGGGGACCCATCTAGTTAGATAAGGAACATAACTTAGTGGAAATCATACACTAATTGCATTGTCCCTGATATGTACAAGTATCAGTATTATCATAGACACGAAACTTTTTTTTTTTTTTTAAATTTTAACAAAGATAAGAGAAGGGGAAATAAGAGTCAAACATAAGATATTTCAAACTCAATGAGACATGCACGAGATAACCACTAGATTATGGGCTCAACTTTGACATGAAACTTGTATCATATCAAATTTTGTCATTTTTACAATTTTTGTTAAAATAAATTTGTCTCTAAAATAGTTAAGTAAAAAATTATTTACTTTTAAATCATTTAGTTAATTAAGATCATTATATAATTTGTTGAATTAAGTATAAATATATTCTTACTTTCTTAATTTTTATTTTTTTTCCAAAAAGTTAATATCTAATAACTAATCTAAGGTGAGTTTGTTTCAGATTTTAAAACTTAAATTTTATATATAACAGAAAAAGTCGAAAATTGATTTTTTTGAGAGTTTGAGTATTTTTAAAAATTTATCTAAATATATAAAAACTGATTTTTTCAATGAAAAAGGTGATTTTTTTTGCTAAAAAAAATACAAACAAACACACCTCTAGTTGGAGATCTTACTTGAAAGAGAAATGATAGGTTGACACACATTTGGTGATGCATATGGCAACTCATACGCAAATATGGAAGTGACTTATGATGGACTAATAACTATGACTTTACGATGGATTAAAGGAGGTGGACAATTTGAATTTGAAAAAACTAAAAAACTTCATCCCCAATTCCTCCACTACCACATTCACACACCACACTTAATCTCAGTTTTATGCCCCCAAACTTCAACCTTATCTTTCCTCTCAATCTTCACCAACGAATCTCCATGGTGAGAGGATAGGCGAGAAAAAAGCCATCATTTCTCGTCTCCCATGTCTACCTCCCCTCACTTCCAAACTATTCTCATTTCCAAAACCATTAGGAATCTCTCAATATTCCAAATTCTTCTCGCTCCCAAGCTCAATTACAGCTCATTCTTATCTCAGTTGTGCTCACTCCTTATTTTGTTGAGTTGGTTTTGGTCATTCCTTTTCTAATAAGTTGGATTGCTTGTCTCTATTGTTGTGAATTGTTTGTTTCAGAAAGTTACCAATGTATCAAGAGAGTTATTAGCGTTTTGAGCAAAGTTATTAGCGTGTTATGAATAAGTTACCAGCGACTTGAGCAAACTTATAAACTATTTCATAAAGACATGTAATGATGTAGCCAATGTAGCACATGTGCAACTTATTTATTTGGGTGCACTTGATCATTACTTGTTTGTAAATTTTTTTTTAAAGAAAAAGAGAATTGATTAAGTGCACTCATAGTAACAAAGGCAAGCAATCCAGTTGACCAAAAGAGGAATGACCAAAACCAACTCAACAAAGTAAGGAGTGGGCACAACCAAGATAAGAATGAGCTTTAGTCAAGTTTGGAAGTAAGAAGAGTTTGGGATATAGAGAGATTTTCTTACGATTTTGGGAAGAGAATAGTTTAGGGGTGATGGAAAGTAGACATGGGAGATGAGAAATAAGGGCTTTTTTTTCTTACCTATCCTCCCAACATGGAGATTCATTGGTGAAGACTGAAGAGGAGAGATGATGTTGAAGTTTGGGGGCATAAAACGGAGATTGAGTGTGGTGTGTGTGAACGTGGTAGCGGAGGAATTGGGGATGAAATTTTTTTGCTGTTTTTAAATTCAAATTGCCCACCTCCTTTAATCCACCCTAGATCCACAATATATTAATCCACCATAAATCACTCCCATATTTGCATATGAATGGTTGTACGCATCCCCAAGTGTGCATCAGCATATCATTTCTCTACTTAAAAAAACAAATGTCACTCACTAAAATTAATTAAGTTTTGGTAATTTAGAAATGCGTTGGTTCTAGAGAAACATTTTCTTTCTTTTATTTAAGTCTGAAAAAAAAATCTCTATTGTTGTTGTCTGAAAAAAGAAAATTGTTAAAACTTCAGGCAAATTTTATCTCATCAACATTGTTATCTCTGGGTGGATCTTTTTTTTTTTTTTTGGTCTGATATGGGTAAATCTTCTTAAGATTGTCAAAATTGTTATCTCAGGGCATATTCTTTTTTTTTTTTGGGTCAACATTGTTAAAACTTCAAGCAGATATTTTTTTATTTTATTTTTTGGGGTCAAGATTTATAACTTTGGAATAACAACATGACCCAAGTCCCGAAAGAAAAATAACAGATGCCAAAAGTACAGAGCAAAATAGTCGAGGAGAGCCCAACCGAAAAAATAAGATTTAAAAAAGAGGCAGCTTTGGCCAAGATTAGCCTTAGACACCCGACAACCTTACCCTTCAATTAATTTAACATACTTAAGTTACGACCAAAATTGAGGATGACCAAAAAAAAAAAACCCATAACTGAGAAAGACGTGGCTTTAGCTTCCAATAATAGAATTACAGAAGCCAATCCATCACAGCCAAGCCAACCAAATGGCTGAGTGATGGAAGGGTCCCCTGTCTTTTTCATTTTTCATTTTTTCCTTTTTTCTTTGTGGGAAAAAAAAGGTGTTTGATTGTTACATTATGTTTAGGCGATAAGCATTGAAAGAGAAAGGAAAAAAATCAAAACTCTTATTTGATGATTTAAATACAGATAGGAAAAGAAATAATTGAAGAGATTTTTTTCCTTTAAAAGATATGTTTTTATCTTCTCCTAGAATTAAGATAGAATGAACAATTAACGGTAAATTACATGGACTTCGTGTGAGATTTAATGAAATTCATCATGGCTCATCTCGATTTATAAAAATATATATTGAACTTTCCTGAGTTTTAGGGAATATTATATCTGATACCTCTGTATTTTGTAAAATATAGCACTAAATACCCCTGTAACATAACACTAACTTTGCTTAACCTCCCCTAAAGAGAGTTCAGTATAGCTTGGATAAATATAGGGAATTACAATAAATTTCATTAAACCTTAGGTGAGGTTAGTGTAATTTGCTAAGAATTAAAGTTTATAACTTACAAAGAATATAATTATTCTATTCTATTCTATTATTTTAGAATCTAATTTGAAGACAAAATTAATAAAAAGAGATCATATTTAATTTCTCTTTAATCATGGAAGGAAAGATAATCACTTCCATTTCCTTTTTAGTCTATTCCCATTAATTGCATTCCTCCATTATAATAATAAAAATAGTTTAATTATTATACATGTCCTTATAGTTTCGCTCAATTTTTAATTTGATTTCTATAATTTAAAAATTTGTATTCAGGTCCCTATAGTATCTAAATTTTTCAATTAAGTTTCTGCAGTTAACCGTCATTTCAAAAAATTCCCTGTAATATTATGACGTATCTAATGAAGTCAGATGTACCCACAACTTATTAATCTAAACAATTCAATGTATATGAAATAGAAATCTATGGCTGAAAATAGCATTTACTATTAACACCCCCACTTAATGTCGTCTATTCTATATCAACATTACTCTCTTCATCTTCCATCTTAAACTAGCCTCCCATTGCAAACTCGTCCTCCCACACAACACAACCACCTTCACCACCACAAACCACCACCATCGCCCAACAACGCCGGAATGTGCAAACACCAAAGATCCAGGTGTCCATGGCCCAAAAAAGGGTGCAGTTTGCCAGGTCCATCATCCATGGCTGAACATGTATTGTAAATATACCTCGTGAAACATGATAGCAACAATAAGTTAGAATAAGGAAGCACAATTTGTCTCTTATCTTCCTCGTCTAGCAACTAGACATCACCACCCATAATTCATTTTTTCGTTTCACATATAATATGAGATAAAGTAATAAAGACCCTTCATGTTAATGTTCATATTACACCATGAAATTTTTTAGCTCACATGTTTTTAAGCTTCAAAATTTTTGTGGGGTTATGCAATTTGTTGGACATTAGAAGATTTTATGGGCATATAGTTTTGATTGTGGAAGAGACATGACTTGTTTTCTTTCTCTTTTCTGTACTAAGACATTTGTTGCCCTATGTAGTATGGGACTTGATATGGCACAAAGAAGAGGTTGCTCGATTTGGGTGGTTGGAGTGGTAGGTGACAGGGTGGAGAGTGGAAGGCGAAGAAAATGAAATATTTATCAAATTTTTTATAACAATAGGAAATTGATTAAAAAATTTTATATATTATAGAGGTTTAGTTATAAGTTTTTAAATTATAAGGATCAAATTATAAATTGGGTAAAATTATAAGAACCTATAAAATTATAAATTTTTAAATTATAAAAACTAAATTAAAAATTGAGTAAACCTATTCAAGAATTAGAATAAATAAAGCTAAAAGGAAAAAGCATCATGTTAGTTATTAAGAGTTGTGAAAGTTGAAGTGTCTGAGGGAATCGGAGGAGGAATCGGAGGATGAGGGAGCAAGTGGTGCTGTTTGGGGATTCCATAACGGAGCAATCGTTCCGAGAGGGTGGTTGGGCTGCTGCACTTGCCAGTGCCTATTCTCGCAAGGTTCAACAACCACACACTAACTAACTTCACTTATAACATCGTTTCATGTTGTCTTTCACGTAATAACTAGCCTATTGATCTTGTTTGTTGTTTCAGGCTGATGTAGTTGTTCGTGGTTATGGCGGGTACAACACTAAGTGGGCTTTGTTCTTGCTTCATCACCTCTTCCCCCTGGTATGCTACCCTATACTATGCTATGCTCAATTGTACCCACATTTTTGTTTTAGCCCAAATCAATATATAAATCCTATGTCACGATGTCATGTTTTCTTCCCTAGGGATGGATGGATCCATGAATCAATTGTTTCAGGGCCAAATAATATAGTCAATTAAATCAAAATATAGTTTAAAAATAAATTACGCCTGCCTCGCTGATCTTAGCTTCTTCGAGAGAAGCCGCAAAGTCCTCCATTTGGGGCTTGAAGCATCCTAAATAGCTCATCTCATCTGTTTATTTTCTTAAAATTTACCTGTCAAAGTTTCAGAATTTTCATGCATTGACACTCATTTTGAGGTGGATCAGAATGGTCACAAGTTTTTAAAAAATATTGTTCACTCTGATCTGCACAAACCTTATCTAAGTCCTTAAATCTAAGGCTGAAATGGTTCAGAGCTTTTTCTACTTATCATACTTTTTGGTTTTTTTACATCTTTAATTTGGAAGTGATGAAAGATTTGAGCGTTAATTCACAATTTTGTTTATGTTAACCAGGTGTGGCCATAAAATAGAACCATAGAAGGCAAAAAATGGTTTGGATAAGAACTTACACATGCATTTGGTTGGAAATTTTGGATTATGTAGCTTACAGATTTGTTTTTGTCAATTAAGTGTGACGGCCAAACCAGAAGACTGAGGAAACCAAATTTGATTAAACTAAAATACTCATACACTTACATCACAGTTTAGGAACAGTTGGGGCCAGAGCCTCTGCTACCCCCTGTATCCTTCCTTACCTAGATATAGGGTCTTTACTTATTTTTGATAAATTGCTCTGTTAGTGTTGAGCTCCAAGTGTTTATTTGTGTGGATGGCTTCCTTTTCAGGACTCAGCTAAACCTCCTATTGCTACCACAATTTTCTTTGGTGCTAATGATGCAGCTCTGTCAGGAAGAATCAGTGAAAGACAACATGTACCTGTTGAAGAATACAAACAAAACCTCAGAAAAATTGTTCTACATTTAAAGGTTTTTCCCCCCAATTTTTTAAATTTGATCAGTTTCTTAAATACATGTTCAACTTGTTAATTTAAATTTTTATGTGCATTATTTGCCAGTTGTGTCCTCCTGGTTGGGTTTGCCTATGGTGCTGGATGATATTTTTTATTTGGGTTTTAACCTCCGGTCTACATTTTAAACTTTCTTAGCTACCCATCCCATTTATTCTTTTAGATTTCCCAGCTAATGGCTGGTTGAACTACCTATTCAAGGTGAATATTTTGGATGATTGCTGGGTCTGCTGTCTCAAATGCACTGCAATAGCCTGAAAGAAGATTCAGAATATCAGGATTGGTTCACTAGCTCTGTATCTTTTGATAAATATTTTTACTTTATATACTGTAATGCATGAGACATTATCTTCTTTTGTATGTCATTGTCTTGATTTTTCTGGAATCTTCTGTGAACAAATTTGAATATTTTAAGCGCTTTGTGCTATTACATTCTAATCTTTGTCTGATGAATCTGATGATTTTCTATCACATCCCTTGTGCTTTCAACAGCTCATGGTTTTTCTTCAAAGCTTTGTTGTTTTGCTTCTGGGTCAACTGCTGCATTGGGTTAAGCAGTAGCCCATTGTTGTTTGCTTTAATACTTTGTGTTGGTCAAACATCTGGGCAAGGCATGAGTAAACCCTTATGCCATTAAGTGCCAGTTATATTATCTGTTGTTAATTGTAAGTGATTATTTGGTTTCAGGAATGCTCACCAACTATGCAAATTGTGCTTATTACTCCACCTCCAGTTTGTGAGGAGGGGCGTCAAGCATATGCAGAGTATGATAAATCCCTTCTTCCCCTCTTGTTACAATCAGTATTCATAATCTGCATTCATTTGTAGTCAGTCTCCATTATGTATTTGGCTATCTACAACATACCAATATCATCAAATGAAGCTCTTCATTGCAGTCTGCTTTGTAATATACTTTTATTTCTATTTTTATTCAAAAATTGCTACATTCACTACAACCATTATAATTGCTGTTAATAGCACCACTTTGACATCCATCTTTTCCAAACCACCATTTGACTATTTCTCCTCCAGTCAAGTCCATATAAAGTCTATCATGTCACTATTTTACTCTCTCGCTATACAGTACATGCCCTCATAGGCTCATAGTGTGCTATTGTGAGTTGTTACTGCCAGTATCTAATCAAGAAAAATGCTTTGGCCGATAAATCTCTATTGATGTGTGATTATTACCAGAGTGATTAGTGCTGCTGTATTTAAAAACCTCGTTCCACATTACAGTATCACATCATTGCTATGGTATTCTCTGGTTTTTTTTAATGTTTCCGACTTGCAAGTCCATGAAGTTTCAATGTTCTGGCACAGCAAGAGAGTGTTAGCTTACATTGGCTTCTAACAATACAGCAGTTGTTAATTTCATGTTTGAGCGTTTTCTTTGGGTCTTGCAGATCTTTATATGGTGAGAATGCAAGGAAATTGCCAGAAAGAACAAATGAAGCAGCTGGTCAATATGCAAAGGCTTGTGTTGAGACAGCTAAGGAAATGGATGTGCCATATATCAATCTATGGTCCAAGATGCAAGAAACTGATGGCTGGCGAAAGAAATTTTTGAGGTTTGTTACAACCTGGACTTAAGAAATGTTGACCATGACATAGGTTCTCTTGGTAAAGGCATCATGGATTAACTTTGAATGAGTCTAGTTATAATATCATACTGTTATCTTGTTAAAGGCATCATGGTTTAGTTTTCGTATAAGTCTAATTATGACGCAATAAGCTGCATTGTTCTATCTCTATATATGAAAATTGAAAGAGAAAGGACTGAGGCATTTTAAGTTTGAATCTGTTTTGTGTCTGGGCATCATTCTGGGGCTATTCAATTAATGCATCGGCTATCTGTAGTGAAATCAGCACCACTGCCTTTTTAGTCATGTTATGTTAACATTGATGTTTTACTATTACAGTGATGGGTTGCACCTGACACCAGAAGGAAATGCAGTAGTGTACCAAGAAGTTATAAAGGTGTTCAATGAAGTAGGGCTTTCTGCTGATAACATGCCATATGATTTCCCTCATCACTCAGAAATTGATGACAAAAATCCTGAGAGAGCTTTCCAGCAAAAATGTTCTTGATATCACATTTTGGTGGGGACCTTTGATCTAGTCTATTCTATTTGATGACCTATGATTTTCTTCCTGAACTATATATTAGTTTCTAACGCTTTTAATAAAACCGCCTTAGAGTTTATACCTGGCGGGTGCTGGTACCATCAAGAAGCATCTGTTGATTTTTTATATTTCCATATGTAAGCATTGATGCCCTGGAATTTAAGCTGATAAATTACACTCGTGCTAATCTCTAATTGCTTGTCTTGAGGATTGCTCGAGAGTGAAATAAAAAAGGTTTTGATTTTCAATCATTCCTAACTGGTAGACGAGAGAAATCATTTGCCACTCATTCTCATGCTATAGGAGTGGTTCAAATTTGTGCGGTGTGATGTAAATCAGTTGACTGTTGAATTTTACTTTCAAGTTTCAACCTTTTATTTTTATTTTATCAAACAAATGTAAAATTATTTTCTTTCTATATGTTTTATCATTTGGAAAATTTTCAACATAGAAGAATATACGTGAGACATTAGTTTTTAAAATGTCCTTTTTTTGGGGGGATCTAATGTTTTATCTTACATTAAAAAGTAAAGAATAAATTTCTAAAGTGGTCCTTATTGAATTTAGTTTCGGACAAATTAGTCCCTCAAGAAAAAAACTAAACTCGCGGTTCCTCAGTATTTAAAATATAGGACAAGTTAGTCTCTCTATTAAATATTTATCATTAATTGGCTAACGTGGCTCGATTTGTGCCATTATGGCAAATGACAAGACAAATTAGTCTCTAATGAATTATAAAGAATTCAAATTGATTTCTTGTTGAAGCAAAAATCTATAGCTTTATTATTATTTTCTTCCTTCTCATATCATAAACAATAGCCATTTATATTGTATGGAAATGGAAACCTTATCATCTTTTTGCTCCTCAAATCTTAAGACCCAAGTTCCATATCCTTCTTCCTAATTGAAGTAAAAACCTAAACACTTATTATCATCTTCTTCCTCCTCATATCTTAGAAAATTAGCCCAAAGCGATATCCATAAATATGAGTTACAACCACTACTTGAATAGGTATATGATTTTTAGTTCAAAATATTGCAAATTATGCAAAACAAATGAGAAAGGAAAATACTATCATCTCCTTCCTTCTCATATAGTAAAAATCCCCTATTTCGCTTTCTTATTTCTCATTGAAATATGAGAGACACAGAAAACTCATGTAATTTATATAAGGAAATTCTAGCTGACTTATTTTTTATCTACACTTATATGGGTGGCTCCAATTCCCATAATATAAACATCTATTTTTATTATGATGTGGGGAGAAAAAATGTGATATAATAAGGGCTTTTATTTTTGCTTCAATGAGGGAGAGAAACATAAGATTTTTGTTTCAGTCTGGAAAAAAAAATCTTAAATTCTTATTATCTAGTTCTTATCAGATGATAATGATGTACGAAAATGAACTTTTTTTTTTCTAAAAAAAAATTCTTGTTTGGTCCAGTTTGGGTCGATTTGGTTCGATTCGATTTTGTTAGATTCAATCTAGTCCTAGTCTGCTTTGTCCCCCCCCCCCCCGAGTTCGGTCTGATCGGTTCAACTCAATTTGATCCGGTTCGGTTCGATTTAATCTGGTCTGGTTCAATCCGCTCTAGTTCAACTCGGTTTGTTTGATTCGGTTTGATCCGATCTAACTTGTTTCGATTTGATTTAATCTGATTCAATCTAATTTGACTTCGCTCGACCTAATCTAGTTTAATTTGGCTCAATTTGGTCCAACCCAATCTAGTCCAAGCTCTATCTACTTCAATTTGGCCTAATTCAATCTGATCCAATTTGATCCAATCCAATTCAGTACGCTTCTACGACAATGCTTGATAAAAAAATTGAGTTTCTAAAACAGTTTTTTTGTTTTTTTCTTTTTCTTCTGACGGGTTCTAAAACAGTTGATAACAGCATCAACCGCATTATTTGAGTGATGTACTGCACTTCAAAAATACAACCAATCGATATCATTATGAGGTTACTTGCTGGATAGAAACACCATAAACAAATTTGGAACAATTCGGCAGTCGTGTAACATTTGAACTACATGTTCACATATTGTCGTAAACTCGTAAACTTTGTTAAAGCAGAAAACTGTGAGTATGGCTAAGACATAGGCAGCATTTCCAGCAACATAGTTACACTCAGTTCATACGTGGGGAGAATTGTTGCCATAAATTGTCCTCACGAAAGGGAAGCTCAATCATCAACTTCAGCTTTGATTTCTCTCAGCAACTCCTCCTTGTAATCGTCAAATGTTCCAGGAAAGGTCCTCACAGTACCATCCTCAACAACCCAGATTTGACTCCTCTCTTCATCCTCGCATACACGCGATATCAATCTTGAGTCATGACTAACAAGAACAACCCCACCAGTGAATTCATCCAGTGCATCGGCCAAAGCATCAATGCTTTGCATGTCTAGATGATTAGTGGGTTCATCCAACAACAAAATGTGGGGTTTTGACATGGATATTGAGGTGAAGACCACCCTAGCTTTCTGCCCTCCTGATAATTTGGCAATAGGGGTAAGATGGTTATGACTAGGTAGCCCAAACTTACCAAGTTTTGCACGGACAGCCTCCTGCTTGCTAAGTCCCTCCTGGTCTGGGTGGAGACGAAGAAGATACTGAACAGGGGTTTCATCCATTGTTAGAAGGTCCACAAAGTGTTGGGAATATCTTCCTATCCTCAACTTCTGACTCCTCCGAACTTCACCCTCTGTTGGAACCAAATCGCCAGCCAGAAGGTTCAGCAGCGTAGATTTTCCAGCTCCATTAGGCCCAACAATGGCAACACGAGTTCCCATATCAATGCCAACATCAACATTTGAGAGTCTGAAATCCTCCCGGTTTGGGTAGCTGAAGCTCACTTCAATAAGCTGCATAAGTGGAGGCGTGAGCTCGGTAGGTTCAGGAAAGTGGAACTCGACGCTGTAGTCCCTCCACTTCTGTGGAACCTCTGGTGGGGCATCGTCTTCATCAACCTTCCCCTTGCCCTTGGCTTTAGATGCTTCCTTGGCTGCTGCAAACTTTGCTCGATCCTTCACCTTTTCTTGCTGAACTCGGTTTCCACTCCTTTTAGCAGCTTTCAATTGCTTGTCGTAAATCTCATACTTCTTATTCATCTCTTTACGGCGCTGTTCATACCCACTCTCAAAGTCATCAAAATTTCCGCGATAGAAATGGAGTTTCAAGTCATGAAGATGAATAATCTCAGTGCAAACTGTATTGAGGAAATCCCTATCATGTGAGACAACCACCAAAGTCTTCTTCCAACGGCACAAGTACTCTTCCAACCAGAGAACAGCCCTTAGGTCAAGATGATTTGTGGGTTCATCAAGTAACAACAGAGTTGGCTGCACAAAAAGTGCTCGAGCTAAAGAAATCCTCATCCTCCATCCACCACTAAAGGATTTTGTGGGTCGGCCCTGCATATCTTTTGTAAAACCCAAACCAGCTAAAATCTTTGATGCTTGAGCTTCGGCAGCATCAGAACCCATCAACTGTAGTTTTTCATACAGCTCTGCTAGCTTCTCTCCTGCATCGTCTTCCTCATAATTACCATCTTTGTCCACACTTCCTTCAACAGAAGTTGCATTTTGCAGAGAAGCAACTTCTTGCCGAATTTTAACAAGTTCTTCATTAGCTGAAACAACAGCTTCAAGTGCTGTTTTATCATCACCAACTACCTCCTGTTCAACCAGAAGGACATCAATGTTCTTAGGTACTGGTATCTTCCTCCAAGCAAGAAGCTTCAATAGTGTGGACTTGCCCTTTCCATTGGGCCCAACCAAACCATACCTCTTCCCATGAGATATCCTCACTGATGCATTCTTCAGAAGTTCTTTACCCCGAGCAGACACTGAAAAATTTTCTATTGTTATATCTTTGACATTAGCATCAGCATCATCTTCTCCATCAAGCATTGAAGTCCGGCTTCCAATGACCACAGTGAAAGCATCATGATCATCCTTAAGAGCTTCCCTTTTTGCCTGCTCAGCAGCTTGAGCTGCTAAAAGATCCTTCTTTTCACGCTTTTTCAACTCTTTGTCTGTGGTTGATACATCAAGTGGCTTCAAATCAGGCCTCTGCTGCTGACTGGACCGTTTGGACACATTATTTTTCTCTTGCTCCTCTTCCAAGAGATCTTCATCTTCTTCATCATCAGAGGGAGGAAGATCAATACCATCAGTGTATGCAGAAGCTTTTGGAGCAGATTTTGTCTTGGGCTTACTGGAGGAATTGTGTTTTTTGGGTTTATCAGGCTTTTCATCCATGCTGGCCAGCATGGCAGAGACAGAAATTTTTTCCTTCTTAGGAGCATCTTTGCCACTTGCCTTACTCTTTGCAGATGGGCCTGCATCCTCTGTCTTCCTTCTTACCATTGTTGAAAGCTAACAACACAAGTGGAAACCATAATTAGTCAACTAACCACACACACATTTTTGCTATGTCCTTTTCTCATAAAACTTAACTACTAAACCTATCCTAGAATAATAGATAACTCACATGCTCATAGACAGTGTATCTAAGACAAGTAATTGAGCTAGTCAATAGTAAATGTGAACATAAGTGGTCACAAAAATGCATACTTCATATAGGATAGAATACATCTAATATAGGTTTCACAAACAAAGTTCATCAACAGATATATGAAGACATCTTCCTGAAAAAAGCTTATCAGATATTTGCAGCATATTTTTCCAACCTATGATACTGTAGCCAATAAGATGTGTAAGTATTCTTTTTTTTTTTTGTTGGTTCGAAAGACTCCAGAAACTCTTATTCAAGCCGGTTGGCCAACTGTCTTCTAACACTAGTTTTCTCCATCTACAATACTCAAATCCGAGATTTTAATAAAAGAAAATAAGTGTCGATCCACTTAAACCAATAAGTTAATATATGAGAGTATGAATAGTCATGCTCTAACATTGACCGATCAAATTAAGGAAGCAAACTTAATTACTTAACGTCTTAACCTGGGTTGCAAATTTTAAGTTTACTGTTGCTTCAGAAAGGCTTCATAAATAATAAATTAACAGATCCTATATGATAGATAATAGACAAGCAAATAAAAGCTCATAGAGTCCGAAACTAAGCATGAAATGAGCACAGCAAAAGAGAAAAACTACTAAAACCAGAATATCTATGTGTCCATCGTTTTTGTTCTCTTTTTTATTTATTCTGCCATAACCTCAGAAAATAAAGTGTAAACTTAGCTATAAACACAATAGACCATAAAAAATAAAAATAAAAAAGAAGAAGAAGTGAGGACGATGCAGCTAGCAAAGAACAGAGATAGATCAGGCAACCAAAATCAATCATAAAATGAAAAAGAAAAAGGATAAATAGAGCATCGATTATATATAGTATAGGAGATAAAGCAAGAAGAAGAAATGGGGAAACAAATTAAGATTGGTGTTTCTACTTTGATTGCAAAGAAGCAGAAGCAACGATGTGGTCGTAAATGAAGAAAACCCAAACCTGATTGAATTTCGCAGATACTACCGAAGGAAACGAAAGTTGCCGGAGTGGGAACAAGCACTCACCTTCGACTTCGTCTCGCGCGTGAGAGAGAGGCACACGCAAAATACTATGATGTTTGGCACTGTGTATGGTATTTATTCTCCCCTGTTTGGTATAAATAATGAATTGTATTAAAATATGTATTAAATTTCTTTTTGTGCATGATTATTTGTTAATTTTAAATAAATTTAAATAATAGCTAATTTGATCAGATCTTGAAATGAAACATGAACTTAGATCTGGTTAGCTTTATATAATCAGATCTTAAAATGAAATATTAAATAATTTTTCTTTACTTTAATCATATATAATAAAAAATTAAAAAATAATGAATATTTAATAATTTTTTATTTTAAATTAAATAATTAATTAAAACATTATTTTATTATAATTTTTGTTATTTTCTATAATAAGAGTCATGAATAAAAATTAAAAAATTCAAACAATAATATTTATTTCAAAATTTGTAATCAAATAATTAATAAAATTTACTATTTTATTATAATTTTCTTTTTTATTATCAAATTTTCTTATTTTGCATAAATATCTTTCATTCAAGGTAATTTTGTATAAGGCATGGTTGAATATTAACTGTGAGCATATTTTTTAATTGAGATTTAAATTATGATTCATCATCCCACATATAAGGGATGAGTTTCTTCCATTAGACCTAATCTTCATTGGTATTTATTATTAGACTTTCCACTTGTGATTAAAATTATATGTAATAATTACTGGATATTTCTACCTTATATTTTTGTTTTAATAAGCAAAAGTTTAGGTGAATGGGAAAGTCTGTTTTAATGTATAGTTGGAGCATACTTTCGAGTTTATTGAATACTTATAAACATACTTTCAAATCATCTACCAATAGGAGAGCATAGAAATCGAACCCAAATTATGGTAGTATATAACTGGAAGATCTATTAGATAAGTCAACCGTCTTATTAACTTATTTCTACTTTATATAATATAGTATTCCATATAACATTATATCAACTATTGCATAATATAAAATTTTTAATAGGTGTTATACTATTGAAGTTTACCAGTAGATTTTTCATTCTTCTTTTTCTCATCTACATCCAACATGTCACATGATTTCATTTTTTAAGATTATGTATATAAACATTTGTGGAAAATAAAATAACAAAAAGTAAAATGCTAGAGAATCATAAACTTTGCTAGAATTTAGTCATTAAAATAATGTGATATGATTCTTGATCCTTGAATGCAGAAATGAGTCATATCATTCCACTTTATCTAGGAATCACCAAAATTTTTATCAAAGATTTTAACTATATTTTTTTAACTATGTAGCATTGCTCTAGCAAAAAAAAAGACATGATTATTTATTGTTGTTTATATTGATTGAAAACACGAGATATATATTTTCTTTACCCAAACAAGGACCAGAATTTAAGTCCTATCTTTATTTATCATACAATATATGATATTAGTAGTATTATTTCTTATTTTATTGTTACTACTATTTAGTTCTCCTTCCTTTTTCAGTATTGTAGCCAATCTCTGCACTTCTACTCCATTGTTGTGCTCGCACGCATAAGACTAACTGAATGAAAACCGAGTCCAAGTACCATCTCTATATCATCCTTCCGAAAAGCTCCAAAAACACTAAGCACTTGAAACAAATAAATGACTAAAGTAATGTGCCATGCGTGTATTATAATGTCTGTCAAGGACTTTATGCATCAATATTTTCATTAACCTGAGACATCATCTCCACCAAATCCATCTCCTTCTTAACCTCAACCCCTACCATCGGTGCCATTGCCATCATCTCCTGTGGCATCTTGGTCTTCTCATCAAGATTAACAACATGTTGCAGCTTCCCATCAAAATCTTTCTCATCCATTGTAGGAGCACAAGGAACATCATCTAGCAGAGAATCAATACCACACCCTTCTTGAATAAACAAATCATCATTGAAACACAAATCCGGGACCTCACTAAAATCATAACTTGGCACCAAGCGGTCATTGGAATGTGCTGCTGCTTTGCTTGTACTAGTGTTGTTAGTCATGGCCTTAGCATTAGCAGAAGATCTTTTTCCAAAGTCTATCGGTGGATGCTGGTCCAAGTTCAAGCTCTTGATGTATTCCTGAAGAAGAGAGTTTCTAGGGTACTTTGATCGACATTTTCTTTTGGAATATTGCCTCCTCTTAGTTGCATTCCAATGGTTCTTGATTGAGTTTTCAGTTCTTCCTGGCAATCTCTTTGCAATCAATGCCCACTTATTTCCCATCTCTGCATGAGCTTGGATCAGTATCTTGTCCTCTTCATCAGTCCATATGTCCTTCTGCAAAAAGGCAAAGAAGTTTAAGCAAGTTAAAGAAAGGATTATTGTATTGAGATTGAGAACCATTTGATCATGCATTTAGTGAGATTTGTGCCTGTATATAATAAAAAATATGCTATAGAGTCAGAATCTTGTTATCAGAATCTTAGCCAGAATAAAGTGATATTATTTCTAATCTTTGAACGGATGAATCTCCACTCTTTTGACTTATTCAACCATCCTTTTTCGATTTTAATAAATTCCAGCAATCCTGAAAAATAGTTATGATTGTGTTGCATTATTCATATACAATATGACAAATAAAATTGGAACCTTAATATCAGGCCTTAGGTGGTTATGCCAACGCTCTCTGCACTGTTTCCCTATTCTTCCAGGCAATGCCTGAGCGATGTGGGCCCACTTCCTCACCCCATATTGTTCGACCAGTTGAATCAACAATCTGTTTGTGAAACCAGTCAACAAAGCACAACCGAAATATAATATGCAATATTGCAAAATATGAACAAAAAATATTATAATGTAAATAGATTTAATAGCCATGTAAAACAACAGATTTAATGGAAACTAATGTATATACTCAATATGATTATGCACCTATCTTCTTCTACTGTCCATTGCCCCTTCACCATTTTTGATTTCTTCTGAACTTTATATGCCCTTCTAGTGGTTGGAGATGAACTATTGTCTTTATCCAAGCCAACTCTTTTGTTATAATTGGGGGATATGCTTGAGACTTCATCTGGTGCAACAAAATTCAAAGGCTTGGTTTCTAGAGGATTAAAGGGCGTGTAACCTTGGTTTGCAACCATCATATCCGCTTGATTTTTCCTAGGGAGGCTCAAACTATAGCCTCCATATTGGAAATTGTCCATAACATGAGCATGCACACCACCATCATTCTCAATAAAAGGCTTGCACTCATAAAGTTCCAAATCCCCCTGTGAACACCCACATTGTAAATTTTCAAAAGGGTCAATATTTGGAGTTTGGAACCCCAAAGCTGGATTGGATGAGGATCCATTCACATGATAAAAGTGATTAGTGTTGTGAAAATCTTGCATGAAACCCTGCGAGGAAGGAGCCCCAAAAGGAAGGTTATCTTTCATGCTGGGTTTCAAGCTGTTTTCTTGCAAATCCATTGGCTTTGAGGCATGGTTTTCTCTGAGATTTGTCTCAAGATCCATGGCAGATGGAGTAACGGAAACTAAGGGTAACAACTGTGATTTAAGACAGTGAGTTTGTGTTACTTAATAGGAGAGATTAGAATGCATGTTAATTACAGGGCAATTGAGATATGATGCATCAAATGGTTAGGATTGCTTCACGTCTAGAAACTTGACCATAAGGTTTACACCCTAGTAAGATTTTGTTTTGATGACCATGTTGGTAACTGTCACTAAGATTAATGCAGTTCAGGTAAAATATCGGCGTTATGTTATTTACTTGTTAGCCATTATTATGTTCAAACCATCCCTCCGTGAATAGAAATTAATCAATTTGAGCAGTTGTTTGCGATTGCAGTAGTGGATGATGCTGGCCTACATTGAGAAATTGACTAAAAATTAGAGCATTTAGTTCTTTGTTTTTATAATTTTGTTTCATTTGTAGAGGGTATGCAATTAGGGTCACTTATAGCGGTGTAAAGTCATTTGTTTGAGGCAAAGAAGCAAATAAGTGAATAAATGGTCAAAAGGGTTGAACACGTTTGGAAGTACTAATTCCTCATGTAACATATCATTTACTTCGGTCATTGTGTAACTTCCACTTAGGAGGAAAGATTAATTAGGTGAAATATGGTGATTTGCAAATAGGGGAGCACTTGCTAGCCTGATGATCAGAATTGCCTGTACAACTTGTGCTCGCTAGTATTACCTTTCTCACTCTTTTGCCGGTTGTTGATCTCAAAGGCCTTTAAGCATTTGGTGAAGAGAAAATTATCTGTGTTACTTGAAATGCAATTAGCTAATGAAGATTTTGTATAAAATTTACTCAACAAAATCTTGTGTTAACTTTAAATTAAGCTTGAATAGGTTGCAACCTAAGTACCAAACATTCTAAACAACCAGAGAAATTCTTATGCATATGCTTAGTCTAATAAAAGCATAATGTGTGGACTGCATGATTACAGAGATAGTTGAATTAAATTTAAAATATTATTTAACCAATTTTAAACCAAAAAATCCATTTGGTTAAGTTTTATGAAAAAATTTACCCTTTCAAAAGTAGAATAAAAAATAGAAGTAAAAATACAAATAGAAAATTGTTTTATGTTCGGAGATAATTATAAAAATATCTTTTTTTTAGATACTTTTTTCATCAGAACCAGAATTTATTAAGTTGTTTAAATTTGACAAATATAAAAGTATTTTTTTCCTAAAAAATTACTCTTTCTTATAAAATTACAATTAAAAACATAAAAAATCTACTTCTCAAAAAATGTGTTTGGATAAAAAAAATGTCTTTTACATGGTAAATCTTTTAAAGTAAATTCATAATTATTTTATGCTCTTAATTTGTAATTAAAAGTAAAATTAAATATATAATCAATAAAAAATTAATTTAAAGTTAATAAATCTTTTTTTGATAAAGTGTCATATATTTATATGATAGAAAAATGAGATATACGTCATCATTTTGATAAAAATGTCAAGAATAGTTTTGAAAATAGTGTTTCTGCTTAAAATAAAAAATAACTTTGTATTCGCTTTAAAAAAAAAAAAAACAAACAGAAATCTAATCATTTTTTTATTTCGCTTCTTTTTTTTTTTTTTTTTTGGAGAAACACAACTAAATTGGTATGTCTCCAACAGTTGACTCCCCTTGTAAAGTAACCGAGCAGAGTTCACTTCTCTTAATAATTTTCGTTAAACTTCTTTTGTTGTGAATAGTTTTCGTCATGCGTTGCAACGAAGATAATAATAAACGGTTGTTCTTGGTAATAGACATATTTAGACTCGCCGTGCCGTTGACTAGAGGTGTTTCATTCTTTACATTTATGGAGTATATCTTTTTTCCATTCGAGTAGATATGTATCTAGACTTCTTTTATATTCAAATACATTTCATCTTGCAGACTATGAACATCCTTTATATATTCAATAAATATGTAATTGACTGGTTTATTAACTATGTATTAATCACGTAAAAAAAAAACTATGCACTTTCAACTAAACAAATTTTATTCATTAAATATATAAATATTCCTATGTGGATTAGGTTAGATTCAGATACCAATCCAATTATCATGCTAATGCCGGCTATTGATTAACAAGGATTGGGTACCATGAAAGGAAAAATATTTTGGGGGTTCTGAAGTACTATATAGATTTGTTTATAGTCAATAATATTATAATATTTTAAATGAGATTTATTATTAATTTATATTTTTATTTAAAATATTATAATATTATTAACTATGAATACAATTACGAGATAATCCATAATCTGCCAAATATTTCTCATGATGATAAATGGGATATATTTTCAAAAAGAAAATTAAGGTTGAAATCCTAGGGATAATAATTGATAGGAGAATTTTGTAATTATAATAATGACCAAAAATAGAAATTTCAATAATTATTAAATCATTATCTGACCCACCTCTGAACCTCTCCACTTGCACAGAAACTCAGAAAGGTGGCCAAATAATGGTGAGATCAAAAGTCGCACTTCACTTCCTTTCCTTTCCTCATTGGCTAGCTGAGATCGTCACAACTTTTTCTAAAGCCTTATTATTCAAAGTTTTTCAATAGGGTCAACTTTGACACGTTTCTCCTAGAAGACAACTTCCCAAAAACAAGAAAAGGCAATATGCCATTGGCTGAGCAGCACAAATATGAAATATCCAGCAATAAAAAAAGAATATCCGAAATTTTAGAACCCAGATTCACGATCTTCCTTTATTTCCCACCTATTCATATTCTCTCAATCATATAATTATTATTATTATTATTATTACCATACCTCGCATGGTAGGTTTGCCAAAATAATGCAACTTTAAAGAAGTGGCTCGGAGTCAAGGAGACGACAACCTTAACCTTCACGAGCCGCTCTCTGCTCTCAGATTTCGAACATGCAGAGTGCGGCTTTCACTCTCTCCGCTTACCTTTCTATACACAAACTTCGCACACCCTTCCACCCTCTCCCTCTCTCTGCTTCTTCCAATTCCAAACCCAAGCTCATCAATGTCGCTTCCTCTTCGTCTTCATTCCCATGCCGACCAACAACATGGCCTCTTTCTTCTTCTTCTTCTTCTTCTTCTTCTTCCTCATCCTTTTTCAAACTCAGGCCTTGGAGGACACCCTCCGATCGGTTCGAGGGCAAGGCAACCTCGGCGAGCACCGGCGACAGCAGCCACATTAATTTGTTCAAAGCTCTGGAGCTCGGAGCCTTGTTTGGCCTCTGGATCATCTTCAACATATACTTCAACATCTACAACAAACAGGTCTTTATCATCATCCTTCAATTAACACCTCTTCTCTTTCCTTGCGTCCTAAGGAATTTGAATTGATTTTCTACTTAACCTTGTTGTGATGTTCACAATCACAGGTATTGAAGGTGTACCATTTTCCATTAACCGTCACTGCAGTTCAATTTGCCGTGGGGGCTGCCCTTGTGTCCTTTATGTGGGGTTTTAATCTCTATAAGAGGCCAAAACTCAGTGGTGCTCAGGTATTTTGATAGGTGTCGAAATGAATTAGTATTATATCTGTTATGTTGTGTTACTGTTTTATTAATTTGGTGTGTTTAATTATGTTTTGTGCTAGTGACTGTAGTGTGTGATTTCTTGGTTGGCAGCTTGCAGCGATATTGCCACTGGCTGTGGTACATACTTTGGGGAATCTTTTCACTAATATGAGTCTTGGAAAGGTAGCTGTGTCTTTCACTCATACAATCAAGGCAATGGAGCCTTTCTTTTCGGTGATCCTTTCTGCTATGTTCCTTGGAGAGGTAATAAGAACACTGTATATCGCTGCAACCTGGCATTGTCATAATTGTAATTAACTAGAACCTTAGTTCTTATGATTGGTTATTTTTAGTTGGCAGTGGCTGCTATTGTCATTGTTGTTTCTCTTTAATGAATTTGATGATTAGTATTGTAGTAGTATATTTCTTAGTTAGTTAGTGGTGGTTGCTTATGAATGGTAACCATTTCCTTTGAAGAAAAAATAAATTAACATATTAATTGTTTTAACATTCAATATATTGTGAATTTATTTTCCAATCTTAATACCTTGTTTAATTTTAACTTTCTTACAGATGCCTACCACATTGGTGGTTGGTTCCCTTGTGCCGATTGTTGGCGGGGTGGCACTGGCCTCTGCTACGGAGGCCTCTTTCAATTGGTAAGATCTCCTGCATGTCTTGTTCCTTCTAGCAGAAGGGAAGAGAGGATATAGAATGTTTCCTCGTTTGGATTCTAATGTGGCTCCTTTTTCTGGAATATGTAAAGGGCTGGATTTTGGAGTGCAATGGCTTCCAATTTGACAAATCAATCTCGTAATGTTCTCAGCAAAAAGCTCATGGTTAAGAAGGAGGTAATAATCTATGGACATTTCTAAAAGTTTTGCATATATTATACTGGTCAATGTTAATAATCTTTAGCATACAGTAACATTTTATGACACTCATCTTACAAGCATTTTGTTCTTGCTAGGAATCTATGGACAACATTACCCTCTTCTCAATAATAACGGTTATGTCCTTACTATTGACAGCACCTGTGACTGTCATTATGGAGGGTTTCATATTTACCCCTGCTTACCTGCAATCCGCTGTGAGTATATATATATTGACGGTTAAAATTGATAGGATTGCTGTCAGCAGTCTCACAATCACAACACATTATAGTGTAGAGGCCGCTAATATCTGTTATCACTTCATCTTTCTTGACAGGGATTAAATGTTAGACAAGTGTACATCAGATCTCTTCTTGCTGCAATCTGTTTCCACGCATATCAGCAAGTGAGTTTTTCTCTTCTATTCATGATTGTTTGCTTTTATTCAAGAGTTTTGTTACTTCCAGTTCTTTCTTCAGCGTTTTATCTTGTGGATAAGGCTCCTTGGTTTCTTTTCTATAAAAGTGTATTGCGATCATAATTTACTGAGGGTGTTTTTAGTTGGGTGGTAAAAATGGGAGTGAAAATTTCATGGATGAACTCTATGTCATACAACCCATCCATGAAATTTTCACTTCCATTTTTACCTCCCAACTAAGAACACATTAAATGATAAAAAGGTTGATACATCCTTCCTCCAAAGACAAGTTCATCTAAGAGGAGCTTTTTCCTTATCTTATTTAAATATTGTTAATTATTGAAAAAAAAAAGTGTTTGATGTGAAATGGCTTTTAACATTCCAGATTAAGCTCCTGGGTATCTTCTAATAGTGTGCTAAAATCTTTATTGAAATGGTTTGGTTAAGATTCATTTTAAAGCTCGGAGACAGTATGACTACTATGCTATGAGATAGATGCTTGTATTCTATGTCATGCCAGTTGAGAATGGTATTTTATGTGCTATGTTTTCTGTCAGTCTCATAGAGAGCACGAGAATGGGGGAATAAGATGCATTCAGTGTTCCATTAAAAAAAAAAAAAAAACAAAAAGATGCATTCATTGTCGAAAATAATTTGGCATTAGGACAGCATGCTCCCATTTTTTAACGAGCTTTTGACCGTTTATTTTTAATGACTGTAGTCACTGTAGAATACTTTATAGCAATAATACTGTCGTGAAATGAAAATGGTAGTGGAATATTTCTGCAATATGATCTTCATAAAAGGTAAAGGAAAGGAAAGCTATGAACAGGGAATCTATTCATTGTTACAACCAACTTACAAGAACCTGAAAATAAGATCTTAATTTATCTGAAGTCATTATAATAATTTTTTATGAATGGGCTATGCAGGTTGCTTATATGATACTACAGAGGGTATCACCGGTTACCCACTCTGTGGGAAATTGTGTGAAGAGGGTTGTGGTTATCGTGAGCTCTGTCTTGTTCTTCCGAACACCTGTCTCACCTGTTAACGCATTTGGTAAGATTGCTTCCATGTGGTTCCCACTTTGAAGATATTTGTTTTGAAGTTTACTTAGCCTCATCCCTGCATACCTGTTGCTGAGATTTTATGTGCTCTTTGTATGCAGGCACTGCTATAGCTCTTGCCGGTGTTTTCCTCTACTCCAGGGTGACGCGAATTAAGCCGAAGACAACTTAATTTCCAGTTGTAAAATTTTGCTAGTTGCATAACAAACCCATTAGTTACGTTTCTTAATTTTTTTAGGTAAGGTAGGGATAAAGGGTCACCTTTGTTGACCCCCTTCCTCCCCAGTTTTGTAGTAACTTTGTGGATATCATTATTTAGGAAAATGATGGTTTCATTCCATCTTTTTTTCACACTAATGTCCCATAATTAAGAGATCACCTTATAATATAATTCACCACCCTTTACATTAGCTGTCAATCTTCAGATATTTATGTCTTCCCGGTTACCCCGATCGACGAAATATATCGTATGCTAGCCTGTATGTGAAACGTGTGCCTTTTCTTTTCCACAGAAAAGCGAAAATCGGATAGTGGTTCAGAACTTCAGTCTTTATAGTATAGGGCGATGGTCAGAAATATTTGGCATTTTTGTCCATCCTCCTTGACATAAGGAGTAAATTATTATGGAATTAATAATTTAAAAATTAAAAGCTTAAAATTCAGAGTATCAATATTATTTAGGTATTTGTAATTAAAAATTTATTACATGTCCTATTAACTTAAATTATCAAATTTATAAAATTATTTTTAATTATTTTTAAAATTTATAATTAAATCATAATCATTGAATATAAAAAAATATCGATACTTTTATAAAAAATAAGGAAATAGAAGGAAATACCTATTTTTCAATAATCAATACTGTTTAAAATAAAAAAAAAATAAATACAAGGTGAAGTTTTTTTGTTAATTTTTAATTTTCAATAGGATCAAAACCGATATTTGAAAAATAAAACAACAAGTGAGAAAAAATTCTGCTTATAAAATGGTATGGATGTGGATATAAATGGCCAATTTGGTAACCTCACGTTTTTGTGGTACTAATTTGGCATCTTAAAAGGTTTTAGTTCAGCTCGGAGAACGCGTAGCAGCACTGGTGCAGTCCCATCGCACGTTAAAAACAAAAACAAAAAATAAAAATAAAAAATAAATAGAAAGTGAAAGATTCTGGTGCAAATCATTGGGTTTCGGCTTCAATGGATAGGTGAATGTTGAATCTGTGACACTAGGATAGGTTTCATAAATTCTGTTTCCGGTCGGCAAACGGAGGAAAAAGCATCCGAGAAATGCAATCGTTGAGCATCAAGAGTTTGGGGGATGTGCGGTTGTTGGGGTTGAGGAGTTCGGATGCGAAGAGGCAATGGGTGAACTGCAGGAGAAGGAGTGCGCTGATCGTGGCGTGCGGTTCGGAGACGAATCGGAGAGAAGACAGCTCAAGCTCGTTTCAGTCTCGGAGTCGCACCTACGCACTCCTCAAGCAGCAGATGCAAGTAGCTGCTAAATCCGAGGTTACTGTACTCCCACTCTTTCTCTTTCTTATTCTCTCTCTCTCTCTCTCTCTCCTTCTTTCTCTTCTCTTACTCTATTTCTTTCTAATATTTCAAATTCCAAGATAACAGCGAGTGAAACTTGAAACGTTCTTTTTTTTTATTTTTTTTTGGGTTTAATTTATTTGGGGGATAGGATTACAAAGAAGCAGCTAGGATTCGGGATTCGCTCAAGTTATTCGAAGACGGGGAGCCTGTTTTGCGGTTAAGGAGACTGCTCAAGGAAGCCGTTGCCGACGAGAGGTTCCAGGTCTCTATTTTTCTTCACTCTGACTTTTTGTTTTGTTTTGTTTTTTTTTTTTTTTTTTTGATAATTTTCTTTTGTGGTCTGATTGTAAATATTTGTTTGACAGAGTACAGACCTGTGCTGTGCTCTTCTGTGAGAGCGTCAGCTGCTCCTGCCAAAAGCCACGAACAATGTTTTAAAGATCGAACTTGATATCAAGTTCACCAATCACCAGACTCTAGTGTCGTGGATTGATTGGTTCAATTGGTTAAATTTATGGTGGACAATGTGTTCTGAAAATTTATAGCTATGTTATGAATATTATATAGATAATAAGTAATAACTAATCAATAGTTTGTGTTTCTATGCTTGAGCTGACAGTAGCACCACCTGGCTTGAAATTTTAATTGTCTTACTCATTCTTCTCAATAAGCTAGACAGAACAGATGACAAATTGAAACTGCTTTCAAAATTTGTTGGGCTGTGGATGTGTCTCTTTGACCCGTTGTTTCAACATTCAATAAACATTGCTTCTTCAAGCTTCAGCTCAACCGTTAAATGTTGTAACACGCTCATACCTCATCTTTCAGAACACCATATTCATTGTTTTTTCCGCCTTCTATCTGATTGGCACACCTCACATCTTTCATCTTGAATTGACAAAATGTGACCTGTATTTCCGGTGTTGTGCTCTCTTACATATGTTATCTTATAAATTTACATTTTGGCACTCTGTCCTTTTCTTCCAGGATGCAGCGAGATTTCGTGATGAGCTAAAAAAAATTGCCCCACACTCTCTTTTAAAATGTTCCAGTGATGCTACGACATTGGTATGACCACTGCTTTCAGTTAAATACTAATGTTATGTCTTTTAGATAATTCTTTCTTGATGTAATCTATCTCAAGGCAATTACAATCAACCACGAATGCAACTTCCTTTTCTAAACGGTGTTTTAAATTTGATTGCATTGAATAATTAGTTCAATATCGTTTCAAAAATGGAAATCCTGATTACTGCTCTTGAAAAAATGTTTCAATTTTCTTTTCCTTTCTTTTTTCATAGAAATTGTTCATCTTCTAATTTGATTTGCAATGAGCTGTGCATGAACATAGGTTTATTTTCCTCTAAATTCTTCAAGAGAAAAATAATCTTTATTTCATTTGAGAGATCACTTACTTGTACAAAAATAAAATCTGAACTCTTAACATTAAATTTCAACTTATTCAGGGAATCAGGGTTCAAGTTAGGAGTGTATATATAGAGGGCAGAAGTCAACCTTCAAAGGGGCTATACTTCTTTGCATATAGAATAAGAATCACTAATAACTCGGAGCACACTGTTCAACTTCTTAGAAGGCATTGGATTATAACGGATGGTCATGGGAGAACGGAAAATGTCTGGTGAGTTTATTATTCTTCTGTTTGCTAGTTTGTTGTGTTAATGCTTCCAATGTGTTTCTTTTTCCTTTTTCAATCCATGGTGATTCAAGTTCAACGTAACTTCTGTACTTTATTTTCCGTATGACAGGGGGATCGGGGTTGTAGGTGAAAAGCCAACAATACATCCCAGGACTAGTTTTGAATACTCTTCAGCATGCCCGTTAAGCACACCAAATGGTAGAATGGTAAGACATGTTTCTCTTTCTTTGTTCTTTTTTTTTTTTTTTTTTCTCCCTTGTTCTTTTATCAAGTTAGATGTTGCTGTTTGGTCAGTTGACATTGATGGGTAATAAGAGTTGGTTTGAGTTTCTTGACTTAAGCTGGCACCCTTATGATATTGTTGGTAATATTTTGGTAATAATACTACCTTTCTATCAAACAGATACATAAGAGATTCCGATGGTTCCTTCCCTTTATTTTTATATTTTTTGCTTCAATCAAATAAATTGTATACTTGAACTATCTACCTGACACAGCTGGATTTCTGCAAGACCCTCAATGTTTAGATTCATTGGTTACACCTGCTTTGTCTGATTCAAGATTGATTCCAAATTTCAAGCATTTGCAGATGCCTCTACTTTCTGTCTGACACAAAACCAGGTCCCTTAAATCTTGTCATTTGTATTGTTATAATGCAGGAAGGTGACTTTGAGATGATACATATTGATAGAGTAGGCTCGCGGTCATTTAATGTGGCTATTGCCCCTTTTTCTCTTTCTCTCCTTGGAGATGATGATGGCAACACTATTTAAGATAGAACTGCGATAACACCTTCTGAGGTTGTGTCGGATTAGCATCCCGAAGATCATCATTCTCAAAGCCATTCTGAGGGATTGCTATTTTGCTTAAGTGTAAATTATGTTATTATTACTAATAAATGATCCGCAAATATTTCTCCATGCGTATGTATATTATTGAATTGATGTTATGAAAGAAACCTCAAGAAAGAAATCATTAGTGCAGATGTACATTATAGAAAAAGCTCAAACTCTGTTCTATTTCCAATCCCAACATGCCCAAAAGGTGGGAGAGAGAAAATTGAATGACTTGGTGATGTAATTTGAGCAACCGTGAAGCTGAAGTAGATGCTACGCTGCGCTGGGTTCGCGGTAACTTTGTTTTCTATCTAGCAGCTATGGTCATCGCATTTGAAAGTTACTTTTTGAGCCTGAATTGTTTGTGGAATTGTGGGTGCGGTTGAGTGTGCTACTGTGCTGTTATGGTCTTGTGGAATAAACATGTGATTATATATATTTTAGAAAAATGGGCTTTTCTAATCTTGAGTCTTGTCTTTATGTTGATGGGAAGTATCATCTGAGTTGCGTGGTGATTACATTGTGTCTTGAATCTGTCTCAACAAAGAAAACACTTAGATTTGCTCAACCATTCATGCCTTTGTGAATTACCTCCCTCTATATATATATATATATATAATGTGACTTATTGTAATAGTTTTGTTAATGGGATTTTATTTTATTGTATAAATTTAATAAAAAATTATAAAATTAAAACTATGCAAAATGAAAGAATTATGTAAATAAAAAGGTATAAATGGGGAATTTGTATTGAATAAATTGTTTTAAATAGTATTTATAGAAATTTATTTTATATAATAGCTCAACATCCATTTTGAACGCACTAAGCTATAAATGGTGCCGTATGCATCATTGTGACATTGTGCAATTTGGTAGTGAAAATTTGCTTGGTGCACTGATATACCACTAACTCTGATGTATTGTGAACTCCCTTTCACTCTGTTCTTTCTCTCTGTCGTTCGACTTTTCGCTCCATTGGCTAGCTCTTGCACCGCCACCATTGCCCACCCCCTTCCCCCACAGGTGTTACTACCACTGCCAGCCTCACTTCCACACTTGCACCCTCACCTTGCCTTGATTGTCTCCATGCTCTAAGTGAGATCGTGTGGTGAGGTTGCCCCCTTGCCTTCCACCAACGCCCCATCTATATAGTGGACATTGGTGTGGCGTGGCAGTGTCAGTAGGAGGCTATTGATGGTGGTTAAGCGATGGCAAGCTGGTTGTCATGAATGCTGAAGATGCCGTCAATGATGGCGGCTATAGTCGATGACGCTGGGAATGGGGAAAAAAAGGGAAATCAAGTTCTACTGCGGTGTAATGATAGTAATTAGTATATAGATGTACCATAAGATTTTACTATTTATCTTTCAAGGTGCATTAATCAACATAATAAACTCGATGCATTATAGAATGATCCAATAACTCATTATTAAAAATATTAATTTTTTTTATAAATATATGTACTTCTAATTTTTAAATAAGGATAGAACCAAAAAAAAAATTCCCTTTACCTCCCAATTCTTTGGTCACTCATTATTAAAAATATAATTTCTTTTATGGTAAATTATAGAATGCTCACATTCGAATATGAACAGTAAATATTCACCTTTTTTTTACTATTATTATAGGAAATTACTTTATTTTAATTATTTAATTGATACTAAATTCGGAGTTCCGAGTTCCATAGATACCGAGTTCTGAGTTAAAAATTAGGCCTTGCACTAACAAAAATCAATGTAAGGACACCGGGTTCCGAGTTCCAAGTTGGGTCTCACATTGACAAAAACATATAGACACCGAGTTCCAAGATAGACATTGACAACAAGTTACCTGATGCCAACTTGATGGACTACAATATTCTAATATCATGTATTAACATATTAAACTTATTCTATCATTCTCTACCATTAGATTTGTAAATAGTTTTAGATCAGTGATTTAATTTTAAGTGAACATTCAATACTCATATTCTATAGTGAGCATTTTAAACTCTACCTTGTTTCATAAGGATATGCACATCCAATTTTTGAGTGAGCATTAAACAAATGAAAAAATATATTCCTTTTTCCTTATCATTCTCTTTCTGTGGCTTTATAGTAAAGCAACTTTAAAAAAAAAATTTAAATAAATATTCTATTTAACAACTCATTATTTAAAGTGTAATTCACTTAATAAAGGTTTTACTTTTAATTGTTTAGTTATGGATTAAAATAACTAAAAAAATATCCAATTGATTTTCGTCTATCCTTTTTTCAATCTCTAGTAAAGTAATTTAAGAAAACTATAACAAAGTATTTCATACAACTCATTATTAAACATGGAATTCAATTATAAGGAATATATTTTCAATTTTTAAGTAAGGGTTGAACAATAAAAATTGAATTTAGTTTCCCTCTCCCTCCCATAAAGTATTTTTTTGAAAAAAAAAATTGTATAAAACCATTCCATGTAAGAAGTACTTATTAAAAATGTAATTTGTCATATAAGAATATATACTTTCAACTTTTAAGTGAGGAACAAACAACTAAAAAAGATTAATTACTTCTCTATCTCCCTCCCCTTTATTCAATGGAACTTGTAATAAAATAATTTTAAGAAAAAAAGTTTATAAAAATATTTTATATAACCTATTATTGAAAATATAATTTTTTTATAATGATCCTATGGAACAACTTTTTTGCAAGGATTGAACTCAAAAAAAATTTAGTCCATTTCGTTTTTCCTTCCGATTCTTCAGCCTCATATTAAAGTAATTTTAAATACAAAATTATAAAATTTAGTTTCATAAATTAACTCATTAGTAAAATAATTTGTTGTTATAAAAATGGATTATCAATTAGATAAAATTGTCAAAAAGAATATGTTTACTTAATCATTTTTAACTTAAGTTAATTTGAGAACTAATTAAATAGGATAAATTACATCAACTGATTATTTTTTTCATTTATGTTTAGATTACCACAACTCCAAAATGAGTTTCTCTCTTATTACCAATCCAAACTGATAACCATCCACCAATGAGATTTAACATTTTATTGAATTCTTGTTTTGGTTTGTGAACCTAATGAATATATTTATAGTATTGGCCTGATTATAATGCACCGTCCAATTAAACAGACATACACTTAATATGTCATTTAGTTTCCCAAAATAAAATACTTAACATCGTTTAATTCTAATTGTTTTATGTTTTTGTCTTAATTTTAAATTAATAATTTCCTAAATTAAAAGGTTTTCTTCAATTGATTATAGAGAAAGGCAGCAGATGGCTGCCACGTTACTGTTATGGTCTTGTGGAATAAACATGTGATTATACGTATTTTAGAAAAATTGGCTTTTGTAATCTTGAGTCTAGTGTTTATGTTGATGGGAACTATCATCTGAATTGCGTGGTGATTACATTGTGTCTTGAATCGATCCCAACAAAGAAAACACTTGGATTTGCCCAACCCTTCATACCTAGTCACTTGCCTCCCTCTTTTTGCTAAATTCTCATCGTGTAGCCCATTCCCAGCTGTGGGCTATCTGTATGTATAGTGCTTGTAACTTTCCTCCCACTGTAGTTGGGCCTCAATGAGATAAACTTTTCAGACCAAAAAATTGAAAACAAAAAAAGAAGGCGCCACCTGCAGTACACCAACCTAAAGTTGGTGTTTGATACATTGGGATAGTTCAATGGTAAGAAGGAGTAGTGTATCTATACATCAAATCACATGTGTAATATTATAATATTTTTTTTAATTTTATCAGATTTTAAAAAAATGATTAAATGCATTTTAGAAGTGGTTATTTTTTTTACGTGGCCTTAAAATTAATTGAATTTTTTTAGGTATCATACAAATTAAATTTGGTCATTTTTTAAATATAAAAGATATCATATAGATAAAATTTAATTAACTCAGTAGTCATCAGATTTTATCTATGTAATCTTGTAAATAAATAGAATTTTTTAGGTATTATATATAAAAATTTTGGTTGTTTTTGAAATGTATTGAATCACTTTTTTTAAATCTAACAAAATTAGAAAAATACTGTAATACATCACATGTGATTTGGTATATAGACACACTCTTTCATTAACTCCTTAAGAATTGTTTTAACTTGTGAAGCACGGGCACACCAATTTGATGGTGCGTGTGTATTGGAGATGTCACCCGCGCGGGGCAGGGGCGGGGAGTGCCTCCCTGCTTCCCATCCCCGCTACCCCAAATCCTCTCCGTCCCTGTCCCCGATCCCCACCACGGGGAGCTTTTTCCTCCCATCCCCGTTCCCCACTTCCCCATCGGTCCTCGCAGGGACCCCCAACAACAGATCAGATCAACAACAATAACACCATCAACACCAGCAATAGATCAGACACCAAAAAAAAAAAAACACAACAACAGATGATCAACAGCAAAAAGAATTAGATTATGTACCAAAAAAACAGAAAATAAAAGAAACAACAACAGCCGATCAATAGTTTCCTCCAATGCCTTCTTGACCTTTCCCCAAGAACCATAATTTCCCAAATCACATTTTGGTATACCACCACCACCAATGCCCTGTTTTCTTAAGAAGAGAGCATGCATGAGAGAGGGGAAGCATAGATCTATGAAGATGGTGCTGATTTGCAATCAAACTCACCGGAGATGGTATGGTGAGGTTACCGTCGCGGTTGCGTTCATCAAGGAAAAGCTTGTGCTAGCACAGATCCGTCGAGAGCAGCATTGCCAGAGAATCATCACGCCAATGTCGGTGGTAGTGCGCAGTGCTGGCAATGCGCGGTGGTAGTGTAGCCATGGAGTGACAAGATCCGGTTCCAGTGGTGGCTCGACGCGATGGGGATCTGCTTTTGCTTGTGGCGCAACACGATCTAGCTTCTGGCTCTAGTGGTGTAGCAGTGGTGGTGTGATCTGCTGATTGCTGCTATGTGCTTCAGCTATGGTGATTTGGCGAGGTGGAGAGGGGCTGGGGAAGAAGAAAAAGGGAAGTAGGGGGCTCACAGTCACAATCTGATTATTTCAAAAAATAAAAAGAATGAAGAATGAGTTAAGTTAATTTAGAAGGATTTTTAATTATTCAATTAAATAAGTATTGTGAGATGTCATAAAGGTATGTGTATATATAGAGATATAATAAGCCATCATTAAGGATAAACTAGTCCTTTTACACTTGCGGGGTCCCCGCGGGGCGGGGAGGGTGATCCCCGTCCCTGTCCCCAAATCTGCCACGGGGAGAGTTTTAGCCCCGTCCCCATCCCCGCGGGGGAAAAATCCCCAAATATGAGGCCCCAAATGGGGCAGTTCTCGCGAGGATCCCCATTTGATGGGGATTTTTGACATCCCTAGTGTGTATCTTTGACACAAGTGGGATACCAAAGCGTATTAAATATCAATACGACACATGTTTGACACATACGCTAGCATGTCTCATTTAGAAAACATTATTTTTTGACTCGGATACATGTCAAACACAGCTGAACATAGCTTGAATATTATATGGATACAGCTCGGATATGGTCAGGATATAGTCTAATACTTTTTTCCAATTATTTGATGGACAAAAAAGATTTCAAAGGCCCAAAAACTTAAATTTATTTAGAAATCTTCTTGAGATTTCAATAAAAATAGTAGCCAATATTGTTTTAAAGGGGCATAGAAATAGGAAATAGACATGATATTTATTAAGAATTCTCCATATCCTTTGAGAGGAGTTTAAAAGGTAATAAAAATTGATACTTTAATATCTATAAATATTTAAAAAATTATAAATTTTGACTTATGATATACTATTACAAATTATGAATCTTTCTTAATTTTTTATTTTGTTCATGTACTATAATTTTGTGAATTTGATATATCTTTATATTTATATCTGTGTTATTTCAAGTGTCCATATCGATATACGTGCTTCTTTGGTTTTTATTGGAATTCATTTCACCATTCCATCAGTAGTACCAGTCCGCTCTTTGCACTATTGTTCTTTGCCACATGACTGATTTGTTTGCTAATTGACAAATTAGCCACATTTACTTGCAAAATCAAATTAAGAATTTTTTTATATTTTTTATTGTTTTAAAACTCCAGGAGTCCACCCTTGCATTACTCTAATCGTGCTAGTCTTCAAACATATATCTTAAGTTTCCCTTGCCCAATAATATGATGATAATCACAGCCGAAAGATATTCTTGAATGTCACCGATTCAATTGATTTATAGCATCAGGCCTAATGAGTAATGAATGAACTGACGCTTGCGTCTTTTTTTTTTTTTTTTTTTTTTTTTTTTTTTTATGTTCTTAAATAGTAATAGTATATCACGTATGAAGCTCTTCCCTCCCTATATTATTTCATGCTTATAAAGTAATATTAAATAAATAATATTATTTTTATAATTTTTTTAGATATTATTGAAAAAATATTTTGAGATGTCCTTTAAATATTGGTTAAGAAAAAAATTGGACCCATTTTACTTTCAACTAATATTTGAGAGATATCTAAAATATTTCTTAAAAAATGTCTAAAAAATAGTGTAAATAATATTTCTCATATTAAATATATAACAATTAACGTATAATCATTCACCATCTTATATTACTGTTTCAGTTAGTATGATAGTTTTAAAATTGAGGGTAAAAATTTATAATTAAGCTTTTTAAATAACGTTTCCTTTTTTGTATGTACAAAACTAATTCTTAATATTTGCACTCACCAAACTAACCCTTTAATAAAAAAACTCACGAATATCATCACTCCTTTCGAAGTCCAGTTGTATTCAGTTCATTCATATAAACACATCTTCTCCTCTTCCAGCTCAGGAGTAGGCTCAGGCGCTTAGCTCTCTCTCCATTATTGCCACTGAACATGGAAGGTATGCTTCTCTCTGCCCGCAACAATTTGAGTGTATTTGTGCAGATGATGATAATATAATATTGGAATGCATTATGTGGGTATTACAAAGAATTATGGTCTTTGGAATCTAATATTATAGTTTGGCATAGTCGGTAGTTTTTGAGTAATATGTTAAGGCCATTTGCACATTCTCACACACTTGGGCTTAAGGTGCATGTTAAAAATCAAAAGTGGAAACTTCAATCTCATTTGAAAGGATTTTCCCTCTTTTAATTTTCTAAATTATTTTTTCTGCCGGAGAATATTCATTCATTCTCTTTTTGGCATCAAGACTGAAAGAACCCCTGAGATAGTTCTATAAAACCATTCCTTACAAAGTTTTTGAAGCTTGATGGATGTCACTAAAGCCAACGGTTAATTGCATAGTTAGCTAATTAATCAATGTGAGTGAAAAACCATTTTTTGAAAGCTGACTAAAGATTTATCCTTTTTTAAAGTGAATGCCTTGAAGCTCAAGCTGCAATTTTCTATCGTTTTAAATCAGCAAGTTCATAAAATACGTTATTAACCAGAAAAAATTGTGGAACTCAGTTTGAACTTCACAAACTCAAACCTCTGGTATGCGCATACAAATTACATTCTCTACTTAGAGTTTGTTTGGATAAATAGCTTATTTAAATCCTTTATATAAAACAAATTTTTTGAAAAGTAATTTATGAAAATAAGTTATTTTTTGTTTAGATATGCAATAACAAAGTGATTGTTTTGAGTGTTTTAATAAAAAGTATTTCTTAAAAAGCTAAGTATTTTGACTTATAAAAAAAATACTAAAAATAACTTTTTAAGAAATAATAATCTATAAAACTAAACAGAATTAAAAGTTACAAATATGACTCTCATCCTCCAAAAAATTAAAAAAAGTCATAAGCAATGTTTTGTTAGAAAAAATTAGTTTAAAAGATGATCAAAACTTGATATTATTATGGCTTCAAAGCACAAATTATTTCGATATCTTAAAAAAGATATTTGTGCCCATACAAAGTTGTTGTAGAGTTAATGATGATACTCTCCTAGGATATAATGAAATCTATAAATTTCTTATTAACAATAACAAAAAATTCCCTTCACGATTAAAACTTGAATAATAGCCGGGAAACTTGAGAAATAAATTTGTGAGTGTGTAAAATTATTGTACTTGCATGCGGTAGCACTGGAAGTCTCCAACGAATATATGGATGCCCAAAAGTTAACTCAAGCATTGCGTCCCATTATGTTAAGCCATGACTTTTGCACACAATGCTTCACTGCAATGACCGTTTATTGCAACGTAACAACAGCACAAAGCAATGTACCCCATCACAATACAATTTGTCCATTTAGTGCAACGTACCAATCACAAGGCAGTTACAATTGGCAGCATTAAATAACTAACGGAAAACCGTTTGCAACTCTAAAATATTCAATAATATTATCCAAATGGCCCTTAAAACCTGAAAAGTAATAAATACCCCACGAATTTTCTCATAAAATTACTTCCCAAAGCCTTTGATCCTTCCTCGGGATTTTATTTTTTATGTCATATCTGAGTTTGATATGTTCAATAATATGGGATTTGGGTTATATTTATAACAAGGATTTAATCTGAATATACTGTCAGTGTAAAAAATTTTTACATAGATATCAAATCATATATTATCACATCAGCAAAAGTCCTTGACATAACCATCACTATTTGAATGGTCATGCAAATGGAAGGTTTTGATTGGATGACAGTGTAAAAAAATTTTATACTATTAGTACACCTCAATTAATCTCAAATATAAGAATATGGGTTTTAATGAACTCCGAAATTTTGATTTTAGTTTTATGCACAAAATCTGAGTATACAAGGTGAAATCGAAAATTTCGATTCCTATTTAAAAATTTTTATCACATTAAAATTCGAAATTTTGATTTTTGTTTAACAGAATTATTTTGATACTGAAATTGAAATTTCAAATTTAATTTTAATAAAAAAATTTGGTTAACAAAAATCAGAATCTCTGATTTCATATAAAACCCATATCCATGTAAAATTGTCCCAATTTCTATATTTTGGTATATTTTAAAATCAAATCCCATATTAAAAAAAAGCACCTTGTTTCATCTGGCATACCAATTCAAAATTCAATTTCCATTTTTATTTCTATTCATACAATTTTGAATGAAAATTATATGAAAATTTTCGGAGAAAATGGTTTGAGACACAAATGCATGAGACCTACTTTTGTACGAGAAGTTTAAAAAGTACAATGAAAGATGTGTTGCATATCGTCAATTTTGTGAAAATTATTTGAATACTGCTAATGTAATCTTGTCTCTAAGTATTTTTATATATAACAACTATCAAAATGAATTTACTTTCTCATTTCACGTAATCAAATAATAATCTATATTATATTAGAAGATACAAAAACTTATGTAAAAGAGATAATGCGTATAAAAATGAGATAATATTGTGCAACCCCAGTGTGCTTCGCCTACTTACTGAATGTAGTTAAAAATGGCATATGGTAAATGCCTTGCTTTTGGCATTACTATGTGTTTAGGATAACATGGTTTTGGCAAACAGCTAAACTGAACTTAATTAACACCTTATTGGCTAGGCTATACCAAAGTTCTGCATTTGTAGGTTATATTACTTTAATTAGTCACAAGTCATGAATTTCGGGACTTAAAACAACTTTTTTTTTTTAATATGTGATATCCAATGTAATATGCGTATTTAAAGATTTTTTTGGCTTAAAACAAACACTATAAGAGACAGGCAATATTTAAAAATGAAAAAACACTCAGTACATCCTTCAGCTGACATGCTAGACCGCTAGAAAACTTTGTGACGTGGAGAACCGTGACTTTTAGATAGCTACATATAAAGGCTTCTCAGAACCATATTTTTCACCATGCTCGTATATAAAACCATTATGGCATGCACGTTAGGTTAGCTAGCTTTGCACATCGCTAGTCGCAACATTTCCAACCCCTTGTAGCCCCTAAGGAGTAAAATGATGTATAATGGAGTAAAATGAAAGGAAAAAAAAAAAGATGGAATGAAATAAAATTTTGATATTATTGTTTGAATATTTAATGATAAAACAAAGAAAAAATTTCCGTTCCATTATTTAATTATTTTAGCATAAGTAAATGAAATAACAGAAGTTATAAATCTATTTTTCTATATTATCTTTATTTCAAACACCTTAAACCTTAGAGTAAAGGAGAGAGTATAATTTCATTAAATGATACTTCTTGTTCATCCTTTTACCTCCCAAGTTGAGAGAAAAGGAAAAGAAAATAAAAGGGCATGAGATGAAAAAGAATTGAGTTGCTTTCTCTGCTTCCATTATATTTTATCCTATTTGTAATTCCCAAACAATGACACCCAGTTGCTATGTTATTTCATTTCACCTTTTTTTTTTTAATTAACTTTCACCTTTTCTTTCTATCATATACCACCAATTCCATCAATAGAAATGTTTCGTGAACGCAAAAAATCGACCCCCTTGCTTGCGATTCATTGTCCGGTGGGTTGATAGACATGCAAAAAGAAAAATAAAAGAAGAGAGGGCAATGTATCTGTGTGTCAGATAATATGCGTTAATTTTTTGTATTCACCTATCACTAATCTTCAATTAAACACAGCCATGATAAGGTAAGGAGTAAACTTTTCCCTTTCCTTGTAGGAGGGTTAAAAGCTTGCAAAAGTTGAGTTATTTCCCTTATATTTAATTTAAAATATGTTATTTCTCTATCTACTTTCCGTCATAATAACTGCAAAGCTTGAATTTGAAAATCTCCCATTAATAGCAATATATCTCATTATAAATACTCAATACAATTGATAATTGTCATCTAAAACTTCTCTATACAAAAACCAGAAAGAAAAACCATAGTTTCACTATTATTTTTCCCACCTGTACAAATGTTTAAATAAGAATGTAGTTGAATCGTCCCTTTTGCACACCAAAAAAAAAGGTTGAATCGTCCCTTTCCTTGCTCTCCTTGCCTCGTATCTATGCATATAAGAAATGTGTTGGACACTGCAAAACCAAACCTCCTATCAGAATTACCAAAAATGCCATCTTCCAGTTGTCAAGTATGACAACCTCCACTTGTAGGCACCGACCAACTCCAAGTCAAGGTGGTCTCAACCGTGGGCCCCATTCAATGTCTTAAAGGAAAGCAGCATGAGTCTTGTGCTTTAACTGAAAACCATCTGATTGTATCTGCTCTCATATATCATATAACATATTCATAACAACCTTAGTCATTCCCCAAATCAACTTTTGATGATTGCAAATGTGTCCCTAATAATATGGGCCCCCTAATACACATCCTTCATTTGATAAAATCACAGTAATTATGTCCCAAATCATTGGTAGCAAACCCTGATCCTACCTATGGACCATAGTCTTATAATGCACGGTGTCATCTCCTTAAAAAAGCATCAATTTTATTTGAAACAAGTTTTTTTAACTAATTTGTTAGACATTAAGAACTACAGACGTATATCACTGTGAGTCCCAATCTTTTACTTACCTTTATTTATTTATTTTTCTTTTAAGTGTCCAATACTAAAGTTCTCATTTGATCTTTAAATAATTAACTCATTTTCTTTTTATCTCTGTTTTTCATTTTGGCACTGTCATCCCCTTTTTTTGGTAGTTAGCACTTTATTTCTTTATCAACAAGTCATGACTCATGCGAGGCAAAACCCTTCTTGGAAAGCATGAAGCATCTCAACTCCAAACATTCCAATACAAAACCCAAATACTGTTGTACCCTCTCTCTGGTCCCTTTCCTCAGTCTCTCTCTCTCTCTGTGTGTCATTTTTTTAAAAGTAAAATAAGATTGTTAATAACCCGAGAAAAGATCACACAAACATGCATGTCTTTTGGGTTGGGACTAATTTAAAATTTGCATGAGAATGTGGAGATCAAAGAGCGCAATCAGATTTTGGTTGGATAACAAGAAAAGCAAGAGAAGAAGCTTGTGCTCAAAGCACACCACCCTTAACCTTTAATAGTTTTATATATACAAAAAAGCAAAGAAGCAAAGCATCTTCTCTTCTCTCACCTTCACACTGCATTGCTTTCCCTTGCAAGTTTTCAACCATTTCTTTGCTTACAGTACTTAGCTGCCTCTTTTTTCTTTATAGACCAATTAATATATAATCGGTGTGTCTTTCTGTGCAAAAATCCACCCAAAGTTTGGAATCTCTACGTTATCTGATAACTAAAACCATTAATTAATGTGGTCAAAATGGGTCATGAAGTTCAACTTTTTGGTCCTTCCTGGCCCAAAATGTTTGCAGCTGTTCCCATTTCGAAATGCATGACTGTACTTTCAAACCATTGAACCCCACTTTTGTTTGTTTTAATCACATAAAATGGTTCTCCCCCATATTTGTGGTTCAGTTCTATATGGTTTAGTTTAGACTTTGGGAGTGTTGTCTGTGTTCTTTGCTTTCTTTCCTTCCTCATTTCTTAGCATTAGAGGTCATAGTATAAAACAGTGGATTTGATTAGACCCAGTTCGAAAGTTTCAATCTTGTCTTCTGGGTTCTCAGATTCCGAGGAATCATTAAGAAACATTCCATTTGTTCATTCTTCGATAGCATTTGTTTGGTTACATTTTCTTCATTCCTTTTGTTTTCCACCTTGTAATAAATTTGGGAAGGGGAAAGCATAACAAGTTGACAACATTGTCACCACGTACCTTAAGGTCCTTAACCATTTTACACTGAGAAGGAAATCTGAAAAAAGGCATAAGAAGTAACACCATGAGTATTGTGACAGGCTCTCCAAAAAACACTTGGCAGCCTACCATCACTGCTGATACAACCACCCAAAGTTACTGGCTAAACTGGAGGGTTTTGCTTTGTGCCATCTGGATTGTGCTCTTCACCATCTTTTCATCATTTCTTATATGGAAGTACGAGGTTTTTCGAAGGCCAGCAAGAAATGGTAACATGGAAAGCCAGAAAGAAGCATCACCAACCTTGTATGAGGATGAAACTTGGAGGCCTTGCTTAAGGGGAATTCACCCTGCCTGGTTGCTGGCTTTTCGAGTTTTTGCATTTGTTGTGCTTGTGGCGCTTCTCATAGTCAATGCTACTGCGGAAGGAGGAAGCATTTTCTACTTTTACACTGAGTAAGTTCCCATTCCCTATTGAGTTTCATCTCAAATTTCGTGGGCTATTGAAATGGATTAATGGACATTATATGAATAAGGCCACTCTTCTTATTGGACATTATCTATGTGCGCATATAGTTGTGTTTTCTTGTAGAGCATAATCCTTTGTTTGGGAAACGATTAATTTTGAGATATAATCGCTTATTTTCTAAAAGCTGTCGCGGGAAGCTTTTGATTATAAGCTTTTTTGATCATGAAGACTGTTGAAAGCATACTAAACTTAAAACAGAGTTAACCTAAAATACAATGAGGCTAGCAGTTTTGCTAAGAGATTTATGTTAGCTCAATTAGTCCTCTTGGAATGAAGCTGCTATCGTTTATCACAATAAACCTACATCAGCTCACTGTATTGAATTAAGCATATCACTGGTTTCTTTTTTAAAATTCGATTATTGATTATTGATCACAGGTTTCTTGTTTAGAATTTGACTATTGATTATTGATTTTTTTTCCCCTTTGTGTTTTTGGGGTCCTGAAACAGTTGGACATTTACTTCAATCACCCTTTATTTTGGGGTAAGTACTGCTTAACATATGATTTTTCGTTATGTTACTCATCTTTTTAATCTAGTGTGTGTTCTCTGATATACACTTGTCATTATATGCTTGATGTTATAGCTGGGGTCTTTGCTCTCCATGCATGGATGTTACCAACATCTTAAGAAAGCTGGCGGCGGTAAGGTTGACAATGTTGATGGAGATACGGAGCAAGGAATTCATGATGCTCCTCCACTACCCCAGAGTTCTAATCCATCCATCCATGAGAAAGACTTAGGTGCTGAAGAAGAACATCTCGTTCGCCAACCTGCAGGCACTTGGGGTTATATCTTTCAAATAGTATTCCAGGTACCCTTTTTTCTTTATCTGTATTTTTCAAATCGAAGAGTTTTGTCTCATTATTGTGGTAATTATAATGACTAATGAGATGGCATTCTGCTTTTCCTGATAGTGTTTAAAAAAAGTTTGCTAATGCTTTTTTTTTTTTATTTTTTTTTATTTTCAGTTCTTTGCTTACTGTTTATAAAAGAGACGGGCATTAGACAATGATTTTAATGCTAATGCTTTGCCATTGGCCACATCATTGACTTTTATTTCTTCACTTCTGAATAGATGAATGCAGGTGCTGTAATGCTCACAGATTGTGTATTTTGGTTCATATTCCTTCCGTTTCTAGCCATCAAAGATTACAGCATTAATTTTGTAAGTACCAATCATGACCTCATAGATTTGTATTTTTCTAGAAAATCTTTTTTGTCTACCTGTGTTACTGCTCTTACCAAATAAAAGGGATACTTCAAAGCTAAATCACATGTGAAATTCTCATGTGGCAGATAATCATCTATACGCACACCATCAATGCTATTTTCCTGCTTGGTGAAACAGCTTTAAATTGCCTGGTGAGTCTCTAGATTTTGTTCCATTTAATTGTCCATTTTCCAGTGCAAATGCATATGCCAATTCTTACCATTTTTCTTTCTATCTTCAGCGGTTCCCTTGGTTTCGTATAGGATACTTTGGCTTGTGGACTGTCACATATGTGATCTTCCAGTGGATTGTTCATGCTTTTGTCAAACTCGGGTATAACTCTCATTTTCTTTTTCCTCAACCACTGTGAAATCATCTTATGCATCATTGTCTAATGCATGTTTTTCCTGGAAAACACAGGTGGCCATATCCATTTCTTGATTTGTCATCCTCGTATGCTCCACTATGGTATATATTTTTCTTTCTTTTCTTTGCCTTTATGTTCTGCAAGCCTGTTTTCCTTTTCATTTCATTCAAATTTCTAGTGCTTTTAAGACACCTGATTGTGATGAACTGTTGATAGGATATTATGCTGATCCTTTTCTCTGGCTTGTAATTGATTTCCAGGTACCTTTCGGTGGCATTACTGCATATTCCGTGCTATGGCATCCTCGCTTTGATAATGAAGCTGAAACATAATGTGTTGTCAACGCGGTACCCTGACTCATACCAATGTGTTAAATGACTTCGGCTTAGGACTAAACTAGCTTCCATCTTCTGAAGAGTATCAATTTTATTGTAGAAAGAGAGAAAATTAAGGAGGAAAAAAAGAAAGATAAAATTCAAATTTTACTGAGAAATATGGACTCATGTATTGAACAAATGTTCAGCAAAGTATATAATGCCTTTTGTTGGGTTTTGAGAAAATTAGCAGTTGAACAAACAGGGAGAATTTGGCCATTACTTTCTGCCAAGACTTATCAAATAGGTGGGCATGGATGTAACCAACCATGCATTCCTTAAGTACCATTCTGAGGAAGAAGCACTGATTCACTGGTTTGAGGACTATCATTTATGTCTTACATAATAAATATGCATAATTATTTCTAATGAGCCATTATTTTTTGAGTTAATGGCCCTTTTGGTTAAAATTTTGAGAGAAGTATTTTTTCAAAAGTAGAAGTAAAATTAGAATTAGAAAATTATTTTATGCTTGAATGTAATTATAGAAGTACTTTTTATGAGAATTAGAAATTGTTAAACTATTTGGATGTAATAAAATAAAAGTATTTTTTCTTATAAAATTATAACATTAGTAGACAAAGAGTGATATTTTTAAGAAAAAAGTTAAAGATATAATGATAAAACAATGAAAAAGTAGTGAATTCGAAATTTAAGAAATATTTTTCCCTTTCTTCTACTGCTTCTATAAGAAGTAGTTTCTTATCTGTTTTTCAAAAAAATAAAAAAATTAATTATTTTCTATTTTTTTTTAAGTATAAACAAACAATATTAGAAGTACTTTTTTTAAATTTTTTTTGAAAAGAAGTACTTTTTTTCCTTGGAGAACTGCAAACAAATGGGCTCAATAGCAAGTGATTATTGGAAATGTTGCCCACTAGGACAGGACAGTAGATCAAAACAAAAGAGACATCTCTTACACGTAACACGTTTATAACTTTCTATTGATGCTTGCAAATTGCGGTTAGTGATTCTAGGATTATCCATTTATGCTTAGTTTGATAGTACTCTTTGAAAAAGTGCTTTGACTTATAAAAAGTATAAATATTTGATAAATTAAAAAATTGGGATGCTTTTACTTTTAGTTTTTAAAAGCCAATAGATACTCTTGGAAGCCCTCATGGATAACTTTTCAAAATTGATTTGTACTCTATAGTTATTTTAGACTCCAAGAGCAATTTTATCAAATGTTATTATTAAAAGCAATTTTTATGTTATTTTATCAAATAGTACAACTATAACTTTATAAGAGCAGCTTTGAAGAGCTTAGAAAACTAAACAATTCTCAAAAAACTACAATAAAATCAAACCAAGCCTTAGTCTCTCTTTTCTGGGTTCTTGATCATCCGTACAGTCTTAAATATGCATAATTACTTCTAATGGACCATTATTTTGATAAGAGACTAACAGCTAGTAGCCTAATATATTGGAATGATGCTCTCAATGACAGCACATGAGAGCAAAGAAACAACTTGTCACGTTTATAATTTTTTGGTTGATGCTTGTAAGCTAAAGTGGCTGGAAGCTTTGTTCCTAAACCGACTTTCAATAAGTTATCTTAAAACTATCAAGAATAATATGTGACAACTGGTAATCATTGAGCAAAAATGTTCGTTGAAAGGGAACAAATCGACTACCATCTGAAGCACATGACATGCACATAAGAATAAGATGCTCTTGGATAATGGAGTGCCCTTGACATTCTACCGTGGACACGAAGTTTTACATCCCATCAAGAATATAGTCTAAAAATCTTTTCCAGCAGCGCATAACTCATCCCGAAAAGAAGGTACTGAAGAGAAGTCGTTCATGTACTAAAGGAGACTCTGATATAGCTAGAGTTATATTCCATGAACAGAATAAAAACAAGCAAACACAAGAACAAAGCCTAGAGAAGGAAAAAGGAAGAGAAGGGACTTAACACTATACATGAATTTTGATGTTACAAAGACTAACAAACCTAAAAAACATGACTACAAAGGCAATTCTGAAATTCTAATTATTGAATAAAGGTTCTAAGTTGTAACAAATAATGTATGGTGTCGGCGTATAGCAGATCAAGTTGACACTTTCACGGACAACATAAAAGGCATAGCTCCAAAGACCAATTAAGGATATGAGCTTTGCGTACAATAAGAAATTCAACAGAAAGTAAATGTTGAAGACAAAGGTTACTTGAACTCAAAGTATGAATATTACTAGAGATTTTATTGCATAAATATAGTAATTATACGGATAATGTGTCAAATATCAATAAAATAAAAGATCGAGCTATGTATAACAATAAAATATAGATAAACCTATAACAAATAAGATAGAACAATTTGAATCTAAATCTTGCTAATATAAGGATGGTTGGCGTTTTACTCATATAAAACCACCAAAATTACAACGAGCATTGAAGGTTTTTCACTTTACAAAAAAAAAAGAAAAGAAAAAGATAATGATGTTTTTTTTTCTAGTGTTGAGTTTGGCATTAATCAAAAAGTTTATTATATAGAAAATTATAAGTATAATTTATTAGATAATAATAAAACAAAATTAAACTTAAATATAATAATAAGATAAAGATAAACCATAACTAAAAATAAGATAGAACAAATTCAGTCTAAGGTGATGTAGATATAAATTGTGTGTTTGATTTGTATATCAAATGTAGAAACACAATTTTTGAGGATGTTGAGAGAAATTTATCCTTTTTAACTTTTGAAAAATGCTTCTTAAAGTTCGTATTTCTCTGTTTGCATATGTAATCAAAGAGGCTAAGGTGGTGGAGAAAAATGACAAAAAATAAAATAAAATTGGAAAGATATTTGTAAACCGAGTGTTTAGATACTAGAGTCCATTCCAACAATAACCAAGGAAGCCTTATTTTAAACAACTTAGCAGTCAATTTTTCATATTTTCTATTTTATTTTCTTAACAATGCTAGAAATAATTTCGAGCTTAAATTTTATCATGCACTTTGTGTGGAAATTAGTAAATTATCTAGTTATTGGGCGGATATTTAAAAATTTAGATAAAATTTAAAAGAATCTAAATAACATAAATTAAAAGAAATTTGAAAGAAATAGATGTTTAAAATCAGAAAGAAATATGTATAATTAATATAGATAGAATTCAAAATACATGAATTAAAATATAAAAATATTTAAAATGAATTTCATCTCTGTTATATAATTTCTTTGGTTGCACATAAAAAGATCACACAATTTACATAAGGGGATGTGGCATTAATAGCTAGAAAGAAAATGGACAAATAGAACGAGAAAAAGAAATATATAATATGATGAGAATTATATGAGGTATGCGAGAAATTTTTTAATATGTTCATAACATAATCCATAATATTAGTACCAAAAAAAAAACTATATATATATATATATATATTTGTTTATTTATTTACGTGAAACATAACCCATAATATATGTACGAGACAACATAGTAAATGTCAGTGTTTTCATTGACAAATTATGGGCATATCTTCTCCTAGGATTTTTCTATTTTATCATTATCTTTTTTATTTATATTTTATCATTATCTCTGGGTATGTTCTGAAATTACTCATTTTTTGAATTGATTTTCTTTATAATAAATTTTTTACTTGAAAAGTTTTAAAATAAGAATTGTTATTAAAAAAAAAGAATTGTTATATGATTTTAAAATCCATTGTTTTAGTTGTGTATATTTGAATTCGAGTCGAATTTTGCTAGATTTTGGTTCGATTTCAGTTTTAATTTTTGAATTTAATAATTTTACCTTTATTTACATATATCCTTTTTTTGGTTTACCACAACGCACTGTTCAATAGTCCCCTGTCAAATCCTCGCTGCGCTAAAACCCTAAACCCATTCATCGCCCACCATTCTTCGGTACTTTCACCTCTGAAGAAGGGAACGCACAGTCACGGTGCACCCATCCATGGCGAACCCTAGTGACGCCGGCGAAGAAGCCCTACGGCGCCTGAAGGCAACGCACCAACCGTCATTCCTCGCTGCGAACCCGGCGCTGTCGGAAACCGCTCGTGCCGCATCGCGGTACCTCTTCTCCGCCCTCAGACCATTCTCTCAGAAATCGCCGTTGGACCAGCTCCTCGTCGAAGGTTTCGATGCCGAGCAGATATGGCAGCAGATCGACCTCCAATCTCAGCCCCTGCTGTCCTCTCTCCGCCGCCGGGTGAAGCAGCTGGCGAAGAATCCCGAAGAGATTTCGCAGCTGAAGGTTCCATCGGGGAAAAAGGCGGAGAACAAGGAGCCAGAGGAGTGGGAGGAAGAAAGCGACGGTTTTGACGAGGAATTGGAGGAAGAGGAGGATGAAGAAGGTGTGGAGAAGGAGGGGAAGGAGCTAGAAGAGGGGACGGAGGAGGAGGATGAAGATGACGAGGAGGAAGAGGGTGGAGAGAGCGGTGACGAAGATGACGAGGAGGGCGAGGAGGAGGAGAATGGTGAAGGTGGTGGTGGAATTGAGGATAAGTTCTTGAAGATAGATGAATTGACCAAGTTCTTAGAGAAAGAGGAGGAGAATTTTGATAATGGTGAGGTTGACAAGAAGGGTGAGGAAGATAGTGATGATGAGGAAGATGCTGATGATGATGAGGAAAGTGATGAGGTTAGAGTGTTATTTGCTTAGTTTTAGTTTTTGATCTTCTTTGTATGTGGTTGGTACTATAATGCATGTAAATTGGGAACTGTTTCCTCTACTTGATTTTTATTTATCTTGATATTTGTTGCCTTAATGATTTTTATTAGTTCTGATTTTGTCTGCTAAGTGCATATTTTCTGAATTCGTTCTTATTATGTTTACCTAGGCTGCTGAGTTTGGGTTTGGTGATGGTGACGATGAAGATGAAGAAGCAGAGGACGTGGAAAATGCAAGGTCTTTATTCTTGTCCTTCCTCAATAGAACCCCAAAAAAAAAAAATATGATTTGGATCTTCATATAACTAAATCTATAATTTCACTTATGGGCCAAAGAAATGTGCAAGTAAAGTTTTTAAATTGCTCAAATTCATGTTAATGATCTATGTTCCACATATATCTTTATATAGCCTATGTCGATGCCTTATTCTTGGATAAAACTATCGCGATAAGGTATGAATTATGATATCAATCAAAGCACTATAGCAAGGAGGCCCAGACATATTGTAGTACATATATAACTCTGCTTGATTTTAATGTTTAACATTTGTCACATGGCAACATGATATACATTGCCTAATTAATTTGTGGAGCCTCAAAACCCTAATGGTCTTCAGCTGATGATGAAAAGTAGATTAAGCTAGTCTTATGTTTATATAGATAACATATAATAGATGCAAAAGGGTTGCCATGCTGTGGTTTAGTTAACCTCTCACCTTCATACTACTGAAGGTTACATGCATATATTCTTGTTTGTTTCTCGAGATTCTACTATTTTATCTGCATGAGTCCCACATTGATTGGGTGTAGTACAAGGAGCTCCAAATTGTAAGGAAGAATCTCACCGCTTATAATCAGCCTGGCATTTTTTCATCTGCATGAAGTGGCAGCGGAAGCCAGTTTGAAAATGCTGGTTCAGCTACATCCAAACTTAAGAAATTGCTGCTGGACCATGAGTCCATATTGGCTGGGTGTGAAACATTGAACTCCCATTTGTAGCTGAGGCCTTGTCTGCATGGCTTTTATTAGTTGGTGACTTAGTTCTCTTTCTCTCCTGCATCACAACCTCAACATCAATAAAACTCCAATCTCTGTTTGTTATTGTCTCAAATATCCACTTGACATCTTTCCTTTCCCTTCTTTTCCCTTTTCTTTTAATCTACAAAACTGAAAATACTTTGATCAAGATGAACTGGACCTTTTTCATTTATATTGTGATTAATCTCAATTATAGCTTGAGGAAACTGAAGGAAAGCGAGTAAGCTAACTGCATGCCATTTACCTTTAAGCTTTCTTGAATCATAGGAGCCTAATCTTTCTTCTTCTTCTTCTTCTTTTTTTTAAGCAGTAATCTTTCTTTTGTTGATAGTAATTTCTGAAGGCTAGTATATACTTTTTGTCCTCAGTTTTGGATCCCTTCTGTGGTGTCCTCTTGAGTACTGTGTTTGGATGAGTGATTTATCCTCTTTCTTTAGGTTTTACAGTATTTATTTTACTACTATTTATTATAATATTATTTCTTCCGTGGGTTGTTTTGTTGTGGTAGATTTGCTTTAATTTTCTTCCTTTAAATTATGCAACTGGCTGGCAGCCGCTGCTTAATATTGTAACTCCTTGAAGTCTCTTACTAATTTAGATGCTTTACATCATATTTGTCTTCTAATATATATATATATATATATATATATATATATATTTTCCCATCTATTGCTTTTAGGTATGAAGACTTCTTTGGAGCTAAAAAGGGAAAAGGCTCAAAAAGGAGAGCTCAATTGCTTCAGGAATCTGAAGATGATGATATGGAATTTGACAAACAAGTATTACATTGTTTCTGTACACACACACACACACACACACACACACACAAAAAAAAACACCATGAGATGATTAATTTTAAAAAATGATTTTTCATACACTATTTTTTACTTACGTATGTAGAAGAAAGGGACTACTTCTACCCATGAAAAGCAACTGGAAAAAATTCAATCGAAGATAGAGCAGATGGAGAAAGCTAACTTAGAGCCAAAAACCTGGACTATGCAGGGTGAGGTAATACAAATAGGCGCTTATTTTTATTTTACCTGATGTTATTGTTGGATGCATTTATAGGCCCTCTTGGCTAACCTGTGAGTATGAGATTATTGGTTGATGATTCTATAACAGGTAACTGCTGCTAAGAGACCCAAGAATAGTGCACTGGAAGTTGATCTGGACTTTGAGCACAATGTCAGACCTGCTCCTGTAATCACTGAGGAGGTTACAGCTTCAATTGAGGATATGATCAAGAAAAGGATCATTGAGGTAAATTAATGTGTTGAACTGACTTGGTTTTAGACTTCTACTATAATGCACTATGTTATTTACACATGGGTTGAAGCTGATATTTAGATGATGATAATATATAGAATATCTCTAAAAAGCTGGGTGTTTTAAGCCGATTATTGAGTGGCCACCTACCAAGTAATGGGTGAGATTTGCATACACACAGACGCAGACGCTCTACATTATATGTAGTTTTTACTTTGGATCTATGTTCATTATAGGGGCTTTTCAATGATGTCCAAAGGGCTCCTAAATTGCCATCTAAAGTGCCTCGGGAAGTTAAAGAATTGGTAAGCCTTGATTTACTGAAATAAATATACTTTGAGGTCAGCTTCTTGTCTAGCTATATTTGTAATGTAACTAACTTATACAAGTCGTTTTGGTGGATGAATACAGGATGACAATAAAAGCAAGCAGGGTCTTGCAGAAATTTATGAGGTCTGTATTTCTTGAGTATATGTATATTGGAAATGCTCTTCAACTGTCCTTTACTAATTTCAATTCTCAATATGTTGTCATAAAAATTGCCCTTTAGTTCCGGTTTACCTAAAGATGTTTTTGATTGTGGACAGCAAGAATATGTTCAGAAGAAAGACCCCACTTCTGCTCCATTGTCATTCGGAGATGAACTGAGGCAAGAGGTGCAAGTCTTGATTGCTTTACTTTGTTTCTACTTCTATTCTCTGTAATCTCTTTCTAGTTTCTCATTTGTTTTATTTCTTCATGCCTGATACAACACTGGCTCAGTGGCTCTTAATCAGGCTGAGCAGCCATCCTTCTACATTTTTTCATTATACGCTGAATCTCATGCCTTTTACTTGTGATCAGGCAGGCACAATGTTCAAGAAACTCAATTTGAATTTGGATGCCCTTTCTCATTACCACTTTGCTCCAAAACCGGTATGATATCAATCTTCATGTTTCCCTTCATAGACAATATGCACAACAGTTAACATTTTCTGTCTCCGTATTTGGCTGGTATTGAATCTGTCTCCTTATTTGGCTGTTATTGAACTGGACAGGTTATAGAGGACATGTCTGTTCAAGTTAATGTGCCTGCTCTGGCAATGGAAGAAGTAAAGAACTATTATCTTGTCATCTCAACTTTATTTCTGCTTCTTCTTCCAGTTATTAGTGTCTTACAATGTGATACACCATTACACCTTCCATGGTTAGATTGCACCTGTGGCTGTCTCAGATGCTGCTATGCTGGCTCCTGAGGAGGTGTTTGATGGCAAGGGTGATATTAAGGAAGAAGCAGAGCTTACAAAGGCAGAGAGGAAAAGGAGGAGAGCTAATAAGAAAAGAAGATTTAAAGGTATGATTGGTCGTGCAATAAAGGTGATCTGCCTGGTGCTGTACCATGAAGTTACACAGATGATGGTTGTTTAATACTTCCATATATGCATAGTTGCATACCTGCTGTATGATAGTTCTAGGAGGAAAGCTACCCAGCATTTTCTTTTATGCCTGTTAAATTGTCTGTGGGACAGATGATTCTCTTCATTCATTTGCTTCATTATAGATTAACTTTTATGGTTACAGCCGAGGAACTAAAAAGGATGGGAAAGAAGATGCAAGATGGTGCATTGCCTAGCCAAGTGAATGGTAATTTGACTAATTTCTCTTTATATCATCTTTTAGGTATAAGAAACATTGTTTTAACCTCACTTCTACTTTTAAATGTGCCACAAGAGTTAGTTCCTTATTCATAACCACATTTTCTAAAGAAAATAAAACCTAATCATTGCAATGGCCGTTCTAGGCTTAAAATGTACTTATCCTGTTGCATTACTTGACTTGTGTACACCACATTTTTTCGGACTCATCTTTTATAAAGTTGGTAGAAGATAGGTAGACATAGTACCCGTCAAATAGATGTATTCGACCAGTAGTTGTTTGGCGTCTTAATTACTTACAGATTTAGCCTGACTGAAAAAAACTATTTATTGAGACCGATTGTGCCTGGATATAGATTCTACCCCTTGTTGGGGTACAACTCCTTGTATCTTAGAAATAATGCCTCCACTGGAATATTTTTCTATCAACCTGAGATGATTGTGGCTAACTGAGGTGAGAATATGGCCGACCACTATGGAATGAGTCTAGCCAGATATAGTCTATAGAATTTTTCCTTAATATTATATAGTAGCTTCCCAGCTTGAGTATTCCTTGATCTTTGCAGGCTAAGAACAACGCAACATTTTATAGGATTTATTTGCAGAAGCTGCACAATTAACAACGTATTGAGTTGAAGGGGACCCCCTGGCCAAAAGGTTAAATAGAAACAATGGAAGATTTTTTTGGAGTCAACCGTGATAAATGAGCGATACTCGTCGTATGCGTAGCAGCGGCAGATGAAGAGCCCCACGCAGTTGGCTATTTCAATTCTTCCTTAAAGTTATTGGTTAATATTTACATATTATTACGAAATCCATTCGGTTTATTTGTGAAAAACTCATCCAGTACTCAAGAATTTGTGAAAAAAAGTTTCAATTAGTATAATTTATTTTTTTCTTTTATTTTAAGATGAAATTGTTTTTTTAAAACAAATGAATATGAATAAAAATTGTTGGACAATTATACATCATTTATGCAATGATTATGACGTAATTGAAGTGGTATTCGTGATAGTTTTCAGTAAGAATTTTATAGTTATTAGACATGATTTTATCCATGTTAGGTGGGAATCTTATTTATTTTTTGTAGTTTGTAAAATTTTATTTAGAATTATTGGATACTCACAAAATCCCATAAATTATTTGAATCCCGGGAGCGGAAGTGGAAGCGGGATAGGCTAGTTAACATTCGTATCTGCAGCTGTATGGTAAACGAATGTAGTGAAGAGATGTATCCCTCAAACAGCAAAATTTGTTGGGGCTGGAAAATGTTCCCATATGAATTTGAATTTGGTTCCGGATGATTCCAATTTAAAATTGGAATAAGATTTCTTTTTGTCTTTTCAGTTAGCAATCGGAATAAAATTTCGAGCTGATCAAAATTGTAGAAAGAATAATTACAAACCAACGGGCTCTCACCAGAGTCTTAAGGTATGCAGATTTCTCTTAACAAAAAACATTTGATACCACCAGTAAAGTGGATCGTGCAATTCCATCGATTACAGCTTCTCAAAATGTGGCTTCTTAGGACACTACATGGACCAGAAGGCGAACCATAGTATGGGCACTTAAATGATATCTAAAAACTGAAGCACGCACTCAAAAGATATTCATACTATTTCCAATGACCAAGACTAAGAACATGATATAGATGAATGACAATGGCCCAATAATCTCATGAAAAAAGTTGTGCGACTCAACTCGGTCAATTAAATTATTTAATTAATGTTTCCTACGAATTGAAGAGGGCATGAATGCCATTTGCAGTGCTGCCTCCGTTCTCCAATGCATGATTACCCCACTTCCCCGAAAAATAAAAACGAGAAGGCATGCCCCCTGTGCCGACAATAGTTTTCATTTACTTAAGTTGCCTTCAAGCCTCTCAATTGCAGCACTAACACCACTCTTTACTTCTCTCTGATCTGAGTCTGGATATGCAGCTAGATTCCCTTCATCAGCTTTTTCTACCAGCTTCAAATGGAGCCAACCTGCCAAACAATTAATGAAACAAGACTTCAACAAATAGCCACATATCCATGATGCCTCTAAAAATTTCCAAATTCTATTTTTATAATAGTAAATTATTCAAACACTTGAATATACTGAAAGCCCCAATGTCAGTTAAGTATCACAGGTTGCTAACGTCTTGAGCATCAGGTGATGCTTCTAACACGATTATGTTAACCAGTATACTATATATAAAGCTCATTTATCAGTAAAACTCTCATCAGTGATTAGCAAAGAGAAGTAATCAAGAAATATAGCAATGTTACCAAGAGGAAAGCAAAATGCTGCTCCCAGCACTGATCCTAGAGCCATATTCCTTGCTCGCCAACGTAGTGATCCTGGCACTAACATGAAAGGGAGAACAATATATCAACACAATGATTTTGTGACATCTAACCATTTTCTACATTAAGCTTCTCAACCTAAAGAAGCCTTTCCATAAGATAAAAGGTACCATGAAATATCAAACTAGAACAATTAATTGTTTTCATGATCCAGTCCAGGTTATTGAAGAGTCTACTGGCAGTGTATGATTTCTTACTTATTAAACCAAAAGCTGAAGCAGTAGCTGACCCAGCTCCAACAACATTAAAAACATCATGCACACCCCGCTTCTCTGCAAGTAGATTTTGTATGCCATAAAATGCAGCAGTAAACATTCCAAGGCGTATCCCTCCAACTATTGAGCCCCGTGTAACTCGAATGAACCGTTTCTCCATCGCATCTCTCATCAAACGATGTTGCTCACGTTTGTCTTCCGTACTCCCAAGCTTCAACATTACTTCTGCATCCTTGCTCTAGCAAAACATGGGAAATCCCTTATAAATGCCACAGTCAAATTGAGATAATAGAGACAAGCAACATTTATGTTAACATAGCTGACAACAAAAAGAATGTTTAATCAGCAGAGAAAAGATAAACCCTAGCAATATGTTTGCCAGGGGTTTTGTTTTTGTATCTTAAAAAAAAAAATGTTGAGATGGGCTGTTTTAGCATTCACATGTTAACATTGGTTCCGTCTCTTTCAGAAGATGTTTTGAGATAATGATAGTGCTTAAGTTGAATCCGCTACAGGGGGATCAGGTATTGATCTCCTTAGCGAAATAGCTATACAATGCAAAGAAAACAAGCTTACACAAGTAGCAGAAAAGATTAAAACTTCATACTAGATGACATGAATAAAGAGAATATCAAGTATGTATGATGAAAGAAATAAAAATATCTTTGGATTTATATTAAGTACTGACTCGGTTATCCTTTTCTAAGATAAAAAGGCTGTTTCAAACAAGAGGGAAAAATAGAAACATAAAAAAGGACAACACAGTAAAATAAATAACCAGATAAAATATCAGAGTTTATGATCTACTGCAATTCCAACTTAACAAATCAAAACAATTCAACCCTTTTTAGTTTAGACTGTTGAAAACCTACACACGGATTAAGTAGAAATTTATGGCAGAACATCTGCTAATGGGATTGGGCAATCTTTTTGACACCTTATGGCATCCTAATGAGTTCAAACCTACCTTCTAATGTTACCAGTTCCAAAAAATCCCCAACAAGGGATAAGGATTAAGCAAAATGTCTCTGTAACTTTGTTTCAGTTATAGGATAAGCAATATAAAAAATCATGTTTAGGTACATTTAACCTTTAACAGTTTCTTACTCACTATGTTATGGGAGGTTATTTAACCTTTTTACACAAGTACTTTCTCAAGGAAAACTAATCCTCTGGAACCACAAAGAATAAAATTTTGACATCAAAGCCCTATTGTTATCCATGGCCACATCTAATAGTATGCAAAACCAAACCGAAATTCACACAGAATTACATGGAGCATTTAATTCTATAATGTAAGGAATAAGATCCATGCTTGTACTCTTGCCTTTACTTTTACTACATTTTCTGTGTTTAACATAATACAGTACACTATCAGATGACCATATGGAAAACGGAATTGAAGCATCTTTTTAATCATAAACTTACGACAGAAGCAGATGCCTCCTTGCTACCACCATATAACATGCCAGCAAATACTCCCATGACAGTTGCTGTGCCCCAGTTAATGGTTCCGGCTAATTTTGGAGAACCCTAGCAAAGGAAAATATGAGAATAGCAATAAAATTAAATGAATTCAGTATGGTGAAGGCCAAAACACATTTGATGGTAACATCTTCAGGAATCCAGAAGAAAAGGAAAAGGGACTTGAATCGAAGGCAAATAAGCTTTTCCTATTTAGCTTAATTATTTCTAGTATATCATACAGATTGACTAAGAGTTGATAAAATAAACGTTCAATACATTATGAGAGAAAGAATATGAACAGATGTCTAATATTACAGTAATTAACTTAAAAACTCAGACTCATTAAATAGATATAGGCATTCAACTATACTTTTAAACAGTATTGAAGCCTCTGCTTCAAACCTATGGAACTCTAAAAGTGACTTGTACGTGTTAAAACTTGATCACAAGATTCAAGTCATGACCCAGACCAGCTGAAATATATGAATATTTCTTTCATATCAATCCATATTCCTAAATCATAACAGAGACATGACCCCAAGAGGGGGAAAAAAACTTATAATGCTGAGCAGCACGTCTAACTTGAGACCTATTAAAACCCTAGAAAATGGAAAAGCAAATAATTAACAATTTCAACGACTGCGAGGACTAGATCAGGAAAAAATGAAAATATTACGTTCCACTAACAGATAACGGCATGCTACCAAGGCAATATACTGAAATTCATTTATATTTTATCTCAGGAATATTAGTTTTAACTGTAACAAGTATATAGGCTTGGTCATCATTTTACTACTACAGATGCTTCAAACTAGAAATTCTCTTTCTGCTCTTGTCAACCACGAATTAAGTAACGAAACCATTTCACTGAAGTTATCAAATTGATAAGTTGCATCATTACATTCAGATAAACAACAAAATTCTAGTGTTCACAACCCAACTCCTTTGCATACTGCTACTATACCAAACATTGCAGCTAACTTCAAAGTATAAAAGAAGATGATTCGGAAAAAATAAATAAATAAATTCACGAAATGAAGCAAGATGTGAGGAGTTTCGTACATTTGAAACGGTTGATTCTGAGTTGTCGGTAGCTTCCATGGCTGAAGGCGCAGCAAAATGGAAACGGAGTTATATGAGCTGTTTGGTTGCCGAGCAATTAGGTGACGAAAGGGAAAATCGAGAAAGAAAAGAGGAACGCTAATGGGAACTATCTCTATTGGAATAAAATCGATTCGGTGCAGACGGCGGTGGATTCGTAAAATTACACCGCACTGGAATGTTGCAGGCTGAGACTCTTGAGAACCAGAACTTCTCCTCGAGAGTGTGGCGACTGAGTTTGCCTTGCGTTATTTTTAATTATTATTTTGTTTTTTGGTGTTAATTTCTCAGGTCACGTGCCCAACGGGCAAGGTTGCACTTGCATTGCATCGGCGGAGTTTTGTTTCGTTTTGTTTTTTTTTTTTTTTCATTTTTTTAACAGTATATTATTTATGAAACTGAAAATTAAATAAATAAATTTATATTGTGCATATGCAGATATTTTTTTCAATCAATGAGAGCATAGCTGAGCAAGCGGCTGTCGTAATTTAAATAGAAGATTCAGGTTGGAGTCCTAAACGTATAGTTGCGTTAAAATTTAAAAGAAAGAATTTTGGTTGCCCATAAATATTCTATTATTCTCAAGTAATATTACCTCCAATAAAAAGATAGTTGTAATTTTGATAAAAAAAAATGTAGATATTTTTATTTATAATTTATATATCAAAATTAATATCTTAAAATTAATCCACAAAAATGCATTTTTGTTATTAATTTTATTATTTTCTTTCTTATTTGAGGATTTTTTAATCATAAAATTCAAACATTTTAACGTCTTATATTATTTTGTGAATTTATTTATTTTTCTCTATGTAGGGTTTTGAGTCATCAATATTTAAGTATCAAAAATAGCTAAATTGTTTTTTTAATTGTGCGCAGCACGATAAACGGACATATACCTTACATAAGAAAATGTGAAATATTTTGTCATCTATTTTCTCTTATATAATTGATATTATCTTTTTATTTCTCTTCTCTTCCCTTTTATGTTTTTTACTTTCTTTTATAATTTTTTTTTTACTTATTTTGTGAGTAAATATCGGGGGATTTCTCATTCTAAAGTGATACAAATAACAATAGTCCAAGAGAATTATGGATATGCACACAAAGATGAAGGAAAGTTTGGCCTCAATATAAACCGAGTAAATCGACATAATCACTATTCATTGACAAATGATAAGGGTTTAGTGATTTGGATTCTTAAAATGAGTAAAATAAAAAAAAATAAAAGATTATCAACTCTCAAATTAATTGATAAGATCATATATAATATAAATTATTAATGATGAATAATTTTTTATTTTTTTTATTTTATAATACTTCCCACTTTAAGGTACATGGCTTTTGTCGGTTGTAATTGTAAACCCACCATATGATTATCATGTTTCGTACGTCACTTTCTATTTTGGTTGTTTGTAGATTATTTATTATTGGCTTCGATTATTGATGAATGAATATCTGTTCACTTAAGAAAAAAAGTTTAGTATAAAAACCTCATAAAAAAAGTTTACTTATTCCGTTTTAATTTATTTGTTCATACGGATAATTTAGCTCATTTTTAAATTAATATATTTATATACATTATATATTAATTCAAGAATGAATCAAATTATTGAAATAATATATAAATAAAAAGAGAAAAAATGACATGATTGTGGGGAGTAGAAGCGGGAGTTGCCTTCGGTCTACTGAGACAGCGAGGGTCTAAAGAACATGGAAGTCGGAAGTCAACTTCTTTTGGTGTTCTTCAGCGTAAGATAAATTCGTGTACGATACAGGAACATATCTGGGTCTCAAACCAGATCCATCCGACGGTCTGCATCCTCTACTCGAGGAAGAAAAAAAAAATCTACATTTACGAACAAGAATTTCTCTTAGCATCGTTGCCAATCGCGTTCGCGCATAACCTGGAAAATGTTTCTATTTCTACATACAAGCTTAGTTTAAAAGCTAGCTTTAAAATTTGAACCACCTCTACTTCCGCCGTCAGGAAGCAATGTTAGTATTATATTCGATTCTAAAGCGACCTCATTTATTCATCCTACCAACCGGAAAAAAGCAAGCCAAAGAGGCAAGCAGAAATTCAAAAGCTAAATAAATAGAAAAAAAAAAACAACTAATAATTTCGGGCCCAATAAAAAGTAAAAGAAAAACCCATACACAATTCAACTAGATTCCTCAACACCACCCCACATGTGATAAAGCTACCCCCAAAATCATTCCACCGCATCAATAAACTCTTATATCTCAACAAGAAGTAACCAAGCAAGGTATCATTGCACTCCCTCACTCTTCGTCAGTCACTAACACAATTCTCCATTTTCAAACAAGCGTTTCTTTCCTACAAAATTTCCCAGTTTCTTCTCAATCCCGCTCACAACTATGCCTAAATTGTTCCATGCCCTCTATCTCATTATTCTCTCGGCATGTTTGATCCCTTTGAGCGACGCCAACTCATGCCGATCATACTGCGGCAACATAACCATAGACTACCCGTTCGCACTCCAATACGGTTGCGGCCACCCGGGGTTCCGCGACCTCCTCTTCTGCATGAACGACGTTCTCATGTTCCACATAAGCTCAGGATCCTACAGGGTCCTCGACATAGACTACGCTTACCAGGCTCTCACCCTCCACGAGCCACACATGTCAACATGTGACATCATCGTGTTAGGGAACAAAGGAAACGGCTTCGCGGTTGAACCGTGGCGTGCACCTTACATGAACCCCGCCGCGGACAACGTGTTCATGCTCATAGGTTGTTCGCCTCGGTCACCGTTGTTCCAAGGTTTCCCAGGCAAGCACTTGCCTTGCCGAAACGTTTCGGGGATGGGGTGTGAGGAGTACTATGGGTGCCCGGCCTGGGATGTTTTGGGCCATAAATGGGCCAGGGCTGAGTTTTTTGGGTCGGGCCCACCTGAATGCTGTGCTGTGCCGTACGAGGCTATTAGGGGTATTAACCTGACGAAGCTGGAGTGTGAAGGGTATAGTAGTGCTTACAGTGTGGCGCCGCTGAGGGTTGATGGACCTAGTGGGTGGTCCTATGGGATCCGTGTGAGGTATTCGGTGCAAGGGAATGATGAGTTCTGTGGCGCATGTGAGGCAACGGGTGGGACTTGTGGGTATGGTGAGGATGGGATTAGGCAGGTATGTATTTGCGGCAACATGAATTCAACGTCCAATTGTGATTCAGGTTAGTGAGTTAATCGTGCTTTGGGTTTGCTTAATTAGTGTCACAAAAGAGTTGGACTTTTGTTAGCTTTCAACAGTAATAAATTAAGTGACTTTTTTCACTACAATTTTTACAGTTGGCTTGTCGTCAGGAACAAGGCCTATCACGGTGAAAATGTTCACAGGTAAGACTAGGCTATTTCATTGTTTGGTTGGTTGATTACTGACTATTATATTATTCTTTCCATAATAAGTTACAAAGTGTCTTAGATGATCCTGGTTCACCAATCTTATTCATAGACGATGAAGTAATCGGGTTACAAGTTGTGCCTTCTGCAAAAGTAACATGCAAGTTGGTTTTGTAATAACTAGAGTTCCCTTTCACTGATAAGAACCTTCTGCAGTAATAGGCGACCCGTGAGTAGCTGCATGAGCATATCTCACAAGTACGTTCTAGTAACCCGTCAAAATCAAAGAACCAGCCACTTCAATTAGTCCTTAATGGGTCATGCTATAATGCACCTCTTTTTAAATGGTGCTTAAAGCACTTTACAAATGTCTTGAATCTAAATCATTGGAATACTGTACACCTAAATAATAGTAGAGCATTGTGATAGTCCCCAGAAGTTGCCACTTGCTTTCTTTCTCTCTCTCACAATTCCGTCTCCTGCAAACCTCCGCCTAAACCACTTTCTTTCTTTTCTTCCACCCTCCTACTTGCCATCACCACTTCTTCCCCCACCGTCGGCAACCACCATCACCCATCACCGCCAACGTGCCACTCGCCGGAGACCGTGCCACCATTGACCACCGTTGCACCACCCAAATCACCCCATGCTTCCTTTTCTTCTTCTCTCACATCCTCCCACCCATACCCACCACCACAAATCACCCAATAATGCGATAGATGCAGATGAGAAAATCCCCATCTTCTTCTCCTTCCAATAACTTCCTAGCAAACAAAAACAAAAGAAGAAGGTCCTTTGTCTAGTTTGAAACTTCTACCTTTCCGATTTAGACATCCTTTAAGTTGATAATGTTTCGAATTTTACTTCTCTTTTACTAGATTAGATGGAAATGTAAGTGGGTTTGCTAGTTTTCTTCACAATCTATATTTTGTTTGATGTGTTTGATTTGGAAATGCTGTTTGTTGGATTTTGTGGGGTTGGACATGGAGCCTGACATGTCATGATGTTAGTGGAGGGGAAGAAGGAGCAAGAGGGATGATGCGCTGGTGGGGGTCATGGGCCAAGGTGTTGGATGGCTAAGCAGTGGTGTTGAGCTCACCAGCGACAGAGGCGGTGTATGTTGGTGTGGATGCTGGTGGTGCAAGTCTTGGATGGGCGCAGTGGGAGTAGAGAAGGGGAGGTAGAAAGAAAAAAAAATATATAAGGTTACTATATCTATTTAGTTTCATTGATACACCTTTACATCTCACCAGATGACAAAATACATAATGCACTATAAAAAAACTCGGTGCATTGCAGACAAACCCTTAATATATCATTTGCTACTTTCAGTTTTTCTTTTCATTAGCATCTTCTTTTAAAAAGGCAATAGCTCCCCTTGACCTCTCTAAGATGATGAGAGTATTTCACAAGCTCCGAGAGAGTCTCCAGCCTCCCCTCACCTCGCTAGTGAATAATTGGATGTTTATTTATTTGTTTGTTTTTCCTTTCCCATTTTAGCAAAGCATTTGACGATCGGGGTATATAATAATAATTTCGTTGTGTTTGATTGTGGCAGTGGCAGGATTAGTAACGTACATGCTAGTTTGGATGACAACCAGCAAGATTTGAGAAGCATGGTATAATACGTAAGACTATCGTCATATTCCGGATCATCAATTCATCGAGTATTCCATATTGTAAATGCCAACTTTTGTTGAAGAACATGCACAAACAAAGAGAGAGAGAGAGAGAGAGAGAGAGAGAGAGAGTTTTGGTTTGTATTCCCTAATTCCCTATGGAAGACACCGAAAGCCCTTGGCCAAATATTCTTCAACAGCGCATGTGTACTACAGTAATGAATTATTCGAGCCATATTAGTTATTTACATTAGTTGCCCTCGTCCTCATATATTCCTTGATTTCCAAATAATGATTCTTAAGCAGAACAAATGTATTATTCAATTTGCAGATAGGTACTAATGGACTACAGTTCCCAACACAAGACGAGCAGTTTTGTAAAGCTTTATTATTGTGGCATTCAATATATAACATCTCAAAATTCAATGAAAACAAAATCTTATTTTCTCCTTCATCTTTCTTGACAAAAACAAAATACTAATTTCTGATATCTCTTTGATATTCTAAAACCTTCTTTATACAGTACAGAAGTATATAAATAATTGTACAGTCCACATCAGATTACATGGAAATTAATGACTTATTATTATTGTACATCAGTTAAATACAGAAACAAGTTTATAAGGCGCACACCTGAGTCACAAATGATTCAGGCATGTTTCCTGCAATAGTTGAACAGAGAAGGCCGATGAAAACTAGCAATCTGTGAATGTAATGGAAAGTAGTATATGGAGGATCAAATTGCTTACATTCGAGATATTCTTCCACAATGTGATAGTTTCGAGAGCCTTTCCTGATTGTTGTGTTTCACGTGCCACAGCCACCCCTTCAGCTAGGTTATTTACATGGCCACTGACCAAGAGAGCTGCTGCTGCATTGAGGACCTAGCCATTTGTTTCCCACAGAAAAATCAAAACGGGCCTAATGTGGTTAAGTGGCTTCATAGAATGCACGACAAGTACCAAATATCATTCAGGACACAATCATGTTTTCCACCAAGAAAAATGGGAACAAAAAGAACATTATAGACACAAACCATCATTACTTGTTTTTCATTAGAAGGACAACTTTCTTCTTTGAGATGCAAAACTTTCTACAGGGGAAGGCTCAAGGGGTGAAAAACACCCATTAAGGTAGGTTATCAGCACAATTCCATGGTATAAATTCTTTCTTCAGAACCAAGTAGAGGCCCATGTTTCACGTCCTCATGAAGTATATTCAGAGCCATACCAAAATATGGGGGCAAACTAACATAGAAGGGATCAAGGGAACAAATATGATGATAATCAACCAACATTTTGACTATCTAATAAGTAAGCCGGTAGGTCATATGCTAGTAAATGTGTATTCAAACCATCATATATTTTGCTTTCCAAGGTCAGCACATTCTTATCACTGAAATTCAAAAACAGGTATATTATATATTTCATTCGCAGTCTTGGCTACTTAACAATTATGAGAGTCAAATATACTCACAAAGGCATCAGCAATAGGCCCTCTCTCTCCAGCTAGAACACGCTTAAGAACCTCTGCATTGTATTCTGGGCCACCACCTTTCAAGTTCTCAAGATTGCACCGAGGAATGTTGAAATCCACTGTTCAAATAAAAAATCAGATGTAAAGCATGCATTCTAGTATGCAAATCCCATAAAAGATCTGTTGTAACACTCAGTAGCAAGTTAGATGTATCAATTGACTACATAACAGAAACAGATTTGAAAACCATAAATTATCATATGCTTACAGGGATCAAATGAAAACTTATCAATCTTTTCAGGAGTGACATTGAGCACTAGACCAGGTCCTGCAGAACAAGATGCAAAAATTTTACAGTCAAATCTAATTTAAATGGCTTTATCTTCCGAATAAATAATGTCTAGAATGCAAAACAAGCAAGATCTCTTACCAAGAGGACTCATCTCATCCAGACCTTCAGAGTGGACAACTAACGCTCTTTTCATGCCAAATCTTTGGAGTGCTTTAGCCATTTTAAAGAGCTATCCAAAAGACCAAGATAAACATCTTGTTAGCGATGGCATAGATGGAGGAAAACAACATGAATCAAATCCTCAATACATTTGAAATGGTTCCAAAATGATTCCTTTTAAGTAGAAAGCAAGAGAGTAATCCACAAACTTTATTGTCAAATAGAACTCATTAATAATATCTGTTATATTCAGTTTTGCTGCCACGTTCTCTTCAATGATAACTTAGGTGACTCTAGGCAATTTAAAACTTTTAATTTGCGTCCAAACACTACTATTCTAGGTTAATCCTATCATATTGAGTACTGACCTTGGGTGTCTTAACTAGTCTTATGCAGCAAACAATTCGGATGGAATCTACTACCTACTTATCAACAATTGTAATATATGATGACCTTGAGTACCTAGTCATACATATATATGGAATATACTTCTTCTGGCAGAATAGGAATCCTCAGACTGGGGGGAAATCAGAGAATCTCGAAGCCGGATTGCTTGACACACCAATGGTGGTGAAGTAAAGAGGACAAGTTGACTATAATAGGTTGACACTAGAGAAAAAGGGTGCTGAATTGAATTTATTTTCAAAGCTCCAAAAACCAAATTTCTTTCACATTTATGAGTCTAAACACTGCAGATTATGAGCAAATAGGATTCATATTTTTTCCTTTATCGCTTAGGTAGAAAATTCAAAAATATTATCCTTACAATTATTCTTCATTGAGCAAATAAAGGTAATGAGCAAATACACTATCCTTAAACTCTAAAATTTAAATTTTGTGCCAGACAATTCCCTACGAAGAAACTTACCAAGTCTTCTGTGTATACTCCAACAACTGCAAAAGGAACCTGTGCTGGATTTAACATGGGACCCAATACATTGAACACAGTTTTTACTTTCAGTTTTTTTCTCACAGGGCTGACAATCTTCATTGCAGGGTGATACTTTGGAGACATCATAAACCCAATTCCTACTTCATTCACACACCTCATTACCCCCTGATTTGCAATCATAAAAGGGAACAGGAAATTGAATTACTGTATATATCTATCAATGACAACATTTTCTCTTTGATAAATTCCATTAGTTAATCAAACATGCAAATGCAAATGAGCCTAAAATACTCTCTTTCTTGTGGAGAAGTTATGTGTATAAACAAACCTAAGAGTAACCATAATTTATATTCCAGCTTAAGTTGCTACCTTTTCATGTGAGCACGAAATAAGCAAACGTAAATGAGCCTATCAATAACAACATTTTCTCTTTGATAAATTCCATTAGTTAATCAAACATGCAAATGCAAATGAGCCTAAAATACTCTCTTTCTTGTGGAGAAGTTATGTGTATAAACAAACCTAAGAATAAGCATAATTTATATTCCAGCTTAAGTTGCTACCTTTTCATGTGAACACAAAATAAGCAACAAGTTTACCTATTTTCTATATTTAAGCAAAATATGATGCAGCTTTAGACAAAGGACCTATCACTTGATGATGACAAACACCAAAACTACTGCCAAATCTCACAATGTCAAATGCTATGCGTATGTAATTATCTTCCCACAATAAAGAGGGCTACCACAAATTGTATATTCATGAATCATGAAAAGTGATGAAGCAATTTCCATCCTTCATGTAATTTGCACTAACCTCAGGTTCCAAGTCAATAACAACTCCCAATTCTTCCAACACATCAGCACTTCCGCATGCGGATGAACTCGAGCGGTTTCCTTGTTGCAATAAGAAAGCACTCAATCACACACCAACACCCCCAATCCGTCAATCAATTACATCAACAATGTATCCTTTTCATAGCAAAATGAATACATTGGCTGCAATGCATATTCATTCACCTTGGCAACTTTGGCACCGCAAGCTGCAGCGAGTATGGAAGCCCCAGTTGAAATGTTGACAGTGTTTGCACCATCACCCCCAGTTCCAACAATGTCGACCACATCAACCAAACCTTCAACCTTCCTAGCACGTTTGATCATCGCTCTTGCTAACCCCACTACCTATCCACATAATTAAAAAATTCCAACCATCACTCATCTCCAGCCTCAATTTGACAACTAAGTTGGAAAATAATGCAACAACCAACGATTAAAAAAATTGAAAGAGCGTTAAAAAGTAAAAATTCTCTGAGAAGATTCGCATTAAGTTGGTTCAAGTGGTTAGGTATTTGTAACTAAGGTCTTAAGTTCGAGTCTTGTGATAGAAGAAGCTACCATTAGGAGAGCTTTATATCCCTAGTTGGCCGGCCTAATTTGAGTCAGATTAATTGGAATATAGTATATACAGGCATTGGTAGTTTAGACCAAAAAATACAAAAATAAAAAATTGTCCAACATCTTGAAGCATTAAAATTACCTCTTCAAATGTCTCCCCTTTGGCTCTTAAGAGCACGAGAAAAGCGCTGATGAGTGCCTCATTAGCCTCGTTGAGCAACAATTCAAGGGAAGCTTCGGCTTCGGCTACCGACAAGTCCACCCCATTAATCAACGATTCGATTAACTGCACAGCACCCCATTTGTATGTTATCATAATAAACAATTTTCTTAAAAAATATAAATGAAGGAGTAACGAGTGAGCTCACCTCGGTAACGGACTTAGCGGAGGTGGGTGCATTGTTCTGAGGGAGGGTGATGTTGGCAGCAGCAATGGCAAAGGTCCTTTGCTTGAAGGGAGAAATAGGGTGCGAAATGGGGCAGTTGGGGAGGTGGAGGTTACGACAGAGAAGCCTGTAACTGTGACTGTAAGTGAAAGAAGTAGAAGAAGAGAGCGGGGAGAAGAGAGCTTTCGCCATGAGTGCTTGAGTTTTGGAGACATTCGCCGTCTCTTATATTTAAAGTAATAACATATACATATATAGTGAAATAATAAAACAATGCCCCCAGTTTACAATAATTATCAATTTGGAGAAAAATTTTTTTGTTCAAAATAATCATCATTCTCGCATATTAATGTAGTATTTTTTGTTGATTTTTTTAATTTTACCATTTATTTTTCTTGATTGAAAGAGATGACTGCTTTCTATCATATTATAAAATCATATTTTTTGTTACATAATAAAATTTAATAAAGGTATTCTAGTAAACTTATATTATAATTATGTGTTAATTTTATGTTTCTTAATCTATATAAAAATAGTCAAATTGACAATCATTATAAATGGCAAGAAGTATCTATATAAGCCAAATAGTGATATATTGAAATAAAAATTTTTTAGTACATATCAAAATTTACAAAAACACATGCAAGATAAAAGTATATTTTAGAAAAATGGCAATACATATTTCTTAAATGACACTATTGATCAATTGTTAGATATTATAAATAATTGAAGGTCTAACAAAATAGTACATAAGTCATAAGCCATATGAAATTGATAAGATTATTGATAACATAGCTGAATAGGATCTTATGTATCGAGTAGAATCTTTAACTCTTTAGACTAGATTTCCAAATTATTATTTGCAATACAAAAAGGAATGTCAATTATGTTCCTTAAGAACTAAATTTGATATTAGAAATTTATACACTTAGGAGAGTTGGTAATAAAAGCAAAAATAATTACATGAAGCAATATTATTGCAAAAATTCCTATCATATGAATACCTTTGCAAGCAAAGGCTTGAAGTGACTTTTTGTTTTCAGAAAAAAAAAATCATAGTAAGGATATGATACGCAATGATAATAAATAAAAGTCAAAGCCAATTATTGAAGTATACAAGGTTATATTTGAATATTTTATCATGAATAATTATATGTTGTATTGTCAAGAATGATCTCAACAAAAATGTTGAGTTATTATAATTGAGGAGGATGGAAAAATATACAAACTGCACAAAAATTGTTATCTATAATAAAATATTCAATGAAATCCTGCAATGTAATTACTTTTAATATATTTTATTATTTAAAATAATTAAAAAAATTCTCAATATATTCTTACCATATCTAACTTTTAATCACTTTCAAATTTTTGAAGGAGTATTTTTATTAAAAGAATTTATAAAAAAGATATAAACAAACTTATGTAACACTCAGGAATTATCTCTAGTATAATATTAAAACGAGGTACTCAAATTAAAAATTGAGGTTTGATACAGTAGTAAGTGACTAGTCTATAATAACATTGCGAATCATGATTCAAATATCAATTAAGAGAGTCGTCTACATTTAAGTGTTTGATAGTACTTGAGAAAAATTATTTTTAATAATAGGATACACCTGAAAAAAGAATAATAAATTTGAATCCTATTGTTTTATTGCTGTGGTACTTACTTTAATATCTTTCTACTGTTTTGAATTGGAAAATCAATATAGGAGATTTTTTTTTCTTATTTGAGAGAAGTAGAGTTATTATTAAAAAATAAATAAATGTCAAAATACTTAAATTAACTAAGTTTATAATGAAAGAGTTTTATTTTATAGTAAGTGAATATGATTTAAATTAGATTAATGGTATAATAAATTCTTTTAGATAATAATAATTCAGAATAAGCACAACTAAATTAATTTTCATGTCAAATGAAATGTTATGAGATTAATTTACTTATTATGTAAATTGATAAAATTCACATTTACAATTAAGTCATGCCATGGAATCAATGTGTTACTCCTATATTAAGTAGAGCAACACCTTTTTTGTAACGGCTAATAAATAGAGTAAATTAAGTAGAGCAACACCTAATATAGGAGTAACACCTACATTAAATAGGGTAACACCTTTTTTGTAACTCCCATATTAAGTAGAGTAACCCCTGATAAACAACACAAATACTCTCTAAGTTTGTTCATTGGAACAGTTAACAGGCCCATAAGTCGAAGCCTTTCTTCTTTTGGCGACACCAAATTATGGAGCCAATAATGGAAGCCCAATAATTGTAAGCTTATTGGATCCCTAACCCAAGAATTATTTATGGAGTAAGGCTACTTGTATGACACGTAGGGTGGACTACACGTTGACCCAAAAAAGGGGTGGACTCGATAATATATGTAGATATAATATCTTGGTCCTGATCGCAACTTAAAAAAAGAGACCTTTGGTCCTACTTATTATTACTAAATGAGAAATTTTATTTAAACACATTATATATAAACATAGTATAAATATAGCATATGGATGTGAACATAGGTAAATATCAAATTATATGTATCAAGATAAAAAGGTATTGTACATATTTATTTGAGAGAAATATTGTATTTAATGTTGAAAAAATTATTATATACAAATCACATAATTCTTAATCAATATTTTATATTTTTTCCTTTTTTTTTGTCAAAATATTTTTTTCCTTTTATGATATCCATTTTTGATAATATTATTATTATTATTATTTATCTGCAGTCTTTTTCTTATCTTTTGGGCCTGGCCCGTTCACTTTACCCTCAGAAAACAAATTGGAAACATAATTTGACTGAAAAAATGGCTGATAATCATTCATTGTTGAATGGGACACCTTTTGACGACGCGAAAGAATCTACATGATATCTACAGCTTCAGACATAAACTTGTGGAGAATCTGTTTTGTTCTTAAAAAGTAACTGAGTCTATGTTTCAATCACATTTCTGAACAATGATTTGGCAGCGCATGATTAATTTAATTAATCACTTTCTTTTTCTCCAACATTGTAAGTGCATGGTATATTTTTAAATATGTGCCATCTTGACTAAAACTCCTTTACAGATGATATTCTTATTTTCCTGTAAATCTTCGTGGACTTCCTAAGATCACATACCAAAACGAAAAATAATATATCATTAACATGCTTAAATAATAACATGCATGAGTCCCTTTCAATTCTATGCTGGCTGGGAGTATTCTCATTGTCGTTTCATCTCTTGCTCGATATCCTGTTATAAAAGATGCAGATCACGACATGAGTCTGATTCAAGAAAAGTTTGTATCCATATTTTTATGATTGACTGTTTTTAGGTGAGATGTAAATACGTGAGAAAGTAATTAAGGGTCGAAATATTTTCTTCTGCCTCATTTTCCTTTTAGAAACTAAAATCTTAATTAGTTCGGTTTTGATGAAAAACATAAAAAATTAATTGAAAAAAAAAACTTATTTACATCAAAAAGAAAAGTATGATAGTGGCGTAGGAAGCAGATACTCTGGAAGAAAGTAATTAAGAAGAGAAAGGAAAAGTGCCTGATTCTCATAAGCTATATATATTTTTAACCCACGATGCATGAGTAAGCAGCACGAATTAATATTTCTACACTACACTGTTCTTTTTCCTTTTATAACTTATGATCGTAGCTCTGGTTTGCTGATATTTTACTTTGAAATTTTGTTGCTGACGGTGATGATGACGAAATGCGGCATGTAAAGAGAGTGAGATGAAAAAACGAAAGGCCATCGGTATGCATGAAAGGGAAAAGGACCGCGGCATCTTTATATACATTAACAAGTAGCATTTTATGTGGGGGCTAGTTTATTTAAATAGTATGTTCGGATATTTGGCTAAACATGCACGAATAATTGGGATTTTTCTTTTCTTAAGGGTATTCCAATCTCTATTAATAAGGAAGGAGACTCATCCTTTTGTAGTATAGTTAAGTTTGTTCTCATAACTAGTATTCTCTTCAAAAATCAAATCGAGATCATTTCTAGAATTGTAATATACCTTTGCCACTACGTCAGCTTTTATATTAGTAATTAAGAATTTTGGTTATACTATAGATAAATTTCTTTAAGAAGAAATATGAGAAATTATGTATTAATAATTAAGAATTTAAGTTATTTTATCAATAAATCTAATAAAAAGATATCACATAAATTATTAATTATTTTATCACATTTATTATATTTGCAAAAAACACAACTGAAATCTCAATTATTTAGACATGGATCTCAAGTGCCCTAAATTGTGTCTAAATTATGAGTCTGAAATATAACATTTTTCTTTGAAAAATGAAGGACGGCCATAAGAATCTAGGATTTTTGTCATATTGAGTAAATTATATTAATTGTGACTCTACCTCTAACACCCATTATATCAGCACATTGATCATCCAGAGAATTTTTCTTTTTTTTTAAAAAAAAATTGTTTTATCAAAGTTATTTTAGTTTTGTGTCATATTGGGTTTCTGTTATATGATTATTAGTAGTTTTTTTAATCTACGCAATGTACGGGATTATTTAATAAACCATGTAAATTTTATTATTAAAAATTATTAATGTTATATAATTTAATTTTGAAAATTTTAAACATATACAAAATTATTAATTACAAAAATATTGAATTAAATCAATTTAATAAGATCTACAGCCCCAAACCCTAATCTTTTTATGCATATGGGACTTGAAATTCGAAAAATGGGATGGTAAGTAGCTGGTACGGTTCACTGTCTCTCAAGTCTTCAGCTCTTTATACTCACATAACTTAAAATATGTTAAAAGTTAATTTTGAGTTTATCTTCAGTAATTTCTTACCTTACCCCTCTTCCAATTCCATTTTGGTCCCCAGGTACCAAATACTTTTTCCATCTTGACTAGATTAATTGTTACGGCATTTTATTTAAAAATTAACATTAGATGGAGAGCTATTTTATATATCTTTGAAAAGGAAAATGATAAATAATACGATGAGTGAATTTGTTTGTTGGTATGAATAGTGTTATTTTTATATTTGAACTTTTCAATATTTCACTTTCTGTTTTTTTTTTTTTGTCCGGCAGTACATTATGTTTCATTACCAATGATATGCATCCATTAAACAACAGTTTTCATTAAAAAAACGTGTATATGTGAATTTAGATATTATTTAGACATATGGAAATTAATATGTAAATAATTTCGAATTTCAATAATATTTCTCCTAAATCTAGTAGACATGATATAATAAGATAACTAATAATAAATATAATTTTTTTTACTAAATTTATTAATAAAATAACTAATAACTCATGAATTTTTATATTTTTTATTGACAGACACCAATAATATATTTGAAATTACCAATTCTTAGTTTATTCAAATAATTCGACATTTATTCCTCTTAAGTAAGGTTTTAGATTCGAATTTTATAGATAAAAAAAATTAAAGCTGGGAGAGTTTTAACTCCACAATGAAACAATCCGACTTGTATCGAATTAGTCAGAGCTAATAAACTTTTAGATATTAGTGGTCCATGCCAAAAAATGCATTTGAAATTGCTATATATATACACATGATTCCTCATATATTCAAATAATATCTAGAAAATAATGTAAAATTACTCTTTATATTTTTATTTCCCTTATTTTTTCCCCCTAAATAAAACTCGGGCTAAGTGCCATGAGCCCATGACCATGGTTTTCTCTTTTTCCGAATTAGAAATGGAGGACGTGTACGGCTTCCACCACACCGCCATGTACTCCAAGCAGTTGCAGTCATCAATGGCTCCAGCTCCACCATTGCCACCCATCTGGACGCCAATCCCCGGACATGGCCAATCGGTCCGCTCTGGTTCTTCTTCGTCAGATGCAATGTCGTCCGAAGTACCTTGCGTCGAAGAGGATGAGGTTTCAAAGGCACTTCGCGCCAAAATTGCTTCTCATCCTCTTTATCCTAAACTCCTTGATGCCTATATCGATTGCCACAAGGTATATATAATTATTACTTATATATAAAACTTTATCTTAATATAAGCAACAGCTAGCTTTTTCGATCTGCCTTCTTTCTTCTTGCACAGCTCTCCCTTAATTATTTTGCTTGGTTACATGACAAAATTAATAAATTAAAGTGAAACTTCTTATATGCGAAAGAGAACGCAAAGGAGAAGTGTTATGCTCTTCTCTGTTTCTAATCCAAACTTGATCATCACTTGCTTGCTCAAGTTCCATTCAAAATTGCCTTTTTGGCTCTTTGTATTTGACAACTGCTTCTTGTTTTTGTTCTTATTCGAAAATTCTCCAGTTTCGTATAATTTTTGCGATTTATCCTCCCACAGACGTAAATCTACTGTGAATTCGTTTTTCTTCGATCAATTAAATCAGTGTTAATTAGTTAGCAAGTTAATTTTGATTTGTCTCTCTCGTTTTTTTTTTTTTTTTTTTTTTTTCTGGATCTATATATCATTTCAAGGTGGGAGCGCCGCCTGAGGTGGCAAAACTATTGGATGATATCGGAGGAGATAATAGCGCTCGCGATGTGTGTCAGATATCAGCGTTATCAGGAACTGATCCCGAGCTCGACGATTTCATGGTCGGTTTCTCTGAAAACTAATTATATATTCTTCAAATGAAAATTCTTAGATAGAAACTTGTCACCTTAGTTAAGCATATAAATTAATGTTTCACATGTGCAAAGTGATGCTCTTGATCCTCAAAGATAAACTTTTAATTTGGATCATCCAGAAAAATTAACACATAAACACTATTTCCAAACCCTAATAAGGGTGCCTTGAATTCAGACTTACAAATTAATGGGTTGAAGGTTTTAATTATCTTCGTTTGCTATGTAGGAAACGTATTGCAATTTATTGGTGAAGTTCAAATCGGATCTATCGGGGCCTTTTGATGAGGCAATCGCGTTTCTCAACGACATGGAAACGCAGCTTAACTCCATCTGCAACGGTTCTACTGTCAAAAACATCACGAGTGGTCTGTTTCTCTGTCTCTCTATATTGGTTGCTATTAATTCTTTCAGAGTAAATTCATTGGGGCACTGGACAATTAACCACTGTTGTTTTTTCTGACTTCATAAGTCGATATGATATGTAGCTTAGAAGCTAGAAATAGAATAATATTGAAAACATTCATAAAATAATAATTAATATGCGGAACTAAGATTCACACACAAGTAGATTTTATAGACATGGTGATGGAGGAACTGTAGTCATGTGGATGTTGTGTACTTGTCTTTCATGATATGATGATCTTTGATCAGCCTCTCTAAGGGGGCTATGCCGTTGAGTGTTGAATGAAGAGTAAGGTCTAAAGCTGAGAGCTAGTTCTCATTTCTCAAGCCTAGCTACAACAAATTTTCCAGAATTTCAAGAAGCTCTTTAATGATATACACGGCGCACAGCAGCACCTTTTCCACGTCTTGGACATCTTTATGTATAGGAACTTGGTTATCTTTATAGGAACTAGTTTGAAAGAATATATAACGTTAATCAGTGATGTGATCTGTAACGATGGCTTATTAATTGTACTATATAAATCGTAAATTACAACACCCATTAAGCCATATATATATATATATATATATATACCAATTATACTTTGATCACTCGTGGCATGACATTTCACATAAACGTACAAGTTAATAGTGAATTTTTTTACCACTTGAAGTTAAAATCATTCTTCACAAAATGGTCAGAATATAATTTAATCTGGTGCTCTGTAAGTACCTACCTAATAATTTCTTCACATTGAAGAGTGATGAAGTTTTGTTTAACCCTTCACATTGAAGGATGATATTTGTAATGACAATTAATTAATTTCGAAAATAAGAATATGCTAAGCATTTAAGCCTTGTGGTTTATTCTAGCTCTAAGATAAGTTAGACACAAAGCATTTTAATCTGAAGTTTCAGTTTTATAGAAGTCCATGACAAGTACACCTTGAGCAGGAAAACTAGCGGTTACCAAGGAAGCACAAGACCCCACAATCAATAGCATTTTTAAATTTCTTTCCAATCCTTATGGCTCGCATAGTTTAAGAGAGAATAATGTTATTTGAACAAAAAAATTAAAATAAAAAAAACACAAACACATCTTATAATAGTAGTGAAGATTAAGGTTTTGTATCTTTCTCTTTGAATGTTTACTCCTATATATATCCATTTTCTATATTCAAATAACATTACTCTTCCATGCTTAAGATAAAACAATGTGTGGGATGTAAAAATGTAGTGTGTCTAAGCTTACAAACTTGACAAACCCTTACATTACCATTATGGTGAAGTTTAATGTCTTACACAAGTATTTTGTTTATCTTAATTACTCCCTATAGTATATTAGATAAATACCTTCATATTGACTCTGTGTATTTTTAGCTTATTTTATCTTCAACATAACCAATAATAAAAATGTTATTAGGACAACTATCATTAAAAAATGATTTTTATCTACAAGTTAAGCTAATATAATGCACTTACACAATACTTGATAATTAAAATAAAATAAAATCAAAGTATTATATTTTCTTATAGTGTAAATGAGTGTTTATATGTTGTATATCTTATGTTTTTACGTGTGTAAATTAGAGCTAAGAATAACTTGTACTAACTTGTATAAGTATATAGGTTGAGAATATCATTATATAACTTTATTTGTTGACGCTAGGATTACAGAATTTGAGCTGTTTATCAATTATTTAATTTTATTTTTACAGTTTTATTATTTGAATATAATTATTCAGATACCCAAATCGGCATATGAAAATCACAATTTAGATAAATATAAATGTTAGTTATATATTGATTTAACTAATTGTGTGAATTTATTTTTAGTTAATATCATATTTAACACTTATATAATTGAAATTCACACTATTTAAAATATCACCATCACATGTCAATTCAGATGTTTATCTAATGTGTCAAAAAAAAAAAAAACTCTCATTACTAGTCCATCAAATAATTTTAATTGTTTGTTAGTTATAAATAAGTTTCTAATAAATACCTTTGGCTTAGATGAATTATAGTGAAACCTCTATGTGAAATTAATCATTAGATGCTTTTTTCTTTAATACACAGCTGACTTAACTTATAAAATGCATTGATAAAAAAAAAAAAAAAACATAAGAGTCTTGAGTCTTGACTTATTATTCAGATAAATTTTTACAGCACCCGAAAAAAAAGGAAAAACAAATACATGTCGTGCAATCAGTTGCTAACCTTCAATAAGTGCTCTTGAAAAAGGAATAAAAATTATTAAATGCTGATTGAGGAATTATATTTTGATGTGGTTAATTATTGAAAAACAAATTGACTTTCAATAATAGTTGGCTGATTTTGGTATTAAATTGGTTCTTCAACACAAAGCACGCGGCAATTTCTGCTAGCCCTAGTTTGCCGGTAATTCCAATTCATCATGGGCAAGATCCATGTCACTTGTGTATATCAAACTTTCAGTTGTATGTTATGATATTTTATAATGATGACTACTGGTCATTATGGATCTAAATCTAATGAAGGGCACGAGGTTCACGATTTAAATAAAATTTATACCCTCTCACGCATGGAGAAAAAGTCTCTGTTTAAAGTACTCATCGACTGGAAGCAGTTGCATGTCAACTTTAGGCTGTTACATAATCCCGAGCTGGAGGTCAGATACCTTGTATTTGATTTGATTTGATTTTTTTTTTAAAAAAACTATTAATATATTGAGTTAATTTTCATTTTTAATCTTTAAAGTATTTCTATTGTTAGGCAATATCATAACTAAGAGACTATCCCAACAATTATTTTTCTAAAGATTGAAATTGTGTCATCTTTCTAGAAGAGCAACTTACTTAATACTATACCCAATTTTTGTTGGTAGTTGATTCAATATATATTATTAGAATAAAATTTTTTCTGACTTTAATTTTTTATTCATAATACTTGAGCTTAAAATCTTATTTAAAGAGAATAAAAAATTAGTTAAATAAATCAAACATTAATTTTTTTATGTGTGTCCTTAACACAATTAAGATTTGGGCAATGCTATTCAGATATAGTCAGAAGTTTTTGACAAAAATTATGGTAATAGTGGCATAAAATATAGTAGTATGTCTCATTTGTTCATCCAAAAGCACCAATCATACCATATCATTCTAGCACATAATTTTTAACAAATATTTTAAGTGAATAACTATTTTCTTTAAGATTTTGAATAAAATCCCTAAAGCGAATAGTACACTGGCTTGCGTTCCAAGCGGTGTGGTTGCACGTGTTGTGTGTACTGATCTCATCGTTTCCCTTAGAAATTCAGTGTCGCTGACTCACTTCCACTCTGTTGTGACTTTTGAACCAAAAGAACCACAGTCCCTTTCTTTCATCAGTTTTGCTTTTGATGTTTTCTATATAAGTGAATCGTTGTAACCTGAGGCTTTTGCACTGCTGGGATTTGCATAATTTAATTTTCATAATACCATCATATTGAATATTAATCAAAGTTAGGCTGTACCTTCTTAATAGTTTCATTGGCTATTTGTGGTTTATGTGCTCCACGAAAAGCTGCACTCTTTAATTTGAGCATTTTTTGCCTGAAGCCTATTGATTTGGTTGAAAATAAATAAAAGTTGTGACGGTGGAAAGAGTTTTTGGATCATCCATTTCTAAATGCAGTCATGATCAGATGCTAGCGGTTTTGCATTAGGATGTTGAAACACATCTATGGCCAAAACACTATTGAATAGGTACTGCTGTAGGAAGTAAGTCTAACACTGAAAGAACCTGAGTATGTTTAATCTGGATGCTTGTAACAGAGGTTGACACAATTTAGCCATTGTCATCACGAATATCAAATTTTGTTGCAGCGCCTGCTTAGAGAAATTGTGAAATTGAAGAATTAGAATACATAAAAACATACTGAGATTAATTAAAGCAATTAGTAGCCCTTGGCCAGCGCTTGATACTAATTAGTAATTCTGCAGGTTTGATGTTGAATATCTGTCTTGATCTTTCTATCCCAGCCAAACCCAAAATATAAGTGCCGTTTGTGTACATTGAAGGTTTCTTAGCTGCTTGTTCATTTTTAACTAGAAATCTAAAATTTTTTCTTTGAAAAAAAGAAACATATTTCTATGTACACCATCAGCTCATTTGGGCTTTTGCACCATTAAAAAAAAAAAAAAAAAAGAAAATTCATGCACTAACACTAAGTGACTCCTTACTTCGATGTGACGCAGCAAAGTGACTTGTTTAATTTATCAAATGCTGTGAAGATATTTTTCATCAAAAGTCACATAGAACTTAGGTCTCTAACATGTTATGAGGGTTCCTTGTAATTATCAGCCATCTGTCACCAAGCGATGCATGCGTATATAGTTTGCAGGAGAATGATTTTTCTCGAGGTTGCTCTCGTTCCTTAAGTAACCCCGTAATTGCATTACTACCTTTTGGGTATCAATTATTGGGTGTCAATTAGAAATCTCAACAAATATTATAGCTTTACTCTATCTTAATTACAGATGTGTGTGCTATGAATGGCTTTTATATCTGGTTTGTGGACTGTAATGTGATACGCTAATCTACTGTTAACTGACTTAACTCATTTATTTATGTGTGTATATGGGAAAAAGTCATCCATATTATATTATTATTATTATTTTAAAACCAACAATATAATGTTTGGAATTCATTGGATCTGATTAATATGGTTTGAGTCAAATTTTGGATATTATGAAAATAGATATGAGTATATGACTATTAATAGTTGAAATATATGTTCTAAGTTTTATTATATAATATTTTAAATTTAGTCTAAAAACGTATATAATGATGTAGTTCAAGTATTATATCCGTGCTTTTTCATAATTAGCTGGGTTTCTTTTGTTCAATGCATCGATGCCTTCTAATTCTGCCCTTTTTGCCAGCTGTAAAATATCCATCCCCCTTTTCCTTCTGCTTGGAATATTAGTCCAATACTGAATTCCGACAAGATTTTTTTATTTTTTTTAGTTGATACCCTAAATTACCAAGGAATTATCATGACTCCACCGCAAGCGGTAGCAGTTAATGGATTCTTTCCGGTAGATATTACATCGCAGGAGTCCAATACCATTTTGTAATGGGAAAAAGAGGAATTCTTAATTAAGTTTGATATATTAGTGAATATTGATAATTTAAGAGATAATAGTGACTCACAATTATTTATGTGTCTAACTCTAAATGAATCAAAACAAGAAATTTTTCTTACTCCAAAAATATCTAAGAATCTCTCCTAAAAAAGGTTGTCCCTGTGTATATACCGTTTCTTCCCAATAACGGTCCCTTGGATCTCATTGTTTGCTTCAAACAGCTAGCCCACCATGCATATGTATGAGTCTGCAATTTTTATATGATAAATTAATTGTTTCCCTTGTTTAATTTGCACAAGCCCTCAAGGTGTGAGCTTATAAAATTTTTAAGTGGGTGAACGTGGCCCGTGCATCAATTGATCATGTCACCGAACACATTTATACAAGTTAAAGTTAGCAAATAAATAGCGGTTTATTTGAACTTTATAACTAATTTTAGTTAATTCTTGTCTCCATTTGATGGATGAAGCTGATGGGTTATCCGAAGAGGACTTCAGTAGGGAAGAGAAAGAAGCAATTGATGAGTGCAAGAGGATGAATGAAGATCGAGAGCTGAAGGATAAGCTTCTGCGCAGATATAGCGGCTATATTAGTAGTCTGAGGCACGAACTCTCCAAAAAGAAGAAGAAACAAAAGCTACCGAAAGAAGCAAGTCAAATCTTACTTGCATGGTGGAACATTCACTTCAAATGGCCATACCCAACGGTGATTAAACATTTTTACCTTTGACAATCATGTTCACTTCTCGTGATGATCTCGTGTACATAGAATGTTCAGTTCATAAACATGACACATTTAATTATAACATTTTTATTTTTATTTTTTGATTACATAAGAAAATAATATTGAAGAAATCGTCTAGACCAGGGCCTGGCAGAGACTATTAATTAATTTGTGTATTTAGCACATTACAATCTGAGTTTTAAGTTTGGTCTCAATTAAGCCTCCACGGTTACGGTGCAGGAAACGGATAAGGTTGCCCTAGCCGAATGGACTGGTCTAGACCAGAAGCAAATAAACAATTGGTTCATAAACCAAAGGAAGCGCCATTGGAAACCTACAGCGGAGATGCAAGCTTCAGTTTTGGGCGGTCTCTATGACTTCCCTGCGTGAGTGACTCAGGTACCTAGCTACTTCTCTTCCATTAATTTGTAGAGTTGTGTGGTGTTACTATAAATTAAGGGTACTTCTGATGCAGTTTTTTTAAGGATTTGATCATGATCTCATATTTGTTTTGAATATCACCAAGTCATGTTAAGATAGAAATAGAGATAAATAATTTAAATTAAATCCTACAAATTTTAAGAGGGACCACTAATTTAAAGTAATTATATTTATCTTTGTCTTAATATGATATGATAATATTACTCAAAATATACATGAAAGGATTCTAATCCTTTTCTTTAAAATAGTACATTTTTACATTTTAATTTTTAGAAAGAAAATTTTAGATCAAAGTTATTTTTTTTAATTTATGAAAAATATATAAAAATAATTTTTAATTTTATATTCTTTTAAAAAAAAATTTGTTGTTATTTTAAATTTGTTTGCATCTCTTTCTTTGTAATTTCTGTTTCTTAAAAGGTGCTCAAGCAAACAGACTATAAGTCTATTTAAACACTATATATAGTCATCACGAAATCTTATCATATAAATAATTATAACTTAAATTATTTTTTAAAGAATAAATATGCTACCACGTTGTCACCATGCATGAACCCGAATTTTTTATAATACAACTCTAATTTGTATATTTATAGTTTTGTTACTTCCCATGGTCATTGGCGTAGTCATTTCTAAATAATTTTGCTTCTGCTCCTCTCCTACAGGTATAGTGGCTCTCGCTGCTAACTTGTGGCAATATATGATTGCTGCAGATGTCAGATTGAATGTGAAAATGGCTCATTCAATTAATTGGCCCTATCATCCGCAGTGCATTTCGCATTTGCTGCAGTATTGCTTGTTCTTGGTTTGATTAAGCATAGACGGAAACTCACCTTGCCATTATTCTCTCCTCTCTGTAATGTCCCTCAATATGAGAAAAGAAACAAGTAAGCAAAAGATTAAATAATAATAACATGTGAAGGGAAGTTTTAGAGAAAGTACATTTACGTGTTGGATATTAAATAGAGTTTTATTATTTGAATATCAAATTGAGATACTAAATGTAATATATCTTTTATATAAGTATATAGTATATTTATCTCACTTTAATATACACATTATATGATGTCTTATACAATAGTTGTACATCAAGTTCAAAAAGCATCTTCCTGTTAAATAAGTTGAAGAAATGAAAAGAGCTTTTGTTTGTCAATAAATGAAAAGAGTTTATGGGACTTTTTTTTCTCGTTTGTCAATAAATGAGGCTCAGGACAGTTGGTGAACTCTTTACGAGATGCGCCCTGGGAGAATGAGAGGAGTCGGATTCAACTGTAGCGGTCAGAGACCGCATAACATTCCCCCTCCCCCCACCCACCAAAAAAAAAAAAAAGAGTTTATAGGATTTTAAAAGACCAATAAATGGTTAAGCCTTCAGGTCAAGCGGTCCAATCAAAATTCAACCGCAACAGTTTAATCCTTAACACTTTTCATACCATCCTCCAATGTCACACCCAAATCATTTAAGCCCAATGCAAAACATGTCAACTTGGTCAGATTCTCATTAAAATGACTATATAATTTTGGTATAGCTTCCGAATTCATTTTGTGTAATATTGTGCATTAATTTTATATAGATATAATTTGTGTTGTTGTCCTTTATGTACTGAATTATTTATATTAATTATCATTAAATTTATTATACGACTAAAATTGAAACAGCTAGACTTTCTTCGATATATTAGCTAGAGTAAAAAAGAGTAATTAACATTTTACTCATTTTCAACAAAATTTTCTTCATAAGAAAAAAATACATCCCTTTGTGCAAAGCATTATTTTTTTGTCAAGAGTATCAAATAATTTCATACTTTTCAGTATATTTTTCCCAATATGGTTTTTAATAGATTACATGTATAGTACTCAAAATTAGAATTTCTCCACTAGGAGGCTATCAACTAATTTGACTAGCTAAGATAAGAGTAAAGATATATATATATATATATATATATATATATATATATATATATATATATATATATATATATATATATAATCATTTTTTTCTTTCTCAAATTCTATAATTTTTTTATTTATTTAGTATAATTTGTCACTTCCTTACATTTCTATTAGTTAATAGTATAATATTATTTTATACTATCAAAGTATATAAATTATATTCTTATGAGTTTAATTTATATATATTGATAGTATAAAATAATTTTATATTATCAACTAATAGAAATACAAGAAAATACAAAATTATAGTATGTCTTTCATTATAGTAAATAGTTACTTAGTATGATTTGATACTTTCTTATATTTTTTATTAGTTGACAGTAAAAAAAATTATTTTATACTATTAGTGTATACAAATTATATTCTTATTGGACTTAATTTATATGTACTAACAATGTACACTATCATCCAATCACATTTTTTCATTTACATGATTTTAAAAGTAGTGAGAATAAGGGTCATACATGTTTATTTTTGTAATAATATATGAGTGGATGACAATTAAAAAATTTTATACATACAAATTAAACCCATCCTTATTTTATTTATTTATCTAGAAAAGAGTACAAATAATATTTTTGTTAAGATAAGTTTCCCTGAGTTACTTGAAGATGCATCCAGGGACAGTTTACCTCCGGAGACAGAAAGAAACAGCCAATTGCCTACCTACCTGTGTTCCTATGTTGAGTGCCACCACTTATAATATCACGGCATGCGACATTTTCTCCATTGTAACCGTAAACCCAAATAAAGGAAAAGCGAAAATCCAAGCCAGTTCAATCCTCTTTTATTCATAACCACCATTTTCAGTTTTTAGTTTACCCTCTCAAATATCTATCCCGCTGCAAAAGAAAAAAAAAAAAAAATCATGCCATTGATCAACAAAATCATCCACCCCAGGCTCGGGAATACTCTCTCTCCATCTACCCCTATGCTGCAATCCCACAAAAGAAACAGGCCAAAAAGGAGTGTCGACTTGCGAGTCATGAAGGTTAAAGCCAAATAGCATGTTACTCCATATCGTCTCTTAACTATTCCCATTCATCATCAAAGGGGAAAGAAAGAACGAAGAAAAATTGATCAAAGAAATAATCCCGGGTGGCAAGGCAATCACTCCCTTTTTTTTTTTTTAGCTAAAGGCTCAGCAATTGCATTGCATTAAGAAGCAGAAACAAATGCAAGTTTTCAAACCCCTTATTACATGTGCGTTCTTGATCGTGTCCTCATTATTATTCTCAAGCGTGGCTTCCTCTGATGCCGGAATAAACCAAGCCGGTCTCATGTGCGGGACCTATGAGTACCCCAACACCGGCCCTGCCAAGTTCATGCAATCCTTCATGGCTCTAATGGACGCCGTGGCGTTTCAGATCAAAGAACACGGGTGGGGTGCGGAGACATTGCTCAGCCGCTTGCACCCCATGTTCGCATTAGGTGTGTGTTTGAATAAACTTAGGCTAAAAACAATGTTTTATAACTACAATTATGGTTTTAAATTGAGATTACAATCATCATTATGGATGTGCTATAATGTGAAAAATTGTAGAAAAATATAGTCGTTATTATCGCAATTGTCATTGCAATGCTGTTGTTGAGCACACCGCGATAGTAATACTATGGATGTATACCGCAATTTAAAACTATATATAGCTACAATTTTTGAAAAAATAAGCAATTATATTGTATAATTAATCGTTCTCCAAGCATGCTAGGCCAATGTCGCAGCGACCTCAACCCCGCTCAATGCTTCGCCTGTTTCACCCAAGCGAGGCAATTGCTCTCGCGATGCTTACCCAAGGTAGCTGGTCGAATATTCCTAGATGGGTGCTTCCTTCGCTACGACAACTACGGTTTCTTCAACGAGAGCTTGGACAATAGCCACGACATGAAGGTTTGCGAGTCTTCAACGACGACCCCCTTGGAGAATAACAATAATAATAATGACAGCAAAAGTGAGTTCAGGAAAAAGGTTTCGATGGTGATATCGAACGTGACGAAGAGCGCGGGGGAGCACAAGTTCGCGGCGCGCGGGGGGAATGACGTGTTTGCGCTGGCGCAGTGCTGGCAAACGCTGGACAAAGAGGGGTGCGAGAGGTGCTTGAGAGAAGCTGGCAAGAGAGTGGAGGAATGTGCGCCTGTTAGTGATGAGGGTAGGGGTCTGTTCGCTGGTTGTTTCTTGAGGTATTCAACTAGAAAGTTCTACAACGACATCAAGGAAGATGAGATACAGGGGTATCACAGTGAGTAATTAACCACTTGAATCTCTCTTATGCTTGGCTACAGCTTAGTAACTAAATTCTGTGGAGTACAATTTTTCTTAACTATTCTTGTTATACCCCATTCTTCTATGAAAAAATTATAGCCACGACCATTTTTTTTTAGTTAAAACTTGTTTATACGATGATATAACTTCTTCTTCTTCTCTGTTTTTTTTTTTTTGCCCCCAGTTGTGCAACTTTGCTCTTCTTCCATGTGGGCCCTTATCTGTATGGCATTAAATTTAGGAGAAATAATACTTTGATTATTCTAAATTAAGGACAAAAGTTCAATCAAGTTTCTTATATCCTTATTGTCCAATTCAAATCAAGTTATCGCCTATGAAACACACACACGGATACTAACCCAGGACACGATATGACATGGAAGCATAGGAGACACATCAAAATTTAAAAGTTAGGGTTATGTTATTTGTACATACCCAAAATCCAAACACCCCAACACCCTCTCTCAGCTTTTTCTCTCTCCATCAATCATTTCACTCTTTTCACTTTCTTTTACAATTTTTTTTTCTCCTTTCTATCTCTGGGTGTCCAAGGTGTCTACCTACCCCAGTGGTACAAAAAACATTTCTCTAAAAGTTATAGGACACCGATATAAACACACACACACATACATACATATATATATATATATATATATATATATATATATATATATATATAATTTAAAAAAGATTTATTATTATATAATATTATTTATATAAGTTTCATTTGTATTTTATTTTTTTATTTAATATTAGAAATTATTTAAAAATTTAAAATAAATTCAAAATTTATATATATTTTTTTTCAAATTTTCAATGACCTTATTTATAATATCTTTATGTATTAGAAGTTAAATACGCATGTCATCCGTGTGTTATACATGTGTCTGACACATGGACATGACACCCGAATGATATGCATGTTATGGCAAGTGTACTCAACTCTGTTAATGTTGCTGGATTTAAAAATATTTACAAGTCATAACTTAATTGCAGAACAAAATAACGAGCATAACGATGTAAAGATGTAAAGGACAGTCAGGTTCTCCCATGACATCATTATTCACTGTCTTGATCAAAAGAAAATTATAATTTCATAAAATCTCATTTCCACTTTGGCATGTATACAGTATTATCTTATTTCTACACTTGAAGTTTACTTTTCTCTTCCAATGTTCTTCACAGAAAGGCCTAGTGTCAAGGTGATCGTTGTATCTGTATCATCTGCAATTACTGTGGCTTTAGTCCTCGTCGTTGGTGCAATTCTAAGCTGGAAGAAACTACCGTTGCACGGGAAAAGTAATACTTCATCTGAAGCCTTAATGCTAACAATTTCTCAGTGCATAGTTTTTTTCCCCCCTTTTGTCCCCTGCTGCTCTAATGTGATAATCTTACTCTCTTCAGGGAGCAACGATATTGATGCGTTACCTACCTTTGCCTACATGGCTGGTTTCACTTATAGGTACGATTTGCTTGAGAAGGCCACAAATTATTTTGATCCTGCAAACAAAGTAGGCCAAGGTGGAGCTGGTTCTGTGTTCAAAGGAATCCTCCCCTCAGGGAAGATCGTTGCTGTTAAACGGCTATTTTTCAATACACGACAATGGACAGATGGGTTCTTCAACGAGGTCAACTTGATTAATGGGATTCAGCACAAGAAGGTGGTGAAACTTTTGGGATGCAGCATTGAAGGGCCTGAAAGCCTGTTGGTTTATGAATTTGTGTCAAATGGGAGTCTTGATCAAATCCTTTTCGGTGAGTATTCCAGCTTAAATGCACAATTGTATAGCATTATATGGTACATCCAAATATGCAGTTCCGGTCCTCCACTCAATAATACTGGTTCAAAATTTATATTTTCCAAATTACTACAGTATGGTTTTGAATAAGTTCTTTTGCTAGCAGGAGGCATTAGCTAGAATCTCAATATTATACACAGTTGGTCTATGACTCCATGTAAAATTAGGGTGTTATTTTCATTAAACCGCACCAGCTTCTATAATTCATTCCAAATATTACAAGTAGCCGTAGAAAAATACCTAATGCTTTTTATTGGTGCATTGGCTTTTGTCATTGATTGGTTATAGTCTGGATATCCGTATGTATTGGCTTTATTTGGCCATGATCACTGTTTGGAGTGATGGACTTAACATTCCAGTCCATAGTGCCCAATCCCTAATGCTAGATATATCTCTAAGAAACTTCAAAGAAATAAAGTTGTATCATTATTATTAGCTATTGCTTTTGACACAATGATAAGTGCTTGATCCCACATTATGGTTCATGAAATTCAACTTACTTTATGGGAAAAGGAACATGTACAAGTTATCTTGCTCTGTCTGTGTGTGTGTATATGCGCCTGTGTGTCTGTGTGTTTTCTGCAATTCAAAAATGAGAAAAGATCATGTGGTATATGCAGGTAAGGACACAGCAAATGTTTTGACCTGGCACCAACGGTTTCACATCATATGTGGGATAGCTGAGGGCCTAGCATACCTTCATGGAGGCTGTGGATCAAAGATTATTCACAGAGACATTAAGTCCGGCAACATTCTGCTTGATGAGAATTTTAATCCAAAAATTGCTGATTTCGGTCTTGCTCGATTTGTTACTGAAAATAGATCTCATGTTAGCACTGGAATTGCGGGGACATTGTAAGTAGAAAACTTCTTTCATTTGAATTTTCTTGATATATATATATATATATATATATATATAGAGAGAGAGAGAGAGAGAGAGAGAGAGAGGATTCCAAAATCAATTACACCTCCATATGTACCTTCTATCCTAGCCATGCAATTAAAACTGAAAGTCCTTCATGTAAACATTTCAACGAATCTCAACCTCTTATTCATAAACTGATAACAAAGGTGTAGAAAAATGTTAGAGAATTAGAATTTTTATTGAAATTTATTTACCATAATAATATAGCATACAAGTTGACCTTTAGATAGAGAAGTAGGTCACATCGCTTTATTTTAATCAATAATTATCCCATTTTTGTCAAAAAATTCTGGCAGTTGTTTCTCGATGTTTAGCATCACTCAAAGTTGTAATTCAATTTCAATAAAAAATTTACTTGTAATACATAGTTGTTCTGGCCACCTAATTAAAATCCGTTGATTATGGCAGGGGATATATGGCTCCAGAGTATCTCATCCGAGGACAACTGACAGAGAAGGCAGATGTCTACGCTTTTGGTGTGCTGGTTGTTGAGATTGTCTGTGGCAAGAAGAACAGTGTTTACGCCCAGGGCTCAACTTCAGTACTCCACGGTGTAAGATTCACATCCCTCATGCCTTTAAAATTCTTATTTGGTACTAGTATCAATGAATTTCATTAGCAGATAGTAACATGTTCTTGTTATCTCATGATCAGGTCTGGAAGAATTACAAGGCAAATAACATCACATCATCTGTTGATCCTATACTGCAGGGCCAATTTGTGCCAGAAGAGGCGTCAAATGCTCTCCGAGCTGGCCTTCTTTGTACACAATCTTCTGTTACTCTTAGGCCATCCATGTCTGAAGTGGTTCACATTCTAACCAAGAAAGACTATGTTATTCCTTCCCCAAAGCAACAACCATTCCTCAATTGCACTATGCTAAGTCTAGATGACAGAACACAAACTTCCACCATTAGCCCTGTGTCCTCAAATAGGCATACAAGTCCAAGATCCTCTTTCCATAGCACCACAAGTTCCATACTCTCAAGTGAAGATTCAATAGGACGAGATAATTCCATTTCTTCAAGTATCCAAGCAAATATTGGGGCACCTGAGCCAAGGTAAATAATGGACTTGAAAAAATCTTAAGATGATCCAGAGTTACATGCTTGGTTAGTCCAAGATTTCTAGTCAACCATGTATCCTTCAAGGGGGAGCTGACCGAGGCATGATAGAGAGGAAGTGAAACTGTCACTTTGCTAATGAGCTTAATTTTAAATTTTGAGCATATGAAAATTCTTCCAAGTTTGCAATTACAATGAAGCATATGTGGATGGCTTGAAGTTAAGCAATGGACATGTATGGATTTTGCTCAGCATAAAATCGAGGATGATGAGTGGTGACAACAAGTGAAGATCATCAATCTGCATGTAGTTTTATTCTTTCCTTTGAAAAGCAGGAGTAGATAAAAGGAAACTCAGGTTTTATTTTATTTTATTTTATTTTTTGTGCTTAGTCCTTACAACTTTTTAATACATATCATTTTTTAAGGAACAATGATTCTCATTTATTAATGTTTTTCTTCCTAATGTGCCCAATTAATAAGATTGAAATGTGTCTTAACTTTGATTTGTGATTGATATTGTGACGCGATTGGCGTGGCTTGACTTTTCAAGCCAATGGAAGAGCAAATTTGGACAAAGTCTACAAAGATGCTACAGCCCATGCTTTCGGTGCTGCCATACAATAAAGGAAGTTAGAAAAATTCCTATCGTTGCAGGAATGAAGAGAAAAAACATTGAATGCATTTTTTGTCGAGGTTGAAAATTTTGCATTCGGAGCTCTCTAAATAGAGCTTGCATTTGAGCTCTTCCACATCAACCAATTTGACTTTCTCCTTCACATTTCAAGTATTTAGGGGGTGTTTGTCAACCTCAAAAATCAAGTTAACTTGATAAAATATAGGATCAATTATGTTAACTAGTATAAAAATGAACTAATTTTTAATTAAATGTTATTTGATTTTATAATTTAAAAATTAGTTTTAATATATATTCCTCTTCTTCTTCTTATTCTTTTGTACTTTTTTCTTTTTGATTACGTCATTGAAGAAACTAATCTAATAGACAGCGGCAGACGATGGCGATGGCAGACCCTAGCAGGTGGTGGTGGTCGCTAGAAACGGATGATGTGGTAGTGGTGGGATGGTGGCAGCCAACGATGACAACAAATGGTGGCAACTAACGGCAATAACGGATGGTGACGGCCGGCGACTGATGATGGTGGACTGTGGCGGTGAACAGCGGTGGATAACAGTAAAGGATAGTTAGCAAGTAGTGAGAAGATATAGAATAAAAAGAGAAAATTTTGAGATGAAATAAAATCAATTTAAAATTAATTTTTTTAAGAATTGATTTTAGGTCTAAATTGGTTCAGTTAAAAACTAATTTTAAAATATTTAGATAGTTATCAAATAACATTTATTAAAAATAGTACCCATTGTACCTAATTATTCAATTTTTCTAGTTTGCTAAACACCTTCTTAGAGAGTTGTTTGTTTTCTTTTGAGTTTCTCTCTTTCATGTGTTAAGGGTATACATTGGTGAGAAAAATACTATGAAGTATCTTGTATATATTTGGGAATTGGGTTGAGTAGAATATGATCAACTTTTATATCTCAATCATATTTCCTTAGTGAAATATTTGATTGTCACCTTTGTCCATGGACATAGGATATAAGCCGAGCCATGTTAAATTTTTATGTCTTCTTTTCTTACTCTTCCGTATATTTATTTTATGCTACTTTATTTGTGCCTTATTTAGAGGTAATTTTCACATTTTATAACAAACTGATATCAGTCTATCAAAGCTCTTATAGAGTTCTGGACCAATATGTTCAAAGATGTCTATTGCAAAGTTTGACATTCAGCAGTTTGATTGGCACATCAACTTCGGAATATAGAGGGTCCGCATGATGACTGTTCTCGTATAGCAAGGTGTAAGAGCAGCACTTGATGGCAAAGATAAGAAGCCCACAACAATGAAAGATTCTAAGTGGAAAGAGACTAACCAGAAGGCTCTTTCTATTATTCAGTTGCACATTATATATGATGCATTGCAATAGGTTCTTTTGAAGAAAATAGTGTATTCCTTGTGGACCAAGTTGGAGTCATTATATATGACCAAGACGGTAGCCAACTATCTCGATATCTTGCAATGTTTGTATATGCTTCGTATGGTAGAAGGGACATTAATTTGATCTCACATTGCTGAGTTTACATCACTCGTCATAGAGTTGAAAAATATGGACGAGAAATTCTCAAGTGATCAACAATTAATGATGTTGCTTCGTTCCTACCTCCTTCCTACAAGCATTTTCATGAGATGCTCATATATGGTCGTAAAAGCCTCAAAATTGATGAGGTTAAGTCCGCACATTTGAGTCATGACAAGATGGAGCATGATAGTGGCAGTCGTGATGACACTACATCTGGCATGGTTGTTAGAGGGAGGTCAAAGATGATTAGATTGAGTAGTAGTAAAGACAAGTCTAGATCTAAGTCTAGACACCATAAAGGCAGATGTCGATATTGCAAGAAGGAAGGACATTGGAAAGCAAAATGTTCGAAGCTCAAAGACAAAAAGGAGAAAGATTCAAGTGATTTAACAAGTGTTGCTGAAAGTGTTGACAATGTTCTCTTGGTATCAACTAGTTCAGTTGGTGAAGCTTGGATTCTTGATTCAGGCTGCTCTTACCACATGTGTCCGAACCAAGATTATTTTACTTCTTATCAATCAATCGATGTTGTTGTTGTTGTTCTTGTGGGAAATAATATATTCTGTAAGGTCATTGGTATTGGAATAGTCCAAATCAAGATACATGATGGAGTTGTGAGAATATTGACTGATATTCGGCACATACCGAACTTGAAGTAAAATCTTATACCCTTGGGAGTTCTTGATTCTCAAGGTTGTAAGTATTCTACTCAAGGTGGAGTTTTAAAGGTCTCCAAAGATGCTGTTATTGTAATTGAAGGCAGATTAGTCAATGGCCTTTATTTACTTTAAGGCATTATTTCAGTATCATCTTCATCTAATTTAGATTCAGATACTGCTCGCTTATGGTATATGTGTCTAGGGCATATGAGTGAAACAAGAATGTCCATTTTGAGCAAATGTAGCTTATTAGGTAATCACAAAATTAGGAAGCTTGACTTTTGTGAATACTGTGTTTACGAGAAGGAGACTAGAGTCAAGTTTAGCACTGTCATCCACAAGACGAAGGGCATAGTGAACTGTACCCTTTCTAACTTGTGGGGCCCTACACTTGTTTCATCAAAAGATGATGCTAGATACCTATTGACATTCATTAATTATTTTTTAAGGAAGGAATGAGTTTATTTCCTGAAGCAGAAGAATGATGTGTTCCATACTTTCAAGAAATGGAAAATGCTTGTTGAGAACCAAATCAGCAAGAAAATCAAGCACCTCTGAACAGATAATGGTTTGGAGTTCTGTGAAGGTCAATTCAACGAGTTCTGTGAAAAAATGTTGCTTACATTGAGACAATATTTAAAGATAGGACTTTTTTTTATATATTTTGAATTTTGAACTCATAATAATTAAATATATAAAGTAGAATAAAGATTATACATGCTATGCCGTTCTTTGCAATTTATTATAGAACAGAATAAAAAACAAAAATTTTAAATACTAAAATTTCATTGCTAATAATTCTAATCATTATGTAATTATTAATTATACGTGAATTTTATGTTAGAGGATTTTAAATTGAATTCATTCTGTATAAATATCTAAATAAATAAATACAAAAAAAAGAAAGGCATATTATTTTAAGTGTTGAACTAAATTATGATTGGTTGAATAGATAGCAAAGGGATAAAAAAAATTATTCAAGAAGTATCCTTTTATTTTTTAAAAGCTTCTCATGTAAGCATAGATAATGGAGAAGTGAAGAGTTAGAGATAGTAGATATACCATTTAATTAAAAAAAATAAAAAGACTACTAAATTATAATTGGTTGAAATGAGTGGCCAAAAGTTTAGGCAGGAAAAACACCATATTGTGCCACATGTATAATTTCAATATTATAAAACTCTCTTTTATAAATATAGGTAGATAGATAGATGGCATGAAAAAATTGGCAGACTCTGCCATGCTCCATGACAAGTAATGTGCATTATGCACCTTGTAATCACGACCATCCTTCCTTTGATGAATGACTGACATTATTTTAGAACACCAATACACCAAAGTATTATTAAACAGCTTTATGGGTGTGTTTGTTTGGGATTTTTTTAAGGCAAAAAATCACTTTTTTCAGCGAAGAAATCAGTTTTCGTATATTTGAATAATTTTTTTAAAAATAGTTAGAACTTCAAAAAAGTTTGTTTTCAGCTTTTTTTGTAGAAGCTGAAAAGATTAGCTTCTGAAAAAAAAATCAATTTTTAACTTTTTCAATTATATATAAAATTTAAGCTTCAAAATAATTTTTTTTTAAAGTTGAAACAAATGCGCCCTATATCCTTCTCTATGGCTTCTTTATCTTGCTGCATCCAACACCTTTGAAGCACCACACCGCTACTTACTCTCCACCATCATCTTGACCACCACCCCGCCCTCCCCTCCTTTATTACCTTTGGGTTCCCTTTCCACTCCATCATGCACATCCTAATCTTATGTTTACCACAAAGTAATAATGAAGACAACAAATTAAAACAAGAGTTCTAGACTGTACAGTGGGTGTTTTAAGGGAGGAGAAAGGGGCAATGTAACGGTGGCTATGGTAAGGCGGAAGTTAAAGTCGGATAGTAGTGGGTTGTGGGTGAGGAAGGCTGAGGGAGGTAAAATGGAGGTGGGGTTGGAGGGAGAGAGATTGCAACGAGAATGATGACGCACGGCAACCAGATTGTCATTGATAGTGACGTCCAGCCAACACTTGGCCCCTACTTCACCCCACTTCCTCGTTCCATTACTGCCAACAACGGCGAGCTTGTTGTCGGTGTTGTCAATAAAGCAGGATGAACCTCATATGCAGATGGTGATGATGGAGCACTGATGCATCTTCAAATAGCAGACTTGGTACATGAGCACATTACTTGGCACAGAGCTTGGTAGAATCCGCCGAAAAAAATTGATTATATCATGTTTAAATCCTTTGTTTTTCATGTAAGAGTATTAATTGATTCTAGAACCTTCTGCTTCTAGACATAGGGAAGATGGAAAGACAAGGTATCTACCCAAGGCAATCTTATATCACGTGACATAGCAAAAGTTGTTGTAACAAGCTGATGGTGTCTTTGGAAGAGTGGTGATGATGGAGCACCGATGCATCTTCAAATAGCAGACTTGGTGCATGAGGCACATTACTTGGCACGGAGCTTGGTAGAATCCGTCAAAAAAATTTGATTATATCATGTTTAAATCCTTTGTTTTTCATGTAAGAGTATTAATTAATTCTAGAACTTTTTGCTTCTAGACATAGGGAAGATGGAAAGACGATGCATCTACCCAAGGCAATCTTATATCACGTGACATAGCAAAAGTTGTTATAACAAGCTGATGGTGTCTTTGGAAGAGGACTTGAGCAAATAGCTTCTCAAAGAAGAATGGAACAGGAATAGGCACAATTCTCTCTTGCAACAACACTTTTTCTCATCTTTCATTATTCATTTTCCAATCTTAATATTTCACCTCTCATGTTCTTCGCTTGTCGTCCATCACTCTGCATCTATTTTCATCCCATTCTATTCTTGGTATGCCACTGAATTGCTCCTTATTCATTTACAAACCCTAGCCCTGCAAACTCTCTACTAGATTTTAAATTTTGAGCTGAAATTTGGTGGGTGCAACTTGAATGCAACCAACGTTGTTCTTTTTTATCTATTCAAACTCTATTGATTTTGATTTGGTTTCACTTAAACTTGTGAAGAAGTTCACAAATGCTCCCAAAAGCTTTTGAAAACCCATGATAAGTTTTCTACATTAGTAGGGAATCATGAGTATAAAATTAGAGATTTTAGCTATATGACTGAGAGTCATCTCATTGGACAATATTTAATTGGACACTCTGAATTTTTAGATATTGGACCAGCATTAACCAGTGTCTCCAGATCTATGAAGCATGGGTTTTCTTAAATCACTGTCGTACCCATACAGGGTACATACACTACTGCTTTTTGGTATTTATGAATGTTTATTGATCAAGTATTATAATAAGTAAATGTCACTTAAATATAAGTTAATATTTCTAAAATATTGGATTTGGGTTCAAGGAAAAGCAAGAGATTTTAGGTTGGGAAGGGAAGAGAAGATTGAAGGAATAGGAGGAAGTGTATTTTTTCTTTATCTCAGATAGGACTGATTTGAGTGATGGTGGCGACAATAGGGGCTAGGGGTAGGGTGGAGATGAAAGAGATAAGGGTGTGTTAGGTCGCAGTGGGTGTTGGGGTGGGGGTGAGGGTAAAGGTGACGGTAAATGTGAGGGTGGTGATGAGAGAGAGAAAGAGAGAGAAGGTGGGGTTGGGAGTATCAGTGCCATAGCAAGTGACCTAGAAATTTGAGGTGTTAGGTTTGCACTTATTAAGAATTTCAAGATCATTTTTTTTTTTTGGTTAGGGACAAATATGTTCATGACTGATTTAATGAAGTTTAAAATATCTACTTTGATCATCTACTTCTATCTTCTTTTATCCCTCCTTTTCAAATAGTCAAATTTAAAATTTGTAATTTAACTCTTAAATTTATTAGTGGACCTTAAAACCCTCTTCCTCAAATTTTTTCCAATTCATTCATTTGCTCACTACTTCTATCTTCTTTTCAAATACTAAAGTTTAGACATAGACATCATTTTATTTTTTTGAGTTTAATGCTAAGTAATGTTCAAGTTAATGCCATAGGTGATTTATTTTTCTGATCTTCTATTTTAAAGATTATATAAAATATAGTGAAAATAATTTGATGTTGGTTTTATTTTTTGCAAAATTTTAAGCATAAGAAACAAAATAAAAATTGTGTAATAATTTCTAATTATTAATACAAATATATTAATTCTAAAAATTAAAATAGAAAACAAATCAACCATTTGTTTGTGCAAAATTATTTTCTTCTTATAATTAAAATTGGCACAAACTATTTTAGGAAAGGTGAATTTTTTTTTTCTTTTTTTTCCCATGTAGTTTCATAGTATTGAACTAATTTATTAGAAACATAACCATATATGTAATTAGATTAAATATGCATTTAGCTTTTCTAAAATGTAGGGTATATTTTAGGTATATTTAGAGTGTAAAATTATTAACGAGAAAATTAATGGGATGTTTATCACACATTTATGATTTGTCCTTTTTTTTTGGTGTAAACATTTATGATTTGTCATGCGAGTGCTTGTATTTTACTAAATCAAATTTTTAATTTTTTCATTAATAGTTATAGTTGTACTCTTTCCTCCTTAAAATACATCTTACTAGAGGAGCAATTTCTTGGATAGAAAAGCTTAATACTATGAAAGAGGTTAGTTTGAGTCATACCAAACACCATTTTCGCCATTTTCACCCCCATGAAACTAATTTATGAAAAATTCCCCCTCCCCATTTTCACCCTCATACCAAATACACCCTATGTTTGAATGTTTTGCTACTGATGGAATGAACCTGAACTAATAGGGATGAATTGGAAAGGGAAGGAAGGAAATGACTCAAACTAACCTCTTTCATTTTTGGGAGATTAATAAGGGAATAGAATGAAATTTTATTAATCTTATTTTAAAGTTATATTGTAAAAGAAAAGAACATTTATATTGTTTAGATGTTATAATTTTTAGTTTTCTCCTTTTCCCTCCATTTTGCCCCAATTTTGAGGGTGGAAGAAGAGAAATAAGTCTTCCTGAGTTTCTTTCTGTTCTAATGTATATTTAAACTTCCAGCCAAAGGAACTAATTCCTTATCCCCTTATCTCCTTTCCGTTTCCTTTATTGCCTGTTATCTAAATATATTGTAAAATATGATAGTATATTGTAAAATATTGATACTATTACTATATAATTTTGTTCATTGAAAAAACCCGTAAGTTCGATTAATTCAAGGCACTTATTTCAATACTACATCCAGATGCAGATACTTTGCTACAACTTCTATAAAAGGGTTGCAACCTACTACATTTTTTCTGTAACAGACTGCATATTTTCTATTTCAAATTGTAACTTATAAAAAAATGTTGCAATGTATTACTTTTTTCTTTTTCAAAAATAGCATTGAAGTAGGCAACTCAATTTGAACATTCAATATGTGTTTGTTTCAACATTGAAAAGTCTCAAACCATGATTTGAAGGGTGTAAATTGAGTTTTAACTCATTTCAACATGTTTGCAAAAGCATGTTGAGTTACATTTTAAAATGAATTTTAGTCTCAACTTCTGGTTTGTGCATAAGTGAAAAACTATACTAAGACTTGCATGTTGTACTGATAAGTAAAGTGATTGTAATAAATATTATTTTTATTGTTAAAAAAGGAAGATAAATAATATTTTTTTGGCTTGTAGGTTATGTTTGTTTGATGTCTTTACCAACATAGGAGTTAGAAAGAAACAAGCAATTCTTATTGATTCTAACACAAGTATACAATTAATAGGATACAAAGTGGAAGAATAGAAATGTGTGAATTAAAATGTTGATAAGAACTTAAGAAGATGACGGTTAATTAGTGTCAATTTCCTTGTATAGTTATAAATGTACCTTAATACTTTATGCAACAATTGGAGGCAAAATACATAAGACTATTTGGGTGATAGCTTATCTAATAATATGTTGATGTGACAACATTATGGGAGGTGGTAGAAATCATAGAACCATTTGGGTATTAATTAATATGCTGATGTGGCAATATAATAAGAGAGCTAAGGTGTTGATATCATAGATTGCGCTTTAGTTTTTATATATACTGACCTGCGCGTAGTGTGGGTATAGAAATGAATATGTTTCTTGTTAAAAAAAAAAGTGATATTCATTGGATTAATATAGAAATGATTTAATAGATTTTGTCTTAATGATTTGAAGTCAAATTACTATGTAATAGAAGGAAAATATTTTTTATTTAGGATTAGGTGATAGTTTGGCAATATAAGCAAAATAAAAGTATTTATTTGTTATGACTATTTTGAACACAATGAAACTATATATATGTATGATATTCAAATGAGTTTCATCTTTTTTGACGCCATCTTTGTCTTTACTCTTGATTTAAAATTAGATTATGTGTGTTTTATTTTTATTGATACCTTTCTTGTTCCTTTATAAATGTCATTTTCATACAAAAATATTGTGTTTTATATTTGCTTGTGATACTTTTTCTTTGACATTTGTATATATATGAACTCTTCATTTAATGATATTATTGTTGGTGAATTTGGTTCTTGAATTATGTTAAAAATAGATGTTAAGAGGTAAAAATTTGTTTACTTTATGTGAAAGCAATCATATGCTTTCCATTTATTTTTCTTTGATTTTGTTATTTTGGAATAACAAAAAGAGGTTGAGATTCGAAGTGTTATTTAAAACAAAATTTTTTATGATAGTATAGTTCTTTCAAATTGTGATTATTCATCTTTATTTGGAATATAAGTGTGCGATGACAAAAATTTTATAATATTGATGGCATGCTAGAATTAATTCATATAATATTTTTTATTTATTTAGGGTTATAATTTTATTGATTTATGATATTCTATAGATTTATTTTTGTCTTGTTTGATAGTAAGATTATTAAAAGTATAATAAAGTTAAAAGGAAAATATTAAACAGTTGATTCATGGTTGGTAGGAGGTTGACATTTATGTAAAATTATTTTTTAATATTTAAAATAAATATTTAATTGGAGTATTTTGTTATTGAAGAATCATTAGAGATTAAAATTTGGAAAATATTAACTTTGAATAATTTTGAATAACGGGTTAATGATATATAATTAATTGTGTTAATATTGGTGGCTTAGTGCTTTTTGCCACAATTAAGTAGTGGGACACTAAAGGTTGGCATAGTTGAATGATAACTTGCATAATAAAATGACATGACAATATTTTAAGATGTGAGATAAATGAAGTGTTAACGCTACAATTTGCGCTTTATTTATTTGTGATTTTATATAAACTCATTTTTTTTATTATTTGGTTGTGAGACCATTAAAAGGATAATAAAATTAAAAGAATAATATTAAACAATTGATTAATCGTTGGTGGGAGGTTGATATTTTTGTAAAATATTATTTTTTTAATATTTAAAAATAAATATTTAACTTTTCTTTTGTTTATTGAAGAATCATTAAAAATTAGAATTTTGAAAATATTAACCTTGAATAATTTTGAATAAGGAGTTAATAGTATATAATTAGCTTAAATTATATATAATTAATCGTGTTAATATTGGCAGCTTAGTAGATCTTATCATGATTAAGTAATAAGAACTGAAAATTAGCATGGTCAAGTAACAACTAGTATAATAAAAAGATGTGGTAGCATTATAAGATAGAAGATAAATGAAATGACAATGCCATAGCCTGCACTTTTTTAATTAGAGTATAAAACTTGATTTAAGAATTAGATAATAAGAATGTAAAAAAATAAGCCTAAGTTTTTTTTTTTTTTGTTGGTTTGATATGATTTGGTCTTGTCTGGTTCGATTCGGTCTGATCTGGTAGGGTTCAATTCGGTCCAGTCCAGTCCGATTTGGTTCAGTGTGGTCTAGTCTAATTTGGCTCGATCCGGTTTAGTTTGGTCTAATTTGATTTGGTTTGGTCCAATCCTGTTCGGTTTGGTCCGATCCGGTCTGGTCTAGTTCGGTTCGCTTTGGTTCAGTCCGGTTCGGTCCAGTCCGATTTAGTTTGGTCTGGTATGATTTGGTTCGATCCAGTCCAGCTCGGTCTAGTTTGGTTTGGTTTGGTTCGGTCCGGTCTGGTCCGGTTCGGTTCGACCTTGTTCGATTCGGTTCGGTCCGATCTGATTTGGTTTGGTTTGGTTCGGTCCGGTTAACTTTGGTTCAGTCCGGTCCGGTCCGATTTGGTTTAGTCTAGTCCGATTTGGTTCGGTCTGGTCCAATCTGGTTTAGTTCAGTTCAGTCCGATCTAGTCCGATTTGGTTCTATCTAGTTTTGTTCGGTCCGATCTGGTTTGGTTCGGTCTAGACCGATTTGATTCGGTTCGGTTCAGTCCGGTCTGGTTCGGTTTGGTCTGATCCGGTCCAGTTTCGTTTGGTTCAGTCCGGTCTGGTTTGGTCTAGCCCGCTCCGATTTGATTGAATTTTGTAATGCCAAGGAAGTTTAACTTTTTTCTTAATTTAAAATCTCGTCGATTTATTTTTTTCCTAACATATATTCTTCTAATTCGATATACTCAACAATTTGAAAATAATTTCTATCGAATGTGCAACCTGCAATATCATTTATCTTGTTTTGCGGAAAAAAATTGTTTTCTTTTCAGTCAGATTTTTTCGTGGCATCTACTACAAACTAACTTAGAAAAGAAACAACATTGCCGAGCATAGTTTTATTTTATGTATTGGGCCGTTATATCAGTGAACTTAATAAGAGTGTCAGAATGTTCTCATTGTCATCCTGTTTCTTTTCAAAATTATTTTTCTAATTAGAATGATTATAATTTTTCCATTATTCAGTAAACGTGTTATATTATTGTTTTACTGAAATAAATTATAGACATTCCACCATAAGTTCTTGCTCCTAGTAGATTTAATTATCCAGGATTATTGGGTATTTTGGATACTCTCTCTTTCTATGTTTAAAGTATGGAATCCTTCGATTATTGAGAACTGGTTTATTGTAATTGGCTTGTATTCCATTCCTATATCAAACCATGATGAATGCAAGCATCTCAACTAGATACCCAAGATATGAAAGAATCTTGCATGCTTGTTTTAACATGCTGGCATTCCATCTGCAACTCATGTTTTAGTCTCAACCTTTTCCCAGTCACGTGAATTCCTTTTCAATCTAAAGGATTGCCTAAAGTCATATGTTATGTGTTACTGACTGGATTTGTTTCCTCTACGTACTTATTCTATGTTGCATTCTTTTTTCATCATGTTCACTTAATTGTTTCTTGTTTGCTTTGGTTATGCCGGGATAAAGATGGAAATTGTGGATTTATCTAGTGACGATGAAGGGGCAAAGGTTGGTCCCAGGGCTGTTCAGTTGGACTCTGATTTGGTAGTGGTGTACAAGAACAGCATGTGACCAACAAAGGCCATCTGGCCAAGCATCAGAGATCTCAAAGTCATTCTACTAGACAAAATTCTGAAGAAAATATAAGCTCTAGTGGCAAATCATGTCATAGTTATTCTGGCGTATTGAAGCAGGCCTTGTTGCCAGTTGATGACACGGGCCTATCTTATCTATCACCAATTTGCGCAGCACTGCTTTGTAGGAAGTTTTGGAAGGCTGGAAACTATGATAATGGACTTGTTTCCAAAGTCAGTCCCAAGTAATCAAATATAATTTCTCTCAAATAAAAAGTATAGTCTAATAATTGGTTCCATGATTTTAACCCACCAATAATCTGTCAACCAATGTTATTTAAATAAAATGCTAATTGATACCAAATGTTTACCTCCCACTTGAATTACATAGGATTATAGTTGTCGACCTTACATGCTCCGTGCTAAGCTTGCATCCTGTAGGTGTGCTGGGAGTTTGGGCTTTCTGGACTCATTATCTCCCTTGAATTGCAGATGCAGACAACCATCTACATGTCCACCCTTTGTTCCTTCACTCAAATGCAACTTCACATAAGTGGGCATTTGGTGGTATGTTCTGATGATCTATATAAACTTTCTCTTCTTAATGATTCTCTTAGTAACCTGCCTTTGCGATTCTTTTCACGAATTGGTCTTCTTCTCGATAATGCAGTTGATGAGGTGATTTTTCCTGATGCTTGAACTATGAAACTACTTGAATTCTTAAATAGTTTATAAGCTACAGTATTTTATTTGACCTTTTATAGCTAACTAAGCTATTGGTGACTAATAGCTTGTTTTCTACTCATTTTTGTTTATCTGCCCTAGAAATAGTTCTTTGTTTTGACCTTGATTTGGCATTACCTCTTAGAAAGATTGAAATATATGAACAACATAGAATTGTAAGAATCTTTTTACTGGGGGAAAATGTTAAGCATTATCTCATAACACCATAGATACTATTGCAGCCATCTCCACAGGCACTTTGTCATTGCTAGAGATATAATAATAGTCATTTTATGTGTCTTTATGTGACAACTTAAGCTTTTGGATAATTGATTCATAACATAGTATTAGAGCCTTTATAATCAAATGGTGTAGCATTTGGTCCTTACTGCTCCCATTCTTTTGAATAAATGTTGAATATAAGCAGATGGTAAACATTATCCACGCTTTGAACTTTTGAGTGAGGGTATGTTAGAGATGCAATAAAATTAAGTATGCGTCTTCAATGCAACAGCTTAAGCTTGTGAAAGAGTTGGGTTCTTGATAGTCATGCTATAGAATAAATATAAAACATTCATTTTGAACTAGACTTTGATGTCAGGTTCATGCTTTTCCAATATTTTATTTTAAAAGTGTTACTGCATAGATTAGTGTAACATCATTTCTTACTTATGTTATTGTAGATAAAACTTCAAACCCAAAGGATGGAAGTCCAGCATTGTTGAATCAAGGTATATAAACTTCTGTTACTGACCAACTACCGGAAGCTGATAGTATGTTGGGGTTTTAAATTCCTACTCTCAAATCTTGTGCATATGTTGAATATGGTGATTTGGTAATATGTCATATTCTAATTGTTTTGCATTTTTTATGGACACTTGGCAATCAGATGATGGCGGTAGAATGGACCCAGAAGCAATGCGTCATCGCATGAGTTTTGGATTTTCAGATAAGAAGTCAAAATTTGCAATTGGACAGTGTATGGACTCTGGCATTCTCTATGTAATGATTCTGGTATTCTCTTTTGTATTTATCTTTCAATTTGGCCTTACAGATGGAAATGGCTTCAAGACTAGTAGTACGAGACTAGGTGCAGATGTCATTGTCTCCAGCTGCCACGTGAATAATTGGTATAGCTCCAAAAGTGAAATTTTTTCATGACTTTACACTAGTTTGTTTGAGCATCGTGCTTGTTGCTGTTTTGACATAATGCAGCCTTTTTTAGTATATATATTGAAATTCTTAGAGGAAAAATTGAAAACGGTTAGTCCAATTTCTTTTTAATAGCCTTGGAGAAATGCGGAGAAATATAAGATGATTTACTACTTTGATATAGTATTCTCTAATGTTAGGAATTTGAACTTTATGTTGCCAGAGGCTATAAGCCTAAAATCCAATGCAGCAGTGTATGTTTATCATTACAACCTAGTTAGTTCTTTCTTTCCTTGTCATTCTTTCGATTTCTTCACTTATTCATGTGAAAGGAAGGCAAGGAGGCTTCACAACAATGTATGAAACTATGGGGGAAAAATTTAATTGCTATTAGCTTTCTTTTTTCTGACTGATTTAATGTTGATCAGCATAATGACTAAAAGCATTGGACTTCTGTCGTATACATACTTGATGCAAACACAGCTTGACAGAATTGCAGTACCCATGGTAAATGGTATTTCCCATTTTTACTACTTAGAGGATTTTAGTCTATTTAATGCATTGATTAAAATAATAATTCTTTTTTCCTACGCCGATTTGTATTTTTTTCCCCTAAAAAAAAATAATGAAATCATTACTGTATATTCGTCGGTCTAAAGGATCTATGTAGAAAACTTAAAATTACTATGTTGTGGTGTTTTATCTGATTTTTTGAATAGGCAATTATCATGTTTCATTTTTGGTTAAAATATATTTTATATCCCTAAATTACAGCTTTTCTCAGCTTACCTCCCTTATTGTTTTTTGAAAATATCACTAACTCCCTTGATGTTTGGTTTTATGTTAAAAAAAGTTTGCCTTTTCAGTTAAATCAAACAGTGCATAAGGCAAATGCACCCCACTTGATTCTTTATTTTTCATCCTCTTTTGATTGCCCTGAAATTTGTGTGTTTGTTTAGAGTACTCGTGAGTTAAATTCGCATTGTTATGGTGGATGCTGCTGGGCCTTATATTCAGCACTTCTCCCTCTTGTCAACTGCCATGATGCTTTGATGTATTGTTTTCACTCTTCATGATAACCCTTTTCTCTGATGGTTATACTCCAGTAGTTTCAATTATGTGACTCATGTCAATTTCATGTGCATTATGAGTTCAATACATCAACTCAAGCCGTGAAAATATTAAATGGCCCAGAGCATTTTTTCTCAAATTTATCCATGCTGCTGCAATGGTCTCCATATTCGTCAGAAAGAGAACTTCTGGAACAAGTCAGTTTCTAAAATTAAACTTTCATCCATGATAATTGGACTGCCTCTTTCAGAACATATTGAATGATTTTCGAACTTTTGTCTTTGCAATTTCTGCTTCATTGTTCCAGACAATGCAGCTTATTTTTCTCTTGAAAATGAAGTTTACTTTGACTGCTTGTCTTATTTTTTCCGATGCTTTTTCTTTTCTGTCGTGTCATATCAGTGTCTTACCGTCTATGGCTTGAGCTATTTTGGTGGTGCTGGTCAGATTTTAGAGAAGAAAGCTAGAGGCTCCTTTTATGTGAGGGAATTTTTTGCTTAGCATTGCTGTGATGCTTAGAGGATTGGGTCACTCCCCCCCCCCCCTCTCTCTCTCTCTCTGTGTCTCTCTCAAAAGGGTGTTTCTCATTCTGTTATTCATTTTCAGAGAGACTAGAGAGTTTTCTTGCAATAATCTTTGTTTTCTTGGGCAGAAAGATAAAAATTGGTAGATTAGGGAAAGATAAAAAGGATAGAACATATGAAATAATCTATGCAAACGCTAGAACGTGGTTTCAGGGGTCAATTGTGTGCTGTGAAGTTCATAGTGTGAACATATGAAATTTGGATTCGGGGTTCGGTGGGTTTTAAGAAGGAAGAATCAAACTTGAATTTTATGGAGTGAAATTTTAATGATAATTTCCAAAGGAATGTGATCCAGGAAGTTGATTAAATCAAAGGAAATAGGATAGAAGAGGAGAAGCAGAAAGAGACCTAGGCCACACTTAAAGATTGATGCTGTCAAAAACCGTCTCTTTCAAAAGTTTAAGTTATTGGGTAGAGACAAAAGAATAGTTTTATATTTTAACACTTCTCTTTATACAAGAGCTCTTTGAGGCTTGAAGAATGGACAACGTATAGAGCTACAAACTTACTTACCTTGTGCTAAAATTCAATTTATTTTATTGAGAAGAATGGGACAGTAAGGAGGCTTTGATACCATTTCAAAAACCATTTTTCTCAAAAGCTTAAACTGTTTAGTAGATAGAGACAAATGAATGATTTTATATTTTAACACATCACATAACCAGTATAGGATGATTTGCGGCCACAATTCATTAACCTCAGTATCTAGTTGACAATAAGCATTGCAACCTCCTCTAACAAGAATTAGCAATGAATTCCTAGTCCTATAAGGATTGAGACTCTACTACTAAAAAACTCTTAAAGGGAAACTCAGACATTACGATAAAATGTCAATAACACTCAACTTCCAATTACAACTCTAGATGGCAAAGTACAAAAATTGCAAGTCCCCCTTAGAAGACTCCTATCGAGCTAATTAAAGTAACAACTTACTATTAGTAATTACCCTAAACGAATTAAAGTAACAACTTACTCACTACCTAAGATCTATGCAATATTACAGGCAGCTCATAACCTTAAGGAAACCAGAATATTGGGATAATTTAATCTTTAAATCTAGTCTTTCTTGATTCTAGTGTATCCTGAATCAGTAAAGCTTGAGCTTTTTGGTTTATATGGTAACCACTTTGGTAATACTCCACATCTTTGAGAATTTTAGGGCCTGGATGACTGGACATATAATCAAGTTTCTAATTCTTGCAGTGGATTTCATCTTCTTTTAACTCGCCTGATATCATTACCATTCTACGGAGAGATGATAGTGACTTTTGTACTAGTCAAAGATGGGGCTAGTTGAAGAATTTGAAATGTGGCCTAACTGTTTTGAAGTTATTACATACTAATATAACATACTAAATTGTTTTATAATGTTTTGCCATCTTAATAGATCAATGACATATTCCTTCAAAGATTATGATTCTTCTTTAATATTCTTTACTCTGGCAGTTTGACGACATTGAATTTCATGGTACTAAAAGTATTATCTACAATTAATGGTTCAATGACAATGGCACTGTGGAGCTAGATTTTGATATGGATCCTGAGGTTGTATTTCGTTTACTGATTTTCCAATTTTTGGTTGCCGTCATTTTTAGCAATGCTTTAATTACTTCTTTTGATATTTGGATGCAGGAAATTTGTATTGCAGGCGGTATCAAGAACACAAATGTTGATACACTTCCTACCTGGCAGACAGAAAATGAGCTACACATTGCTAATGGGTTTCAATATTCTTTACGTGTATGCCTGATTTAGAAAATTATGCCTAAGTGGCTGTATAAAAGGTTGAATTTTCTTGAGTCTTATATTCTCATGTTCTTTAGGTTTACTTGTCCATATTGTACTTGCGATTACCAGAAAGTTTCAGAATTATATTGGGAGGGCAAGTTGTGAGGGTACATAACATTGCAGATGATCTTAAATATCCTGAATTTATCTTGTATAGACCACAAAGTGGTGGTTCTGATGAGGTTCTTGTCTAACTTTTGAATGTTTATTGCCTTTTTTTCCCCCTTCTCTATATTATCTGAGTGAAATAAAACAACTTATGATCCTTCATCTAACAGTTTTAGCTTTTAGGAGAGTTGGTTCTTTATAGGCTAAATATGCATGCATGATTCTGTGTTGATATTGATAATTAGTGTTTCGAATCTTAAAGTCAAGAAGTTGCTTCTGAGGAACATCAGCTAAATATAATTTCATTAGTTTTTCGTTTTCCCTTTTGGATTAACTGTTCAGGCAACAGTTGTGACAACAGTTGGATTTCTTAAGGAAGCTCCTGAAGTCAACATCCATGGATTCAATATATATCACAAAAATCGGCTGATACTGGTAATTATCATTCAACAGAGATCCTGATGAGAAAAGTTGATTAAATGGATGATAACCGATTAGTCAAAGAAGAGTAAGATTGAAGAAAACTTCTGAAAAAAACCATTAAAACCTTGATCGAATTTGAAATTTGGTTTTTGATTGAGTACAATGACGTTTGTTTGATTGATATAGTTGATCCTTCCTCTATTCAAGTAAGCCTTGCTGATGGTGGTTGTTGTTGGAAGGGTCATGAAGAAAAAGGAGGATAAGATATGCTCCATAAACAAAGGATCAAAAGAAAGAAAAGCGACTCAAACAAAAGCTCTTCTATCTTTCTGCGTAATTTTTGTCAAGGAGACTGCTGTACATCTGTTCCAAAGAAACTAAGGCCATGGACAAATCTTTTTTGAAAACCAAAGAACTGTATAAAGCTCGTGTATTCCAATGAAATTGATATCCTCTCGCCTGTCGAAAGCCGTAGACCTAATAATAAAGAGTTGTTCAAATTATGAGGGTTCATATAGTGCATCAATTAATTGGCAAGGGAACTGTAAAATAAGCTAGGAAAGTTTAGCATGATCAAATTAGGTGAACAAACTACTTTTTTTACCTTATTTTTCCCTTTCTTGGAGGCACTGGCATGATACTTATGGGTCCATTGTTATACAGAAAGATTTGGTGCAGATTGACGTGTGTTAGATTTTCCAAAGCAATTAGATTATATTTCTGTATATAAAGAAAAAAGGAGTTTTTCTTATTCATCTTAGATAATTGGCAACCTTGCTCTCTAAATAGATATTGCTAGTTTGTCGAGGGGAGTTTACATGTGGCGCGTCTTTCTCTTCCATTTTATTTTTTCTTCCTGCGTGTGCGGAGGCTTAAATGTAAGTTCTAAAACTTTTCTATCTGCAGCCGTTTTGGCAGGTTGTGTCCTGTTTGCGTACTCGGGGTAGAGGAGATGTTGGTAAGCAGCAACTGCATATTACTTGACAATATCTAACTCTATTTGTTGTTAGAGATCTAATCGGCTTACAGATGATAGGTAGCTGACAATGTTACTCTTGTGTCAGGTATCCTGCAAGCAGATTTTGTTGAGCCAACTCATAATAAGCAAGCAAGATTTTGAGAGGACTTCCCTGTTTCAAAAGCTTGAAGTACGCTTGAAGGACATGACATTGGAATACTGGTATAGTGTTTGTCCTAGCATCCTTTCGGGAACATGGACAGAAGAAATAGTTACTCTTGGTTGTGTACCATCTCTTCTTCTGCATGTTCCCTGATTTTGTAACATGTGCAAGCATATTCAATATGACTATAAGTAGATAATGCAGTGGAGTTTTATTTTATTTTATTTTTCTGGTTGCTGGATCTGTACTCAGAATTTATGCACCGGCGCGGGTGGGGGTTGCTGAATTTACAGTTTTTAACCATCAATATCTGACATGCCTGGATCCTTGTCATATTTTGCAGGGATTATCATTGTTCATTGTCAATTAATTGGGTATCAGGTAAAAATGCCTTGTTCCAAAAGTGAGTTGTGGTCATGCATCACTGCAGAAACCACCTGGTATAGAAAAACCAGTTGCGTTCAACGAAAGTTCCCACACACAAAGCAGATCTGAGCAAGGTAACTGCTCATATAAGAAACAATATTTTTTACTGATAGCTTAACCAGGTTTTTTGTCCAACTAATGGTTTCTCATTGTGGCTAAGCATCTCTTACTGAGAGGAAAACACATGGATCTGTGGACTTTCGTAAGATGAAAAAACAGGCAAGGGAAGTGAACGTATCTCCTGCAGAGCAGGTGGCAGGCCAAGAGGCTATAAACTTGATGCAAGTGAACAAGGAACTCCTTGCAAAGTGAGTAAAATTCTAACTATATAGTCACCAACAATACTTGATTTCTTCAAATGCTGTTGTAAATCTGGGAACACAAGCTATGCGCCATATTTATAGTTCTCCTTAACTGATTTGGAATTTGGCAACATCCAATGCTCGTCTTTGCTTTTTAAAGTTAAACAATAAACCTTAAACCCAGCAGCTCTATAAAACAAAGACTTTATTTGTCCTCTCTTTATTTTGCTGCAGATGTTTGGAACTCGATAGGGCAGAGGAAGAACTTAATCTTAAAAGGTAATTCTGGCGCGGCGGCATCTTTTCTTTATCTTAATAAAAAAAAAATTTGCCGAAAAAAAAAAAAATCTTCTACAGATGTTAAGAGTACTGGGATGCTCGGATGATGCATTTGGAAAACTCTTTTTTTTTTTTTTTTTTTTCCTTGTTTGCATACATGAACATATTATTTTTTACTTGAACTAAAGACAATTTTCTATTTGGTTAGTTGCACTATATTTGTATACATCTTCATTGACGGAACGAAACTAATAGGAATGGATTGGAAAGGAGAGAAATGAATGGAACAAAATTATCTTATGCTAAGATACCTGAAAAACTAATAAAAGAATAGAACAAAAATTTATTAATTGTGTTTGAGAGTTATATTATAAAAAATAAGATTGGAAAATTTTTCCATTCTTTAATTTTTCAAATAGCTATTTTAATATTTCTTTTATTGTTATTGTATATTTTTACAAAAATTAAACTTTTAACTAATAAATAAAAAAATATTTAAAACCTTCAACTGAATATCAAAATAACCACAAGGCAAAAGATCTATTTTTGGCGTTGAGATGTTAGTGATATTTTTTTATTTTGTCTTAAGTTTTTGTCTTGATTTCACCTAATGTCTTGATAGAGTTTCAATATTACCCTTTTGCTAATGCCATCAACCTTACTAATGGATACTGTTGATCTGGCTTTGACGTGCTCATTTTTATCTCACGTAAACGCTATATTGTACATATAAAAACTCTTATTTTCTTCTAACCATATTTATTAAATGAACTAAGTCTTATTTATTGACAATTCTTATCTATAAACACTGAAATTTAGAAGTTCAGGGACGAAAATAAAGCTTTTGTATGTATAACATGGCATCCACATGAGATAACAATAGGCATATTAGAGCCAAATTAGTTGTCTTTGTTGATGAAGTTGACAACGTTGGTGAAAATGATAACATGAAGCTTTATTAAAACAGTAGGGACGAAACTGGAAAAAAAATTAAGATGAAATTGAAATATCGCTAGAAGATGGACATGAAAATAGAGTTTTTGCTAACCTTAAAATAATTTTTCATATAATTACTAAATAAGTCTCAAATGAAAAAAAAAAAAAAAAGGCGCATAAGAATGTATAAATTCATTTAAAAAATTATAAAAAAAATTGCAAACTTGATACTTCTAATTTATATGATAAAGCAATATGATTACAAGTTTCTAAAACTTAATTTCTTGGGAAGTAGTTTGGCATAATTTAACATTTCCTTATAGTTTTCAAATGGGTAGCCAAATAAAGATCTCATAGCATGAGATGCAGAATAAGATGATAATAAACTATTGGTAACATGCTTTACTCAAAAGCATCAACTATCTTCTCAATTAATTTGGTACCTAACTCTCTGTCACTATTTACTATTCTTGATTGTTTTTCATTTTTTTGCCCTTTTCTCAATTGGTGCAAATGAATTAAAAATACGAATATGAATGACTGGATCAACAATATAGAAAGAACTCACTTTTCGCAACAAAACGGTGAAGGGAATGAATAAGGATAACCATTGTAGTCAATCCACATTTCTAATAATTTTATAAATAATGAGGGATAAAAATGTAAAATATTTATTTTTGTACTAAAAAAATTTATAGTTTTGTTTATTTCACCACAATTTTGGGAACAAATAATAGGTTTTTGAGGTGAAAAATGTGGGAACTATTCTTTTTGTTCCTTTACAATCCTATTAGTTATTATACTCATAAACAAGGAAATAAGTTCCCTTTGCTGTCATTCTCTTCCCATCTTCCTTTCACCTGATTACTTATCATCCAAAAACATTGTTAGTAGCACCACCAGAGTCTTCCAACTATCCGACAAAGAACTTAAAAGTAGTAATACTTGTAGCTCATCATTTAGCACCAACTTTGTAGCATTTAACTCATCCACTAAATTTTGGAAGTTACTTAAGTGCTCAACAACATATCTTTCATCTCGTTGTTTCATGTTTAGTGGCTTCCTAATTTTGAAAACTTTATTCTATGTAGTCTTTCTCTTAGATCTTTTAAATTCTTCTATGAAATATGTGTATTTGTCTATGTGGCCATATGGTAGAACATACTAATATCCATCCACTATTTTATTTTATTTTTATTCTTTTTGGGTAGACAATGGGGTGCTAGGCACCCTCCATCCACTATCTTATTAATCCAATGGTCTTTCTTTTTTCCACAAGATCATATAGATCTATGTAGTAAAGTACATCTTCCATTTTTTACTTATAAATGGGGTAATTTGCAGCTATTAACTTAAAGATAGTGTTTGTATTCTTCTCTATTTAATTTATATAGCATAATCCCAAGCTCAACTTGGAGCTTTGATACCATTTTTTGAATTTAGAAATTGACTCAGTATAAATTAAATAATGTGATGTGGCAATGAGCACTAAAGTAGATTTGATAAAATTAGATCTACCAATTCATGTAGTACAGTAGAAATAAATGTGTACAAAGCATATAGAAGAGCAGCAAATATAAATGTACAAAACCCCAAATACCAAGGAGATCTCATGAGATAATTATAGTGTTTCTTATTTAGAGTCCTCTTATTCTTTTTTTGTTTTGATGCTAGAGTCCTCTTATTCAAATATCACGTTTTGATAATTGTTGTACTAAAGAGTAATAGAGATAATATCCAAATTTTTTTCAGTATATTTATCTACCCTCTACAATTTTTTAGGATTTATTCGCACTCTTTTTTATCTTTCAAAGATTGGTACACTTTCTATGCCTTTCTCTCGCTCTGCTGCTTGATCTTGCAGCTTACGATACCAATACCATCAAATGAAGAATGCACCTCTATATAGAGGTTCGATGCAGTGTGAAAGCAATGCGAAATTTCAGTCATAGATTGAAACTTGCATTTCCTTTATCACCAGTTTATCTCATCTACGCCAAGAGGATTTCATTTAAGCAAGATTTCTCCAACAAATTTTACTATTGGCATTGGACGCCTTGTCTTCATGCTTTTTATCTGTCATGGCTGGACCCCACACTTAAGAGGAGTGTTCGTGATTTTACAGGTGACACAGCTTAGAAGTAAAATTCAAGAAGCTCAGCATGAGTATAACAGCCTTTTGGCCGAACTACAGTTCCTGGACATGACGCCAAGATGTAGCGTGGATGGTACCTCTTCCAGTCTAGCTTCAGTTCTCTAGTAGTTTGAAATGATGTTGTATGTATCATATAGTTTAGTCCGGTCTGCGGCTTAATATTTTTGCCCAAGCTTTTCAGGCCTGTAAGTAGATGGAAGTAAGCCACAACTAAGATCTGGCTTTTTGTAGGTATATAACACCGTGAACTTACATCTCTAAGTAAGCAATTAAGCATAGTTCATTTGTCTGTTAAGAAATAAACCAAATCTAGTATAAAAACTATATAGAGGAGGATAAAGTTGAACTCTCCCCACTTCCCCTAAGAAAAATAAAGGGATTCCTTTTGGTCCTTACATTCTTAAATGTTTTTGTAGAATCATATGTGTATTAAAGTCACACATTACTCAGGGATATGGTTAAGATAGCCTTTATATGTAATGGTTCAATCCTTCTCTCATGAGTTAACTTTTAAGGTTGATTTAGATCTACTCCATTCTAATATAGTATCAGAATCTATCCTGTGATTATTATTAAGCCATTTGCAAACATCTAATCTTGCAAATTTTATACTCCAAATGTTCGGTCCTGGGCATAACGGGGTGTGTTAGAGTCCTACATTATTTAAAGATACAGTCAAAATAACTTTTATAAATATTTGGATAACCTTCCTCTCATGGCCAGTTTTTGGGGTTAAATTAGATCTACTTATTTCTAATAGTTTGTACCAAAATAAATAAATGAAAGGTCAAGATTACTTATTTGATGTAAGACATATGGAGGTTTTTTCCCGTCCCGTAATGTGCATAGTGCCAGACAATGAAGCCTTGCCCGGCAAGAAACAATTAAAATTAACATGGTTAAGCATGGCTCTTGAAGAGCAAAGCTCTCAACTTAAGACTTGGTTTCGTATTGTTATGATTTTTTCATAATTGAAAGCTTTTAAAGCTCTCAAAAAATTAATCTTAAAAGATTATAGTAGTATTGTTTGATAAAATATTATAAAAATTATTTTTAATAAGCATAATTTACAAAAGTAGTATTTAATAAAACTATTCTTTAAATAAAAAATGATTATAATGAATATAATATTAAATAAAGCAATTTCTACTTTAACAATCATTAAAAAAAAGTAAAGTTATATTAATTTTTTAAATTTTAGAGAGCACAAGTTAACTCCGAAAAGTATTCCATGAGGATTTCAAGAGCATCCCTTCCTTTTTAAAAATTAAAAGCAAAAGTATTCCAATTTTTTTATTTACCAAATAGAAAAATTTAATTTATACTTTTTATAATTAAGAACACCTCCACAAAGAATACTACCAAACTAGAGTGAGGATTAGCATATTTGATAACTATTAAGATGCACTAAACTAGTTGACGTCGGGCTCAGCCTTTGTGGCATCAGGGAGAGATTAGGGAAGAAGTGTTGATAACTTCTCACTAAATCATTCCTAGCGAAGCAGATATATTAATTCATTGATTAATAAGACATTATTATTTTATCATATATATCCTTAAGTTTTTTTTTAAGAGAATTTTATCCTTAAATATTTGAGTATAAAATCTAACATTAACATAAAATCTGTAACTAAATTGTGACAGAAAAAAAAAAAATATTTGAGTGAATACCCTTTATTAATTGTGAGCTCAGATAGATAACGTAAATTACCGTATTGTAAACTCATTCTTTAACAAAACTATAGCTAAACGAAATAATTAATCCCTAAAGTTTTACTTGATTTGGATTTTGGTTCCTCTAATGCCTTTTAAGATATTGATCACTATATTTTTGCGTCTTTAAAGTTTGCATTTTCATTAATTTTAAGCTTTTGAATTATTAAAATAGGGTCGTTCTATAATTCACGTCATTCTAAATGGTGCTTGATGCACCTTGGATCTAAACCACCCTGGTGTATCGATACACCAAAGCTGTTTATCTATGATAAAAATTTCATTGCCCTCTTACTCCCCTCCTATTTTCGCAGCTCTCTTTTCTGCTCGCCCACGGTTTGCACCTCCATCCTCCACCGCCTTGCCCTCTCTCTGACACCCACTAGTGTTGCCCGCCCGCCCGCCCGCCCGCCACATACCACCACTAGCACGTGCCTCTGCTACCCATCCTCTCCTTCGACCTTTGCCTCTCAGCCCGGTGGGACATCTTGGTGAAGGTGGTGTGGCTGTTGTTTATTCCAGCAAGGGACGATGGTGCTAGGGAGTTGATGAAGAATTTGGCCTCCAGAAACGGAGGCTTCAATATTAGGGATTATTTCCAAAGGTTGAAAACGCCACCATCGTTGCCGCCGTTGCCGATTTGGGGGTGATTGTGAGAGAGGGTGTCTTTTACCATGCTTCACATATTATTGATATATCAATACACTAGAGGAATTTTGGCGGTTCAGATTCAAGATGCATCAAGCACCATTTATATCCCAATGGGTTAAAGACGAATCCATTAAAATATTAGTTATTGAGGGATTAAAATTTAAATTAATGAACTACAAAGATTAATATAAAATATTAATCATAAGAATTAGACTACAAATTAGATGATAATTTAACCTTTAAGGTTAAAGTAACCTGTTAGTCTCTAAATTTTTTAGAAAAATTCAAAGAGATCCTTATATTTTGAAAATTTGTAATTAAGTATCTGAATTTACAAAAATATTTGTAACTAAATCCCCGAACATAAATATCTATAATAAATTTGTCAATGAAAATGAAATATTCTAAAATGTAATTTTATGTGCCATATACTTATTGAGTTGATATCTAAAAATATTTCATTTTTATTGACAAATTTTTAACGAATATTTGTGTCTGAAAACCTAATTACAAATATTTTATAAGTTTGAAGACTCAGTTATAATGTTTCAAAATATAGGGATATATTTGAATTCTTTCAAAAAAGTTGAGGGACTAAGAGATTAATTTAATCTTTTTAAAAAAAAAAATTACACCTACGTTACAGTGTTACACTATTACTTATTTCTCTTCTTTTATATCACCTAAAAAGAAAGTGATGCGAGAATCGTGAAAGCAAAAAATGGTAAGAATATCATTAAAGTGAGAACAGTGAATTATGCATTTTACGTACATAAGCAACGGTGAATCACACAATCCCCACACCCACAAATGTGGTAGCGCATGATGCCTTTGAACTGAAAAATGTTTATAATGTTAATTGAAGTCAGCATTTGATTATGTGCCAGTACTGTTCCGCTAACGAAATGGTGCCCCACAGCTTGGAGCACAAACTTTGGATAAAGAGCTTACTATATATTTGTGTTGTCCACGCCTTCCATCTTGAGATTAAAGAAGCAAGTTGTTGTCACTGAATTCTGCTTATCTGGTGAAGGAATCATCCCAAAGGAATTCATGTTCCAGTATTCTCCATTCCTTGTCTTATTATGATCAGCACATACCCATCTACCCTCCTCTCTCTTCTGTACAGCATTGCCACCATCTGCACTTGAAATGGCAACTTTCCTCCAGTTGCACCATATCCTCAACATGATATACAACATAACTAAGCATATCACTGTGGAAGTGAAAACAATGGCCACTATGATTGCCGCCACTTGCGTGTTTGATAGCTGCATTTTCCCCTGTGCGGTGGAGCACGATACTAATGGTGCGCCGCACAGGCCTTTATTGTTCAGGAATGAGCTTCTTGGGAACCCTGAAAAGGTTGAAGGAATCTGGCCTTCAAGATTGTTGTTGGAGAGATTCAGCACGTGCAGGCTGGTAAGTTTGCTGAGTGAAGGAGGAACTCTTCCTTGGAGTTGGTTGAAAGATAGATTGAGTCTTTCTAGCTTCATGAGGTTTCCTAGTGATGATGGAATCTCACCAGTGAAGAGATTTTTACTCAAGTCCAATATGACTTGCAACTCAGCAAGCTCTCCTAGCTCAGCTGGTATGGCACCTGTCAAGAAGTTTTCTGAGAGCCTGAGCTCATACAGCTTGGTGCATTGCTGAATTGTTGAAGGAATGGGGCCAGAGAGACTATTCCTTTGTAAACTAAGGACATTGAGAGAAGTGAGCTTTCCAATCTGTTGGGGAATTTCACCTGAGAGATTGTTGTGATGGAGAGAGAGCTTAAGTAACTGTGAGCAGTTACCAAGCTCAGAAGGTACCCTCCCACTGAAGTTATTGTATGAGAGATCTAGCTCACCAAGTTCTTGTAAGCTTCCCAACCATGGAGGTATTTGGCCAGTGAACCTGTTGTTGCTCAGCAGCAAGTGTTCAATTTTGTGGGAGTTTGAGAGTTGAGGTGACACATCTCCTGTTAAATTGTTAAATGATAAATCAAGAAAGTTGAGCTCAGTAAGCTGGCCAAATTCAGAAGGAATGTTTCCTGTGAGATGATTGTAAGCGAGCCGAAGACGGCTGAGATTTCTGGAGTTGGCTAGACTAGAAGGGATGGGACCTGAGAAGCTATTGTTAGTCAAGTCCAGAATAGTTAGAGAATTTGAGCCAGTGAGGGGAAAGAAACTTCCGCTGAACCTGTTGTGGGAAAAATTTATGATCTTGAGGTTTTTGAGAGCAAGAAGTGAATGGGGAAGAGGTCCTTCAAAGGAGTTGTTGTAAAGGGTAATTTTAAAAAGTTCTGAAAGGTAACCGAATGTGGGCGGTATGGAACCGGACAACCTGTTATCAGCTAATGCCAATATCTGAAGACTCTCACAATACCCCATGCTCGGAGGGATTGGACCAGACAAGTCATTCTGCCTCAAATGAAGAACAACCAAGTCCTTGAGTTTACCTATAGTTTCTGGGATGGGCCCTGTGAAATGGTTTCCAAAGAAGTCAATTTCCCTTAAGCTTGTGCAGTTTGTTAACTCTCTTGGTATAAGTCCGGACATCTGGTTGTCATAGAGGTAAATGGTGTTCAACCTATGCAGCCTTCCAATCTCCATTGGGATTTCACCTGTAAAAAAGTTGCCAAACAGGAAAAGACCTTCCAAGCTAGTAATGTTTCCAATTTCAGGAGGTAGAGATCCGACGAAGCTGTTGTTGTTGAGTACAAGATCTGTGAGGTTCTGCAGCTTGTCCAGGTTGGGTGGAAGTTCTCCTTCAAAGCTATTATCAGAAAGATCCAACTGTTGGATTGAGGAGCAGTTGAGTAACTCCAAGGGAAATTTGCCAGCGAGCATATTTTGAGACAAGAAAAGTTGCCGAAGCTTTGAACCTTTGAGGCAGAAGTTACTTGGAATGCTACCTGTCAAAGAATTCTCAGACACAGCCAGGGTCTCGAGATTCTGTAATTTGGTATTGAGGAGGGGCACTGGTCCAGAAAGGTTGTTTTTCGACAAGTCTAACTTCTGCAGCTGGGTAAGACTATTAAGCTCAGAAGGAATTTCTCCACTTAGTTTGTTTCCAAGCAAATTCAGGTATGTCAAGTTGGAGAGACCACCCAAGGTTGTAGGAATTGATCCAGATAGACTGTTATTGGCGAGATTCAAAATATTCAATGATTTAATAGACCCTATGGAGGAGGGAATGTTTCCTTCCAGCATGTTGTTTGATGCTGCAAAGTTTTGGAGCTCTTCACAGCCTTGAATCTCTTCAGGTATGGGGCCACTAAGACTGTTAGTTTGCAAATCAAGGGATATTAGATGCTTCAATTTACCAATCCCAAGGGGTATGCTACCATTGAAGTGGCAGTAGCCTAGACCCAACACTGTCAACTCGGTTAAGCTGTCGATACTAGGTGCAATTTCACCTGTCAACATGTTGTCACCTATTCTAAGAACTTGCAACATCTTCAAATTACCTATCTCTGGAGGAATGTTCCCAGAGAGATAATTTGAGTAAAGGAGCAGTGTTCTTAGATTCTGAAGCTGCCCCAGCTCTGAAGGGATAGAGCCAGTAAGTGAATTTGAAGACAAATCAAGTGTTTGAAGAGAAATGAGGTGACTGAACGCAACTGAAATGGAACCTGATATTCCTGAACCAGAAAGGTTCAGGCCTACAACATGTTCCTGATCAGCTGAACATGTTAGTCCATTCCAGCTGCAGATATGAGTTGTTGGGGACCAGTTGCTCAAGGCTCCTAATGGATCAGCCAGTTCTGATTTAATTCTGAGAAGCCAGTAGGAATCTGTTGCATCGTTGGCCAGAGTTGCAATAAAAGCAGCGTCAAGTATGGCCAATAACAGAAAGAAACGGCACATCCAAGTGTAATGCATCGTGCAATGTCTGCCAAATATGATTTTCATTATAGAGATTCAGACACCAGAACAAAAGGTTCAAAAAGCATGCTCTAAGACTAAGAGATCCATTCCATATAAACGAATAGAGAAGAACTAAGAAAGGCTCAAGCTTTGTGTACTAAGTATCAAAATGAAAAGTACTTGGAAAAGAATAACAGGAAATGAAGGAAGAATAATAATGAACAATGACAAAGATTCAAGTGCTAGGAGAATGTAAGATCCACCTTTTAAAATAGTACAACTGAAGCGGCCCTGCCTACTCTGTTTAAATGGAGAGTTGACAAAGGTACAGGTATGTATCATGTATGTGTTTGTGGTAAACGAAGAGCTTAAACATGTAATTTATCTTAAAAAAATATAGTGATGCCTTTCTACCTTTTCTGTTTCACCGGGGATTTGGTGCTTTTTCACTCTTTCTTCTTTGGGCAACAAATGGAATATTTTAGGATTCTTTAGTAGTTTGTGTAATGGTTTAACTATATGTAAATAATATAATATGATGGCTTTGTTCAAAGAATTATAGTACACGAAGCTATGAAAGGTACCCACTCGTGCCTTAGACAAAAGGTGACACAAGTGGGCCACTTTCTATATGCAAAAGAAAATTTTGTTCACACTGCTGCTGTACAAATTCATCGTTTTTAGAAGTAATTTGGATTACAGAAAAATAAACTCGAGCGTGATTTGACTTAATAAGAGTACCACTCATTTCAACTTCAAAAATTGTCAACTAAATTGGTACAAACACATTATACCATCAGAGTACTAGGATTTTCCCCAGAATGTTCAAGCGTGACATATGTGCACCTGCCATTATAATGTCTGCTTGCCGTGATAAAATTCTTCAAGTTATCTCAAATGAAAAAACAACCGTGGTAAGGTTTCAACTTTCAAGCATGCATGATGATACATGAGAAAGTGAGTCACTATGCACAATGATAATAGATGGGAAAATAAATGACTAATGAGCTTAACTTTTTACATTTATGTTCCTTTCTTTTCTTTCTCCTCCTTTAATTTGCTTAGTTTTGTTTATCCTTTATGCACAGGACAATGTTAGGTGTCATCATCGTCGTGTTCTATATGTGCCTTTCTATTCTACGATCAAAATTGATTATTAGAGGGTTAAGGCATCTGTTTCTTCTCAACCTAAACCAACCTAATCCCACATTAAATTATGAGAAGAAAACACTAGAGAGAAAACAACCACATTGGCTTTGGTCAATTACTCTCCATGTTATAAGTCCAGAATAGAGTCAAAACCATGTGAGGTTTGGTGCGTATCATTCAAAGCATGTTGCATCATCAGCCTAATTAGGTTCAATAAAGTTAATGGACGTGGGAATTAGGGAGAGAATATTGGTTTCAGTTTATTACCGAGATTCCTCATACATAGAAGCCAAAATGCATGAAGACAAGTGCCTTCATATCTTAACTTTCATATTCATCTCATTACTTAGTTTTCAGTGCTAGCTTTATAGTAGCCTCCATCTCTGATCAGTTCCCCAGGATTCAAGCATAAGCAACCTCATATGGATGAATTTCCAGTTGGGTTTGGCCATGTCACATTCATGGTCCTCAGAAAAGGAAACATTATATTGCACTTACCACCGTGGACCACTAGTAACCGAGTGCCATTTATCTGTTTTGGGACTCACCCAAATCCAAGTGCTTACTGTCACGCCTCTATGCTCCAAACCACTATGTGGTCATTGCAAAAGTTTAGATATTCTTAGATAGGCTAATGTCATCTTTACATAAAAGTCGAACACCCTTCGTGGATAGCATATTGAGAGAGAATTTTGACTCTACTTATTATTACGAAATATTTTATCTTTTCTTTTCTATAGTATTCATTGAGAATGTCTACTTTTAATGTAGACAGTACTCATTCCTATATGTTCTAAAGCAAGAAAAAATAGATATTTTGTATTATTTAATGTCTAACACTTCACTTTAGTGCATCATTCTTATCTCTCATGTTGACTATTTTTTTAATGCAAAAAGTTGAGATACTGGACACTGAATAATATAGAATAATTTCTTTTCTTTTTTCATAAGAGCATCTAACAATTATTTGGCAAAAATCTTGGTGTCCACATAGTTGCATGCATAAAATTAATTGTGTTTCATGACAGTATCGTATTCTTCGAAAAAATATAGTACGATATCAATGTGATAAGCAGAATTGATGTGATGTAAAATCATATACATCTTATGTTTTATTTCTTAAAGAATTTTACTTGATTTTTATTTTATTTTTGTTAATTTTATGTAGATTTTTAATATTGTTTCTTTCTTGGCTTTTTCATGGCGCTCTATGTTTTTTCAAGTTTAAAAGTAATTAATCCAAGCAAATTTAATTTGAAATTTAAAAGGTATACTAATTGGGATTGGAATAATTTTTGATGAAAAACAAACAAGCTCAGGTGAGCGAGAACAAAAAAAAAAACATTAGATATAAATATACAAATTGAATTTTAATATATTATAAGTGTAAATTTCTTACATTGTTAACCAATTATATATTACCTTTTTCATATAATCTTTTAAGATATTAATTATAAGAGTTAAACACTTTTATTAATATGAAAATATATGATTAAATAATAGAAAAAATTTCAATAAAAATGTATTAAAACTAAATCCTGAGAATTACATATCCATAACAAATAGTGAGTAGAAACCTAAGCCACGGAGAGTCAATTTGTAGAATATGGAAAGACAACTATGCTTTATCCAACAGCAGAAATTGAAAATCAAGAGAAGAGGAAGTAACCTTTGGGGGTTTAACACAACTAAACTAGTCCTATCTTTCTTTTTATTGAATTCTCTCTCTCTCTCTCTCTCTCTCTCTCTCTCTCTCTTATTCAATTGGTTTCATGAATTGCTTCGCAGCTACGACTTACTAATTTGATTGTTTCCATTCATTTCTTTTTTTGATTGAAACCTGTTTCCATTCATTTCTTGTGCTTAGTGTGATATGTGTCGCGCTTCATTTGCAATGTTTTGGCATCAGGTTAGGGATCAACCGATCAAAAGATGAAGTCTAGTATTAAAACAAATCAAAAAGTTGAAACTCGAATGTAGGTATTATTTTGTGGAATAATATTATACAGGTTAATGAGTTTCAATCAATATAGTACCACAAAAAAATATTATTTTAATTCTAGCTTAATCTTTTAAACTCGAAAAATGAAACTGAATCAAAAAATCATCTTCAAGAATTAATTTAGTGTTTACAATTTGTGTTTACTTTTAGTTTAGTGCTTTGTTTCTAAACTTCTAAATAATTTATTAATTAATTAGCTTAAATAATTAAAATTGTTATAAGTCAATATTTTTTTAAGAGTTAGTTATAAGTCATCGCTATTATACTTTATTTATCACATAATTACTTATTAATTATTTATCATAATTTTTTTTTTTGGGGATAATTCATGATCATGCACTTACGGAAATCCGCAAGCTCTATTTACTTATTAAACAAGGCAAGCTCTATTCACTTAAACGTTTTATAATTATAAAAATAGTGTCTAAATCCGTTAAGTACATGTTCACCAAGCAAGTTACTATCATTTTCTATGCATATCAACCCGCGGTGAACCCAAGAAAAGCACGCCACGCTTTTAGAAATTGATTGATAGCCAACAACCCCATCAGCGTTTACTATTTCTTTTTCATCGCTACCTAATGTGAGTTTAAGATTTCTTTCCTCTTCTATATAAATTTACATAGAATATTATTTATAGATATTATTTATAGAACAATATTCTAAATAATATTAAAATTCGGCACAGGAAGATTAACTACCTTGGAATACAAAAATGAACAAGATTGTGAGGTGTATATTTCTAGACCATCGCAAGAGATGCAGCCAAGGGAGAAGGTACATTATTGAGAACAAGATTCTGCTATGGACTGTTGACTACAAATATATCCTTGAAAATAGAATTTAAAATAATCTCAAAATTATATTCCAACTATTTAATTGGAGAGGAAAACAATGTTTACTGACAGGAATGTACTGAATTATTGGGTTAGTGTTATTATTTATATATGTTTGCATGTAATTAATTATTTGTCCCTGTATAATTAAACGAAGCATCACACGATAAAATTAGCACAGGAAAAGTCACAAACGTACACAGTGGTTCGGTAGAGAAAATAGTAAATTCCACTTACAACAATGGTACAGGTTGCCTCAGCGTTGACTTTTCCACCCGATACGATTTGAATCTTTAATAATATGTTGACTTTGGTTGGCTTTCAGCCTTTGAGAGTAGCAAGCTATTTGTCGAAGCCTCGTAGACGATGCCAGAACGAGAATTTAATAAAGCAAACGGAAAAGCTGGATAAGTATTAGGCAGACAAACGTACTCACTTCATGAGTCCTAATCCCAACCCCTTTTCTTTCTTTAGGGAATTGTGTTATTTAATTAATAATTAATACTAGCATGATGCTCTTTGAGAGCCTTTACGAGAGATTCTTAGGTTCTTGAGAGTTAAAAAATATATATTCTGAATTATTCAGTATTCAATATTTCAATAAATTCTTTAAAAATGTAATTAAAATAACAGATAATAACAACCCAAAAATTAAAATATTAAGTATTAACTGATTTAAAATAAAAACTTTTTTTTATTTTAATCTCAAGAGAATAAATATTCTCATATAAAAATTTTATATAACTTAATTATATATAAATTTTTAGTATTGATCGAGAAAATAGAGTTAAATGTAAGATCCACAAAATAATATAATTTACAATAAAAATTTACACACAATCCAATTATATACAATTTTCACATGAGAAAATTTATTCCCCAATCTCCTGTGCATTAATCCATTCCAAACCATGTTAATTTGTTGGCAAGAAAGAATCGGGCTATTTCCTAACTAGACTTGGACTAGCGAATGAGCTCAACGAGACTTGAGAAATGGAAGCAAGTTCTTTGGTTTTATTGTTGCTGTGGCGTTACTGCCACTGCCAACCCATTCTGTCTCCTTGACTGACTTTTCCGCTTTCCATTAGCATAATTCCCAATTTCCTTTTTTGCATTGCTCTTCTATATAGTGTAATAAATCATTTTTTATTAAACTTTGCTTTATAAATTTTATACAAAGCCTTTTTATTTTTCATTTTATAAATTGTTGGTTCAAGGCTTGGACTTGGTCCATCATAGCTTGCCACTAAAAGAAGACTTGAAACGAATGCATATATTTAGATACACGTCATTTTCGGCCACTAACCTAAATATTACAAAGTATGATAACAACTTTTTAATATAATAAAAATTCATAAAATTAATTTTCTTCGAATTCACAAAGCTTTAAGCTCATGTAAATTAGGAATCATTAAAGCTTGAGTAAAGTTGCGGAGCAAATTGTACGAGAAATTCATCAGAACAATTCAGCGATCACAATTTGCTATGCGTACGTTCAGCCTCTTCTCTTTGGGTCAACCTGCAGCCCCTTAGTTGAAAATTATTGAAGACTCTTTCGTTGCCGGTAGTGAAGCATACTAAATTGTAATTCATTTAACACTTCTTCATTAATTAAAATCTCACATTTAAGTTTTGTAAATAAATAAACCTAGCGTTCTACAGCCAATGAGATAAAGAAGCCCCACACATAAATACGATTGCAGGCGGAAGCCAGGTTTACCACTATTCTAGTAGTTAACAACGTTTGGAGTGCTCTGCTTTCTACCTTTGCCAATGATGCTTGGTGACACTCGTGAAAGAAATAAAAAACAATAGAAAGAGGGAGGCGAATTATGTAGTAGAATCAATATAACATACAACCTCATAATTATGAGAGACAGTTGCATCCTAACCTAAGTAGAAAAAAACAATTTTGAAACAACAGAAATGAGGAATTTCCTTCATCCTGACTAGAACTCGCAAGTGCCAGAACAAAATGGGAATCTTCCCCCCTCCACCCTAAACCCGCCAAGGAAAAAACAAATGGGAAAAAAAATGGGATTCTCTCTCTTAACCCTCCCGAAGACCACTCTCAAAATTGCTCTCTAAATTAAATAAGATTAGCCCTCTTCAAAAATCTGATTGTCCTACAGTAATAGGGCCATATTGATTCCACGAAATCAAGATACTTCTCCATTATCCATTCTGCCAATGCTTCAAACTTTTTTCGTGCCATCTGTTTATAATCAGCATTTTTTATGCTCAATATAGGCTGCAAAATATGAGCATTGATATCTTCTTTCAGCTTGCCACGAAAAGAATAGGTGTAGGCCAAAATGCAGTAAGAGGGCAAATTCTTAATTACTTTGACAGTCTGCTTGAAGGTGAAGACATAGAGTGCAAACAACCGCCGCACTATCATGACGTAGAGAGCCACAATGAGTGGCCCCAAAACCCACAAAGGAGTCAACTCCTTGGACACCTCAGCACCATATTTTACATTTACAGCCAGGAAGAAAGGAGCACTGCATATAAATATGAAATTAGAAGACACAAAAGAACATAAAACCTTTAAGTGAATGTGGTTGACATTATTCAAAAGCAAGAAAAGCTGGACAGTAAAGCTGGTTACATACGCTGTAGAGGTAGTACCTTAAGGAAGGAAATGCTAGTGCTCTCTGGGATGTACTTTTCATAGAGAAGTATGTTTTTACTCCCCAAAAAAAATTAATTTACTTATATTTTACTGTTTCGATGAGTTTATTTTTTCAAAAGGAAAAGTAAGCATTTTTTTAAAGGATCATTAAAAAAATATCTAGGACATAAAAAATTGTAATTCTCAAATTTTACACCCAAACATAAAATAGATTTTATTTTTTCAGGAAAGGATCATTAAAAAAATATCACTCTAAAAAGATCTTTTTTTCAAAAGCTTATCCAAAGTCCAACTATACTTTATTTTTCAATATTGTTGACCTTATGTCCACATGATATCTCAGACATATTGATGCAAGGGATCATCCTAAATAGACACCCAGAATTGTAGAGGATCCTGATAAACTTGAGAAAACTATTACCCCAAACCAGAGGAGGAACACCACAAATCGTGTAAGAACTTGTTTAACAAAAGAATTGAAGAGCATAAAAGGTATGCATTTGCTTAATAACATTAAAGATGATCCCCCCCCCCCCAACAAAAACAACAAAAAAAAAAAACAATAACAAAAGAAAAAAACACCCCCCTTCTCTTCTTTTCTCCATAAATTCTGATAACCTAAAGTTTGATTCAACCACGAAATCTAAGTTGACAACTGATGAAATCAAATATGTGACTAGCAGAACAGACACCAAATTAACTTCAAGACCTCAATAACAAAACATACATATGCTATAGTAAGGAATGCACACATCTTCCTTTCCCAAATTGCTAGTATAGTGAACATAAGTGATGTATGGAGAGGCAGACAGCTATAAATGGAGTGACAAAAAAAGCGTCACACTTACAATATTAAGAAAGGAATCTTTATTGTTGCATCCAGGGCTAGAAAATAGGACCAAGCCACCTTCGAAGCCTCAACTTTTTCATTCCATTGTGTCCCTTGTAGAGTTTCTGGTAAAACCCCTGGCTCGGGCTCCCCCAAAATCTCCTCCCCTTTATGACTTGATGGTTGTGTACGCAACATTGTCAGCCATTTTTTGAAGAGTTTATGAATACCAGGTGATGTTGCAAGGCTCTCATTTGCTTCAGAGGTATAAGAGAGTGGAATGTTGTGGGCATTTGGAGATTCGGATTTGACTTCCCCACTCTCTTCTAGTCTAACAGAAGACTTGGGGACCTTCAATCCATTAGCTCTGGTTACAGAATCATCATTTTGGGCAGTGCCTTTGAAGCCTGCAATCCTCAAAGGTTTAACCTTGAATCCACTAATGCAAGGAGGCCCTACACTGGAAACAAGAAATCCTTTACATAAAGCAGACAAAGATGATCATGTGTGTTTTCATGCAAGTTTCAGTCTGTAAAACAATTCCTAGGATGTGTCATTGAAAATAATAATTGAAATATAAGAGCATTAAATGAATTTAATATTAATAATCAAGACATGTGATGTGAGCACTCCATCAAACCATTGGTGCAAGTAATATTTACATGCACAATTGTGTTTTTCTCACGCCAAATAGTATTTTCCTTCAATAATATAAACCGCCCAATTCCACAAGCAGAAAACTATGTAAGGATAATATAAATATAATTGATTAATTAAGTCTCGCAATTTATCTCAATCTTATTTCAAAGAGGCACCACAGTGTTACATTTCAATTTGATTCTGTTAACTCTTATCACAGATCTACATCAGATATTACTTCCATCATAATGTTAACTTGTTTTGAAGATCTTAAACTTCTTGAAAATAGTGACCCACACATAACAGACCATATTTACTTTCCACACCAGAGACACAACTTTCCACCTTAAACAAATATTCTGCTTTGATATGTAATGCCAATCAGCTCTTCCGATCAAGCGACATTCTACAAAACATTGCTTCAACTTCAGCCTCTTGCTACATGACAAACGCCTTGAGGAAACTGTCACATACAAGCCCTGGAGAAAAGAAAAATCATTCATTAAGATTAAGTTAAAAATTCATATACCCTAGCATTTGAAGACAGAGGAAGTCCTGAATGCATACAAGAACACCCAGTAAAAATAGATGAATAGCTTATTAAACTTGAACTCAGGAAAGACTTTGAGAAAGATATGTATATAACCTCAGCTCTCATGTAAAATTCAATCCTCAGGATATTTCATAAATGTTGTCAACTCTAATGCTCCAGTTACTAAATTCGATGCAACAGCTTAATCCTTGCCACCAAAAAACATAACTGAGGCAGTACTTATAGTCTACTACCCTACTAAATATACAAATTGCACTGAAACTAAATTGCTGATTGCTTTTATCTTAATCATTTAACTGGCAATCATAATGGAAATAATTTCCAGCAACCTTTAACAATGATAAACTACTTCTTTTGACATTGATATTACTATTAGGCCCAATTTTATCCATAGCAGGTTTAAAAACTCGATGGTAGTGAGAAGATAACATTGGATTAAAAAAAGATCCAATAAGAGGATTACAGGCCAAATAAAAGGTAAATTTCAGATCTAAGTACCTGTGGTTGATGGGCAACTAAAGCCATTTTATGTCTTCAAAACACCGAATTATCCACTCAATGGGACCTATTCAAAAAGGCACCAAACAATGGAGTTAAAGGGATAGGTAAAGCCAGAACAAGAAAATAAGACAAACACTATCAAAGTTGTCAAACTCGAAAGTTTAAGTAAACTCATAGAGCGACTGTAAACTCAACTTGTAAGCTCAACTCGTAAGAGTTTAGCTATTATTAAAAATCATTTTTTTAAAAAATATTACACTATAAAAATATAATCTAATATAACCTCAAATGCAAAATTAAGCATTCCAACTTCAAAGCACACACATTGACAACAAAAAGAACATAGCATAGCAGATTTTAGAACATCAGAACCCACAAATACAAATATTTTGCAGCATGAAAGTTGAATTGAAACATAGCAGATGTGCATAACCACATACATAGCTCATAGCACAACCCACAAGAACAGATATCATCGTAGTTGAAAACCATTGAAGGAGGACCGAATTTCACAATATCTATGCATAAACAATTGATTTGATATCACATTGAAGGAGTACCAAATTTCACAATATCTATGCATAAACAATTTGAGACAAAAAGCAAATTAACATAGTTGAAGGAGGACCACAAATAAAAGAACTGCCAAGCAGAACGAGGAGGAACAGAGGCGGCTGGGCAGCACTAGCGATGAGGAACGGGGGTGAGCGAGGGGCTAGGCTCGAAAAGGAACGTGCAGCGGCGATGTGATAGATTGCGGCGGCGGTGAGCTCGAAAATGGAGGTAAAATGCGAAGCCAAAGTGAGATGGTGGTGGTAAGACAGCACTAGCGATGAAGGCTAGGGCTCAATGTTGGAGAAGACCGAAGAGACTCATGAATGAATGGGGCTGAAAATGAGACCGAGCGAATATGGCTTAGTGGGGTTGAAGTAAACGGCATCGTTTTGGCACCGCACGTTGCCAACTTACCGGAAAGGAAACACATCAAATTCGTAAAAATATGAAATAAACTCGCAAGTTTATCTGATTTTACTTGAGTTTACTCAAATTTACTCTAGTTTATCCATAAATAAATTTGTAAGCGAGTTAACTCGATTTTGTTATCTGGATTCATAAATTTAGATGATTTTACAAGTTAATTCATGATTTTGATAACAATGGTAGTGTTTATATAATGCTCTGCAGGCAAGATTGATAAATTCGAAAATTTAGATAAACTCATAAAATCTTATTAAATTTGAATAGTAAACTTAACTCATAAATTCGTAAAAACTTACATATTAAAAAAATATAATTTGAAAAATATATTTTGGTAATTAAATATAATTGGATAACATATTTAGATTAATATTTAAAATATATATATATATATATATGTAAAATTAATTATAATTTATAATTATTATATGGTTCTACTTTTCTTAAAATTTAAATGATAAAAAATATAATAATTCATGAAGTAGTAATACTTTAATTATAATTATTAAAGAATATTCTAATTAAAAAAAGCATTGAACAATATTATATCAATTAAATTTCTAATAGTTCATTAGGTAATTCATTAAATAATAATATGCAAAATTAATTCTTATTAATTCTAATATTTTATCACTTTTTCATATATTTTATCTTTATTTTTTGAAATAAATCATTTAGTTCCTCTATTTATACATCCAAAATGTACAATCAACTCTTTTTATTTTTTATAGATTTATATGATAATTAAAGTTATTGAACCACTATTTTCCTTTAAGTGACATAGAATTTTATGTCTTATATCAATTTCAAAGTGAAACCAATCAAATATGTAACTATTTTATTTTCAATAAATATGCTCTATTATTATTTATCAAATTTATTTAAACTTGTATTTATCTTAATCATTTGAAAGAAAAATGTTTATTAATGATGATTAGTATATGTTTTTTAGTAGTTTATCCTCAAGCATAGATGAATAAAATGTAAAAACATGAGTTTCATTAGTCAACTTTATATAAAAAATATATCAAAGAGAATCTTTTCATTTTTATTTCAATTAAAATTTGAAATCTATTAAAAAATATTAAAATCATACAATTTTTCTATTTTATTTTTTTTTTCTCTTTCACATTTTCATTTTCAATAAATATGTTATGTTCTGGTCAAGGGGTTGATGGTGTTAGGTCAGGAGTTTGACCCTGCATATCCATCCTTTTCCTTATCCTTTAACTCTACTAGAAGCTCCTTAGAATTTAAAAAAAAAGTTATATTATGTAATAAATTATAAAAGGAAATAACTATATGAGAATTTTTTATTTTTTTTAATTACCAATTAAAAAATATGAAAAAGAAATAATTTTTATATGATATTTTGAATGGAGCAATTTTTAATAGTATATTAATGATATTAATCTTATATTGAATGGATGATAAGTAAATTTTATATGTGAGTGAAGAACAAATTTTACATGAAAGTTTTAGAACTTCTAATCATATAATGTGAATGAAAAACAAATTTTACATGAAAATTTTAGAGGAAGTAGTATTCCAATACTATATATATGATTGTTATTTGAGAATTTTTGTTAAATTTTTTTTTAAGATCAATTGTTTGCAAATTGATTCAAAACCAAACAAACCTAAACTCGTAAACTCACTAATAAGATTGAGAGTTTACCAAATTTGTTGGAGTTTACTTAAACTCATACAAGTTTATCGTAAAAAGAGTTTGCATACTAATCAACTCGTTTTTGATATAGTAGGTTTGTAAACTCATAAGAGTTTAAGCATTCAATAGAAAGTTTAACAACCATGAACACTATACAAAGAACTTAGAAGCCATCTTCAACAAAACTTGGAACATTTTAACACATTTGCCTCTGGAAGTTGTACTACTCATTGTCAAGCAATTAAAGTTGAATATAAAACCCAAAAAAATAAAATAAAAAAACAATTGCGAACAAATGCTAATAAGAAGCATAAAACTTTTTAAAGGAAAAAGGAACATAGTTGAAGTGTGGTGTTATAACTCATAAAATTTCAAGCCACAAAAAAAAAAAACAACAACAATGTTAGATTACGAAAAGATGAAAATGTGTCACTCATAATAGAAGGAACGAGACTATTGTAATGTATTCAACAATGCTTTCAATTTCATGAGCTATCAAAAATGAGAGTGTTGAGGAATTGCGATGTTGTGTGGTGTGGTTGGACATAGACAATTATGGAGTGAAATAACACATTTATCGTGATGGAAGGTGTTAGGTATAGCATGGGTGAAAGTGAATTAAAGGAACAAAGAGAAATTAGAACTCTGCAAACCCTAACTCAATACAAAGGATGATGGATGAACAAGAAGATAAGGGAAGCGATATGGTAATCTTTTCATGCTTTCTACCTTGATATGATAGGATACAAGTTTATTTTATTTTATTTTTCTAAAAAACAAAAGTATAGTAACTATATAGAGGCACTAGTATAGTCGCACCCTAAAAACTAAGAGAAATTCTTTTTGCTATGAGATCAAAAGAATTCTCCTCTCTGAATTTATTTGTGTTTTTACATTAGTTTTGTAGCTTAAAAAATAAATAAGAGAGAGAGAGAGAGAGAGAGAGAGAGAATGGAGTGTGGTTAAAGAGATAAAGTCACCTAAAGAAGGGTGCTTTTTTATGATACCTAAATTAAATAGTACATGTACTTTCTTGAGTTGATCAAATATGATTTAAATATTTTTATATTTATTAATTGTTTCTAAGATAATCCTATCCATGTGAGTACATAATAAATGAAGGTATTAATATAAAGTATAATTATTGAAACTAAATAAACAATAATTTTTAATATAAATTATTTTACCACATTATCCCACACCACCTCACTTCTCCTCGTCATAGCTCGTTGGCAACACTAATTCTTTGCCACCACAACAACAACCACCCTCCTCTACTAGCGCCACCATCATTGCTACCCTTACCCCATAAAAGAAGAAATAGCCCAAAATGAACTCCAAACAACCCAACAGCTTTTCAAACCCAAAGAAAAAAAAAAAGAATTGACCAAAAATGCAAAAATAGCCTTAAATTGAATACCTAACAAAGTGAAATTAATAGTTTGTTTGGAAAGATAAAATGAGATGATGGAATTAAATTCAATTCTATTATGATTTAAATTTTTATGTTTGAAGTAAACTAGTAAATTATAGAATTAAATTCATTTACACTGTTTGGAATGTATTTAAAAATGAATTGAATTCTTTATCTTGACTATTTTATCATTTATTAATAAAATATTATATTTTAATAACACACTTAGTTATTAATTAGATAATATAACACAAGTAAAAAGTGAAGAACTGTATTATATTTCAATGGATAAGCATTACAGGAACACAGAACTTTCATGTAATCTAATCTCGCAAGGAACCGCTTGGTGAAAATGCAACAAATGAGAACCAAGAAGACTAACGAATGAAAGAAAAGGAAAAGAGTCGTATAGCCAAATCTCAATACAATGGAAAGTGCATTATTTAACAAATCAAAGCTCATCGAAAACAAGGGAAAAGATAAAGCCAAAAAAAAAAACATATAAAAAAAGTTAACACCCAAAAAAGAAAAAAAAAATGAAAATAAAGGTTGGCAAAAACCATGTCACTGCATCATCACAGCAAGCTGAAAATCCAACCGAAACCATCACCATGCAACCAATTCCAATCCAATGCAAATAAATCATTTTTTTCTTATGAAAAAAGGAAAAGGGTCACAAGAAAGAAGGCAAAAAATAGAACACTGTAAAAACGAATAGAGCGGTGGACACTTGAGCCACACTTGTTGAGAAGTTCTGGTTTGAAGAATTGGGTTGAAGAGCTACACCTATTAAAGTTCTGCAACCTCTATTGAATGAAGGGAAAAGCGACGATAGTCAGGAGAGAAAGAAGGGAGAAGTATTAATAGGGTTAGGGATATTTTAAATATTTTACTTGTAGTATCAAATTCACTAGGTTAAGAATTGTAAATCAAACCAATTTTGGTCTGATTTATTTTTTGACCTTTTAAAAGAATTGAATTCCATTCAGATTTTAATTCCATGTCATTAATTGATACCAAACTAAGGAATTGAATTCAATTTCTTGAGTGAATTGAATTTCAATGCTTTTCAAACAGGCTGTAAGCAAATACAAATGAAAGCTACGACATTTTTTTATGGTAGGACCATAAAAGAACGAAAAGGTGGGTTCGATAGCTAATGGAGCATGCGTGGTGAGTTCTGGCAAAGGAGCAATTGAGTTATGTTGGCAATGATAACAAAATGTGTTTCCAATGGCAATGATAGAGGCTAGGCGTGGCAATTGATAACAAATCCGATGCAAGTTGACTCTCACAAAGGTCGGCTCACGCAGAGGTTGTTGGTGCGGCTAAGAGAGGTGTTGGTGGTGGAAATAGAGGGCTTGCAATTCGGGCAAGTTACAGGCACAATGGTTGGAGGCTTTGTTGTGGACTATTGAGGTCAATGCTATGCAACGGTGACATGGACAGTGAAAAAGGTGGTGGGTGGAAACTTTGCAAATGTGGTAGTTAACGAGGATAAAAAGAAGGTCTTGGATTTTTTGCTATTATATTTGTTAGCTCTTGTTTGGAATCTTGGTATTGCTTGAAGGGTTGGAGGATCTTGCAGATGTCTTATTGGGGTGAGGGTAGTAGTGGTAGTGGCAATGGTTGCAGCAGTAGAAGGTGGCTATTATGGTGGTAGCAGAGAATTGATGTCACCAAGAAGTTGTGATGGAGGAGTGAGGTGGGGTGGAATAAAATGGTAAAATCTTATATATTAAAAGGTATTAAGTCTAAACAATTAAACAAAATATTAATACATTCATTTATTATATGTTTACGGCATAATATTACCCCAAAAATATGGGGATTTCTTCGATATCCTATAAAATTTAAGGATATCAATATCGTTTAATTATTTGTCATTAAAAATTTGTCATATACCCTACTAATTTAAATTATTAAATATTTTAAATTAATTTTTTAAATTATATTTAAGATTCATAAAACTTGTGATTAAATCACAACTATTAAATACGAAAAAATACCAATACTCTTATAAAAGCAAGGGTATAGAAAAAATCCCTAAAAATATTCAACGAATATACAAATGTTTATATCATATCGGTCTAACTCAAGAGGATACATGTACCCTCCAATTAATCTGTGCATCGAAGAATCCAACCTACAAAAATGAATAGTTAAAAAAATAAAGACTAATGAATCAAAATAAGATCAAATACTTACTCTAAATCACATAAAAAATTTGTGGAACAAGAAACATATGTTGCTACCAAGCTGATATGACAAAAGGATATATAGAGCTCAGCAAGAGAATTCTTTTATGATGTGTTTATGAATTGGAATTTTGGAGGAAAGAGAAGGGAAGCAAAAGCCTTGATGGAGTAGGAAGAAAAGGACTTGAAAAGTAAAATAAACTCTATTTTACTTTTCAAATCCTTCTCTTCCCTCTTTTCCCTTCCAAAACTTCAACTGACAAATATATCATTACTTTCATAGCATAGAAGAATTTTTCCCCTAAACAATTTTTTGCAACATCAAAAAAGACGAGAGCGGTGAGTAGTTGAAGAGCCATGCACGCGCCAAAACACAAGAAATTCCTAAATAATTCATTTTATTATTCGTGTAAATTATTCTTTTATTTAATATTGATATTGATGTAATATTTTAATATTTTCTAACACAAACTTCTAAATAATCTATACAAATTTTTTACTATTTTATTAAATTTATACATTTATATATGAATTTAATTTATATATATTATCAATATAAAAAAATTTTAAATAAACATTCAATCATATATTACTATATCAACCAAAATATTTGACTTAACTACCCACCACCTTAAAAATTTTTCAAACACAAACATATAATTAGATGATAATATAAAATTCAATTAATATATACCAATTAAACTCTATATTGAAGTTGCAAAAGTATAAATGTATATCATCGCACAAATTGAAGTTTTCAGAAAACATTAGCTTGTACCAAATGACACTAAATTTTCAAACCCCGCAGAACTATTCAAAACGCATGCCAAAAATGAAAAAAACTACGAACATTAATCACTTGTTTACTTCTCCGCTGATCACTCAGAAGTCATTAGCTTAAATAAAATAATCATTTTCTTCCTCAAATGCGCAAGGACTGAGCACATTTCACACATTTTCTGCAAAAAGAATACGTGACAAGCAGGTGGAACACAAACACATTCTCTCTTCACGTCTTTGTTATCCCTAGCAAAATAGGCTCGTTGAAACATGTCAAGTGCTCCATTAAAAAACAAAATGCCATCAAATTACCATTTCCAATTACATTAGAAAAATAGCCATTCACCACAGGGCACTACAGCACTAACCATCGAACCTTTTCTACCCCCCCGCCCCACAAAAAAAATAAACGGGTACCAGCTTCATCGCTTCTAGCCCTGCTGAACACATACCGACAATCAGAAGATAATTGATGTGACTACATTTACAATTCAAAATTTAAAGGTTATCTCATACCTAGACTATATATACCTGAAAACATGGCTGAATAAAGCAGCAAAGTTAACGGATGTATGGCTTCTGATGGAAAACACAGACCACTTCTCCCCACTGCTGATTAACAAAGCATCTAATCAAACACCACCCTGGCGTCCATAGAAGTTTCCCCCACCTCGCCGTGAATGAGTTTGACCTCTATCTCTAAATCTTCCTCCAGCATGATTACCATCTTTGGGTCGTTCAAAGTTGTCCAATTTGCTGTCATCGTATGGTCCAACAGGGTGATACTCATAATGCTGGTTTGAGCCCTGCCTCTCCCGATTTGTAGCTTGGTTATAGTGTCTGTTATCTTGGGCAGGTGGTCTCCAATCGCCACGTGATTCATGTCCTCTTCCAAACCGATTTTGGCTTCCATTTTTGCCAAAGCCAGATGATTGGCGGTGATCATGCCTATGATCTATAGATGTCGGAACCTGCTCAACTGAGCTAGCACTTACCTGATTTGGGGAGCTGGGACGCCTCTTTGCCGGTGCATTTTTCCTCTCTCTTTTAGAATCTTGATTCCCAAAATGTGGAGCTTCTCTCGCCTTGCTCTTTTCAGAGACTGATTGATCATTGTGAGGTTGGGCTACATGAGCATTAGACATTTTGTCATCACCTGCTGGAATTGGTTGTGCATCACGAGTGGGATCCTTTTTATTAACTCCAACCACCGCCGAACCAACATTTTGATCACTGGATTTGTTTCCTCTCTGATTATTTGAAGCTTGAGACTTGGGTTGCCAGTGACATGTCAAGCGTTCTCCAGCACTTCGATTTTCTTTCAAAGCAGCAGCACCAATATCTGGTTGGCTGTGCTCAGAGGATGAGGCACGTGTTTCATTTCTCTCTGACTCCCCAGCATTTTGCTTGTGATCAACATCATGGTTCACCCCTACACCCTTATGTCCTTTGAAAGGAACCCGCCTACCTCTGCCTGCTGCTCCATGATCTTTAATAACAGGAACAGAAACCTGAGCAGCTGAATCATGATTGACAGGATTGTTTGCACCATCAAGATTACTAGAGTCATTAAATTGCATTGTTTGACCTTTCACTAAGCTTATTTCAGACTTCTGATCTCCAGGATGCTCTGTTGATCTCTGAACATTTGGATCAGAGTTTGAATCATGGTCCAGTCCATCCCGCACATCAGGCACATTTGTTGATTCTGTTTGATTTCGCTGCTGCCATGATGCTTTACCCTGCTTAGTATGCCTGCCATCTCTATTTTTAGACTCCATTCCAGAACTCACTTTTCCAACAGCTAAATTAGTAACCTGAGCATTCTGGGGGCCCAGAAGAACAGAATCAACTCTTCCAACACTCCCATCTGCAGGAGCCTGACTGACTGATGAAGCCACATGTTGTTGTATGCTTCCTTGCTGAGCCATTTCTTTTGCAACAGGTTTTGGAATATATCTCTCCATTTCTGCCCTCTTATTTTTTAAATTGTGCACCTGCTGATCACTCTTTACAGGATTAACTACCTCCATTTTACTTTTCTCATCTGATTCATCCATGATCTCAGTCTTGTTCTGTGGTTTGACAGGGGCCCACTTCACAGCATCACTCCCGTGGGATTTCTCTGCTGATCTATTAGCCTGCATATTTCTTGATGACCTACGAGAATGCTGTGATTTCCACTGACTATTCATTCTAACATGGGATTCCTCACTTGCTAAATGTCTCTGTTGCTCTGAAAACTGAGTTGAATCTTTAGGCAAGGATGATGGCTGAAGTGGGCCCTGATCTAACTCCAAGTCAGAAGCCTTGGGCTTATCACTTTCAACAGAACTTTTTGAAAGATTAGCTTCTTTTGGTGCCAATGGTAGTGCAGAAGAACTCTCTTCAACTTTGTGTTTGTTTTTGCCATTCCTGTTATTCTTCTTTTTCTGGTTTACAGGAGACTCAACCATAGCGGCTGAATTCATGGGCAAGCTTGAGCCACCAGCTGAACCAACTTCATGTGTAACATTGCCAGAAGATACAGAAACATCAACCACCAAGTCATTCTCAACCTTTGGGGCAGTTGAAGTGGTAGAAACAACCTTTTCACTCGCTGTTTTATCTAAAGGAAGATTCTGCTTTTGTTTATAGTTCATTCGCTTCTGCTTTGAGGTAATATTATTGCGAATCTGTAAAGCATTCATGGCATCAGCACTACTAACATCTTGTGGCAAGTTCATTGATTGATTATGAGTCAGAAGAGGTTCTTTGCCAGAATTCTTATGCATCTCTGAAGGTGGCTCAGTGGACAAGATAGGTAATTTTTCCACTTTATTAAAGCTAGTATCATCAATCTGACTGACAATATTGGCATCACAATTTAAAGCCGAATTGACAACTTCAGATTTGCCTGCTACAATTGCTGAATCAGATGGTTGTAATTCCTGTTGCTTATTCCGGATGGCAGTACTTGTAGCTAACTCTTTCTGAGTTGGCCCTTCTGCTGCTTGAGAACGTCTATTCAACTCATCCAACATTGCAAAAGCTTTAGCCTTTTGCTTTCTTGTGCGCTCCTCCTCTTCCTCCTGCAGTTGCTTAGTCCGTTGCTTGGCTAACTCTTTCATTTTGGCACGCTGATGAGTTTCAGAGTGTGCTGTGTAAGTGTTAAATGTACAGAGGCTAGCAAATAGCGGACACAGAAATGGTATATCATGTATGCATTACCTGATCATGGCCATCAACTGGATCAGACCTGGTTTGAACAGATTCTCCATTGCGCCTTGTGGGGTTAAAGGACTCAGACCTATCATAGGTCTCAACAGATATCCGATGGTCACCAATAAGAACATTTGATGCTTCCAACTGTGCACCTGATGAAGCTGAAGTATCAGCAACCACAGGCTTCTTTTGCCAACCATCAACATCTTGATTGCTTAATTTTCCCTTGTTACGATGGTCACCTCTACCTTGCATGCCGTGAGCAGTTTGCCTGTGAATAAGCATTTCAATACTTTCACCTAGATAAATTAACCACAATCAGTCAATACCAAGAAATTATGGCCAAACCTGGACGTCGTTGGTCCACTGACACACAAGGATTCATAATTCTTCTCTCCACCAGAAGCATTTAGTTCACGATGGGTTGGATTTATGACTTCAGTGGCATGAGTTCTTGTAGGAAATGCAACACCAGCACCAACTTCATTTTCCACATGGTTTACCGGAGCACTACTGGCATGAAATTTATTTCTTTGCTCCTCTCTATTTCTAGCAGATGAATTATCCCTGGCTTTTGCATTTAAACCCTCTATCTTCTGAATCAGACTAGCATCTTTTGGAGTAGATGATCTTGGGGGAATTTCTAGCATATCAGAGGCAGCAGCACGCCCATCCAATTTCCTTGCCAAAATATCACCAGATTTCTTAATATTCCCTGAACTGTCAGGAAATTTGGCCTTAAGAGTCACAGAAGAACTAGATACTTGATTTTCCGAAGCCTGAGAAGAAGCTTCTTCACCATGATCACTTGTCCTCAAATCCATCTCATTCTTTCTATAATTTGATCTCTGCTCATTCTCCCAGCCTGTCATTCTAGGTTGGTCCCTTCTATCAACATATGATGCATTGGTTGTGTCTGAATCCTCCAAATTTGCTCGTTCATTTTTTCCATCAGACTCATGTTGCTTAAGAAGAACTCTATATGGTCCAGCAGTATCAGGAGGATGGCTGGACTCCACTTGCTCAGAGGCCAATGGCTTTCCTGCAGAACCACAACCACCAGATCTACCTTGTGAATTGCCAGGTTCAGGAGGAATTTGATTTGAGTACCTACTATAAACAGGGGGTCCAGCTGCCATTCCCATGAAGGGTACATCTCGTTCATTTGAATTGCAATAGCCCATTGGAGGACTGTAATATCCCTCATAGGCCATTGGACCAGGATAAAACCCAGGTCTGATAGGAATGCCTGGACGAATATATGCATCAGGTATATGAGGCCTATAGACATCTCCATTCTTAGGGTGTCCTCTTGGTCCAGTCCCAGGAGGGGGAACTGGTGGTGGATTGACAAGACCAGTAGGCGTAATATGTGGACGATAATATGGAAATGGTTCAATAGGAAAGCCACCTGGAGTAACAGGATTTCCAAAGGGGGGACCACTAGGAGGACCCCTGAACCAAACACCACCTTGAGTATTATTTACTGAAGGACCATGCCAGGCATCATAGTGTTGAGGTGGAACAGCAGCATTAGGATAAGGCTGAGTATTTCCTTGCCATTTCTCTATGCCAGGCCTCACATCATCTTCGCTGTGAGCCTGATAATCTCTTCTCCAGGAATCTATCACTCCAACCTTCACATTTGCATTCACAGGAACATCATCTGTAACATCAGCAACACAAGATCATTAATTATAGAAGAATGAATGAAAAATCCTATCAGCAGAAATGGGCCCAAAAAAAAAACAATTGAAGCAACACATAAATATTGAAAAGCATGCAGACATACCAACAAAAGAGGTCTCCATTTTCTCTTTCCTTAGTCCTGAAGATGAGCCAGGGCGAGTATGAGAACTGTTGTCTGTTAGCAGTTGATAAAAATTATATTAAAAACAAAATCATTGAAGAACCTAATCATATACCTAGTGATATATCTTGTCTCTGCTATCTAATGCAGTTATTATATTTATACAGTGACTTCTAAACAACTAACAATTAACATCTCTGAAATCACACTAATGTTTTCAGATAACAATATTGTATTGCAATATAATTATTCAAAAATTAATAAATAAAATGATAACCATCTTTATTCCATCTTAAATCACATGCACCCATACTACATTTCAAGACAAATCACACTCTCAAAACTGTTATATACAACACTCACTCTAACATACAGTGGAATCGAAAATAAAAATATCTTCATAAAATATCAGTTAATTCTCTTCTGATTCATTTCCAATATTAGGTTTCCAGCTCTGCATCGGTAATGTATACAGAAATCTCAATTATTGAACTGGAAGACAAAATGTGCTCCCCATAAACTACATTTATGTTGAAACCTTCAACTTTCTTGGCACTGTAAAACATAATGGCTTGGAGTGTTTAAGAGGAACAATTGCTATCATTATATAAACAGAGACTCCTAGAACTTTAGTCAAAACCATTGTAAAGATGGTGGCCACTCTTGAATGATAAATGCATGTGTTGTAAATTTAAAGATACAATCACACCCATAACAATGTAGCACTGCACTGCTTCATCACCCAAAAAAATATAAATAAAAATAAAAAATTAGCATTGCATTGTCAATAAAAGAATAATGGATATGCAATTTGACAAGTAAACACCATAATGGTTATACAGAATAATAATACCTTGTAACTCAGAATTAAGGGCAGACTTGTCCTTATCAGAACCAAGAGTTGGAAAGTCTCCAGAGCTCAAAGAAAATCCATCATTCTTGGGTTGTGAAACTCCCTGCATTTGCACAAAAAGTGACTACTATCAGCAGCAGGACTAGCAAAGAATACAAAACAGAGGCAGCCATGGCCAGGTGGGGCTGAAAACATAGGGACTATGTCAAGCACAAAGATGAAACATCATCTTAAACAACATCCCTAAAGACGATCTCTATAGCACACAAGACGTTTGGAATTCCTACGCCACATATCTTAATCAGATAATCAAGGGCACACAAAAATATAATACCTCTTACCACACAACTACCAAATCATAGCAACAAATAGGTGCATTAACAAGGTGTGTGCAATCCCCAAACCAACAGAACTCAAAAGTTTCAAGCACAAATAACAACAGAATCCTACCAGTTTCTCTGCAGTCCTTGCAGCACTCCAAGCACCTGAATTTTCATTCGAGGGTTCTGCAAATCGAGACAACTGTGAGCTACCAGGTCTTGTCTCTGCACTGCGAGGACGCAATGATGTAAGTGAAGTCTGATTTGATGTCAGTGCCCCGGATGCTGATGAAGGCCGAGAATTTGACCCCCATGCATTACCAGTAGACTCAAAAGCCCTATCACTACCAGCAGTTGAAGGCCGTGTACCACTTCCACCAGATGATGGACGGGCACTGAGATGGCTGGGTGAACTAGTACCACCATCAGTATTTGGAGAAAGTGATGAAGACCCCCAAGCATTTGATGCAGAAGAAGATGATCTACTACCCCAGCTGAGGGTACCCCTAACCAAATTATTAATGACCAAAAACGCATAAAAAATCTAGAACATGAAGAACAATAGTAGCAGAGAAGTCATAACACTAGGTCAACAGAATATATACTCACTTGGGAACAATCTCCACATTTGGGTCCAGACCATGATTTTCTAACCTTAATACAATAGAAAGGGGAATTTTTCAGATGGTAAACCCACCCCACGTAAACTGAAAGGAAAAAGAGTTCATCAAGAAATCAAATACCTCTGACTGGGTAAGTTGATAGGTTTTGGAACTGCAACTTTCCCTAAAACAGTCATACCACCTCTTCTGGAAGAGGCCCATCTGCAAAACAGCATTAGCGTCAATAATCTCAATTTTCTTTTAGTCACTTAATAAATATATTCATGCACACATGGAGTGGGAACTAGAACTTGAAACCTCAATTCTAGATACAAGTGGTTACCAACTTGCCATTAGACATATCACAAAGACATATCAGAAAATTGGTTTTTGGGTACAATAAAGGCACAGGACCTTCGGCACACAACCTGAAGCCCCCATTTCTAGTGGCTTCCAAAGCACATAAACAAAGGCATACCTCCGGTCCCCACTCAACATGCTTGAAGTCATAGTCCAGACACCACCACACGGTCATTCAAGCCAGTTGAAAGGGCCTGATAAGAGTTACAGAGAAATGCACAACTTAATTAATACTAATGATGTACAACAACAACAAAGCCATTTTCCCTTAAGTGGGATTAGCTACATGGATTAAACTATGTCATTGTGTCCTATCGTAAACCATGCGTATAGACAATTTAATTGATATGATATATTGCAATAGCTTGATATAGGTCAGACTTTAAGACCACATTCGTAACTACAATGTTACCATTAAACCTGTGAACAAATAATAATAGAAACTCTCTTTCTTAAATTTCAAAGGAACATCTTACATTACTCAGGTTTCTTGAAAAAGATTTGCCTTCTGGCAGCAAATTCTCAACATCCCATCCCATTTCATTATCATCAACTCAAAGTTCTCAAACCTTATTTACAATGTAAGGACTAGGGACACTCATAACTTCTAAAGTAAAATCATTCCAAGTTAATTTTCAATGGCATACAAAAAGCAAAATACAAAGTAGCGGCTGTCTTCACTATTTCTTATTTTCCTCCATTCATTACCGCATCACACCATTCCTCCATTCACTTAACAAGGGATGGAATCCACTGATTTTGAAAAAAAAAAAAAAGAAAAAAAAAGTCTTTTTTCTGATCATGATTAGTCAGTTTTGTTTATAACACCAGCTCACTAACATAGCAAATAGAGGTAGATTACCCCTATCATTACGACCATGTTCTACACCAAGTCTACCAAAAAACATATTCCAGAAATGTTTAAATTCAACTCCACCAGAACCAATCATGTCAAACATATTACACACTTACACAGCAGTGATCCTCGCACCAAACTACAGATCCAAAGACAGAGGCATCAAAAGCAACACAAACTTTTCAATAACAACTACTCTTCAATCGCATACGCATAAACCTCTTCAAATGGAGAGAGAGAAAAAAAAGGAGTAAAATTGAAGTTAAGAAGCCAAATTGACAACGGAAAGGCCAATCGATCATTATTCAGCAAAATAAAACCACAAAAAGAAGGCAAAAATTAGTTGCACAAATAAATTTTCTCGAGAGAAAGAAAAAATATATTTTACAACAGTCCGTTTCAATCTCTAACAACAGACAACGAGCAGAGGAATAACAAAATCCCGCAGTAGTAGTTACAGTTGCCAAATTGCCAGTTCTAATTCAATTTTTTGTTCCCTCACAATACGTGTTTTTTTCCTCTTCCTTTTCTCGGGAATCAATCGCGGACGAAAAATGGTTCGAAGTGGAAACGAAAGTGTACCAGATGCAAGTGAGAAATGCGTGGCCGCGTAGAAACCCTAGAGAAGCAATTAGAGAAAGCTGCGAAGAGGGGAAAAAGAAGAAGAACGAAGAAGCGATCGGAGGGTTGAGAGGGTTTCGTGGAAGGAGGGGAGGGAAGGGAGGAGAAGGAGATCTGTCGAAGGTGAAGACGATGGGTGGGTTTCGGATCGCAGAGGAAGAAGGGTGACAGAGAGAGAAAGGGAACAAGAGAGAGAGAGAGAGAGAGAGAGAGAGAGCTGAAAGGAGTTTGTGGGGGACGTAGCGGTACCAGTAGAGTTACCCGCTAAGCAAATTTGCTTATTGATATAGGCCCGCTTTGGAAATTACATAAAATGAGGCTTGCACGTTAAACCAAATTTATACGGCATTTATTGATCAATAATTTTTTTTATTAAATAGCATTTGGTTACTTGAGATATATAGTAAAAAATAATTTTGAAAAAATAAAACAAAATCAGATAAGTGTTCAAATTTCAAGCAAATTATTATGCTCTTACATCATATTTGAATTTTTTTCATTAACTAAATAGAATGAAATTAATTGAAAATAAGAGGGAATGAATATAACAAAATCACTTTTTTTTTTTTTGTTTGGAAGATTAAGAGTGTATTTATTTTAACTATTTTAGGCCAAAAAAATTGCTTTTTTAATTAAAAAAACACTTCTCACATATTTAGATAAATTTTTTTAACTAATCAAATTCTTAAAAAAATCATTTAAGCATTTTAGTAGAAGTTAAAAAAAATTATAAAAAAATATTTTTAATTTTTTTAATTATATACAAAATTTAAGCTTTAGAATAATTTTTTTTAAGTTGAAATAAACACACCCTAATAAGAGAATGGAATGATTTTTCACTTTAGAGATTATAATTTTTGTTCCTTTATTTCCCCTCCTTTCTATCCTAATTTTGAGAAGAATAGAGAAAGAGGTATTAACGGAAAAGAAAAAAATAGTTCATCTTGAGTTTCTTTCTGTTTTTATGTATATTTAAACTCCTAGACAAAAAGAATGGTTTCATTTTCATTCTCTTATTACCTATTATCTAAACATATTGTTAAATTTATGAGTAATTTAAATATATTAAAAATTATTGTTACTATTAATAATTTATTCTCTTAGTATAGAAATAATTTAAAGATTAAATTAAATAATATATTTAAAAATATACTAATATTTTATATTATTATTAGCCATATATATTTATTTTGAATATATATATATATATGTATATATATTAAAAAAAGGTGTTTTAGTCAAAAATAAAATAATGAGATAATAGAAAATTAATGGGAAAGTTAAAAATGGTTTAAAGTATAGCTTATCTTAATTTTTTAAGGGAGAAAAGTATATATTTTAGAAATAGAGGAAAGAAAAGTGTAATAATTTCATCTCTAGATAAAAAGGGATTATATTATACTCCTTGTCTTAATTTTTCGGGGGATGAGCTTGTATATTCTAGAAATAAAGAGGAGAAAAATGTAATAATATTATCTCTCAAGAAAGAGGGTTATATTTTACTCTTTAAATAAATTAAACTTATAAAGAGGGTCATCTCATAAAGATATATGTATCTAAAAAAATTAGGGATTGAGAATGTACATTTTGTTATCCCTATAACTCTCTCTCATTTCTCATGGGTTTTTTTGTTGGCACAACTCCCCACTTGTCTTGCATATGAACTTTTTTTTTTTTATCTAAACTACTAGTATCCAAAATTCACTAGACTCCTATTAATCTAACTCGATCCGAGTCGGTCTATTATAGGAATAAAGCTCTCATAATACTTTTTTTTTTTATCCATAAGACTCAAATGCAAACTCAAAATCTTATTTAAGTAAAATAAATATCAAATTACATAAATCAATCAAGCATTAGGAGCCTGTCCATAGACTAACAAAATAAAAATTAAAAATATTAAATGAAAAAATAAAGTAAATAATTTGTTTTATTAATAAAAAAAAAGAAACTATACATTTGAAATTGAAATTTACAAAGAATTGTAAATTAATATTTTTAAATATGATTTTGGTGTGATGTTTCCTTTTTACAAATTTGACATTGTGAAAACACATAAAACAAATTTTCAAGCAGAGAGTGCAAGAAAATCTGTTGCTCTAACGTTGCAATAGATATTCATAAATTAAGATCCAAAAGCTTCGCAACTTTAATTTGCATCATGGATACCTAACCCTGCCTTAAAGTCACAATTATGAGTTAGGGTTTAAAACAAATTGCAAAATAAGTTGAGCATGGATTTACTGTAATTTGCCTACCTACCCTATATTTTATATATAAAAAATATGTTAATTAGTTTTACCACTTTTTTCTTGGGTACTTAGCATTTCATTTTCTTTTGCAAAATGCTATTTGTTACGAATGAAATTGGTAAAACGGCATAAAAATGAAAAATTTTAAGCATTTCATACACCCATCCTACTCATTTATAGTTATGCAGTACCACTTTAAGTTTTTTTTCTCTGTTCTAATTTAACCACGTATTTTGTACCTTAGTTTCAACTAATTCCCTCCGTAACATATAGTAGTGCTATATAAGGCCTAAGTCTTATCTTGTTAGTTTAGCATAAGATTGATAAGAATAGTCTTAGTGTGTGCAGTTATATTATTAATTAATTAGTTAATGAATCAGACGTTCATCCATGAAGAACAAAAATAATCTGAACAACTTATGAAATAAATTTGCCCATATTGAGCTCTATAAAGGCCAAACGTCACAATTAAAGATTATGAACTTGGGGTATTCATTTAGAACTCTTGGAATCCTTCATTAAAGGCTTGCTAAGAAGGAGGCCTCTATAAAAACCCCAAAATTGGGAGAATGTAGGCTACACTAAAGAAAACTTTAAACATAAGAGAACCTTCTACATCTAGTATGTATTTGGAATGGAGGTAAAAATTTCATAGAATAGGTTCATGAGTAATTTTACTCATGAATCTAATCATGGAATTTTTACCGCTATACCAAACACACTTTAATGTGATGCATTTTTCTAACTAGATATTGCCCACCTTAAATTAGGATAGAGCTGTAAGCATATTGTATAAATAAGTTTAAATGACTATTATGACTTATAAGTGAATTATAGTCATTAACGAATATAATTTAATTAGAGTTTTCTCTCCCTAAGAATTGAGAGTTCTATAAATGGTGTTTTTAGGGTGTGTTTGGAAGTTTTATAGATGATGAAAGGAAATGGTCATTAATAAAATGGAAAAGAAATGTGAGGAGTGGAGTGGACAGTTGTATGCAACTTTATTGTTTAGGAGTTTAATGAAGGGATGAAGGAGAGTTCTTTTACCTTTATTTGGTAGTTACAAAATAAATGAATAAAATGAAACATTTTACCTTCTAACTTGATACAATAAATTTTAGATTTATTACATTTATGAGTAAAATAGTAATTGAAACGAATATATATATATATATATCATATCACTCCTAGACCTCTCAAACTGGGGGGGGAACAAAATGGATAAGATTAATGGCAAGGAGGGGACTCCCACATCCTCCTTAGCCATGTCATTTCATTACAAAGTGTATATCTACCAAACACACATTTTTAAAATATGTCCCTCCTCTTCCATGCCATTCCCTTACTAACCATCCATCCAACACTATCTTAGTGCAGGGCTCTACAATGGAAAATATAATTATAGAAACAGCTCAAGTAGCAAGAAAAATCAATGACTCTAAGAAGGAGACTATAGCTTCAGTGGATTAACCTTTGAAACACATGAGAAATATAGAAAAAAAAATGTTGAATAGATATCATGTGTGATGGGTCTCAATGTTAAGGGTTCATCTTCAACATTTCAAGAGACTACAAAACCATGAAAAAAATATGCAAGAATGTGAGCATGAAGCTCAAATTGATTACAAGGATGGAGTTTAGGGTAGAAACCTTAACTTCTTTTTATTTAGAAATTGATGGATGCAATGAAGGACCAAATGAGGAGGCTAAGTCCCATGTTAGGCTACATCAATTATCAAAATTATGATTAGTAGAGGTATCGGAGTAAGAAATCATGAAAGCTTAGTGAAGAAATCAACACCTTAGCTAACCCCTTGAAAACCCATTGTTTCATGAAATTGAAATTTATGAGCACTCATAATTGGGTACCCTCTTGACACTCAAGAGTATGTCTATGTGTAATCATGGTGAGTGTAAAGGGGTTAAAGCTTTCATGGAGAAATCTCATTGTAATGCCCGGTCAAGATTTTTGGGAATTGTGATTCTTTGTTTTTTCAAACCTTGCAAAAGTTCTAAGTCTACATCCTATACCTCTTTAGAGGGCTATATAATCGGGGCACGTTCTTAAGACCCAAAGTCTCGATAATTATTCCTTAGATATCAAGGAATCGAAGAGTGATTTTTAATAAATTTTATGAAGTCATTAACTCTTTCATATTTAGCCGGAAAGCTTAAAAAAATGCAAGTTTTTGAAAATTTGTATTAAAACCCAAAAGTTGGATTTTGATTTTTCTGATATTTTTATTAAATTCAAATGGGGGTATTCCCTTATTTGTATTTATATTTTAAAGTTATTGGAGAGTAAAAGAAAAAAGATGAGAGTAAAATAAGTGTGTAAGAACTTGGCCTAAGAGACATTAGAGATCAAAAGAGGAAGAGAAACCAAATTTAGGAACCTGAGAGCCACACTTGAGCGCAGGCCCCTACGCTCCAGCGTGCTCCCAAAACAGGACAGAGAAGGATTTGGAACTAGGTCTAGAGTGGTGTAAAAAAAATGGGGCTGGTTATCTTTCTCTCAATCTGTCTCCCTCTTCTCTCTCTCTCTCTCTCTCTCAAACCTCTTTTCCCCATACAAAATCTCATCAAACTCTTATCTTTTCTTACTCAAATCTTCCACAAAATCCATTCTTAGCATTCCCTGATTACCAATCCCTCTCATTGAAACTCTCTTTTTCCCCTTTTAGAAAGAGAAAGTGAATGTAGAAAGAGAACTACCACTCTTCTCTCACTCTACTTCTTACCCCTGCTTACCGAGATAATTTTTGAGCTCAATCTTCTTTGCTATACTAGGGATTAGCTAAATTTATTATGGATTTAAGATTTGGTGAAGTGAGAAGGAGGTTAGAGTTGTGGATTTGGGGATTTTGAGTGTGGAAGGTAGTTTAAGTGAATCATTGTCTAGAAAATTAATTTGTGTTTGGTTTATGATATTTGTAACATTAGATACTCGTAAGAAGCAATTGTGGACTTTGTGGCATAATCAGCAGAGATCTTCTCCTCTCAGCTTATATTGTGAGTGGTACTATATCTAAACTTGTTTTAGAGTATTCCAATGTCCTTATTTTCCTTTATTTATGCTCTCTCTCTCTCTAAATATATATATATATGCTATTCTATTATTCTATTTAGTAACACCCTCTAAGATTTAGTTATATTTGCTATATTATGTATAGTTAAACAAGTGGGACAAGTAACTCTATAAGTTATTCTTCAAAAATCTAAATGGGTTAGTATAAAAAATATGTGAGTTATGTTTCTATAAAATTTTCTGTTTGAATCTAACAGATTGTGACTGAGCTTAGAACATTTTAAAGATGGGTTATGAATTTGAAGTCATTATGTTTAGAATTTAAGTTTGATCAGTACATGTTGATTGGTATATATATACATAATGAAAGTTGCTAGATATATGAATTATATAGAAATTATGAATTCTATTTAAGTTTTGGATAAATGGTTTCCTTTATGGGAAGGATCTTTAATAGAATTGCACACTAACGACAATGGACGTTTTGATGCACCATGCTAGAACTCCAATTAGCAGAGGGGTTGCTAGCTTGGCGTATTTGGCCAACACATCCAAAATAATTTATGAGTATACTGGGATTAGGTTGTTGAAACTGTCCAATTATAGAAATTCACACTAGGGATAGGTTGTCAGAACCACCTAGTTGTAAATTGGCTTTGGTACTGCTGGGGTAAGGTTGTCGGGACTGCCCAATCAAAGAGCCAATTTTGGATTAGAGACCTCCCCTAAACCTCATGGTTTCTAGAATTCCCACTATTGATATTATTTGTTAAGAATGTTTCAAGTGTTTTTAGTATACACTAAATTTATTAGTAGTTGACCTTGGAACATGGTTTGATGAACTACAGATATTTCAAGAATTTAATACATATGAGGTATATTTTATGGAAAATTTTTTACTTCCTAGTCTAAAGTATTTATTTTCTATATGCATGTGTATCCATATTTGAAAAAGGATACAACATATAGAGGTATTATAATATTATGGAGGTGCCAGTTGGATGTTGTAAATTAAATATTATAATTAAGTTTCATTTGAATGTATTTGCTTTGTAAATATACATATTTTACAAAAATCGAATACTTAAGCTTGTTCTATTTTTGTTATAAATATAGTATCTCTCACTGAGTCTACAAAACTCACTCCTCCTTTCTCTCTATATTTTTAGATAGGTATAGATATGTGCCCAGGTTCCTACAGCTAACTAGAGGTGTTGGACTTCCAACAAACCCACACTCTTATCCGTGTGGTTTTCAAAGGTTATCTATATTTGAGAATTATATCTATTCAAGCATATTTTTGTATAATCTTTTGTGATGTTCTATTAGCCCATAAGCAGGGTCCTACCTTGACATGTTGTAAAAATTTTATAGCTCTAATTGTGAATAAGTGTGTCTATACTTGTGCCTATGTATATCTCGCTATTCTAGACTTTGAGAGCATTCTAAGAATGCCCCTTGATTTTGAATTTGTATTTTCGAATATTGTTGGTTTGTTGGTTTTGTAACGGGGACTAATTGTAGTTTGGTGAAGCCCCTTACTAAGGAAAAACTCCGTCCATTTTAACTCTAGACTCTTCAACTAGGCTTGCTAAGGAATACAGTGATCCTTGAGTGCAGGTCATGGCCTGGGTTGTGTCATAACACTTATCACAACTATGTAATTGAATTTTGAGAAAGCTCAAGGTAGAGTTTGAGGGAGCATTGGCCATATAGGTCCCCTCGAATTCTTGAGTTTATTTGGGATATAAGTGGGAAAAAAAAAAAGATATTAAAAATGCCTACAAAGGATCATTTTGGAGAAAATGTACCTACATGGTGTTTATCCAAATGCTTGAAAGAGATATTTAGAATTGTTTCTTTTTCCTTTGTTTTAGGAAATTGTCCATTGATGTTCCTTTTGCTAGATGGCAAATTGGAAGTTTTAAGCCTTACTTGCCACCTTGCTTTCTTATTGGAAAGAGGGGCTACCATCATGGTATTCCTAAATTTCGTTCATTGGATTATTAAGCTCTAAGTGGGAGATATCACAAGTTGATTTATGGATCAAATTTAAGTAATGTGGTGATTACATGTGATAATGGAATTATTGATGGTTAGGTATTAATTACTTCTGATATTAGCTTAGAAAATGAACGTTGTGGATCGATGGCTAGTTTACAAGCTATTATTAAGTGCCTTCAAAGATTTGTTGTCTATGCAACCTTGCTATTTGAAAAAATGTTGCACTAGTGGGTTGTCAAATAGAGATTGAAACCCAATAATCAAATTGAAAATTTTGATTTTACTAAGCTACATAATTGTGAGGAAGATTATAGTTTACATCAATAGACCATTGAGAAGTTTGTATTGCCATTTCATCATCATTACTTGCATCATGATTTTGTGTAAAGCATACCCATATTGCTATTGGTGTTTTGGCTTCACTAGCACTAGTTCTTCACTGTATAGAAGGATCAAGTTGCAATTACATTTATATAAAGGCAACAAGTAAATTTGGAAATTTTTCAAAATCCTGTAATAGAAATATGCAACCTCTAAAGATAATCCTACCCAAGTTGGTTGGCATACTGAAGATGCAACCCCTCATTTTGGCTCTTCTCAAGTGAGTTTATTTTTTATTAAAACCATAGATACTTTTCTATTGAAGACAATTTTGCTCAAGCAGCATAGGACTTCCCCAAGGGAGTTTACTAAAGAACCTACAATTGCTAATGAATCACATGATATAATTTCTTTTATTGAATAGACATATTAGAGTGTTGAGTAATTATGTTGTATATCTTGTTAAAGTTTGATGAGTTTATCTTTTGAATTCTTGCACAATATGATATTGCTGTTTAGCATCAACTTTGAGGGTAAGGTGGGTTTGAAAAGGAGGGATATTGATCGGAAAAGTCCTAGTGGGGCATTATATTGATTGTTAGCTAGTAAACATATTATATAAATAAACCTAAATGACTATTATAATTCATAAGTGAATTATAATGTTTGATGAATATTAGTTCAGTTGGAGTTTTCTTTCTTTAACTAATGGAAGAATTAAGAGTTCTATCATAGGTCCTCTTCATATGTACTCAAGAAATTTTCTAATAGGGTATGAAAGAAGACAAAGGATAAGGGAAGAGAAATTATAATAAAAGATATTTATAGAGATTAAATTTCGTTGTCCAACTAAGTTATCAATACTAGACACATTTGATGTTTCTCAATTATATGAAATGATGATTAATTTTTGAAAATGTAATTAATTATATTATACAAAATTCCCTACTTTTTAAATGATTTTTTGGATCAATATTCTATAGATACTAATTAAAAAAAAATCGTAATACTTCCTTTGCTTATATTCCCATTTTCTATAGACAATTGAAAATTGGTTGGCCTTTCTAAACTGAAATCACCCCAAGAAGAGTGAAAAAACTAACTTGCACTGTCCCTCGCCCTTGCAACCTCAATTTGATCTGCATTTAGTGACAGAGAGGGGCACGAGAGGAGTGAATACCATAGCAACACTTAAAGACAGACGCACACATACAAACCACAATACCAACACAATCGCTAGCTCATGAGCTTCCCTTCCCATCACATAATTGCGGATCAAAAATCAAAATACCAGGTGCATGTTCATCTAGTTTCATTACATGGAAACTAATTTATAGCCTAAGCTTCTAAGCTAAATTCATATTGGAGCTGAAACATTGATCCATTCTGTAACTATGCACTAATATATGAAAAAGGGGCTTCCTATTAGATCAATTTTTTTTTTTTTCTAAATGGAATTCCCCAAATCCCCTTCCAAAGATAAACAATTCGCCAATCGTAAATGGATGTTAAAAGTTGGTGCAACCGTGTTGATCATGATGCTCTTATTGCTAGGTTTTCATTTGGAGTTAGGTTATAGCAAAGGTCGTGTTGATCTCAATGCGGAGTCGTATTACACTATTGTTAAGGATTGTGGAAGCACTAGGACATGGGTAAACGTGTATGAGTGGAAGGTAGTAGGCGTGAGCAATGGGAACTCGCCATTTTTGCTGAATTCGTATCCTAGTAATGCAACAAAGAGTTCACTTCGGAAGAGTTCTTGTCAATATCATTATATGCAAACTGAACCAAGGTTGGACAAGTTTGTGAATGATTCTTTGGGAATGAGGAATGCTTTGGAGCCTTTGATTGCGTGGGTAGAGAATACATGTAGGAAACTAACTATTATTCCAAGGTTTTGATGCCAGTTCAAACACTAGTGAAAGATAGTTGGGAAACTTTCACGTATTCGATGTTGCATTTTCAATTGATATAATCTAAAGCCTGATATTTGTGCACCTAAAGTCATCCAATTCATATCATTGGCAATTTGTGAGCTTAAGGATATGTGGCTTAAGAAGTTGAAAATGTATCAGGTCATAGTCTTCTTTGTTAATGATTGAGGGCTTGTACGATCTTGGCATTCAATATTAGTAACTTACCCTGCTTGTACAAGTTATTGTCTGAACATCAAACAAACAGTCTTATGTGTCTAAAAGGCCGCGAGGAAGATCCAATAAGTCATTTGTGTGACGTCCCCATAATTACTATAAACATTCTCGGTTCTTTTATCTGATCTTTTCCTTTACTTATTCTTTTTCTTTTCTTCTTGATATTTATGAGTCTACGGGTGGATCCTATGATCATGGAGGATAGCTTTCACTGGCTACTGACAATTTGCAGTGGCGCTTCTTCACTTATTACTATTAGAGTAGTTAAAGTTAGCTCTTTTTCTTTTCTCTCCTCCCCTCCTCTTCTCTTCCTCTTCTTCTTTTTTTTTTGGTTTTGGTAAAGTGGTTAGAGTTAGCGGATGTGTCTAAAATGGTTCTTGGATTCTGTCTATTGAATTTTTTATATAATATTTTTATGTAATAAAATAACCATTAATGAATTTTTTCTATAGACAAGATTCAGGGACCGTCTTGATCCATAACTCATCAAGAACCATATTAGAACTTACCTAAAGTTAGCTTTAAAGCAACATTATATTGAAGATAGAAAGACGTAGAAACTTACCTAAGCCTTGTTATTAATTGATTGTTGTTAAACACATTTAATTGGTTACAATAACAAGTGGAGCACCTTTTTTTGTTTCATTTTGGCAATACTTGATTCTTGTGATGGGCTACTTGGCATTGATTGCTTGAATCTTACATTGCTTCGCCTTGTTGCCATGGATATCAATTTCTGCTGTTCGTGGAGTGCCCCATGCTACTTGAAATGCAAACACTTCATGCTTTTTTTTTTTTTTTACCCATACAATTGGTAGAAGTTGACAATAATAGAATTATTTTTTCACACTCTACCAAGTAAAAAGTTTTCACAAACTAGGCCATGAAGGAGGCAGACCTGAAATTGCACTGATTGAAGACTTCTAACTAAAGTCAGAGAATAACCGAAAAGAACACTCAACCACCATAGAGCATGTTCGTTCCGTAGCATCTCAAAACATTATTGAGATTGGTATTTGGGGTCTCTGCAAAATTGGATCATCTCAGGGTCGTTGGGTTTGATGATGGCACTGGCTCTTTGTCTACGCGCGGCGACCACTGACTAATTATTGGCCGTTCAAACAATTGTCAACGGCATACAACACAGGTAAGCAAATATAAACTAGGGTGGCAATACATTTTTTCATTTTTTGTTCACTTGATTATGCTACGTGAAGAGAAAAATAGAAATGAACATTTTTTTTATTAAAATTTGTAGAGTTCAGCTTATATATTTGTATTTGTCTTTTTATATAATATGATAATGTAGGTTAAAAAAAAAAATTTTAAAAATTGAGAGAATCGAATGTATTTCCAAAATGAAGTACTTCAACAATGGTGGTTTGGTAGTAGTTTAACAAACCCGAACCATTTCCCTTCATCAAAACAAAATAGCTGTTCTAAGTTCTAACCAAACCAATTTAACATCATTAAATTTCATGCAACTTGACAAATAAGATAATGATTGAAAATAGAAAATGAATATCATAGCCCGAAAAATCAATCCAACCCATCCTTATTTTGTATTTTGTATTTTTTTTTGGTCATTATTTTGTATTATTTGAGTTAATCTTGTAAGTCTATATATGAGGCCGTTTAAGATAGAAAGGTCTGAAAAAGATTGTCGGGCTAAATTTTAATTGAGCTCAACCCAAACAGCTTGCGGTAGAAGTTGTTGCTGTTTGTTTGCTTCTTTTTTCTTTTTTTCTTTTTTGAAATGAAAATACCGAAGAGCCCTCCTTCAGGTGTGGGTCTTGGGCATTTTCGCCTTTTTAAATTAAAAAAGTACCATATACGAATATCCAATTTTAAAGATTATTTGTTAAAATATCCTATTTTGTTGGATGATAGAGATACTGATATAAGTTCGATCGATTTTATTACTGTACAAATTATTGCTACCTAAATAACTTTTTTTTAATTTTAAAAAGTTCAAAAGCCGTAGGTCTTGTGTGACGATGCTTGCCAACAAACCACGAATAATAATCCAGAACCAACCATTGAACAAAACACTGCCTGCCTCCTTTAGTGTCAGTTTCTTCAGTTGTGAAAGGAGAAAGAAATATCTTTGCCATAGATTTCCTTACAATGGATTTGATACTTTCGAGTGAGTTTGATCTCTTTTCACATAACATGATGACATATGAACAAACCCAAATCCTGTTATTATACACACAAGTCAATGCATAATATGCTTCAGAACACTTGCATACATACATACTATAAACAACTCAACAACCATTCTTTATGCTATCCTCCTTCAATAAGCGGCAACACCAACAGACTTACAACCCAGTTCAGGAGCATCAATGTCCACCCAAACCTCATTCCTTCGGTTAACAATCCTAAACGGAGAATTGTACTGCGCAATGGAGTAAGAACTCTGACCCTTGGAGGAAGTTGAATCGGCCCAAGGAGACCTGCTGAGGCTGGTGGCAAGCTTTTCAGCCTCTTTGACGATCCTGTTATCCTTGGCAAACCCAGAGAACTCTCTCACGGCAACGCAGTGGCTGCTGAATTCATGGGGCATGATGTTGAGTTCGGGAAGTGGGAGTGGTGGGGTGGCTTGGAACTTGACGGGCAAGTACAGACTAACGTAGTAGCCCTGAGATCCAAGTGGACCAGCTCCAGGGACCATGGTTGTCAGCACGGGAGCAGTCATCGGAATTCGAGAGAAGTTAAGGTTGGCACCTTGTATGTACTGGAACAACCTGCGAAGTGCGAAACAACATACAACAAATTTTAAGAAAATTGTTTTTTTTTTTTTAAATCTAATTTTTAGACATTAGGAACATCATGATTTGTAATTAGTGTACAAATATATTATGGGGTTCAGAATAATTTCTGTAATTGAAAATAATTTCTTTTTCAAGCACATAGTTTCTACCCTAGCATATTGAGCAATTCATGCTGGTACAAAATAATAGAGTAAAACATTAAAAAAAAAAAAAATGGTAAGTTGAATAATTTAGATAAGTACTTGCCTGTGGAAGCCGTTCCAGGTGGCTTTCTCGAAGGAAATGTCGAGAGCAGGAGCGGACATCCAGACGGAGTCTCGATAGAGCCTGATCTCGAAATCGGATTCCTTGTGGACTACCGTGTACTGCGGGGTTTCGATCGCACCGCAAAGCAGCACCAAACAAAGGACGTTGACCGCCACGAGTAATAATACAGTTGCTTTCTTCTTCATCGCCATTTCCTTTCCTTTCCTTTCCCCTCCCAGCTCGGTACGATTACTGAACTCTTTTGTTACCTTATGCCCCTGCGTTTGTTTCAATAATCGGGACCATAGCGTTGTCGTTTATTGAAGGCCTGCGACGTTGCCGTTTTAGACAAAATTTTGTTGACCCAAAAAACAAAAAACACTATTATTTTAGACCACGTTAAGCTCGAGATACCCATGAGACTCGTATAGCAGAGGATCGTTATTGTATTATTGTATTATTATATGTATTGTTAGTGCGATAATTTTTTTTAATCATGTTATTAGTTCGATAATGTTTTGTTTAAGCACAAGTATTTAGAGTTTTTTTGGATTTCAATTGATTTAAATTGGGTCAATTAATTTATTATAGGTATAAAACACATCTAATACTGGCTTTCTTTTTCTCAAAAAATTTATAAGATCCAAATTTAAAATTTTACTTATAAAATATTTATGTCGAATTACTTGAATCAATTTAACATAATTGAATAATGTTATTTGCAATAGGCACAAAAATCTATTATTATAATATTTCAGAAGTATTACTTTAAAAGTTTTGTTAAGTGGAAGCTTCTTATGCTTCTACTTCATTGTGATATTCAAAATGGTTTCTGTTTAAAAAAATTATTCAAACATCTATTCTTTCGTAAAACAAAATAACTAAATTAATTCTATTGGCTAAAATACTTGCAAATCATTTAATTGTCACTCAACTTTCCAATACACTCATTCATTAATTTAAAATTCTATTGGTTAAAATATGTACAAGTTATTTAATTATCACTCATCTTCCTAGTACATTCATCCATTAACTGAAATTATTTGTTTAAAATATTCATTTTAAGACATTCATTAATTGTTAATTATTAAATTAAATAAATGATATTAAATCATTTGAGGTCATTTTATTGATATCACATAGTAAATCATATTCTTTATGAAACAATATTTCTCATAAAAATTTATGATGGCATAAATTTCCATCAAACATCATCTAATAATATATTTACTTAATATTAATATAATTATTTATTAATATTAATTTGTATAATTAATAATATTGACTACATTACCTGATTTGTTTTTATTAATTTTAATTTTAATGTATTTTTTCAACCACACTATCATTCTAAATCTGTCTTCTTCTTTTTTTTTAGTTTAGTCCAAGTTTTATTGTTAAAACATATATTGTTTCAACAATATGTAATTTTCCCTATCACTTCATCTTACTGTGACTATTATATTTATATATTCAATTCCTTTTTACCTTTATAGGTAATATAACTCTCATTATAATCATATATACAAGAGTAGTCCGCTAAATTTTCATAATTTTATATTATTTTAGATAAAATAATTAAAATATTTAATTCAACATATTCCAATATAATGTTTTCTAGTAAGATAAATTTTTTTATACATATGCTCTTTTTTATTTTGTATAAATTTTCAGAGCAACTATATATATCCAGAACATTTTTTTGGAAAAGCTTTTGCCAAATGTTACTCAATCAATATTTTTCAAAATCAAATTTAAAAAATTTACCATATTTGCAAAGCTTAATTAGAATAATTCTTTATTTATTAATTTAAATTTATTCTAATCCTCATTCGCGATTTTTTTGGCATATGATCCTCAATCATTATAATTTATATCTTTCTTTTGCATTTGGATAATTAATGTTAACAATTCTATTATAAATATGTATTGTCTTTGGGCTTACTAAATTATATTACAAATCTTAATAAAGAGGATGAGAGTTATGGAATGAATTTTTTATAAACAGAGGGATAGAATAATGAAATAATTTTTTTTAGTAGTTTAATCCTTGTTTAAAAAGCTAAAAAAATATTTATAAAAATGAATTATATATATATATATATAATAATAATAATAACTTACTTTCTTCAATAATAATTTCATAATCATCTTTTTGTTTCTATAATTATTTCATCTAAAATTAATTATATACACAAAGGTGTATTGTATAATATTTTTTAAAGATATTCACTATATTATATAATATTCATAATTATTTAATTATCTAAATAGAAAAATATTATTATTATTATTACGGGGATGAGGTTCTTTTCAATACCTACAAAAGAATTTGTAAATGGATATTGCCGCTATGCTTTATTTTGATTTTAATAATTTGTTATTAGAATGCTAAAGAAAGTGGCTGATTTGGGAAAAAAATATAGGTTTTTTTTAATTATTATATTTATACTTAAATATTGTAAAAATACATCATAAATTAAATTTTATTTTTTATGATTAATATATATTTTTTTACTTTGATTTTAATAAGGTGTTATTAGAAAGTTGAAAGAAAATGAAGAAGAGGGAAATAGAATGAATTTTTTAATAGCAGTGATGGTGAGCAAAATGCAATGATTTTTTTTTCACCTGTTCAATTCTCATTTAACAATCAAATAAAAAAGTATTATAAAATAAATTATACTTTTAATAATAAGTTGTTATATGAAATAAATTTATACAATTTTTCTTTAGTTTTTATGATTAATTTTATGCAGGATTTTGAAATAAAGGTTTCGTATAGTCGTTTTCTGATATTAGTGTAGGCAAATTTTTTTTATCATGGTTACATGATAATTCAAGTTTTTCACTTTATACATATTTATCTTCCAAAGTATTATACACATCAATATGTTAGTTATGATTACTTTATTTGTTCTTTATTATTTTTTAATGATTAAAATATTTTTGATTCCCCATGTATTGCACGGATTTAAAATACTAATTACTATATGTTTGTGAGTTTTACATTATATAATACTCTCTATCTAAACCAAAAAATAAAAAATAAAAAGACAATTGAACTGTGTATATCTTGGCTTCATATTAGGTTTTGTCTTAAGTATTTTTTTTCAAAGGGAAAACACTATATTTCTCAATTACTAATTTCGTAAAAAGTGTTAATATGTAAAAGAGAGAGGATCAACTAAGAAGAATTATTAATTGCGAGAGTGAAAATAGTAAATCTTAATCATTCAATCTTATATGAATGATTAAGATTAAAATATAAAATTATGTAAATTTTTTAAATAATCATGTAATCTTTAAATAATATTTAATTTACACCATTCATGTATGATTATACCGTCAATATTTATTAGTCTCACATCTCATATTAAAACATTCCTCTCACTTGACACAATCCATATAGAGAAACATATGTGCATAATAGTACTGGACAAATTTGATGTTAAAATGGTTTTTAAAAAAAAAAAAATCCTAGATAAAGGATAATACTGTATAGTCAGAGAATTTTAATAGAATTTAACCAAAATTTATGAACATTTAAAGAATTATCAAGCTCATTCATGTGGTAGTGTTGCCATTGCAAAGTGTCAAGTGTGGCATCGATGCAATACGCACGTAAGATCTTTACCCGAAGCCATGGGAATACGAATTTTCGGATCAGAATTCGATCCCTGCACATGTCCAATGCTGCTTCTCTCAGAATTCTTGTGATCTCTCTTTTGGACTCCCTTTCTCTAAAACCCGGTACTCCTCTCTTATTTTCACTCCTAATGTACTTATGAGCAGCATGTCATGATGACCAAGTGTGATAATCATTCAATCTCTGATGAAATCAAAATGGCCCTAAAATAAGATCATTGGTTTTTTTCCTCTTTAGTTTGGTAGGATTAGCCTTAAGATTGGCTTTGGACTGTTAGATATAAAACTAGTTCGACTGTAGAATTTATTACATGGTATCAAAATCTTTATGACCAAATTGTCCTATTAAATATAAAAAATATTCATGTGACTCTATCTAGAGTCCAAGTTGATTTAGTAATTGTTTGGTTTGGTCAGAAAAAATGCGAAGGTGTCTAAGTTGATACGTGGGAGAGTTTAATATTGTCTATTTTTATTGAGACGAATTGTATCTGGTGATTTTCTTTTATTGTTTGAATGGTAAAATTCTGTCAAATAGGTGCAACGCTGGTGCAGAATTGTGGAGATAGTGAAATCGGAAAACTTGTGATCCAGGTTGCGAAAGAGAGGAAATATAAGACCATAAGCATAATTGATGACAAACCAGGAACTCCTGATATTATTGAAGAACTGAAAGCACTCGGTGGAGATATTGTTGTACCAGAAAGTTACACAAAGACGTGGTACTTTCTTCTCTCATTGCCATGTGTTACAATCATGCAGTTGTTTCTTATGATAAATTCTTTTTGTAAATCTTATGAGCCTGAAGATTGGTAGATAAATTCTTTTTGTAAATCTTATGGGCCTGAAGATAGGTAGATAAATTCTCCTTGTAAATCTTATGAGCATGCGGTTAGACTTCTCAAGAGAGAGATGCAACAAATGTGTTAGCTAACGTGTAAAACTTATTTTAACTTACATAATGGGTTTGTGCAAGCAGGTATATGGAGCGTCTAGTTGGAGAGTTGAACCCTTCAGCAGGTTTGAACTTCAGTGATGGATACCAAGCAACAGCTGTAGGCAAAGCTGTGGCTACTGGTGGAACATTCCTCACTTACGGCAAGAAGTTACCTCAGTACATTGTCTTTGAAGGAGATGATCGTAAACCAGTTGAATGGACTGCTTTCCTCAAAGAAAAGAACCTCAAATTGAAAGCACTGGGCATGTAGGGAAAGCATTTAAAGAATTGTTTTCCTATAAGCAGTGGATGTTGTCAAGATTTCCTCCCTTTGTTTTGTTGTCATTGAGAGGTCCTTTATTTGTAGTTTTCATTATAAGGCATTGTTAACAATCTGCAGTTTGAACTGAGAAGCAATCACTTTTGATTTGCCATTTTTTATTAATACTTTGTCTTCTATGGTCTCACTTATCCATATTAATCAATATATTGATAATCATTCAAAAATGATTGATGCCTCTTTATTCTTTTCACTTTCTCTTTTTGGCTCCTCAATTAATTAAAAATTCACCTACATTCATTGCGGAAATTAATTGCTTTTAGAATTTAACACTTCTTGGAATTCAAGATGACTATATACTACAGTAGCAATTTTTAGTGGCACACATTGATCAGTCATAAACAAAATGCAATCAAAGTATGAAGCGTAAACTCATTCCATTCGAAATGTGTTTTTTATGAACTACATTTGAATATTGTCATATACTCATTACCAAGAGAAATGGACTCATGCCGAGTGTTCACGATTTTAATATCAAGGGCTAAGTCCATAGTTCAGGAGCACCGGCATAACAAGAAAAAAATGACTATCAAATCTACTCTAAACCATATTACATATATTTGGTAAGCAAAATCACAAATCTTCACCACTTTTACAAGTGATATTGGCAAGAATATAGATCCAATGTCTACAAGGAAGCAATAAACTGAAAATCTCATTCTTGCCTCTCGGATTGTTGAAAGACTGTCCTTTGGTTAGATGAACATGTCACTTCAGTATTGCCTCTAGATGAGCTAAGCACAATTTGAACCCACTAACATAAATTCTCCAACGTCCACTATAGTTCCTCTCAGATTCCTACAAATTGTGCATAAGAAATAACATGGAAATGGGATGTCCATACCAACATGGTTCTTCCAAACTCTCAGAATTCTCATTAGCTCTTTAAAGAAAAGAAACTGTCTTTCTACTAAATAAATGGTGTGGTGCTGTTGTCAGAAACACATGCTGGCCTCTGAAATCCAAGACAAAATGCTATCTCGGAGTAGGTTTGTAAAGTTTGCTGAAATCTTTCATATCATTGAAAATAATCCTTTATTGTAAAGCCCTTTTAATCTCTGAAGTTGGGTGGCAAAGTTTCATCTGTAAAATATTCCTTCCTGACAGTCTCTGCAGAACAAAATCTTACCTGTAAAAGAAAATAGGGGGCCAAGTCGGTTTAATTATGAGAAAATGAAGATGGGGCAGCACAAAGACTTGACATCTAACACAAACACTGCTTAAATTAGTAAATGTGAGTCATCAATAAAACATTCTGCTAATTGACTTAAACAAAATGTAGAGTTAGACATATACTAAGCACTGCAAATGCAAAGAAAAAAGGGAACTCGTGGACGGGATCATTGTCCCTGGCCCACTCAATGATAATGGCATGGGAAGTGGAACCAACCTTTAACCACAGACTCAGAAGGTGAAAGGCATGGTCAGCAACCACCACCAGGGCCACCCCTGGAGGCAGCAATTTCCTTCTAATTCTGTGATGTGATAATGCCCCTAGTCCTTATTACCTCTCGGCTTGAATACAAACTAATATAAACTTAATCAAACAATAAAGAGATCTGAAACCCCAACATCTTGAGCAGACATGCCCATACTTAAAAAGGTGAGAGACAAATGTAAAAAAGAAGCAGAGAGGAATTGTGTACAATTAAGGCGAGAAAATATAACCTTCATCACAAAGGGAAAAATATCTCCTCTTTCTTATATTAATAAACGCACATTTAATATGGTAATGCTCACCAGAGAAGCATATGACTTTAACAAGGGCTTGACTAGCTGCCAAATTGGCTTAAACACAAAAGGAGCATCCACAAATAGTACTTGAGCCAATCGCTTGGGGTAGTAATAATAGAATACATCAAACTGCCAAAAATAGACAAACATATTAGTTTTTGCGATGCTTCTTTTTTGCAATTTCTTTCTACTAAGGCACTCTCATTCATAAACGCACATTAGGTGATGATGATACATAATTCTCAGGTAAACTATTTGGCAGCTAGTAAAAAAAAAAAATTACCAAGAATGTCAAGAATTTAAGATCAGCATTTTCTGTACCAAAACCTCTGAGATCAACTATTCCAAGTATTTGTTCTTTTCCACTTGGAAGCTTACTTAATGCCTTCTCAACTAAGAAAACACACATTTTCTCATCATCTGCAGGGTCCTGTGCCTATGACATAATCACATGTAAGGTGCATCCAGAAACAAATAAATGCAATAGCAGAATGGACTATGGAAAATTCAAGATAATTGATATTGATGGGCCTCGGTTGTGCCAATTGAAATCAAGTTGGAAATAATGCAACCATAAATTCATGTGCAAAATACTAGGCAATCTCATTCCTCAAAGTTAAGACCTATTATGCATAGTATAAATGTCAATTGCAAATGATGCAGGGCTAGAAGAAACAACGGACAACAGGACAAGGTAGAACAAAGTAGAGCAGAAATAAGGGAGACACAGTAGGCAAGTTCTTGACAAACCAGAGCACCACAAGGCAAATGCAAATCATTAAAAATTACCTCACGAAAATTGAAGAACAACCCTATTCAGTACAGCAAAGCAATTTATGGTGGCATCCAAGTAGCCATAATTATTTTTCTCAGATTAATTCAGAGAACCAAAACAAATGAATATAAAACATATTAAAATATTAATCACTACAACTTCTATACTTACTTCAGGAATATGCTTTGATGCAACCACTACAAGCACAGGTCTGTCATTTATATCTAGAAAGTCATGTACATATGCTTTTCCAGTTTGAGCAGCATCTTTAACTGCTTCTTCAGTCAATTCCGCCACGTTAAAATCTTGACGCCATTTCTTATAGAGTAGAAGGAAAACAATCATGTAAAATTTTCAAGTACGGACGGGTCTGCTTGGTTGAGTAGGTGGACAGTGGGAAGGTAGAAAATATGGAATAAAAACCAAATTACACTTGCTTAGTATAACAAAAATTTGAGTAAGTATAAAATAAAATGCACCCAAAGTTCACTTATTTTCCATCTTCCCACATTCCAATTCCATGTGGGTGCAAAATTTCATAAGCATTTAAGTATGGGAAGGATACAATGGCTTTTGTCAACTTGGAAGCAGCCTCCTCAACGGAGAACTTGCGGTCTTTAAGAAACCATAGTATCATATCTTCGTCATCCCTTCCATTTTTTCCTACAGGGAGGCTATGGTGTTCTTTTTCAAGCTTCTCCTTCACTGCCACAACTAACTACAAAATTTTCAAGAGATATATATATATATAAAGAAAAAAACAACTTAGCACAAGAGCTTTGTCAGATAGAAATTCAAAACAATATTACAGTTACCTATGTAAGTACCATTCAATTCTAATCTTGATTGAACCTTTCGGAGGTGGGGGAAATTTAAAATAAATAAATAAAATAAAATAAAAAGAAATACGTGATTTCTAACCCCTAAAATAAAAATTCAAGCTTTTGAATTTAATCAACCATTTAACTGTGTTTGCGCACTTCAAGAAAAAAATTCATAGAAATCATGAGCTTCATTTTGTAGTTGCATGCATTGGTGCAGTAATTAAGGGAACGGAGCAATACATGGAATGGAAAACAGAAAAGGAGTACCTTGCGGGACTCATTGGGTTCCAATTCCAGAGGAAGGTTGCAGCTTCGAACCGTAAGATTGGAGAATCGAGGAGTGGTTCTAACGGCAAGCTTTGAAGCAACAACAGAATGAGGAAGAAGAAGAGGAAGAGTATTGGTTGTTGGGCACACGCGCAGCAGCGCCATTCAAGTATTCAATGTATCTGCTCTGCCTCTGCTTCTGCTTCCTATTCCACTGTGCACTTTGTGATAATTTAGGGGTTTTTTCCCCCTTTCTTTTTTGGCGCTAATAATGGTGCTTTATTAGCCTCAACCTCACCTTGCAATTTTTTGTTAGGTAGATCACCTGTAAAGTGTTTGCAATACATCATATTATGTGGATCAGATTGATCTTTTTTATCCAATATTGATCCAAATTACACCGTGAATACTCCTAGTGGTTAGTTAAAATTTAAAATTAATTGTTTATACTACCTTTATTTTTAAAAAGAGTTTAATTGATATGTATTGATAATATAAAATAGTTTTACACTGTCAATTAATAAAAATAGAGGAAAGTAAGAAATCATGGTGGATCCTTCATTATAATAGGTGGTTACTTGTATAAATTAATATTTTTCATCATTTCTATTAGTTGATAATATAAAATAATTTTATACTATCAGTATATTTAAATTAAATTCTTTTAAAAAAAGGTAAATACTTATTTTAGCTCTTGATGTTGTTTGTACAAGTCACTTTAGTCCTTGTAATTATAAAACGTGGGTTATATTAATCTTCGACTTCATTTATGTTATTGTTCATCATATTTTTGTTAACATATCATATTAAGTGGTATAGTGATATCTCACATGACCTTTGAAATGGCATCAATAAAAAACAAGTTCAAAGTAATTCCTAAAATTTATGAATATATGTCAAAAAGGCCATGTGAATCAAATGAAATAGTAATAGAAATATCACCTCAATGGATTAATTTGAGCCTATTTCACTTCAGAATTCACGTAAAATGTCATCATGTCACTTAATGTACCATGTTAGCGAAAGATAGCAAAGTAACAAAAATGGAGTTATTGACTAATGTTACTCATATTTTGCAACTTCAAGGAGTTAAAAATTAATTTTTAAATATCAAGGTCTAAGGTGACTCATATGTGCAATTTTAAGGAATAAAACGAACAATTATTTTTTTAATAAGTGTAATTTTTGAAATGTGCTCATGGATTAAGAAAAATACCAAATAGATCATATACTTTAGAGTGTATTTATGAGCTTGATTTATAATAGAAATAAAAGGAATGGAGAGATTTTTAGGATTTTATCCCTATTTACGAGTTTTACTTTTTATAAGAGAAAAGTTTTTGAGGGTTTTGTTAATATCTCAAAACCCTTGATTCATGGTTTTCCCAAATTTGAGGATTTATAATGAAATGACAAAGTTATTTACTATCTTATCCTTAATGTTGAAATGTTATTTTTACCTATTTTATGAAATATACTAATTAAATTTAAATATTTTAATAAAAAAATAAAATTATAAACATATATTATAAACCTTCTATTTTCTTTTCCATTATCTATTTTACACTTAGAAATATAGGTAAGATAGAACACTGTTAATCTCTCCTTTCTTTACCCTTCATTTCCCTTAGTCTTTCCTTCCATTTTTCTAATAACTCACAAGCATACTCTTTGAAAAAAAAAAATATCAAATACTTTCATACCAAAGGAAAAAAAAAAACTTTAATTTTGGAGAAATTAAAATATATTTTATAGCTAATCTCCTATAATATGGCGAGTTACAATTTGAATTTTACTTAGGAGAAACACTTGTATTTAATACTCAATCACATCTTTGTAGAATTGTCCCTAATGTGTTAAAAAAATTATAAAAATTATCCAATTACTTAATTTTTTTATTTTTTAAATATTTCTTCCACTCATTTGTATCTCTTATTTAATAAGAACATAATGGAGAAAGCATCATATGCATCCTAAAACCTATATGCATCTAATAGTTGTCAATTTTTTCCCCAGTTTTTACAAGAAATAATTTAGTTGTGTTTCCCAATAGAATAAAACATTTTTTTGGTAAAATACGCTATACTTCTTTGAGATTAGGTATATTACACACAATATTCTGTATTTTATCATGTCTAGATTGACACTCGTATAAGAAGGCACTGTGTTATGTTTATAAGGATACTCAATGTCACATTTCATAAAATATAAAAGATATTAGGTATAGTATCATCTAAATTTTAAGAGAGATTAATATATATTTCCATAAATTAAAAATATTATATATAATATCACTTAACTTTATGGAAGATTAATATAAATTTTTTTCTTTGGATGAAATATTCTACAAAGCCCAATGTATGGACATGAAAATTGTGCAGATCATCTAACAAATAAGTAAAATATAAAAATATCTAAAAAATTAGTACGTATTTTATAAATATCAAATACTTCATTTTTTCCATTTAAATTGCATATTATGTAGATCAAGAAGAGTCTATAGTTACATTCTTGATGAGACCATAACATATCTTTATAAATTTATCTTATTTGAATCGCTTATAAAATTAATCTTTGTTTGACTGCAAAAACATAAAAATTATGCAGTCTCTTCACAATAATTATTTCTATAGAATTTGAACTCGATTCTCTTATTAGAAAACAGGTTGTCTACTATCTCAACAGCCTCTATGGATTAAAACAAATGTTATATTCTTGAAGTTATTCAAGTAGTAATTCAAAATGTTTAGCAAACTCAAAATATGGGTCAAGTCCTAACTCCATTCAATCGAGAAATATTTGTATAGTTTGGGAGCACCATGTGACTGTCCTCCTGGATCAATCATATAAGTGCATTTTGTATAAAATTGTGTATTAGTGGTAGATCTCATGTAAAATATACTTACAAGATTGGTCAGGAGCACCATACAGCCACGTGGTGCTCTCAGACTATGCAAGTATTTCTCCTATTCAACCCATAAGTAAATGGTATAAGGCAAACTCAACTCACCCCACCTCACCACAAGTGACATGGTGCTGGGGTTGTCTTGTTTTTGATCTGAGGTGAAATTGGTTGGCTTGGAATCATGTTAGTAGCTCTAATCTTGACTCTTTTTTTTTTTGTTGGAAGTTATTTTAACTATTAAAGAGGGATGGATCTTCTTATATTGAAATTATATATCACCTAAATAAAAAAAAATGGTATATAACTTAATTATTTGTATTTTTTAGAACTAATCTTTTACATTTTTTCAATTCTTACATTTTTAATGTGTCCTAATGAATGGTGAGAATATAGATGTGATGAGATCATATATAATTTTCATATAAAAGGATATTGTTCCTTTTTTTTGTTTTTTTTTGGGGGGGGGGAGGGATAGCTCTTGAAAGGATATTGTTCCTTATCAAAGTTAGTTTGTTTTTTGGCCAGGTTCCTTATTAAAGTTTGAGGTGAAATCTTCGTCACATGTGCCGTTATATTGAGGATTAATCTAAAAATGGAGATCATAGGGCCGACCAAAAAAAATAAATTGAAGATCATAGACCAAATAACCAGACCCAAAACAAAGAATAGAAGGTAATCATAAAGGCTGAATCAGGTCACGACAAAAAATAGATGGCTGCACTGCCAATGAGCTGTAACTCAAGTGGCATCTACCTTGATCTTTGTGCCAAGAGATTGTTGCTATTGAGTTAGTGGTTCAATCCTATCCATCTTTCCCCTATTGTTAGAACATATATATATATATGCCTGCACCAAGTTTGAACCCTTTGACCAAAAAAAAAAAAAGAAAAAAAGTAGTTTGACCCCAAAAATAGAGGGCTGAACCAGATTCAACCTTATTTTTTTTTTATGAAATAGATGTTGCACTTGTCTAATGGATGGGGTGACTAATTTATCTTACACTAATGATTATTAAGTTCTAATTATATTTAATTCATGAAAGCTTATATTTATGAAATTAATATTTTAAATTTAAATATAAATAGATCAATTATTTCTACATACATAAAAAATGCTACAAGTCATCGCTCACATCTAATTTGTGAACATGAATTTCACTTTCAAGTATAGTTCATTTTTGTTTCACATCAATCATTTTCTAAAATTTGTGACCATATATTAAATTAAATTACAACAGCTAAAATACATGACATTAAAAGTTAAACTTGAAATTAAAAAAAGAAAAAAAAAAACTATTGACAATAAAAGGTGTGAAAAATAGGCAACTTAAATAATCAACTAAAAAAGACACACTTGTTGACTCTCGTATATAACATTTATCTCTTTATCCAATAAGACCAAATTACCCCCAGTTCAATAGTTACTACCGAATCCCAAAAAAAAATAAAATTAAGACCTAAGAAATAGTACAAAATCTAATAATATACAACCTATTAAAATTTTAATATTATGCAATACTTGATAATATAAGATACAATATTGTATAGTATGATATTATCCTCTTATCATCGCAAATAATTCTAACCATAAGAAAAAACTTAATAACAAATAAAGATGCAATAAAATAATAATGTTTATTATAAAATTTTTATAATTTTGAAAAAAATATCTATACATATTAATATTATAAATATTTCTTAATTTTTAATATATAAATTTGTGATATATATATTTGATGTTATTTGTTTTTTATTTTAAATTATTTGATAATTTTTTGTTTGAATAGAATATAAAAAATTAGTAAATATATAATACTCTATTTTTATTATATATTTTAATATTTTTTACTTGTATTTTTCATAGTAATATATTAAAAATATTATTAAAATGGTTATTTTTATTAATTATTTAAATTTATATTAAAAAGTCATTATATCTTATTTTTATTATATATAACTATAATTTATTTTAAATATTATTTATTTATACAATTATTTCTTATAGAATATTTTTTTAATATAATTATTATGTACCAAATTATATAAGGATAGCAAAACCCTTTACATAATACTTTATTTATATTGTTTATTTATTTAGTAATTATTTTTATTAACATTAAAAAAATGAACCATGAAAAGTAAAGCAAAAATTTAAATGTGAATAGATATAGAAATTGGGCGACAAAATGATCACAATATCTTTAATCTAACAGCTCCAACTTCATCAATAAAATAAAGGTCAATAAAGTAAAATAGAAGAAAAATAAATGAAAATGGATATTAAAATTATGGAACATAATAACCACAACATCCTCAATCTAATGACTTTTATTTCATTAAAAGAGTAAAGTGAAGGTCAATAAAGTAAAATGAAAAAATAAATGTAAATAGATATTATAATTATAGAACAACATGACTACAATATCCTAAATCTAACGACTCTTATTCTATCAAAAAATAAAGTCAAGGTCAATAAATTAAAGTGAAATAAAAATAAATGTAAATTGACAAAAATATTGTTATCTAAAGTTACAGTTTTGCTATCAAAATGAGCGGGACAGTAGTTCTGTGCCAACACACTTTTTTTATGATAAGAGACAAAAAATAGGGTGTTCAAAACTAATTCAAATTGAATTAAAATAAAAAATTGATTAAAATTAAAATTAATTGATTTTAATTGATTTTTGTTTTATAAAAATTGATTGGACCAGTTCGATTTTCGATTTTAATTTCTAAAATCGAACCAAACCGATCTAAATTAATAATATATTATATATTAATAATTATATATGTATATAAGATATATTACATATTATATATTATTTATTTATATCTATATTTTTATAAATATATATGTAAATATATTTTATAATATTATAATATTATAATTATTCAAATATTTTTATTATATCTTAACTCAATATTTTAAATTTATAATTATCGATTAATTCTTTTAGTTTACTGAAAATAAAATTTATTTTTTATATTTTATAATTTTTTATTAAAAAATTAAAATCCAAACCAATCCAAATTTATTTAAATTAATTTGATTTAGTTTAATTTTTTAATTATAATCAAATCAAATTAAAATAAAATTTATTATTTAAATTAATTAATTTTTTCCTTAAAATCGAATCATATCAAATCATGAACGCCCCTAATGAAAATGAAGGAACAAACGAGGGCTGTTCCGACCCAAAAAAAAATTAACAAAAAGAAAGGAAGTGTTAAGATGAGCACCAAAACAAAAGCTGAAAAATGCGCACAGAAATCCCAGAATTGACAAGACAAAAAAAAAAAAACCAAAAGCAAAATTTCTATTGACAAAAAAAAAACAAATAAATTTAAAAATAATATCGCAGTATATGAAGTTTATGCTATGTGAGTTTCTATTTAATAATGATGTTATTTTGTTGCCTTTTTTACAAAAAGAAAATTCTATTTGCACATCATTTTGCATTTATTTTCTCTTTATATCAAAATATTGAATTCAAATTAGTTTTTGTATAAGATTTATATAAAATTTGATTAATTACGTGCAAGTATTGGAATGGTGTAACAACAATTAAAAAAAAAAAAAAAACTACACGGAGAAAATGAACTCTTCTTTTGCTAAAAATATTTGTCAATTATCAATCCTCGTCATTGGAGAACCACGATGGAAACTTCTAGACCAGGCATTTTTAAAACGATTTTCATATTTATGATTTCCATCTGTGATGACAGGGTTTAGAGTTTTGTTTTAAATAAAAAAATTAATTTTCATAAAAAAATTTATTCTACCATCCAACTAAATGTTTCTAGAATAAATAATTTTTAATATTAATTTGATTCTTATATTTAAAAATTTGATATCAATTTATTTTTATGAATAAATTCCACTAATATTATCTAAATTACAAATTTATTTAATATATACATCATCAAAATTATAAAAATTAAAAAACAAAATTCCCTAATCCCCCGAATCTCCTTTTCGAATTCTTTCCTAATCTTCCCTATTCATCCCCCATCTCCTTCGGCCACTATCCATTACCGACCGATGTCCAACCCCAGCCACGACAACAAAGGATCTCTCTTCCTATCTCTCTGTCTGATCCATGGACTATTTCTCACTCTAATCAGAGGCCAACACCAAAATACAATCAAAGAAGAAAGATAGATACTCCACACATCAAAACCAGAGAGTCCACAACCCACCCAACCCCTCTTCCTCCGTCACCACTGGCCCAGCTGGATGAAAATTTATGTACAAGAAAAACCCAAAAAACAAACAAAAAAAGAAAGGAAACAAAGAAAGAACGGAAAAACAAAAAAAGAAAGAGGAGTTAGCCAGTTAGATGGCTTCAAATGTCCTCCAACTACACCCACCTTATCACCCCCTCTTTCACTATCATGAAAAAAGTATGTTCCCTGAGTTACTCTTCTGCTAGACCCCAAAAAACCCCATCTTCATCGCTGTATCTCCAAGAGAACAATATTTTTTCACCGAGTTATGTTGGCTTCTTTTTGGTTTTATTTGTCTTGGTCAGAGTTGCACGGAGAAAAGAAGGGAAAAGCAAGAACCTTCTTGCCTCTTACCTCTTCGTCATCTCTCTTTATCTTTTCCCTTTCTCTGATTCAATCACTGTTCTCTTGTTCAGGTCAAAGTCGAGGGAGATGCTTCGTGGTCGCAGCTGGAGTCGGACGCCGGCGGGTAGTGGATGGTGGCCGGAGGAGAAAGACAGGGAAAGACTATGGTGGCTGGGTGTGATAAGGGAATGAACAAGGAAGAACAGGAAAGAAGTCGAATAGGGAATTGGGGGAATTAGAGATTTTTTTTAAATTTTTTTTATTGTAATTTTGATGTATTAAAGATAATAAATTTATAATTTAAATAATATATCATTAATGATGTTAATGAAATTTAATCATCAAAATAAATTGATGTCAAATTTAACAATATGAGAATAAAATTAATGTCAAAAATTATTTTAAAATTAAAGTGATATTAATTATAAAATATTTATTTGATATTTTTGTTTATAAAATTTTTAAAATAATAAATAATTAAATTAAATATTTTTATTTATATAATAATATATAATTAAATATTTATATAAATATTTTTAATACCGAAAATATATATAAACTTAACTTTTAAATAAATAAATATTATATTTAATAATATTTTCTATATATGTATATTGTTAAATATTGTTGGAGCGAGTAAACTTATTTTGCCTGCACTTGCCAACGTTTTGTTGTGCCTTTCTGAGGCAATAAAATAATGTGATTTTGCAATTGCAAAAGGACCAAGACTGCTATAAAACATGAATAATGATATTTGTAGTTATTTTCTAGATTTATTGTATATCTATAATGATTTTAGAAAGTGAGTACAAATAACAATTTTTAATAAACATATAGAGAGGAAAGAATATTTTTGAATTGGACAAAAGCCAAAATGATGAAGGTATTTATGCACCCGCCTTTGCAAGACAAAGGAGAGAAATAACAAAAGAAAAAGGCATATATATATGTATTTAGAATTTAGACTCCGGGGAGCATTTATGCATTTTTTGTGAACCAAAATCACTGCTGAATTGTTCTGGAAATTATCAGCTAAAAAGAAGTCCTGAAATTGTTCAAGAGATGAAATCAAATTTGATAAATATTTTAAGGAAAATGCTATTATGTACGAAATAATATTTTTTTTATCTCTCTTTTTTTTTTTCACTAATGCTGTTGGAGAGAGTTAATCTTATCTCAATCTTCTCTTTTCTCTATGGTTTAGCTACTGCTCAATTTTTAAAGAGTTAAGGCGACGTTACGCCCACAATAACAATAATTAATTGTTTTTTTTACTGGTTGGACTTATGTTATACCATAGATCATATCTATAGACATACTATTGAAATCTAAGTTCTTTGTCAATAACCTGTAGCTCAACTGACACTCTTCTAATCCTCATGCTGGGGGTTGTTAGTATTAGGTCAGGAGTTTGATCCCTATATTTATATTCATCCATTTCTTTATTTCTCTAACTCCACTAAAAATTTCTTAGCAGAAAAAAAAATCTAAGAATAATTAATATAACTCTAACTATTTCTTTAATGCTTTTATTTATTCCTATTTTTATGATGTCACTCATGCATTGTAGTATCGTCATCCCCCAACATTGAGCAAGGTGAAGTCACGTAATGATTTTGTTTTTTTCTCCTTTCATTTTGCTTCATTGAAATCCAAATATATGTGTGGAAATTAACACATGTGCACGTTCTTATGACTGTGGGATATATGGCTATGGGAGTATGGGACAATGATTCAGAGAGGCTCCAGGAACAGGCTAGCTTTAGGATACAAGCCAGCATCTTTGAGGGTCATTCTCATTTGATCAACACCATAAGCTCTTCTTGGGAAGTTTGATATCAATCTGTAGTTCTCAATCCCTGGGATACCTAATGAATCTATGAATGAGAAAATGGACTGGATTTTGTCTGTGCTCAGGAAAGTATTCTCTCTTCTTTCCCCGTTTGGGAATCTTATCAGTATCTGCCACAAAAATTTGACAAACATTATTAAGTTCAACACTAGCTGTAAACCTAGACATGTTTCTCTGTGTTGTGTTGGATTGATGTATATGTACCTGTGTGGCCTGAGACCCGTTTCCTCTGCTTGCAATTCCATTAACTTGTTTCTGGCCAATTGGCTCATTTACTTTATTATTATGCTGTCTACTGACATTCACAAAATTGTTACTCAGCTTCCCATAATTTCTGGCTTTCTGAGCCTCCACTGGCTTCTGAACTCCCACTCCTAGAGGTAATTTCTTGAGTTTTTCCTTTTCCTATATTTAGGAAGAAATGTTGATCAACTAATCATTCATAGAAAAAATAAATAAAATTAAACAATAATTCATGATATGACACTATGATTCTGTTTGATCCATGTAATGTCAATCCCACCTAGTAGAATAAGGCTTGGTTGTTGTTATACAAGTGATTTCATTTAGTATGAGCTTAAATTAGCAATTTAAAAATGTGGAGAGTGGAGGGGTATACACCTTGTCTATCTGCAAAGCTGCAAGATATGCAGCATCTTGTTCTTCTTTAAGCCTGCGGTCTGCCCGGATCTTTGCTTCTTGCTTAGCCTTTCCACTTCCAAAAGCTAGCCCTTGTTCTTCCAATGTTCTTTGCAGAATCTCCACTAGCTCAGCTGGTGAAAGTGGTCCCTCTAGCTGAACAAGTACAATATAAGTAGACCAAAATATACATCTAAAAGAAAAGTACATAAGAATAAAAGATAAAGAAAAATTATTATAACATAGGCCATTTCAAATATTTAGTATGTGACTAATGTCTAATGGAAAAATTCTTAGGTGTTGATAGAATAAGACTTTTTTTTTTTGCTTATATAGTGAAAGTAAGAAAAAACCATAACCCATAAAACTATTATATCAAATGAAGAATGCAATAGAACAGAATTTTTCTCTTACTCTAAAAGCACCTAAGAATTTGTCATTTTAACGATGTTCTCATGGATCACGATACTATTTCTGTACTTAGCATAACTTCACCATGTTGTCCTAATTTACAAATCAATATAGCAACATAAATAATTAGCTAACTTCATCCCCCTTCTCAAAAACATCATTAATATTTGAGGCATTAGTCATCATCCTTAACAATTAAAAAAAGGCATAAATGAAAGAGTGCGTTATCAACCAAATCTTAACCAACCTGTTGTAGCACTGTCATGCTGTCACTAGGAGCGGGGGCAATGACAGCACAACATGGAAAGCTAGCAGGGCGCAGCGTGGCAACCATATGCAGACCCTCTCCTCTATCAGCAAGTGCTCCCCAGCAAACAAAATTCACATCAAGAAACTGTGTTACCAGCTCAGAACAGAGTGTTTCCTTGCAGAACACGTTGGCAAAAGGGTGGTCTGGTGAGTGGAGGTACATGAACATGAACTTCTGATCCTGCTCAGCTAACTTCATGGCTTCCCTCAAACGGCAAGCATAAAAGAAAGGGTGCTTGGTGCCATATTGCTGCTCAAAACTATCCAGAAAAGCCAATTCCTCTGGAACTACTGGGGTATCCTGTTCCTCTGGCAATATTGGAGGAACTTGAGGCTGCAGTTGAACATTTGCATGATGGTTTCTTCTTCTCCCTCTTCCCACAAAGCCTATACTATCCCCCATTGCCCTTGAGATACCCCCCATTATGCTCCTAGGAAGGCTCGCCATCCGGCGAACGATCCCGTGATCCCTCACTGAGGATGACATTTGTTCTGTTTCCAGAATAGTCTTGTCAAATTATTCTTGCAGCAGCTATTCGCTTTCAGGAGTTCTAACATAGCATAATGATGTTGTGGAATTTGTAGGGTCAAAAAAGAGTTAACCATGTGTAGCCTTTCTTTGATTCCTTGCTCTATAGAAGAGACACAAGAAGATTGTGGAAGAATGTTATAGGTGCCACTCCTTTTTTCTTTCTTTGACAAAAGTGTGTAAAGAAGATTCTTTGCTTAAGGCCAAAGCTGCGGTTCATTTTGGAAGTACTAGATCAAGTAAGTGCCCTTTGTGCGTGAAACCGTTAGGGTATACTCATGTAGATGGGGAATATGGTGAATGAATGTAGCATCGAACTTGTGCTTCTCCTACGTTCCATTTTCATTATCTCAAGGTAAAGTAGAGGAACGTATTTATATGCCTTAGGAGAACCAAATTTTAATTTATTCAGGTAATGTTGATCCCCACTTTGGATTGACAAAAGCTCAATCGTTGATTGGATTTCATATAAATCTGTAATTCTCGCATTTTTGCATAGGAACTCGAAAGAAGGATAGAAAGAGTATTTGACACATTCATCGCCTGAAAATGTCGTAGGGCTTATCCATCTTGCAAAAATATGTTACTCTTTTATAAATAACTTATACAATTAGTGGCAAATCTAATATTCGAGGGCTAGAATGTCAAATGGAAGCTAAAACACAATTTGCAGTACATATGCTATTTATCAGAATCTGGTAACTGATGGCGGCCTTATATTTTGGCCAAACCATGGTTTGAGGTTTTCCAAACTGAAAACCAAACATGATAGAGGTTTGCCAAAACCACCTAAAATCAAACTCCAAGTTCTGCAGTTCTGTTTATTGTTACCTAAATAAAATTGGAGCAGCGCTGCAGCATCTTACAGGAATATATTGCTCTATTCAAATTAACGTAGATTTTTTCTGTGATTATTAAAAAGATCAAATATTCGAGACTATTAAGTCAAAATCGACATACAATTTTTTTGTGCATATACGTGCTACTGGAAGAATGCGGAACCTAATGGCTGTGAAAGGATTATATTCTCCTACAAATCTTGGTGCATCGCAACTGGGACAGGGTGACACCCAAGGAAACTTCTTTTTGTCGCCCCATTAAAGATGATACGTACCGATCATAGCTTTTGTAAGAATGAAGATTGTTACACGTCACTCACCTCTTTACATTAACATGTGTTTAAATCAGAGTGTAGGTGTGTAGAAATCTTGAGGGGATCGTATGCAATTAGATAGTGAAAAGTGGATAGATATGAAGTGATGCGTGGGTAAATGCCGTGAGTAGCATTATTTCTTTTACAATGGCCATTAATTTCAGTTCTTTTCAAAAGGAAAAACTTAAAAGATACTAATAGTAATCCCTGAGTGTAGAAGAAAGGAGAACTTCCACTTGTTTTACAAATTGTAGCTTTACACCTTCAATAATGTTTTATAAAATATAATTATCATCCATTCAACAATTAAATAATAATTATCTTATCATTTGAATATTTGTGTTAAATTTTAAAAATTGGACATTAATAAAAATATCATTAAATCATTTTTATTTGCATACATTTAAGAAGTATTTATTATATTGATTTTTATATATATAAAAAAAATATTAAATAATTTTAAATTAATGTAAAATTTTATAGATATTATATATAATATTGAACTTTCAATTTAAAGATAGATTTTATAAAAAATTTATTTAATAAAAAGTTATTTAATAGTGCAAGAATTATGTTGAGTTTATATCGATATAAGTTGATTCCCTCTTATACAGAGGAGGGATTGATTAATAATGGCATAAAACTTGATGCAATTATCCTTTCAATAACTTTTTATATAATATAATTCTTGTGATGTTGGTTGAATTATATCTATCTATTATGTTGATTTTTTGTTTTAAATATTGGTGGACATCAATTAAAATGTACGTTATCAAATAGTTCTTGTTTGTGTAGATTTGAGAAATATTTATTACGTTCATTTTTATATATAAAAAAACAGATTGAATGATTATGGATTGATGTAAAATTTTATAAAATAATCTATGATATATAAACTTTTAATTTGATGTTATGTTTTGTAAAAAAAAAATTCTTTGATAAAAAGTTATTTAATAGTATAAAAATTGTGCAAATTTTGTATTGATGTAAGTTAATCCCCTCCTATATAGCGGATGGATTGATAAAACCCGTATAAGACTTGATACACTTATACTTTTAATTCATATTGGAACTTTGTGGGGCGCTTGAGATTTTGATACTGATTTTGCCATAAGTGATCAATTAAACAACTCGAAGATATCTCAGAATATTTTATAAATTGGTAAATGACTTATCATCAGAGTCCAAGCATGCGAATTATCCATAGAATTCTTGTTTCAACTTCATAATAAGTCAGTTGATAAGACAACAATTGAAGCTCTACTTTCTGTTTTCATCATAATTAAGTTGAAAGCTATATTTCATTTTATTACGCTTCAAATCTTTTGCCATTTTTTCCCAAGGCATCATCATTTGTCGCTCTAAATTGTCAAATGTGTTGGCAAAAGGTCTTTGTCTAGTGCTGTTGGCACTTTAATAGTTTCGAGCAGGTCCAAGAAAGTTTATGTGAACATTACAAGTTGGGTCGGTACGTACTCGTCTAGATATTGCCTTCTGCAATTGTTTGACATCCACAAAGCGCTGCAATAATAGAACGAATAAATAATCTAAAGGAAACCTATGCTAGCCATCCTTTAAGCATTGGTTTTGCCCATGTGCCACTCTATCAATATTACTAAATACTACTTAGCTTCAAACTTCATATTCTGTCTGACCCAAAAAAAAGAAAAAAACTTCATATTCTGTTATCGTTTGGAAGGTCCTAGGATTTTCATCTTTTTATTTTGTCCTCACAGCGAAAACAGTAAAAATTATATGCCAAGACACAACAGCATCATCACATGGCGTCCACATCCAGACCTGATGACTCATCATCATCTTCAACCCACTAAAGGCTTAGTGGCTTACATGAATTGATTATATTCTGCAGGCACACACTCTTGAGTCTTTTAAGAGGCTATTCTCATTCCCTTCCTATAATAAGCCGCATGCTTCAACATATTTTTGGTAGTCATTAAAAGCTTATGCTCCTATGGTATCCATGCATGACAAATTCACTTTATCAGTAAAGAATTGAAAATAGTGAAAAGAAAAAAAAAACCACCTACAACAAATAACTTCTTACTTTATTTTATTATATATAAACTATGAATATTCAAAATTCATTAAATTATAACTAATTTAATTCAAGTCAAGATCGATCTATTATGAATTAAACCTCTTATAGTATCTTTTTCTTTTTAAATATTTACGAGACTCAATCTCAAGATCTTATTTTAAAGGAAACAAATGTAAATTATTTAAATCAACGAAATATTGATACATAAAATAATTTCTAAATCAATATTAAACTTTATGAATATACATCTAACATGATACAAGTAAATTGCGTGCTTCTTTGGTTTTTTGCTTTCTCTTCTTGTGTATTTTAAATTGTTCATCAGATGCTGATTCTTTTTAAAAGCATGCTCGGCAGTGGCAGCCTTTAAGCAAAATCCAGCGAATTGATTCTATCGAGCTAATACCATAAAACCACACTTCTAAGTTCCTGGAAATGCAAGTTGATTCTAAATTTCTAATACATTTGAATTTCACTGTCACACCAAGGCCTTGGAGGAATCTATTTAAACTGCGACCCACTTTTCGAAAGAGCATGGATGGAGTCACTGAAAAAACACTTAATAAATCTCCTTCGATTGTAGGTCACGCTGAGTGGCTCTCACGGTGGACCAATATCCATGCTGAGTGCTGCAGCTTCTCTACTAATATTTTCTGCCCAAGTTTGGTGAGAGAGTGAGTGGGAGTTTGTGAAAAGAAGAGAGGAAATAAAATAAAAGAATAGCAAGAAAAGGAGAGGAACTCTGAGTGGGAAGCATCACCATTGCATCTGTCACAACCCCTAAAAAGATAACTTGTGCATGGGACCATGCTTTTGTGCTTCACCACACAATAGCACAAACTAGCTTTAGTGGCCGAACTTACAGCCCAAGAGAATTTTAACTAGGTCGCTATGCTAACTGCTAGATTAGATAGGAATATCTTCCTAAATCCATTTGCTTAGTTAATTATATGCTACATGCATGGTGATTATTTAATAGGTCAAGACGTTAAATGGTAACATGCTGCCCTCTTAGGCATGTATATGATTCTTATCTTTTTAACACTTTTGATGGTTATGCTTGTTTTATAATATAAAAATCCGAGTGTTTTAGTTTAAATTTAACATTATTATTGATATTAAATCTATACTTGTGTTTTTTATTTTCACTAAGGTCTTTTAATTTGATCAAATAATATAATTAAATTATTAGTATAAAATATTTTATATTACTATCGATTTAAACTTTTGTTTTGCATTTTTGAATTTTTGAGAGTACTTGGCATACCATAGACTCGCGGATGTAGGAAACTCGATAAATTTCTGATGATTTTGTTGCCTGTCTATGATTGTCAACGTTACATTTACACCTGGGGTGAACTTCCCGATATCAATCTAGCAGAAAAGGAAAAAATTTCTTATTGCTAAGTTATTAACAAATTTTCTTCTTTTTGTTCCTTAAAATTTAGTGGTCGCAATGCAGGGTTTCGTACAAAAGTTATTTTCAAGGGGCAACAAACACCACAACAGAGCCTCTCTTATCACTCTGATGAATTGTCATTTGTCGGTACACATAGGCCATTGACATCTTTGACCATCCATTGACATCAGTTAACGGTGTTCCTTACGTCAAACCGATCACCCGGGATAAACGTGGTCATTGTAAAGTAAAAAATGTGTAAATGAGCTTGAAACGCAAATTCACATCGTTTTAGTTTGAATTTTAAGACTGCTGTGATGATAATGTTAACATTTGATTATTTGTTCGCTCATTTATCTTTCTCTTTTATCTGTGTATTTAAATATCAAAGAGTGAATTTAATTTTAATAAACTTTTAATATAAAAGAATTTTATACGTATATTCAATCATATATTATTATATTAATAAAATTATTTAACTTTTATATATGTTATCTTAAAAATTTTATTTTTATACTGATAATATATCAAAATTAATTATAATATTAAATATTAAAAAAAAGTGAATGATTCATCTTTAGGATATTAACTATAAATGTGCTTCATTCAGAGTTTTAGGTGCCGTAAATGGGGATTAGCCTACAAACATACGCCCTTTGGTGTGCTAGAGCAAAGAGAGTGAAATGTGCAAAGTTAAATGGAACATTATTAGGTCATCATGTTAAAACCCATGCATATTATGTCTTAAATCACCCAGGTAATTAAAATTGCATGTTCGGCCTACCATCAACCTTTTCGATAATCTACCCGATAGAGTCAAAAAGGAGCTAAGACTAATAAGAAGTTGTGATTGTTGTTTCCTTACTCGGCTTTCATGATGACATGTTGGCATTGAATATAATTATTAGGCATGGCCCATAAAAGTTGTTTTAGTGTCTGTCCTGTGCATCTTACAGTGGGAGGTAGCTCCATAATCATAATGTCATTTCTCTTGGGCCGTATCAGTTGCAATTAATATTAGGAGCAGAGGAAAGTAAAAGCAGATGTCACCAGGGAGAGAGCCATATAATATTTCGTGGGGCTGGAAAGGAATAGGATGACAGCCCAAAAATGATAACTCAGAAGAGGTTTGCAGCAATGGAAAGAGAAATCAGGATGAGAATTGAATTGGAGTGTATGCAAGATGAGTGAAGGGTGATCGAGTTTGAGTTGAATTGGTTCAATGAAACAAGTTAAATAAGAATTGAAATGTTACTTGTGTAGGAGTGCTTACCACTCAATTAAAAGCTATAGCTATGAGTCATAGATGCAACTCTTATTATTAAGCTCATCTAGTCATATTATTAAGTGATATGGTCCGATTTAATTCCAACCCCATCTTGACCTTGTCAAGACAGGATGCTAATCCATAACCAACACAATCACGCAAACTCCTTTGAATTATTTAAGAGTTGTAATAGAATCAAGGTTTTATCTAATGACTTGCATAAGATTCTGTAAAGGATTTTCGAGAATGAAGTATCATTAAGCTGAAGTCGCTTAACTATTAAATTAACCAATATTCAATTCAAAATTTGTAATCTTATTTACTGTTTTAATGATTCTTTATTTTTTTTTGCTCCATTTTAAAGGAAAAATTTTCAGTTTAATGAGTGAAAAGACACTTCATCTGTCTTCATAAACTCAAACAATGATATCACTGTAGCATCAATTCCAATATAATTGCTTTCATTCACATTTTATATTTTGATTTTAATTTGCAAAATCAATTATGCGGGCTAAACATGCTCTAAGAATTGTACCACAAAGCCTTTGTTATCCTACCAAGTCAAGCTTATTACAGAGTAACAGAGATTTAGGGAGTAAAACAAGAAGAATCCACAATGCAACGCATTCCTCTTGGTCAATTTTTTTCCCTGTTCAATTATTCCACCGCCAACACAGCCCTTTTAGAGGTGACAGAAAAGTAAAACATGGAAAATGCAACCCCATCAATCCGGGGTCTCGATCTCGGTCTATTATATGTGCTGGTGCCTAGTGTTTTCATGGTGTGGCAGCACAAAATTAAAACCATATATTCTCTCTCTCTCACTCTATCTCTCCCCTTCTGTCTCTCTCTCTCTCTCTCTAGTCAGGACCAGTTGTTTATAATTTGTAAAACGTGAAGGCAGCCAACAAACTTTGGTGTTCTCTCCTTGTTAGTCCTTGTGTTTTGTATGGACATGAAAGGATATTCAGTTTCCTGGACAAAACATAAGAATGAGCCATTTTTTGCAGCTCACCACAGAAGAAGACAACACCAATGCATACAAGCAAATCATGTTGCCCCAAAACAAACAAGCTCACAAAATCATTCCCTCAAATTGGCTGCTTCTACTTCCCTAAATACTACACCTATGCTACTACATGCCCTTGTTTCTTTGCTCCTGCTTGTTACTTCAATTAGTCCAGCACTGCCTCACCCCATTGTCCTTAATTCAAGTTCACCAGTACTGTCTAAGTCTCACCCCATTGCCAACAACACTTTTAGGCCAGTGTTGCATAAGTTGAGGAGAATAAGAGCTCATTTGAGCAAGATCAACAAGCCTGCTGTCAAGACAATTCAGGCATTTTGTTCTTTGCTCTGGAAGCTGTGACAGTGACAGTGTGTTTTTCTTCTTGTGATTTTTAGTGATCTGAGTTTCTTGATCTTTTTTGCTGCAGAGTCCAGATGGAGACTTGATAGATTGTGTATTATCTCATCGGCAACCAGCTTTTGACCATCCTGAGCTGAAAGGACAAAGACCATTGGTAATTCCATTTCATCCAACTCATATAATATGCCAATGAAAAATGAATGACTTTGCTTTGAATTTCAGATATCCACATTCCCACAGAAAATTTGTTTTATCCATTCTGGGGATTATGGAATTTCCAATGTGGCTAGCTATCTTTTAGTCTGAATCAAGGACTAAAGGTTTGTTTTTAGGGATTGAATTTTATTTGAGAGACTGAGAGTAAGAGGCTTAAGGTTTACAGGATCCACCAGAGAGGCCAAAGGGCTACTACACCAATGGAGAAAATGGAACTGAGAGCTTTCAGCTTTGGACTGATTCTGGTGAAGCATGTCCAGAAGGAACTGTTCCAATCAGAAGAACAACTGAGCAAGATTTTCTACGAGCAAGTTCTATCAGAAGATTTGGAAGAAAACCAAGAGGTGTCCGGAGAGACTCAACAGCCAGTGGTCATGAGGTTAGTTTTTTGCCTTGAAATGTAACTTGTTAGAAAAATTTAAAAAAAAAAAAAAAGTTAAGCATTTATTTCTAATTCAATCTTTTTTTCCTGCTATTGTTTCCATGTCTCACACAGTGCATTCATTCGAAAGGAAAATCTCCGGTCTCATTTTTCAGCCTTCTGTTTTCAGTATCTTCATCAAATAGGCTTCTTTTATTCCCAGCTTCTCCTGGCAAGGGAGAAAAAAAAAAAAAAAAAGAGAGAGAACAACCTTGCTTTTCCTTATCCATTAACACTTACAACATGAGTTCCAAAACAACAGACATCGAAGGGACACCACTTGTAAAAGTTTGCTTCCTTTGTGCCCCAAAAAGTAACATCAAAATCATTAGTTAGATGAGGAAGTTCTTCACCTCTTCTAGTGTCCATGTTGGATGTCACACGCTCAAGATTAAAGCGCGCTATAGACAAAATCATTCTCATACATGCATATTTTTATTTTATTTTATTTTATTATTTTTGACAATTTTGACATACATCCTATATTGCAGCATGCAGTTGTTTTTGTAAATGGAGATCAATACTACGGAGCAAAAGCAAGCATAAACGTGTGGGCACCCATAGTAACCGATCAATACGAGTTCAGCTTGTCACAGATATGGGTTATTGGTGGATCGTTTAACAATGATCTGAATACCATAGAAGCTGGATGGCAGGCATGTCCAATTGTCCATACTTGTTTAAAAGTTATCCTAGTTTGACAATTTTCGAGTGCTCATCATATTCATATTCATATTCATTCATTTTTCTTCAAGTGAATATTAATTATGAAGATGTTAAAAAATGTATCGGTAATGCATTTCTCTTTCTCATATGTTTTATCTTTAATTCTATTAAGAATCTGGCTAATAAGCATGCCTTACTTCAGGTAAGTCCTGAGCTATATGGGGACAACTATCCTAGGTTCTTCACTTATTGGACAGTAAGTATTGCATGCCTCTTTTTTCTTCCTTTGTTTCCCAGCCTCTTTTTTTCTTTCCTATCTTACATATATTTACTATTTAACAGACGGATGCATACCAAGCAACAGGATGCTACAACTTGCTATGTTCAGGATTTGTCCAAACTAACAACAGGATAGCAATAGGGGCTGCAATCTCCCCAAGATCCGTCTATAATGGCAGACAATTTGATATTGGATTAATGGTTTGGAAGGTAAGTATTCTTTTTTCTACCCTTCAATTGAACACCAATTAAGGAGAAAATAGGGTCCATTACTTAACACACAAGGCTTAATGGTTTGAAAGGTTGTTTGTTGTTAATTTGGACTTTTTTTCGCCTTTCAAACCGTTATTTTCTATATTTCACAACTAGCATTCTTTGACAAAGAAAGTTAGACAGGCATAATCCAATCAAGCATTTAAAAAATTGTATCTATGTGAAGCAATAATTCGTTTACCTTTATCTTTCTTCCTTTCTTTTGAATTTTCCTGCGTTTTACTGTTATTCAAATGAAAGATTCCCTTGCTTTCCTTGTACGTGTGCCATTCATGATGGGGTCGACTCTCTATAGGTCCTTTCCTTACCTTTATTAAAGCAAGACTTCACGGCTCAAGCTTTGCTTTTTCATTCTGATTTTGCTGTAACTGACTTCTCGAGTCTAAAGAACTAAAAGCAAAACTTGCCTTGCTGCTTCTTTTTCTCATCTAGACTTTCTTTCAATAATAGTGTCAATCATGGTAAACATGCAGTTTATTATAAGACTTTAATTAACCCACAAGGGAAAAGTCTTCGTGTTTGCAACTATGCCAACAAATTAGTGAAGGTTAGACTCAAGTTATAATAATAACATGCATACCCTTTTGCTTTTAATGGTCCTTAAAGTTAATACAATGATGAAATTCTATGTGTGTAGGACCCTAAGCATGGACATTGGTGGTTGGAGTTTGGGTCAGGGCTACTAGTTGGGTACTGGCCAGCATACCTGTTTAGTCACTTGAGAAGCCATGCAAACATGGTACAATTTGGTGGAGAAATTGTGAATTCTCGTTCAAGGGGTTACCACACAGGCACCCAAATGGGCAGTGGCCATTTTGCAGAAGAAGGTTTTAGAAAAGCAGCCTATTTTAGGAACCTACAGGTTGTTGATTGGGACAATAACTTACTGCCTCTATCAAATATCCACCAGCTGGCTGACCATTCCAATTGCTATGACATAAGGGAGGGAACAAACAATGTTTGGGGAACTTACTTTTATTATGGAGGTCCTGGAAGGAATGTTAGATGTCCATGAAGAAAATGGCTCCAAATATATATATATATATATATAGAGAGAGAGAGAGAGAGAGAGAGAGAGAGGTTTCTCTATTATAAATATATATATTCTTTTTTCTCCCACTTTATTTTTCCTTTTGGCCTTTTGGGAATTTTGCTTTCATCACAAGGTGATCATTGATCACATGGTTTGGCTATATTTGTTACTTTTGCCATATTTTTTCTTTTCACTAACAGGTTAGAGAATTTATTGTTTTTTGGGATGATGTAAATCTATGAAAAATATGTTTGTTAATTTACAACAGTGAATTGAGGGGTGCTGTGTCTGTCCCTAGTTCTTTACCCCGTTGAAATTCAAAGAAACTTGAACTTTGCGGGTGATGAAGTTGACTTTGAACAATAAACCTAGTACGTATATGGAACCATAATTTTCCATGCTTTCCTTAACAAAGCCAATGCTAAATTGCTAATTACATATTTTACTCTTAATACAACCTTCATATGTGGCTTTGCATGTGGGGAACAACAAAGTAAGCAAGGCATAAACAAATCTCGGAAGACTTATACATTGAATCTTCTGTGCTTTATTCTATTATTGTCCAAAATAGGGACCTATCAAGGAAAAACTTGAAAATAGTATTATAATCTTTACGGTGGCCGCAAGTATAAAAGCTGTACTCTAGAGAAAAAGAAAATCATTTTAATACAACGAACCCAAGACCAATTAATGGCACAAACAATCGTTTTTCCCACCAAGCTAGTGCTTTACCACAAGTAAACTTGAAGAGATTTGCTTAAATACTAGTACATTGGGAAGAACAATTTATAATTAAAATTTAGTCTTGCTATCCAGTTTCTTAAACAAACACACAACACATAAAAAATGAATAATAAGAAGGATCGTTTCAAGCCAAAAGTCCTTGAAAGCTAAGAAGTCAATGTCCCGTACAACTGCATCGTTTACTAGCCTTAGATCATCCCAAAGTAGACAACAAAAAAGAGAGCAGTAGCACATGGTTCTTGAGAGAATAAGGTGCTGGTGTTAGTAGCATCCTAGTGTCCTAATGGATGTTAGTAGTACAGTGAAGTGACACAAGATATGGATCTTTTTTAAAGGAGAATATATAGAAGGGTGGAATTGTAACCCGAGAGTTGACGCTTCCATGCGTGACAACAAAGCTAAGCTATCCCCACCACTTTCGATTAAAGAATAAAGGACAATGGGTGGTCTAAACACGTGTCTCGAAGCGTATAATAGAAGAGTAGTACACAAGGTTATGGAAGAATAATTTTAATAAGGAATAGGGGATTGTGCTAACTTAAACTGGAAAGTGCTAATGAAAAGAAGATTCTGCATATGAAGCAATAGAAGAGCATTTTCTTGTGGGATGTAATGTAAACAGATGCAACAATAGCAAGCAAAAGCTACTTTCTTAATTCTCAGAGAAGAAGTAGTGCATGCTCCAACAAAAAGCAACTAGTGGTAGTACGTTACATTCACATGTATATATGTGGGTTTTCAATAGTGGCAGTCAACTGGTATTGAGTTGCATTTCTGGATCATAAATTATCACTCACATGGAGTTGTTATCAACATCCGGAAATTAGCATCCTAGTTAGTTAGAAGATATATATATTGACGATTATGCTTGCATGTTGTTCATTGATAGTTGTTCTTGCAAAATTTATGGAGTCCGATCGGCTAATGAGAAGGACCGCCAAGCGAATGATAGACTAAAGAAATTAGAACATGCCTAGCTCTGTCCGGACGAAAGTGATTTATAGATGTGTAATGATTTGATTTTAGTACTGCTTGAATGCATCGTTCGTCCATTTAACAATTGTCAGTTGCGTGAAGATATAAAACTTTTGATCTTACATGATCAAGCTGTGCTTTACTGGGCGGTCGATCCAATTAGGTATGGGTCCATACAATTGTATATTGGAAATTAGTTAATAAGACTTACATAATATGGATATATTCGTTCAATGAAGATAATTTTGATGCATGCCAAACTAAAGATCAGTGCGAAAAAAAAAAGGAGAGTAAAAATGGACAAGTTATTGCCTACTTGAGAGTCACTTCCATCCTCTCTGTTTCTCATTTATACAGTAAGTGGATTAGTTGATGAAATGGGAAAAGCGCATATTTCTTCAAATAACAAACGATCTTCGGTTATTGAAAGCAATTATGTAATTTAATTTGATGGTTCTGACCCTATACTTAAGGAACAGCATCATGCACATAGATAACAATACAATCTAAAACAAACAAAATGTACAAGGTGGGTTCTCCCCAACTACCTCGGTCTCTAGCGAATGGTAAACGTCAAAGAGGCCCCAGCTGCGAAGAAGGAGACCCGGCTGCAAAAGCTACTTATCTGAGAAGACAGCCCAGACAGTGCCATTAACAATTGTGATTCCTTAATCCTCATGATATTTTTAGTCCATAGTTTAATGTGGTATATCATCTACTGCTGAAAAATTTTGTTCAGACATACGTCAATACCTTTTGTAGGTTCAGTATGAAGAAAATGAAAGGCCAACCATAGATATATATAAAAACCGAAAGCTTGATATTAAAGAAGTTTTCGGTCTCTGAACAGCCAGAGGGGCAAAGAAAAAAGAGTTATAGATTTCAATTTTCAACCACGTCAAATCATCCTTCAAGATATCTCAAAATCAGAGGCGTGAGGAAAAGTAAGGTTGAAAGTTCAAGTGTGCCTGATTTAAGCCTCACCTTGGTTAAGAATGAATTAAGTGAAAATCATTTAAGTTTGAAAAACCATAAACTGATTGTTTTAAGGTTTTGATTTTGGATTAAGACCTACTATTTTCTCACTTTGCTAAACTTAACGCCCAAGAAAGGTTATAGGCATTGAAAAAGTTGTGCCGATCTTGTGTCCTCCAGAAAGTATTAGTTACGCTATCCAATGATCAGGTCATATCAAATATCATGGTCATATTCATCTGGTGATAAAGCTAGTACAGCCTGAATCTGAATTTGTTCTGAAAGTCCTTGCTTTCACATGCTATATCAGTTTCTATCCTAACTATGTCCAGCTTTCATGTATCATCTAACGCAACCAATCAATTAGTTGACTAGTTGTTATCTTTCTTAAGAGTAAAGATAATTAATCATTGAATGCCACTGATCCAAACAGCAACCAAAAAAAAGGAAGGATTTTTACATGATGATAACCTAAAATTAGATTACAGATTAAATCATTGATTAAGGGATGATTAGTAAAGATAATGGTCAGAAAGAGTTAATTTGGTCACTTATAGAGAGTTGGGTGTCGGGATGATGTCTAACTAAAATAAATCTTTAAGAATTGACCAACTTTTCCCTGAAAACTATTTTTTTTATGTGGTTTCGTAGACTTTTAGATGTAACATTGACTTTGGAAAAAATTTTCCCTCAAAAAGACACCACTTGGATCCTTGGTGAGATCAAAGACTCTTCCTCCAATTGGACACTTTGCCCTGTATGCACACCAAGAACTTAGCCCAAGAATTGCACCATATAGAAAATATTTCTCTAATAACTTAACTCTCCTATGCTCCTTATGTCATAACCAAACCTTTCTATTTCTAAAACCTGCCATTAAAGATGATAAAAGCCAATGCACAATGCCCCAAATTTCCATGACATGTCACTTTCACTAGCTAGCACCCACAACTTGGTCTCCAAGTATGTGAACTTGTCTCTATCACATAGTCCAAAGGATTTCTCATGTTCTACCCCCTAAAGTCTCTATAAAACTAATAACCAAAACCCAGAGAAAGGGAGAGAGAGGTTGAGTACATAAGTCTCCTAAGGTGAACAAATGAGAAATTGAGGACATTAAGTGAAATCATCTTAAAACCTAGCCAAATCTTGATAACAATGATCCCATAATGATTTTACTAGTATTCTTAAGTCACTAGAAGCCTTCAAAGCTCATTGAATCTCCAAGAAACGCATCTAACCTAGATTAACTCGACTCAAGCATTCTAAGTATTATTTCAAGTAGTAAAGCATTCTAGAAGAAATACGAGGATAAAGGGTCTCATTATCCCTCTAGGATCCTCTATGGTAGTTACTGTTCTCTATTAAGGACCACCCCAACAAAGTAGTTCTCTTGATCCATTCTTACTCTCATTTCTTCTAAAATTTACGAATCCAAGAATCTTATAATCCTGGCTAGTGCCTTAAAGTCCTTGTTGAGAAAACAGATTAAGAACAGTACACTTTAGGAACAATGACATATATAATCACAGAAGAGGAATGTACAGCAAACAACAAAAAACGGGGATTTCTACGTTTCAAAGAATAGAAAGGTGGGTCAAGGTGGCGGTTAGTAGAAAAAGCGTACTGGATAGCTATTTTGATTTTTGAATTAGTAGATAATAATCCATAGGTTGTCGTTTCTCCACTGTGCTACGACTAGAATAATTTACTGCACATGCAATCAAACTTTTCACCCTATGTGACAGGATCTGCGTGCATTCTGTTGTCAAGATACAGGTTGAGGCGTTGAGTCAATCATCACTGAAAAACAGGAGTTATGATAGTACTATATATGCTTCATATTCTGGATACTCTGCCAGATTGAGAAACAAGAAATAAGAAAGCAAAATGTCATCTGAACTAACAAGAACGTAACACACATGACACAACATTCATGATGTAATGAGGATTCTCAACGTGGAAAGAAGCAACGGTCCTAGGCAGTCATTAGCATCCATTTGCTTTTGCTAAATGCTAATGCTGTGCGTTTCACTGGTTGATTATATGGGGGAGCTTGCACTAGCAACAAATAAAACTACAATTCAATAGTATATTTCTGAGGAACTTGTCTTACTCTAATGTTATTATTTTTATTTATTTATTATTTATTTATTTTTCTGCTATATTTTGGGAAAAGAAACAAATCCTGATAACTTTATCAACTTAAATTATAATTTAAAAAAAAAACCTACTAAACTGTCTCTCTCAAATCAAGTAAGAAAGCAAAGCCCAAATCCACTTAACGAGCAAAGTGAAGCGTGCAAAATGAAACTCAACTATCATTGATGCTAGACTAGAAGTCTTCTTTTTTCTTTTTTGGTTCGTGTGCTATATATATATAATATTATTTATTTATAGAAGCATACTTTGGATTGTAATGTAGTAAACAATTTAATTAATGTAAATACATAAAAAAAAAACCAGCGTATTGATCATGTATATATAAAAAGAACATAAATGTAAATAGGAATCAAATATTTAAGCTTACAAAATTTTATAATAGGAAGATTAAGCAACAAAAATATACATTGGTCAACTTGAATTATCCCATATATCTATGAAGTAAATTCTAAGATGGAAATAGAAAACGAATAGTCAATCACCATACCATATACAAAATAAATCTTATTATAAACAAACAAAATAAACTTATTACCAATTGAGTTACAGATGTGTAACTTGCCATGTATTCACCGAAGAAAGTGGCAGAGCTTGCGTGATGCACGGGGGTTTAATCATGCGCTGATATATAAAATTATCTATGTGAAATAAGTTCTAATAAAGATTAATAATATAAATAATATTATTAAAATACATTGGTATAAAATAATGAAAATCTGTTATTGAAACAAACTTTCTGAGTTTGAATTTTTTTTTTCTTGGGTCGTGTGTGTATCTATATGGAAAGGGACTAACTAACTATGAGTCTGTTATAACTAACAAAGTAACAAGTCCAACAAACCACTTTTTGTTTTTTTGGTAGACCTCTAACTAACCGCTCTCTTTTGTTTTTGGTCGGGGGATTTGGAGAGGGTTCCTAATTAACTCCCTTGTCTCTTGAGCCAGACTGAAGTTGGGCCTAGGCTTTACCAATATCAAATTTCGACCCATTTTAGAAATTTAGCCTATAAAAAATACCAAAAACCCCTAAAAAATCAAGACCAAACCTTAAACATATCAAAGCCCAAATGAAAGGCCATCCGAAGTTCCCAACGATCAGGCTTGACCTAAAGTAAATTCTAAAGCCTAATATTGTACAGATGGAGACCATTTCTCCAATTTCAACCTGTTAGAGAGCTCTACGGAAACCCCCCCCCCCCACCAAAAAAATAAAAAAGGAAACCCCTTCTAGAGAGCTTTTCATTCTCCCTGTCCAAGAGAAGTCATGGCTTCCTTGCTCTCTGTTTTTATTCTTTTATGCAAAAATGGTCAAAATTGAGAGGCCGTAGTTGAAGTGGTCATCCGTTTGCCTTGCATAATGTACCCGAACTAACGGAAACCGAGTTCGATTTCCAGGGCCAGCAGCCCCGGTTCCCCCCGGGGGGGCATGTGACCAAAAACTAAAAAGCAAAGAACTTTTTAGCATTTTCATTATTTTTTTTTATGTATTTTAATCTATGTTGCACGGATACGGGTACGGGGTATGAAAATTTTGTAAAAACTGGGGTACGGGTATGGCAATATATATATATATATATATATATATATATATATATATATTTAAAAATATAAAAATTTCACAAATTTTGTAAAATAAGAACTTAAATTTCATATGATAAATTAGAAAATACACCAATTTCAACATAAAACAAGTCTAAATTATTCAACATCACATCACAAAAATAAAAAACTACAATATTTAAAATATTGTTCTAAACAAGTACAAACAATTAAACTCTAACAGTCTCAATCTCATCATTTCTTTTCCCATCATCAGTGAAAAGAACAGTCTCTAAATCAGGCTCATCAAGTAAAAGACTAGTTACTTGAAGAATTCCAGCTCCTTCAAATGGATCCTATTCATCTCCACCAATATCTCACATTTTTGTCTCACCCTCATGATAGCTCTTAGTCCTTCTTGATAGGAGACAAAAATTAGTGTGTATGAATACTAAATCTTCAGCTCTTTTATGATTAAGCCTATTTCTCTTCAAAGAGTGAATAAAGGAATATGTACTCCAATTTCTTTCACAGCAAGAGGAGGAACATGGTTGTGAAAGGAGCTTCAAGGCTACATTTTGAAGTTTTGGAAGTGAAGATCCATACATCACCCACCATTCCTTGGGTGATAGGTTCTATCTATCTTGCAAGCTATCAAATTGGCCAAGCTCATCTTCATCACTTGAGAATTTGACAAACTCTTGGGTTGCCTCTAACCTATCCTTTGACTATGGAAAATAACTCCTAAGGCATTTGTTCCTCCCTAGACAAATCTCATTATCCTTATGTGGGGAAATTCTATTTGAAGCTTCATCAAGCTATTGTCTGCAATAATACTTATAAAATAAAGTATAAGGCATTACTAATTCTAAGATTTAAAGTATAGTTTAAAAAACAAAAGGTAAAAGAAGCTAAAATTTAGACATTTAAACTTACTTGGGATTAAGTAAATGAGCTAAGCAATAAAGTGGTGTGTAACTTTTAGTCCATCTATCAATTAGAACACTATGTACCACTTCATAAAAGGATGACCGTTCACTCAACTCTTTGCCTTCATGTTGATATATTGCCTTCTTCACTTACTCAATCATGGAATCTCATTTCTCATAAACCAGATGAAGGAATGGCTTATCAGTATCACAAGATCGAAGCATGTCATAAATAGGCTTTGTGAAGCTCAAAACATAATCAAGTTGATCCCACCAACTGTCATTTAGAATTGTTTCTTTCACAAATGTTGCTATTGGAACATCATCTTCTTTATAGTGAGACTATTCTTCACTAATAACCATAGATTGGAGACCGTGTTTAATGGTTCTCAACCTTTTAAGCATAATAATGATGGAAACAAATCTAGTCTCAGCAATGGCATGTAGTTTCGATGCACAAATTTGTTAAACATGGCATGTCTCATGGAATGATTCATGATGAAATTTTTAATGAAAAAAGCATCATCAGCAATAGTAGAAATCCAACTACACTTAGAATAAACAACTTCATTGGTTGGTATATTTTGAGGAGCACAAATGTTCTTGAGAGCAAGGTTTAGGGTATGCATTACACATGGTGTCCAGAAAATATGAGGATGCATAGATTCAATAATTGATCTAGCAGCCTTGCAAACAGGTGCATTATATGTAATGACTTGAACTACATTTTGTGATCCAACTTCATCAATGGTAGACGAAATTAAGTTGGCAATGTAATGTTTATCCTTATGTTCACTCGAACCATCAATAGCCTTCAAGAATATAGGTCCCGAATCTAAGATAGCCATGAAGTTAATCAATGGTCTTCTTTGTGCATCAATCCAACCATCAGTCACTGTACTTACACCCTTCTCTGGCCAAGTGTCTTTGATAGGTTGAAGTAACTTCATTATATTAGCTTTCTCTTTTAGCAATAATGAAGTTCTAATGGCATTATAACTAGGTGAAAGAAAGCCAGAAATATTGGTGTTAGCAGCATATGTAAATGAACTAACAAAATAAGGATTTTTGACAACATTGAATGGCAAACCAGCGGAGTAAAACAACCTAGCTATTTCACAAGTCAAATGTTCTCTTGCTTCATTATTAAAAGCCCTTTGTAAAGGTCTTTCATTACCTCTTCTTTTCTTGCTCCCATCAAACATATTATCTCTAGGTGGGTTCAAACTTGTAGTTCTAGTAGAAAAAGGAATTTGCATCGACTTTGTTCTTTCAATAGATTCTCTTTCTATTTGCTTCATCTCTTCAAGATAATCATTATTCACTTGTGTACAAATAGCAATTTCATTTCCCTTTTCTCTCAACAAATGAGATTTCACTCGAAAATAAGATCCCTTGTAAGCTCCATTACAAAAATTGCAGCGCCAATTTACATTCCCTCCTTCGGATTTCTTATCTTACAACACGGTTACATAAGCCCAAAGGGCACCACTATTCTCAAATTTTCCAGTCGCAAATTTACTAGTCAAAGAAGCAGAGGAATTTGCAGCATTATTATCACTTCTAGACCCTCCACTACCACTACCAGACCCGGCTGTTGAGCCTTATGAAAATATTTGATAAATAATTACAAAGTTTCTATATTATTCAAAAATTAAAAAATTTAATTTTCAGCGGCAACAACACAATCATTTCAGATAACAAGTCTTCCAAAAAAAAAAAACCACAGAATTAGCAGCTCCAAAAACAAAAAAAACATAGAATCAACAAGAAAAATCAACAGTAGTAATAGCAAAAAAAAAAAAACCAAATAAAAATAAAATCACACCAACAGCAAAAATCAGCAACAACAGAATAAAAAAAATCAACAAAAATAAAGAAAAAACAGAACAAAAAGTAGAGGTAGATCAGACGCTACTTGGGTGAAGGACCGCCAACCACTGCTATTGTCTTTGCATTGCCGCTACTTCCCGCCATCAGGACCATCATAGCCGCCGCTGCTGGGTGAAGGGCGTTTCAAATGAAAGAAAGAAGAAGAAGAAGGGGAGTAGGAAGGTCTTAGACGGAAGGGAAGAGTTTTGTTATTTAAGGAGAAGAAAATGGGTATCAGTATCAGAAGAAAGAAGAAGAAGAGGGGTAGGGATTTTGAATGAAAGAAAGAAGGAGAAGGATTGAATAAGATAGGGCTCAAAAAGGGGAAAACGAAAAAAGAAAGGGAGAAGTGGGTAGGCAACGTAAGAAAGAAAGAAAAAAGGGAAAAAAGAAAAAAAGAAAAAAAAATGCTGCAGGCGCCGAAGAAGGAAAAAGAAAAAAAGAAAATAAAATGTTGCAGGCGCCAAAGAAGGAAAAAAGAAAAAAAAATTTAAAACTACACAATTTTTATAAGTCCCATACCTAAAGCCGTACCCAGCCGTACCCATTAGTACCCGAGCCGTACCCAAGCCGTATCCAAATTTTTTTTCTTAAAAAAAAATAATGGATACATACTCAGGAGTACCCAACGCGTACCCGTACCTAGAACGTACCCGATACGGGTACTTTTGCTAAAGTGACGTACCTGTGCTTCAGAGATTTTCATTTTGATTATTTTCCATTTTTCAAAACTCTTTTTTTACCTATTGGAATGCCAACTATTTGCTGAGACTTTCCAACAGTCTATATTTGGATCATTGTTTCAGTTTATACATCGAACGAAGAACAATGCAACCGGAGCTTCGGACCCTTTATCATCTGCTACTGCTTTGGTAGTTGGTGGTGATCTTTACGGTTTGATCGGATGTGAGTTGGAAAATGCAGTTGATGTGTCCCCGACTTTTGTTTGTCTGTTATTTCCCTCTCACTGGTAGGACCAACGGATATTTGTTATAGAGGTCGAATTAGATATGGTATAAAATTGACATAAATAATTTTTTGTACATGATTATTATTGAACATCTTCTTGAATATTATACGAGTAGGTAGAAAATAAATAGAAAAAGTAAAAAGAAAAACCATAAGTATTTTAACATACTATGAAGTCTCACATTAATATTTTATCAGCATGGCTCCTTGGTACGAATTCTATTCATATGAATTATTGTGAATGGTTTATAACCATTCAGGAGATGGTCCAAAAATTAAGAGATGGGGAGAAAAAAAGCAGTTAAAGATCAAAACGCAAATCAATTTACCTCTTTCTCAACTTTCATGTATCCTTTCATAAAATTGTTTTCGCACTCTTCAGCATTTTTCATATTTAATTGAGGTGTCAAATAACAAAATATCTTAAATTGAAGTATCTGTTGAATTGAAAGGGGATGTTAAACTGTTAAACTGAGTGTTTCTGTAGGGATCAAGTTTAGCCTTCATACTGAAATATGGATAGAGTCAGATACATAGGATCTAAGGCTTAAATTGCTTGGTCCCTCCAGAATATCAGTTATCCTTCTACCACAACTATACATGATGATAAAATTTTTGTTTCCTCATTTTTTTAAATGGATCAGAAGAGGACAATATAATAACTACATATCACCCTAAAACACACGACCCCGACCCTGTAACTTAATTTGCACTTTCGAAATGTTTTCCCCTGATTGCATTTTTATCCTCACTGGACCATACATAGGCATGTGCAAATTGACTTTCATTAGCAGCTATTCCTTTTATACGTGCCAAGTACATATATCTGTGAGTCGAGTCCATAATCATGAACTTTATATACAAAAATAGACGGACCAATTTGGTGAATTGATGGCATGCTGGTGCTGGCAGGGTCCGTTTCTAGTTATATTTCTTTTATGAGTATGTTACATTCTTTATTTTTCATCACTCGTATCAGGAAAAAAAAAAATAATAAAATTAACTATATATTTTTGGTAATCTTTCACTTTCGTTTTCTTCATTCTATTGAAACAGACATAATTTTTATTCGCTTTCATTGTAAAGCAGCATATGATAGATCCCATATCTTGCGAGAGAGGGGCCAGACCGCCAGGGTCAGTACTTTGAATTGATCTACATGTGCGTCACGTGAGAGTCATCAAAATGCTCCCCTTGTATCAAGGGAAAAAAAAATTATAGAAAATTGAAAAGATTGCAACTTAGTCATATATATATAGATTAAAACTGAGTGGTACAAAATTGGAAAAACCTTCTTGAAAGGTAGAAGAAAGGGAGATTGCAGCGCTATCAATTTGCATTTGGTCAATTCATGATCTGATTGTGCTGTTGTTAACTATTTAAGGTAAAGCCACTTGCTACATGTTGTACCATATGGCATATTTATAGATGCTGAAAGGATACTTGAAATTCTGCTAATTGCTTGCACATAGCCCATGTTCGTGACTTGAATGCAGAATGCTTCTACTTCACATGGTGCGGGCCTAGATAGTTAGTTGAACGAGGACAAGCCAACCCACTTCTTTTCAACAATCATAAAGGAAGCGAAAGAGGGCTCACAAAATACCTAATGATTGTCCACCTTCCCTGCTCAACCTGACCTGACATCTCCCAATTTTACTCTTCCGCATTCCGAGTAACAAAGCACGCTATATATATTGCCCTCTTTTGAAGAATCAAGGGAGGCTACCTCCTATGGAAAACACCCCCTTTGTTTTTATACCCTATATGCATCACACTGGCCCCCTCACGTACAATCTGTAATGTAGTTAATTAAGATGCACCTCCGAGGTTGGTTCTTCTAGTTAGCCTTTTATTATGCATCGTTATGACTTGTATTTGATTATTAGGTTTTTTTTCATTGATAAATAATCTATAAGTGCCTTACCTCTGTAACTGTTCAATGAATCTGAACACGATTTCTGTTAAAGAAAAGAAATAGAATAAAGTCAATTCATTGAGCTGCTGTACACTCATATCATTATGCTTAATCTTGTTACCAATCAGAGTACCCAAGGTACCTTTACAATTCCCACATTATACTACCGTTAATAATTACTGGTCCTACTACTAACTAATCAATCAAAATATCTAACATGATCATCTAAGTCCTCGAATATAGTAAAATATTTAACACATTAAATTTTTTTTTTTCTCCAATACATGTAGGCTTCAATCTCCAATTATTCACGATTGAGTCCTTGGTGGGTGGTACCCTGCTGCCGCTGAGGAAGACGAATAACAGAGTGACGAGGAATGAGAGCTGGATTGGAGGAGCAACAACTGAGCCGGGGTCACGGAGGACGACGAATACGACGAGGCCTCGGTTGTTCTTTTGGGCTTGTGGGGCTCAGACCCTGCTGGAGGGTCGTGTCTGATCTCCCTCAATAATGCTGCCACATCCTTCATTGTCGGTCTATCCTCCGCACGATTGCTCGTGCACAAGAGAGCGATACCAAGTGCCTGTAGCATCTCTTGTATTTGTGTGTCTGGATGGCCTTGGAGCTTGGGATCCAGTACCTCAATTGGGTCCTTCTTGCTCTTTAAGTGCTCTCTGACCCATTGAATAACGTGTTGCCCATCCGGGAATGATGGATCCACAGGCCTTTTCCCCGTTAATATCTCCAGTAGGACCACCCCAAAGCTGTACACATCGCTCCTCTCTGTGATCTTAAGCATGCAAGCATACTCTGCAAAAATATGCAAACCCAAGTATAGAATTTTAGAATTATACTCTCCACATATTGTTACCGAGACAGAGCTGTACAACGATTAATCAGATAAGGTTAGGACGGCCATTTGTGCACGGCACATGATGATTTGGCTTTTGTGAGGGGGGCTATCATGTCTTGTGCTTGTCCAAAGATCCAAGATTACGCGTAATTATTATGCATGCAGGTAAATTGTGTCGTCAAGTACATGGGATGTACAGATAATGAATCCAAAAATCAGAAAAGCAACAAACTGAACAGCGTCAAACCATAATGGGCGGAAAAGCCTTCAATAAAGATGGGGCGTACGGCCCCCATTTTCCCATCCACTCACACACACACACACACAAACCACATGGTCCATGAATTCATATGACAAAACTGCCAATCCACTTGCCTAACTCTAGCTATGGATGTTCGTCCTTTATAGATCATACGTTCAAGAATTGCCCTAAGGATCAAATTTCCATTCAGAATAAAAAAAAGTTATGCAAATTATAAGTCATCATAAGAAGTCACTGATTTCATACCACATTTCACCGGTACTTGTCAAATTAAATTAATATTCAGCAGAACTTATCTATACGTTAATCACTACGCGAATGGATTATTAGATAGAGTGATGCTATGATCAAAGTATCCCCCAAACCTGTCGATTAGTTCAATTAATATAACTTACAAACCAGTTGAGAAATAATTGTATGTTTGTTTACGTGATTAATTTTCGATATCTCCTAATTTTTAACAAAAGAAGGGGAAAAAAAAAAAAGGGTTTCACAAATTTCACTCACCGGGAGCAATGTAGCCGTAAGAGCCCGCGAACTGTGGATTAACAGAAAACGAACCGTGATCCTCTTCCACGAATCGAGCGAATCCGAAATCAGCCAAACACGGCTCGTACCTGTCACCCAACAAGATGTTCTGCGCCTTAACGTCCCGGTGCAAGATAGCAGGGACGCAATCGTGGTGCAAGTAAGCGACGCCCTCGGCGACGCCCAGAGCTATCTTGAGCCGCGTCTCCCACTCGATTAATCCTGTGCACCCCTCGTGCAACAGCGTGTCCAAGTTGCCGTTCGGTAAATAATCGTAAAACAGTAACTTCGTCCTCCGGTTCGCACCCCAACCCAATAACCGCACGATATTACGGTGCCGGATCCTTGCAAGCGTGGCAATCTCCGACGAAAACGCCGACGCCGAGAATTTCTCCGACGACTTGAATTTTTTGACGGCGATGGTTAATCCCGTCGCCGGCATGGTCACCTTGTAAACGACGCCGGATCGGCCGTGCCCGATGACGTTATTGGCGGATAGGCATTTTGCCACGTCAGCGATCGACAGGTCGAGCTTCTGGTAAAGTGTTACCTCCCAAGGGGGGGCCATGTCCGCGCCGTCGCTATCCTTGCCGTCGTTTTCGACGTCGTTTTCTCGGTCCCCGCGTCTTTTTGCCGAAACGACGACGTAAAGCGCCGCCATGAGGAGCGCGCACGCGGTGCACAGGAGGACCACCATTGCCACGCGCGCCTCCCTCGCCCGCCGCGAGGATTTCCCGGCGCTGTCGCCGGCGCCGGAGCACTGGTTGCCGGCGAAGCACAGCTGCGGGTTCCCGGCGAGCACGCTTAGGGGGAGCCTCGAGAAGAACGGAGTGTCCGGTACACGTCCGGAGAACTTGTTGTACGAGATATTGAGCACCACGAGATTTTGCAGGTCCGCGAGATATTGAAGGCTTCCGGTGAGAGCGTTGTGAGAAATGTCCAAGACTCCAAGCTTCGCTAACCCGGAAAACTCCCGGGGGATCTCGCCTGAGAGTTGGTTGAGGCTCAGATTCAAGGCTATCTCGAGCGCCGGAAGGTTGCCAAGACTGCCGGGAATTTTTCCGGCGAGCTCATTGCATCCAAGGTCCAGCAGCTGCAGCTTCAAGCAGGAACCGAGCTGACTCGGAAGCGACCCGGAGATCCGATTCTTCCCGAGAACGAGTTTCGTGAGAGCTCCAAGTGAGCCGAGGGAAGGGCTCAGCGTGCCTCCGATCATGTTATCGGAAACATCCAAAAACTGAAGCGAAACAAGTTTGCTCAAACTTTCCGGCAAGTTTCCGGCAATCAAGTTGGAATGCAAGTCCAAGAAAGTGAGATTCCGGCTGCCGGAGATCTCCTCCGGAATAACTCCTGAAATCCTGTTGCTCGCGAGGTCCAAGAAGTTGAGATTCCTCAAGTTCCCAATCTGCGGTGGAATGCTCCCCGTGATCTTGTTGTTACTCGCTCGGAACCGAATCAACGACGAACAGTTCCCAATCTCGGAGGGAATGCTCCCGGAGAGGTTGTTAGAGAGTAACAGAAGTTTGTTGAGATTGCTGAGCTGGAATATCCCCTTGGGTATCTGACCCGTTAAACAGTTCTGCGAGAGATCAACGGCCTCCAGGTTCTTACAATTGGAGAGTGAAGAAGGTATGTTCCCTTCGAGCTTGTTGTGCCAAAGGAACAGTAGCGTTAAGTTCTTCAGTTTCCCGAGCTCTGAAGGTATGGTCCCCATGATGAGGTTGTTGTCGAGCTCCACGTGCGTTAGTTGCTGGCAATTCCCAAGCTCTGCTGGAATCTCCCCGGAAATCTGGTTCACGCTGAGCTGAAGTTCCTCCAGCGACATCAGGTTCCCGAAACTCTCCGGTATGCTTCCGGTAATCGAGTTCATCGACACGTCGATCACCGATAACTGCCTGCAGTTCCCAATCTCCGGCGGGATAGTCCCAACGAGGTTGTTCTGCCAGAGCAGCAGGTTCTCGAGGTTGCTAAGGCTCCCCAGTGTGGGCGGTATGGATCCAGTGAGCGAGTTTTCGTAAAGATATATGTTTTGTAACATAGTGCAGTCCCCGAGTTGTTGTGGGATTTCGCCAGAGAGAAGAGAAGTGTAGATTGCAATGGTGTCAAGCTTTTTGAGCAGGCCCAAAGTTGGAGGCAGAGTACCCGAGATGCTTGTTTCAGCCAAACCCAACATCACCAAATTGGAACAGTTTGCAATTTCTTCCGGTAGAGGACCTTGGAGGTTCTTGTTCCCGCCGGCTCTGATCACTTCGAGGCTCTTCATGTTTCCGATGGTGGCTGGAATCTCACCGCTCAGTTGGTTGTCGTAAAGGGTCAGCTTCTGCAACCTCGTGAGGTTCCCAATCACAACTGGAATGGACCCCACGAGGTCGTTGGAGTTCAGGTGAAGTTCCACGAGTTTCGGCAAGAAGCAGAGCTCACTTGGGATTTCGCCATTCAATGCATTGTCACTCAGGTCCAAGTAGGTGAGTTCCACAAGGTTCCCAATCTCACTTGGAATCGAACCCGTGAGGTTCGTTCCCGTTAAGACGATCTTGCTCAAGGACACTTCCAATGACGTGAAATTGGAAGGAAGTTTTCCGAGCAAATCCACATACCTCAGATCTAATTGTACTACTTCGTTGTTCATGTTGCAGCTCACTCCGGACCAGCTGCATGGTGTCTCTTCAATTGGGTCCCAATTGCTCAACACCTCCAAGGAACCGTTTAAGGTTCTCTTCCATGAGAGGAGGGCTTCCCCTTGTTGGTTAACCGCGAGGGCTATAAAGGAATGAAGGGAAAGGGAAATGCATAAGAAGCAGAAGCAGAGGGTCCATGGATTTACAGGCATTACAGCAACAACAATATGCTACAAACTCCAATGAAGGAACAGAGGGAGAAAGGTTTGAGGAGCCTAGGGAGGAACAACGGGGAGGAACCAAATCATGTCTTGTGGGCTATTTCGTTTATTAAAAAAGGAGTAATATACAAATTAAAATACCCCAGAATCTCCGGATCCAAGAAACAGCTAGGCCATGATGTTTCTGCACAGAGAGAAAATGGAGTTTTAGAGGGGGGTTGTTTTATAGGTATTTGTTTATGTCGAAGTGGAGCGCTGTGGTGGAGATAAGGATTATAACAGTGTTTAAAAAAATTTTGAGAGTACTGAGCAACAGAGATGGGTGGGTGAGTGCCTTTCTTTCAAAATTTTTGTTTTAATATCAACTGTTTATCTTTTGATGTAGCCTTATTTGTAAATTAAATCACTCATTTCCTCTTGGATCTTTTTTCTTTTTTCTTTTTTCTTTTTTTTTTTTTTTGCTTTGAGGGGGATGAGACGAATTGTATCCTAAAAATATGGGCAAGCGCATTTGTCTGCTACCAGCATACGGCACATTCTGCCAAGGGCCAACTAGTTTTGAGCCTGACTCTCCGTTTTGTATTCAAATGGCGATTGCAGGTAGATCTAAATCCAAGCCTAATCTGATTTTAAGCGCCAACTTTTCGGGCTTAGGCTGTTGGTGATGGCGCATCATCTTTAACCTCTTCCATTATGGCCAAAAATACGGTTTTCATATGATGATGAAATATTTGATACTTTCTTTTTCTTGAAACAGTGATTAAACTAAAATAGTTTTGTTTATAATATCATGTTGATATTTCATGGATTTTATCTAATTTAAAATAAATTTACGAATATAGAATATGTTTTTAAAGATTTTATGACACTTTTTTCAATTCTCTTTCACGTACTAATTTAGTTTCTCAGTTCTTAATTTTGATTATTTCCACACCATATACTAACTTTTAAGTTCTAAAATTATCGTAGAGATAATTTCATTCACTCCGAGAGCAAATGCTAACGTATAGTGCTAACGTAGAACCTAACCAGTATATAAATAAATGTTTTTGTTTTTTACCTTTCTATTTTGAGTTAGCGGCTAGCGGTGCCAGTACAAGCTAAAGCGGTGCATTAATCAGAATAAAGTCTTGCCCTCTTTTATGCCCCCAAAATCACCACTTTCACAGGTTTTGAAAAACTGTGAAATAATCAAATATGTTGCAGAACATTAAAAGGAAAATGAAAATTTCGAATAAAGGTTCTGCTATTTGCTATGATCTAAATCAGCTTTAAATTTATTCGCTATATGTTTTTGGGGGGTGGACTTGGGTTTCAGAGACACTCATGTGAGATTCAGATGTTGCTCCCATTTAATCTGTCAAGGATTTAACTTTGGATCTGAGCCACACTCAGAAAATTTAGACAATAAGGGGATTTTTAATTTCTCTGTGCATAAAACCTGCTCCATTTGCAATATTTGCTCATACATGATGCGATCTATGACACTGACTATTTGTCCTGAGAATCTCACAGTATTTAAAATCAAAGCCATCTCAAATATAAACCAATAGCATCGTTTCAAGAATTTGGTAATCCTGAACGTGCAAGAATCACATATATAGTTCTCTAACCCTTTTGACCCACAAAATCAATTATCCATTTTACTTTTAAGTAGTTCTTTGTATCCCATTTGTTAAAATTTCTATTTTCTTTTCTTCCTTAAACCCTACAATAAAAAATGCAACCTATCACGTGATGTCGCGTGATGGCAAAGAACTTAAGGGAATATGAATCATTTAGATTTCGGTTTTTGGTGGACACTCGCGATTTTGGTCATGCAGATATACTCCCTCCCCTCGTGATCATGCTGGGTTTCTAGAATATTATACTCGAATTATTTGACAAGTGCATCCATTGGGAATCTAGGCACGAGCTAGCTGGTAGATGGGAGCACATGTGAGAGAATTCTAGTCGTTAAAAGGCCAAGCCAGCCATGGCGTACAACAGCTTTATGTAATTAAATTGCATGCATCATCAGAAGTCTCTTTAACTTGTGGATGTCAAACACCAACAAAGCATAGCCCACTAGCCACATCTTATAACTTTCATTTTCGTTCTTTGTATCGTTACCCCTAACTAGGTTACTCCTCACTACTACACCTAATTTTTTTCGTGACAATTGCTTAAAACGCCAACCTCTAAAATTTGGTGATATTTTTTCGAGGGTGTGCGCGCAGATAAATGATTGGGAGAAGATGATAGGCACAGCTAAGGGTAGGAAGCAAAATGGGGTTCCATTTATTGCACTATGGAATAAGTAGAAACTGTTTGGTTTTGATAGTGTGTGGTTCGATTCTGTTGTCGCACACAGATGGGACCTTTCTCAACTGCTTGCTCTTTTGGTTTGTTGGGACCTAAAATTCCTACGGGGTTGGCAGGCCCAGCGATAGGATCGGTCGTTTTCACAGTCATTTCAGGAGTGTAACGGTTTGTGTCTTATCGGTTAAGGGTTTGCTACTGTTGGAATGGACGATTGAAACTAGAGTAACCAGGAGAACAATAGATCCCGAGGTAGAAAAAGTGAAAAACTAAAGTCAATAAAATCATAAGGTATTTGTCATCTTGTCCGGAATCCTTAGATAAATTCACATGTAATTATTACGGATGAGGGATTTACGGCACCTTTAAATGTCAAAATTTACCAATAAATTATAATACAAATGACACCTTTTTTGATCCAAGTTATCAGAAAGTTTGTCGGTCTTGGATTAAAGATTCTATCCCTATTTGCATATCTCCTTTCCCATTTCCCTCTAAGCTCAATTTAGAACTCTATAGAACCAAAAAAAAAAAATGTTATAATTTTATTTAGAGTGCTGATATTTATATATACAGGTATCAGACTCATGTCCAACACACCAAGACGCAAAATGGCGAGTATCTTTTCTCTCAAGGGCAGTGTCTTCTCTCGCTCCTTTCTCTTCTTCTTTTCTTGCACAGTGAATTGGGCATGCGGCGGAGTATAACCATCATTTCTATTTTATTTATGTTAGATTAATTTGTTTTATTTTATTTTTAAAAAATAAACCTTAAGAAAAGGGTTTTTGGTTGACTTCCCATTGTGTATTATAATCAAATAAGCAACACGCGTATCTTAATTCTGAAAAGTCACAAGGGATTTTCTGTTTTTTTTTTTTCTTATTTGGTCTATAACTCTTGGATAAGTAACTGCGTTTCCTTTTGCTTTTTATCTTGTACACTGGTAATGTACTTTTTTTGTTATTGGTACAACACTGATAATATACTTTTTTTTGTGTCCGAATAACCAACAACGCAAGTTGACTAGATAAAGTTAGGGAAAAAAATCATTTGGGTCCATTATAAAGATTAAGGGGAACCTCTTTTAACTTGAGATTTTTTCTCTTCTCCAGATTTTGTTCCTTCCAAAAGACAGTAAAAAGGTAGAGAGTAAAAATAGATTTTGAATTATTATAAACCATGACAATCACTTGTATTGTTCAACAATAAAAATGCAGCAAAATTGCATATATAAAATGACAAGATTTTATATAAAAGAATACTTCCTTTATTTTCATTCTACTATATTTCAAAAGAGAAATTATTTTATGTGGGGACACATCATGTCATCTTGTTTCATGTGGTATCCTTTTCCACTTAAAGGGCGCAAAAATCTTCAGTCACTTTGCTTTTGTTGTTTTTGGTTTATATATAATTCTAATGTTATATGTATACATTCTTAATTTACTATTTTTTTTATATCCCATTTTCGCGAAGAAACAGATAGTACAAATCCGTTGACAAAACTTGAATTGGCAACCTTCTTAAAAGTGATCATGTTCTTTCGTCCAATTAATTATTAGTTAAAGAATTTGATTTGAAGTTAATGTTAGTGTAAATATATTTTATATATTCGTTTAATTATATATTGTCATAAAAGTTAAAGTGTTTTGATTTTCATACTCAAACCAATCTCTTAATTAAATTATGTGAGGATCAAGATTGTTCGTTTATTGTTTCTCAGTGTTGGGAGAGAAAGTACAGAATGCTTCCTTATTTTAATACTAAGCCAAATTATACAAATCCTAGAAAAACTAAAATAAAAGTTTGATCTCCAAGATTAAGAAAAAAAAAAATTAAACCAACGCATGTCTAACAGCAGCATAAGTTGGTGGTGATTTTATTCAACCACGTAGTTGTGTAATTTTCAAAACAGCATTTCGTAAATTACATTGAGAATGACTTGGTGATGATTATTCTATGCTTCATTTCTAAGTTGAATATTAGAATATGGGCAATAAAGAAATAGCATATGGAACACATCAGAATGGCAAAGAATCTCATGTTTTACGATTTAAAAATTCAAGGATGGGAGGGATGTGTGAGAGGGGAGCCACTCTCCCTTATTTATTTCAAATAGAAATTTTTATAATTCATAATGATTTAGGCACTTTTTTTTTTGGAATGTATATAAATTACTTAGGATTTCAATTATATTTCCGGTGAATATGATGAATGTGATAATATAACTAATGATAAATGTGAAATCTTTTTACTTAATTCATCAATAAAATAATTAAAATACCCAATTACTAACATATAACAACACACATAATTCTCCATATTTTCTCACAAGCAGATTTACTTGCAATACAATTAAAATCCTCAGTTCCCCAAGTGTCTCAATGATGTCTACAAAATTTGTGGACCAATAACAGTAACATATTTCAAATTCACGTTTTTTTATTTTTTAAATTTAATTTTGGTATATTGTCAATATATATATATATATATATATATATATATATATATATATATATATATATATATATATATTCAATCATGATTATCATATTGACAAAAGTATTTGATTTTCATATTTATTACTTTAAAAGTTTCATATATAATGACATATGATTAAATGATAGTAAAAATACTCATTTACAGTGACAATTGATCAAAATTAACTCCTTGTTCTTTTACCCTCTTCAAATTGAAAGAAAATTAGATGATACAGTTCTTATTTCTATTTTTAAATTTTTTAATTAAATTATTTTATTTTTTAAATTACAGAGAGAGAGAGAGAGAGAGAGAGAGAGAGAGAGAGAGAGAGAGAGGAGGGGAATAAAAGTGTCCACCTTTCGGCAATCAGCACACAATGCTATCTGCTTGTGCAACTGTCTTGACAAAAGAAATATGAGAGATGAAACAATTTTTTGTAGTATTGTCTGGGGAAGACCCTTTTTATTCTGAATCAATCAATTTATTTTGGTGAGATGTATCAACGGCTTAATAAAACGCAAGTGCGTCGGCACTTCTCATGATTTCTTCAAACGCATTTTTGTGTTTCTTTGTAAGGTTTGGCGTCATCCTCTTATATTAGTTGCTTACCTCACAACAACCAGACTACTGCAGCTTAGGTTTTCAGCTGTAATGGTTGAAAATTGAAGCTAACAAAAACAGTTCATTCGTCACTGTGTCGATTTATGTATGACTAATGGCAACATATTTTTCTAGAAACCATTGGTCACCTAATTATCTCGGAAAATTAATAAAATTGATTTATTCATTATTTTTTTTTTGATAAACTGATTTATTCATTAATACAGTTTAGTGAAAAGATTATTCATTAATAATAACGATTTATTCAACAAAAAGATTATTTTTGAAAAAAAACAGCCATGCTATCGATCACCTATTAAATGTGTTTGAATTAGGTTTTATAAACTTTATTTTATTCATAAATAACTTAAATAAAGTGATATATGTTTAGAATTCTTTTACCTAAAAAAAATACCACGATGAATGTTAATTTAGATATATTGATAAAATTAAATTGCTATTGCATATATGTTATTTAAAGAGTAAAAATGTAAAGTATAACTCCCTTCGTTGAGAAATGACTCTATTACACTCCTCTTCTCTCTATTTTTAAAACAAATACTCCCCTTCCCTAAAATATTAAGATAAACTATTATTAATAAAATTGTATAGAAAATTGATCCATGGATTTTTACCCTAATTTTACCCAAAACCGAAGTGTCTCTTAAAAGAGATTCATGACATGATATAACCATGGGGTGGTAGGCTAAAGTAATACATAAATTAAGTAAGTAAATTCAATCTAGATTCTTCAATATCTAATGTGATTTTTTTAAAAGGTGTGTCATTACCACTTAAAATTATAATCTAATGTAAGAATTTATTAGGTTCTAAATAGAGTTTGGAATGATTAAAATTAGAATTTGATTTGAATTGATTTGATTTATAAGTTAAATTTTATGTTTGAAATGGTTATATAAAATAGGATTTGAATTAATTTAGAAATCAATTTTTATATTTAAAATATATTAGATAGTATTTGGAATGATTACAAATAAAATTGATTTAATTTGATTTATATTTAAATTTTAAAATAAAATCAATTCCTATCACATTTTTTCAATTTTAATAGGATTTCAAATATAAAATAATTAAATTCATAGGATTTGACAAATGAAATCATTTCTTATTTTTTAAAACATGTAAACATAAAATTTGATTTACAAATCAAATTAATTTCTATTTTTTTTCTATTCCAAACACACTTTAAACAAATCTACTTTGTAAGGAAGAAAATGTAGAGTGTGCTTGATTTTAAAAAAAATGTTTTTTGCGTTTTGCTTTATGTTTTGATTTTCTAAAATGGTTTTTATCTTAAATTTTTCACGTTTTAGAAGGTATATTTGTTTTGATTCCATGTTTCCTATTTTCGAAAAATGAAAACATTAAAAGCATGTTTGATTTGTTTATTGAATTAAAAATTTTAAACAATAATTTTATATGAAATCTAGTTTCAAAAAAATAATTTTATATGAAATTTACAAATAAAATATAAAATTGTTGAAATAACATTGTTTTTATTAATGAACAATTTATGAAAAATCATATATACATATTAGTATACTGACATTCGATATGTCCTTGTTAATCTCAGTTTTTTTTTTTTTTTTCTTCAAGATTAAGAACAAATAATTAACTGGAAGGGTTAAACATATTCTAAACTTATTTGCATTCCATTAATTCAGGTCCCTACATGAAATTTATTTTAATGCACTAAATGTTTTTAAAATATTACTTTTTATATAATTTTTTTAATTTCTAAACAGGTGCTCTAAAAGTATTTCTGAGGAAAACCCTTTGAAAATTGCTGTCATAAGTTAGAGAAAACATACCCCATCTATTGCAGAAGACTATGTATGTTTACCAAATACGATTAGCATTATTGAAGAATTAAATTAATCCAAAACGACGGTGATAGACGCATACTCGAGACTCATGAGAGGTAAAAGAAACAAATTATAGGCTATCTAGCTTTACTTAGAACTTTATTATGAGATCAACTCACGAACCGTTTGTTCTTTTCATTTTTATGAAGGTAATTATGAGACACAGATCAATGGGGTGCATTATTTTGTGGAAATGACACATTTATCTCTTTAAAGTTTAAATGACCTTGGTTGAGATGGCAATTTGTTGTCTCGTTAAATCCACACCTTGCGGGGCTTGAGTCACGTGTTCAACTTGTTAGGAACTCGAACCAGAAAAAAAAAAAAAAAAAATTCAGTTAGAAGCTGCTATGCCCCTTCCCTGAGTGCGTGTGTGTTGATTAAAAAAAAATTAGATGATCTTTTTTTTTTGGTACATAATCCTTTTAAGTGATTTTACAAAAATGGCTAATTTTTTTTGTTGCTATTAATAAAAGAGTATATCTATATCTTAATCTCAGAAAGATTTTTATTTTAATATTTTAATTCTTAAAAGATTAAATGTATATATTTTAGCATTCAGATGATTTTATGTCAAACACATTAACCTCTATAAAAGGAGAATTATACACACATTAGTCCATGAAAAATTGGCTTTTAACATTTAATCTTTAGGAGGTGTTTGGCAATATTAAAAACTAAGTTAATATGATACAAAATAGAACTGATTATGTTAATTAGTATAAAAATAAACTAGATTTTTATTAAACAATGTTTGGTTCCATAATTTAAAAATTAGTTTTAACATGTGTTATTATTCTTTTTTGTATCTTTTTCTTTTTGACTACATCATTAAAGAAATTAATCTAGCAGACGGCAGTAGACGGTGATGGTTGGCGGCAGCCGGGGGTAGTCGAGGATGGTAGACCATGGTAAGTGGTGGTAGTCATCAGCAGCAGATGATGGCAGTTGCAGTGGGATGGTGGCGGCCAACAGTGGTGGTTAGCAACGATGGCGATAGACAGTAGTGGCTAGCGGCAAAGATGAATGGTGGTGATCGTTGATGATGGAAAGTGGCAGTCGGCAGCGATAGCGGATGGTGGCGACTAGTGGCAATGGATAATGGGTACTGATGGCGACGGATGGTGGCAAATAGTGGCGGTTAATGGCAGCAAATAATGGCAGATGGGATTGACGGTGGTAATCGGCAGTGGCCAGCAACAGTCAGCTGTGGATGATGCTGGATCGTGGCAGTGAATAGCGGTAGATAGTAGCGGAGGATAGTTGACAAGTAGTCAAAAGATATAAAATAAAAATAGAAAAATTTGAGATGAAATAAAACTAATTTAAAATTGGTTTATATAAAAACTAGTTTTAGGTCCAAATTGATTCATATAAAAACTAATTTTAAAATATTTAAGTAGTTACTAAATAACATTTATTAAAAATCAGGCCCTATTGTGCCTAGTTATTTTATTTTTCTAGTTTGCCAAACACTCATTTAGTCCTTGAAAAAATTGACTTTTAATATATTAATCTTTTAGGGATTAATAGTATATCAATATATGATTTTTTTTTTGTTAAGGGATTAATGCGTTTAATATGAAATCTTTCGAGAATTAAAGTGTACGTATTTAATCTTTTAAGAGCTAAAATAGTAAAATAAAAATCTTTAGACCAAAGTGTAAATTTACTCTTATAAATTGGTTAATAGATTGATTGTTTTGTATTCCTTCCATTTTAATATATCTATCAGTTTGACCAAAGTGGTATATTGAAAATCAATATATCTGAATACAATTGTATCAAAATACATTCAAACTGACAGATATATTGATACGAAGGGAGCATAATAGTACCACATCCATGCACATTCATTGTATTAATTGTCCCCCTGCTGCGAGGCCAACTTTGACAATATATTTAACTTTGTTAGCAAATTAATAATTTTATGGATTATGTGGTACTTTTTTATAAGAATTTCAATCCCTTTATGGATTTAGCATTGCTTGTGGCATGCAAATTAGTCAAAGTCATAGGTCAGATTAGGTCTAAAGATTACCTAGAGTGATTAATAAAGATGATAGATCCATAACTCTTATTTGATCTTATCAGAGAGAGATCAAGGAAACCAAAGAGGAGAAAGACAGAGACTTCTCTTATTCTAACAATAGCTGAATATGTGCTCTATCTCAATGGAACAATAGACACTTATATGTAACTAGGGGAATGGGCCTTTTCCTTGTGTCAGGAAAATAATGGGCTAAGCCTACCCATTATTACAAAGACCATACACAAAAACCCGTATCATATTATATATATTTATCAGTAATATAAAAGTCATTAAGCCTAATAACAACATTGATCACAAAATTGGGCTAAACACTATGCTTCAATATTTTGACATCTAATTAATCTAGGCTTTAAAATTAAAATAAAATTCTGATTTATGGCGGTCCACAAATTATAATCTATTATTCTCCAACTTGAACATCATAAATTATATTATTATATTTATATGAAATCAACACTCCAAATTAATTCACGAATACTGAAAGTGAGCCAACACTTTAAACTGTAGCTCCAAAATCGGATTGCAAGTATCTCAACAGTATAGAAAATTATACTCAAAAGAGTATTGATATCATACATATGAGATATTTATATCTCAGTGACCCAAAACAAAAATGGGATATAAATAAAGGGGAAAGCACAACAAAATGGCATGCAAATATATGATCAAAGTGTGATCCCAATAAAAATGGGCCAATATCTACCTATGATTCTATATAAAATCTAATAAATCGTCACAATAACCAAATGAGACTAGATCCAAAATGTCTCTATAATATATCATTATACAAATTTTTATAAATAATTAAGCTACCTAGGACATAAACAAAATATGGCAATAACAATAGCAGCAATATTATGAGATCATAATTAACCTGCAAAATGAACTCCTACTAACCCAAAAAACCAAAAGGATCTCAATACACTCATATGGGTTACACACAATCAACAACAAAATTAAACAGCTAGCTTTTGGTTAGGGGTTTGGTAACAATAAGTTCTATAGGAATACACTTGTCATGAGTCTGAAAACTCTTGAATCTTCTTTCCAAAAACATGAATGTGTGTCAAAATACTTTGACCACCTTGAGCTTTTCTACTCTAATACCAATTATAAGAATTTCAATCCCTTAGATTTGTATTTGACAATAATTATGGCATGCAAATCAATCAAAGTCATGAGTCTAATTAGGCATGAAGATTACCTAAAGTGAATGATGAAGATGATGGATCCATGGCTCTTTTTCAATCTAATTAGAAAGAGATTAAGGAAACCAAAGAAGGGAGATGGACTTCTCCTCTTCCAATGATAGCCAAATGTGCACTCTATCTTAATAAGGGAACGGATATCTATATATATGGCTAAGAGAAAAAAGTCTCTCCCTAGTGTCAACAAAATAATGGACTAAACCTATCTACTATGACAAAGCCTATACACAAGAGCCATATCATATTATAGCCACTTATAAGTAATAAAAAAGTCATTTAATCCAATAACAACATTGATCACAAAATTTAGTTGAACAATATGCTGGAATATTTTGACATCTAATTAATTTGAATTTTAAATTTACAATGCAATTATGATTGATGGCAATCCACAAATAATTATCCATCACTTTTTTTCGTAATTAATACTTATTAATAGTTTTAAATAATAAATAAATCCTCAATAATTGAAACAAACATTTTCTTACTTTCCTCGGGGCTTTAATTGATCTCATACATCCATATTTGCTTCCGCACATACAATGTTTTGTTGATCTTTTACTTAAGGGACAAAGCAGATTGCTAGGATCGAGATGCTTTAGAACAATAATTGAGTTCCGAACTTTAAAAGAGACGGAAAAAGAATTCGATGAATGGGGGTATCCCAAATCAAGCAGTCAGCTAGTGGAATAATAACCTTCTAAAGTGGAAGCTACTACAGAACCAAAACAAGTGTTTAATTATTATTTTAATGTATTGTATGAGATATAAACCCACAAACTTAGCACTTTATGAAAGACATCCATTCATCAATGGTTTTCCATATCTTTTGTTAAGTTTATTAAATGGTAGGGGTTTCTATCTAGTCGCTTTCAATTGCCTTCGTTATTTGGAATGTTCTTCGCTTGGTTCAAGATTAATGACAACTCGTTCTTCTTTCGGCTGTAAAGTTTAAAGTGGATTATTAATTAACTAATAAATTCACGAGACGAGAAGATTGATGAAGGATATGAAATTGTTAATGCATGGCCTGGCTTTCTCTTTTAAAGGCCAGCGCATTTCAAAGGGTGATTCTTACTTCAGCATGAGAACTGATGAAGCTTCAAAGCAATCCTTTACTTATTATTTGCTATTAAGGTTTAAAAGATATTGTAGGGACCTGAACATGCAAAAGTTATTTGTAAGGCTGAATAAGGCAAGATCAGGTGGACTACTAATTAATTAACAAAATCGTGACTCAAAAATATATATATTTATGAAGGTATATACATGAAATTGTTTATGCATGGCCTGCGCTTTTTAAGACTAGCGCATTTGAAAGTTGATTCTTACTTCAGCATCTTATAGCTGACGGAGCTTCAAGCAATCGTTACTCGTCATTTTTTATAAATTAAGGATTAAATATATATTGTAGGGACCTGATTTATATGTCAAAGTTATTCGCAAAGGTGAAGGCAAGATAAGGTGGAAGTGGAACCACAGTTTATTGTCGTATATATATAAGTTTAAACTAAGAGGAGTATTATTTGTACCACCTTTTAATGTGGACATTTGGACACCAACTCACAAACTTGGAAAAAAAATTGTGAAAGAAAAAGAAAAAGTGAAAAAGCAAGTGAAAAGAAGAGAGAGATAAAGAGAGGGTGTCTGAAGATGTCAAAAATGGTATGTACAAAAATTATTTCTCTTAAACTAAAATATATTTTCTGTTTTCATGATTTTATCAAGGAAATGGGATTGTTTTAATAAGTCACTAAATGTTACAAACTTTTATTTTGACTTTTGACTTATAACAAAATAAAATAATTTCTGTCATAACTGCATGGGATACTTTGTTAGATAATTATTTTTATTTTTTGAAAAAGTATAACGATAATATTAATTTTTCATCTCTAATGAAAATCCAATGCAATTTTTTGTTGAAACAGAAAATTCTATCACTATTACTTTACGACAAGGTGAATAATGACTAATTTTGCCGTCACATAATATATTGGTAATGAAATTTTTACATACGTGTTACCGAATTCTTTTGTCATTATTTATTTTTTTTATAACGTTTAATTAACATTAACTTATAACAGTGCTTTAAAATGACTAACCAATAAAAATAAAATGGCACTTATCCTTATATATTATTTCATCTTAATTACTTTCTCACTTCCCATGGCAATATGGGAGCGTACTGAAAAATATCACACGTGCCAATTTTCGTGGGCTTTGGTGCTTTACTATATAAATTTCTTTCATATATATTGGTCATAGTAATCATCAACCGAAGTTGGTACCGGATAGAACAGAAATTAACCAGAAAAGAGTATTGCATAAGCAACGGACAAAGGAGGAATACTCATGTGCCATATGCTGGGTGAAATTGAATGACTAATATTCCGCATGCATGGTACACGGTAAAACGAGCACGATCAAGATTTAAATTATGGTGACTCGGATTCTTGGGTCAGCGGGAAGCATACAATGATTGATTTCAACTTCAACAACATGGTTTTAGTACGAATTATTCTTTTATTAATTATTTGAACGGGTTGTGTTTGTTTTTATCATGGTCATGATGCGTCATGACTCACGAGCCCTTTCGAAAATGCGCTGCATTTTCTGACGCATTGGAAATTTTGATCTTGCATGTATCTAATAATATAGTCCAACAGCTTCGCATGCCTTTGCCAAGTGCTGCTTATAAGCCATGCAGCACCTTCATTCCAAGCGCCCCTGCCATTTTGTTGGTAATTGCCAATTCGTGAATTCAGGGTGTTATTGCGGCCAAAGTATTTAATTAAGTCTTGTGAGAATTTAAACGATAAATTATTACATTTTATTAGAATATATTTAATATATATTTTAAGAGGATTTTTATTATTGTTTTTAACTTGATAATTAAAATTTCATACATTTTTAAAAAATTAAAGTAGCAATAAAAATATATTTCTTAAAAAACATAAAATATGTCTAAAAACGAAAATTGATCCTCTAATATTAAATTTTTATATGATATTATTATGTGTGATCTATTACTATTAATTTTTTTATATCATATATCTTGTCTCTATTCCTGTCTAGAAGCATATAAAAACTTATCAACTACAAGAGTGTATATGAACTTTTAGCGTATAACTGAAAATATTCAAATATTGGCCCTAGTTGCTATTTATAATATTTAACACAGAAGATTTCAATAATTTTTTTGGGTCTGAAGATTCCATTATATTTGCATTTCTTGTACTAGGTTGATTTTGAGCTGCAATTGTGGCTTTTTTTTTTTTTGTTTGCGGTTGGGGGGGGGGGGGGGGCGCTTCAATTGTGTTTTGAAAGAGGAAGAAGCGGCTGCCGCTAGCTGCTATACTTGCATGCTCTTGATCCATGTTGCCTAGCCAAAGGAATCTTATTCCGCTTAGACCATTTGAGTATAAGCCAGGGTCAAAAAAAAAAAGCCCTTGGTTAATTTTGTGGGCCTAAAACTAGGCCAAGCATTTCCTACATGGATCCTTTTGGAAGGGCTCATATCCAATACTTTGAGCTATGGTACCAACGTTTGAATCCAGACCTGCTAATAGTATGTGTTTCAGTGTTTGTTTCAATATTTATTGAATTAATTTTAGGTAGAATTAATTTTGTTAGAATTAATTTTAAAATAAAATAATTTATATTTAATAATTTTTTAAAAATAATTCTAATAAAAAATAATAAATTTTTATTTCTTTCATAATCAATTTTAGAGATAAAAATTGATTTTAATCTGTAAAAATCAAATAATACAAAAAATTGACAAGATTAATGTTGGTAGCCCTTCGTCCCAAACTGAAATCCAAACACACTGTCAATCTTTACCCATATCCTCCGAATGTCCTCTGCGAGCTCTCCTAGATGGGAACTTTATCATTTCTAATTTCAAATGTCGTTGATCTTTGAGTGTCAGGTACAATTCACATTCGATACATACTAATATCAGCATTACTATACTGAATTAAACGTTGAAGTCTTTGGCAAGTCCAACAAGAATGGCCATCATAAACTTGGAGAAGAAGATCAGCACTTACCTTTGGGGAAGGGTGCGGAATTGGGTGCACTTCACAGTTACAGGTGTATCAAGCACCTTGCAATTTGACGATAAAGATTGCAAGTTGTATTGATACACCTATTACTTTGTGATGTGATATAATATTTTCTTAATATTAATAAGATTTAAAAGATATGATTAGATATATTTTAGAAATGATCAAAATTTATCTGTATGATCTTAAAATTAAAAAAAAATTTGGAATATTCTTATTAATTGAAAAGTATCATAAAATATTTTTCTGATTTATTTGCGTAATACATTAAAGAAAATTATCTAAAAATTAAACATAATATTTATGAGATATTCTCCACAATTTTAGGACCATGCATATAAATTTTGGTCACTTTTAAAATATATCTAACTATATCTTTTTAAGTTAAGCTAATATTAAGAAAATATTACTATGCATCACAAGTGATTAGTGCATTGATACATTTCACAATTTTTAGTGTTAGAGTGTGAAGTGCATGATGCACATTGACTAGTGAAATACATGATACTACTTGCCTAATAATCTTAAAATGAACATAATCAAGTTTCCAGTTTTTCTTTAGTTCTCCTAGTTGTAGTTGCCAAAGTAAAATCTAGCTAAGAAATTACTAGTTCAATTAGAAAGACCTGGAGCCACCCCTAGTTTGAATTTACACCATTGCCAATTTTTTTAACAAATAATATTTTTAAATCTTAAAAGGAGAAGAGAAAAAAATGCTAGTCTATTTTATTTTATTTTAAGGCCTAAGTTCACTCTAGCTTGAAGCTTGTAATCCGGTAGATTGATCGATTTATATAACTTATCGGTTCAATTTTTCTACCATCTTTAATTTTTATTTTTTTTTTAATGAAGATCAGCTAATCTTTGACTAGTTCACCAACTTGGTTATTACCCCAATGGGGCGTTTGGTAGATGGAATGAATTTTCATACTTGGGAGTAGGATTTTTAGGAATACTATTTTCGGGAATAACTTACTCAAGTATGATATTTTAGGAGTGTTTGGTATATAAATTGAATTCTTGGGAATATTTGATAAATTTTCAAAAATACCCTTAATGGAGGTGGTAGCAGGTGGCCAACTAGTGGCGGCAGAAGGTGGCTGGCGATGATGACTAGTGGCGACAGCGATAGGGGTGGTCGATGGCGGTGATCAGCAACGGCGATGGTGGAGGGTGGCCGGCAGTGGTTGGTGGGGTGGCTTTGGGTGATGATAGAGGTATTTTGGTCTTTTCATAATGACAAACATTCCTTTCCCATGGAAATATTGGATTTCCATGAGGGGAAGGTGGTAATATTTTGGGGGTGAAATTCCTTCCCGAGAATGCAACATTCCTAGGAATATTGCTTCAAACCTCCTATGAAACATAGGAATGATTTAACATTCCCAAGAAAATAAAAAGATTGTTGCATACCAAACGCCCCCCAAGAATAAGATTAGATGTGGGATTATCCACACTTCCCTATGTATATACTCTCACATCACCACACTTCAAATCATAGGGCAATGTGGGACTAATTTGCGTCCTTTTATACATAGTTGTACGTTGATTTCATGATGAATTGAGAATTTGTTCAACGCTGATTAAGAATGAAAATTGGAGGTATGAGAATGTGTATAAAAGGAAGAAAATTTGTTCACGATTGCAGTATTTTATTTATTTATTTATCAAAATATGGATGAATGGATCAAGCAAGTGCAAGGATATATATATACATATATATATATATATATATGAGTTGGGTTCAAATCACACCAATGTAACTTTGTTAAAGTTACACTCAATCTAGTCCTTTGATTTTATTAAAAATCTATGGTTGATAATTAGTCACTTAAACAGTAACATGGCTATTCCTACTCTTCTTTAGTTTGCATTCTTCTCCTTCCCGCCTCACCCGCTGTGTTTTGCGGCATCTACACAACCTCACTTGTTCTTGTTTTGTAGCATCCCTCTATCCTTTTTCAAATTCTTGATCAACCTTCACTCCTTCCTTTTTGCATTTGTTTGTTGCACATACCTACAAAGTTCTCATTTTGCATCTCCTTGTACATAATCTCTTTTGTCATTGCCCCCTTTGCGTCTCTTTCTTGTTGTCGACTTGCAGTGGCAATTTCCTATTCTAGTGTCATCATTCTTGTTCTTAGTGATTGATTGCGTGCATCCTTTGAGTGATTTGGCATTGCATTGAGTTGTATTAATGAGTTGCATCCATGATAAGCATTTATTTTGGGTGTAATTTGAATTTTTTTTTTTTTTGGGTTATGTACTCAATTGGGCTAGTAAATGTGAGTGTTGCTGTAATTCCAATGTCACATCAATTTGGGTGGAACTCATCAATGGCTGGATTGGTTAAGTCCTCATTCTTCTGGGGTTGTGCGTTGAGTCAATTGCTTGGGGGTTGGCTAGCCAGGATATTTGGTTCGCAAAACAGCAATGAAATAGGAAAAAAAATTGTAAAGAGAGAGGAGTGGGGAGGAGAAATACTTAGGTGGTCTTGGAGCACCATGTGGCTGTACTCATAGCCAATAATATCACAGTATTTTAAATGGTATCCACTACTAATGTGTGGGTCCCACCCCCAATACTATGATATTATTGGTTATGAGCACAATCACGTGATGCTCCCGGATCACCCAAGTATTTCTCGAGTGGGGAGAGGCACGCGAGTGTTTAAGTGATTAATTATAAGCCATAGATCTTTTTTAAAATAAATGGACCAAATTGAGTGTAACTCATAACAAAATTACACTAGTATGATTTGAACTCAACTCTCTATATATATGCTTTTAAAGAAGTTTGAACCTGATCTTATTTATGAATAGGCTAGATTAGGCTAATAGACCGTCTTCCACCGTTACTAATAATATTGTCGCCCCTTTAAGAGCTGACATCTACGAATACTTCATTCTGTTGATATTGTCTTGGTGATAGCCCTTTCCCTCTTGGTGATTTTATTCATCTATCATCATCTTACTATGAAGAAAACCCCATGAAAAGATCCCAACCTAAAAGACTAGTCGATTTAGTTGGGAGAGTTTCATGATTTAAGTATCAAACAATGTCTTTAATGAACCAAGTTAAACATGGTGCATGATGCACCAAGTAATCTCAAGATGGAATGGTGTGGTGTATTCACGCACTAAATCATATATAGTGTGATGTAATATTTTTAATTTAATCAAATTTCAAAAATGTGGTTAAATATGTTTTGAAAGTGACAAAAAAATTTCTATATAATACTTGAAGAAATCCCATTTACTTACAAGATCACACAAATAAAATCTGATAACTTTTGAATTGATCAGATTTTATTTATATGATATCTTTTGTATTTCAAAAGTAACTAAATTTTATCTGTATAATACCTAAAAGATTTTAGATAATATTAGGATCATGTAGAGAAAATATAATTATTTCTAAAATATATTTAATCACATTTTCTTAAATTTAGCTGAACTAAAAAATGTTGCAGTGTATCACATATAATTTAGTGTATGACTATACTGCCTCCATCCCATCATTCACTTTACTTGTTACGTCAAGAACCAAATTCAACTTGGTTCATCATAGTATTGTCCTAAGTATCATATTAAGTTTACTTATTTACTTAATATGGAACTTATAACACCTTGACATTCAATGTGTAAACCCGTCGTTGACGGTGAAATAAAGTAGCTGCAATTTCTCTTTTCAAAATCTATCGTTGGATCCGTGCTACTCCGGATAACGGCAGGTCCCGAATGGTGTCAATTTTTGCATCAACACTTGGACACAGCGAGCCCGACGCGTCACTTGCACGTCATGCATCGATTCTACATCACCTGTGCCAACTTCACCTTCTCGGAGACACATGGCAAATCAACCGTGACCACTGGTGACTACCAAGAAGAAAAAGGCTCAGCAATGGAGGAGGAACTAGGGAATGGTTGAGGATCAACTTGGCATAGGAGGATTGCTGCTCCTTGAGCTGCAAATTGTGGGACCACTTGGAGCATAGGTTTTGCTTGTTTTGAAGTAGAGGTGTAGAGGTTGGCATTTGTGTTCTTTTGCCATTTTTTTCTTCCCCCAGCCTACAATGAGATTGGAATTGATCGATGAATGAGATTCAAATGGAAGGGAACGATGAAGAAAGAGGAAAAAAAGAGAAAGATAAGGAGAAAATTTGATTAATTTTAATGACTAGATTACAAAATAAAGTTTAAAAGATTACTTTGTTAAAAGGTGAGTTCTCTGGTACCTATTTAAAGTTATGCATTTTGTACATTTTTAAGCTCTAGCCAATAAAAATATGATACACACCTTTCTGCATGTACTCACTAGAAAAGCCTCAAGTGTCATGGGGTGGTGACACGCACCTTTATGCATGTACACACGAGAAAAGTCTCAAACCGGTAATTAACATATGTTAATGATATCTGATTTAAGTAATTGTTAAGATTTAAAAAAAAAAGTATAATGTAAAAATGTAAATGGGAATCTTTCTCCTTCAACCCGAGACCTGTTAAGCTGAAACCCCAAACTAAAACCTTGCTCCTCTTACCTTGGACAAGTGCTCCACAGTTCATCAATATACGGCCGTAGCACACCTTTCAGAATCGGTTGCAACATGATGCACCAAACCCAGACCAAAATCCCAACCAAAACAATTGCAACAAATAATAATAGCAACATAAAAAATACATATCATTACAAAATACTAGAAATCATCAAACAGAGCATCAAATACTAGAAATCCTCACAAAAAAAAAAGAAAAATCTTCAAACAAATTTCAGAAGTTCATGGTGAAATTCATCAAGAATGCATACCAAATACAAATTTCAAACAAAAAAAAATGAAAAATACTTAATGTTTAATGTCCAACCAAATATAATAAATAAAATAAAAAAAATCAAAACGTTGTCGCCACCGTGATCTTCAACCCCTGTCTCAAGCTTTCACATTCTTGATGGCATCACTAATCTTAAGTAGAGCCAGGATATGCTTGTAGGTGGCCACCCTTCCTTCCACTGCGTAACATTTATCAAAGGGTGCTCGCCAGCCACCGCGCAAGGGCCCTCGCCGCCATGCGTTCAAGGACCATCACCGCCACTCACTCTTGCTTGACCCCCGGCGACCACTACGATTAGAGCCTCGCCATTATCGACCTTGGGCATTGTGGATCTGCTACTAATACCGTCAATCTTTCTTTGTTTTGAGCACTACCGTGGTTGTTCTTCTTCGCCGCGGTTTCGCTCCTCAATGCTACCAGTGTCTTCTCCGCCACGAGTCGTTGCCACCATCGTGAGAAGGTTTGTCATGGTTTCTGCCACAACCGAGGAAGAGAAAGTCACAATCTGTTGTTGTTGCTAATCTGTGATTTCTAAATCTTTTTGTTTTTTATTTGTTGTTGCCGTTGATTCCAGTTCTTGAACCATAATCCCAAGCTCGTAGTTGGGTGGGTCGCGTGGCTGCCAGACAGAAAACAGTCATTGATGGCAGCAGATCAGAAGCCTCAGTAATGGAGATTTGGGGAAGAAGACAACTTGAGTTTGTGGGGACGTGAAACAAGAAGATTTGGATTTTTTTTTAGAAATTAACAAATAAAATTTATCTAATCTCACAATGGCCCACCAGACACTAGCTCCAAATATCGCTCTCCTCACCGCTCCATGACACTTGAGGCTTTTCTAGTGTGTACCTACATAAAGGTGTGTGTTATATTTCTATTGGTTAGAGCTTAAAAATGTACAAAATGCACAATTTTGAATAGGTACCAGAGAACTCACCTTGTTAAAAATAAAGTTATGCCAACTCATTTTTTGACTTGAATTAAAATGATAAGTTTAATTTTAATATATTGACATCAAATTATATATTACCATATTAATATACATATTTGCCTCTTACACCTATCACTTAGTCATATATGTTTATTTATGTCATTTGTTTACTGATCTTTCTTCCTTTTTTTTTTCTTATATGGTTTTCATTTAACTTATTGATAAAAGGAGTTGATATCCGAGCAAGTAGCTTTATTTTTTTGTACATACGTTAATATTTAGGCTTCATTTGTTTTTAAATTGCATTTCATTCTTTTTTTTTCTACTTTTTCAACATCTTATTCATGTTTATCTTTGTTCTTTGGTTTACCAAAGGTTGTTTTTCTTCTCTATTTTTTATTGGAGTACTTTGTTCATCAATTTGTTCTTCATTATGTGATTTTTTAGATGACTTTTTTTTTCTTGGTTGTAGTGTTCTTCAATGGGTTTAGTTTAGGATCATGATTATTCTCTTTTAATGTTAATTAATATTAATCTGATAGTATATGCTTTCGTTAAAAGAGTTCGTCATTTATTTTCCCTTTTTACATTTTGTTAATTTTTGTTATACGAAACTAATAGTGCATTTAAAAAGCATCTTGTTGGCTTTCCAAAAAGAATTAAGAGGATGCATGGCATGTGAATTTCTTGATAGACGGGTCTACCTTGTTGAGATATGAGGGGTGACAAGAACTAAAGTGGATTTGGTTAGGGAGATTCGTGTTGTCAGATTAATGGAAGGCATAGCAACAATCTTGCGTCACAAGTGATCCTAGTTTGGTGTAAAGTTAGAGCAGTCCTAGTTGGACAGTCTTTGGTTAAAATTTTGTAGCCATGACTAAAACTCAAAATTCAAGCATTTTTTTCACAAGTGTTTATTAATTGTGAAAGAGTCCAAGTACTCAGAAGGATTAGACATGGAAGTAAGTGAAAGAAAGGCAGCAATTTGAGGAACCCATGTGTGATCCATGGTCTAGAATGTAAGGTTGCAATGTTGAGAAAGAAAGGAAGAGTCCTAAGTAGCAGTGGATGCAAAATATAAACTTAGAAGCAGAATTAGCGCTGGAACAAGGACAGGATGAGAAGGTGTAAAGACAGTCTTTATGTGAGTATTGGGTTGCTTGTGATGAGAGTGGTGGTGTGTAATAGGGAAGGTTTAAACTACAAAAATAGAGTGGCTTCATTCTAGGCTTGCTTCTCTTTATTTATTCTTTGCTACATGAACACTCATGACATTTTATCCCGATATGTATCTCACCTAGTATTTATTTAATCTTCCATAAGTATTCCATGGTATTTTGACATTTGCAAGCAACATTGGCTTCCATTGTCCCCCTTGCATAGGATCATCAACCACCTTCACTGTCGAGATTTGGTCTCCAATCTTGAATGAGTAAAGTTGTGCCTGAGGATGATCACAATATGAGGGATTAGGGCAGGGACATGGAGAATTTGTTTTCTGTTTGCATTTGGCAGCTTCCCCCAATGCTACAAATGAGTAGCGGTGTGTTGTGTTATATATATATATATATATGGCTTCCATTCTCCCCCTTGCATTAGATCATCAACCACCTTCATTGTCGAGATTTGGTCTCCAATCTCAAATGAGTAAAGGTGTGGCTGAGGATGATCACACTATGGGGGATTGGGGCATGGACATCAAGAATACATTTTCTATTTATGTTGGAAACGTCGGTTACTATTGTCTTTGAAGGAGTTAGCTGTAGCGTGGTTGCCTAGGAAGTCTCAATGTGTTCGACGGCTCCATGCTCTCTATCTTGTTTCACATTCATAGCAAAAATGGTTGATATTCCAATTAACTCTAGTGGGGATGAAACATGAATGTCGTTGGTGCATGGCCAAGGAAGGTAGGTGGACCGATGCATTCAAACTTGGACCCCACTAACCTTGTAAATACCATTCTTTATGACAATGTTTGTACCACGAGTTTTGAGAAAAATAACGTGGTTAATGAGTTTGATAAGGAAGTACTTTTCCCAATACAATGCATGAGAACTGAGAAGAAAGAGAGCACATGCATAGGATGAGTTAATTGCTGAGGTTCGAATGGAGTTAGACTTGGAGAATGTGGGCCAGAGTCAAGGCTTGGATGGGTTGGATACTCAACAACTACAATGTGATCGTGAGTATAAAAAGAAGGATTCTGAACATGTGAAGACTAAAGGCAAACGGGAGGCAAAAAGAATAACTTGTGTTAGCCTAAGCTTGGATGAGTAGTTCACTGTTTGATTGTGTGTGTGTTCTTTTTGTATATGGACTTCATGTGTCGCTTCCTTTTTTGGCAATACTCTTGTTCTTGTAGGATTCTTTTCTTTTTGAGGCATTTTGTAATAACTCTCCATTTGATTTGAATGTTGAGCCTCTAATCAACTATCCAAAAAAAAAAGCATCTGTTATTGTGCCAACTATATTTTTTCGTTTGCAATTTATGTACCATTCAACTGATTTCTGAAATAGTTGCTTTCTAGGCCAGTTTTTTTTCTACTTATGTGATTGATATCCACTTTTCAACATGAAATCATTTTTTTATAACTTCAAGATTTATGATCACTAATATTAACTTATCATTTTTATAAATTTGGATTTTTTTTCTGTTAGTTTTCTCATCTTTTGCATTCTTAATTTCAAGTTCTTTTGGTTTTTAATAAGGGCACGCTTACCTACAAGGTATGTCATTTGTTTTACTTGCTATAATTTTCTTGAGTAATGTTAAGTAAACATATTTTTTACGGGACATCGTACTGACTCACACCCGATCTATCATTAAATGGGGTGTGGATCCACTTAAATTGGGTCTACATCCTACCCATTAATGGATGGGATGTGAGTTAATTTTTGATTTTGTTTTTAAAAATTGAATATTGTTTTATAAAACACATTCCAAACAACCCCGTTATTTCCGATTTCTACACTAGAAAAACAACATTTCGGATTTCTGTTCAAGTTAGTTTGTTAAATTTAGTGTTCTTGAATCATAGTTTCGGATTTTAATAAATTATCATATTAGAGTAAATTTGCCCCCAAATCCCATTATTGTATATCTTGTACTGAAATTCCATATAGAAAATAAAATCCTACTTTTTGATGGATCAATAGCATGTTGTATATTTTATTAATACTTTTTGGTTCAGAGTTAATAATTTTGCATGTTTCCTTCTCTTTTCGTTTTTATATGTTGATTAGTCAAGTCTTAATAATCTTTTTACCAAGTCTTAATTCATTGCTTTATAACATTAGTGTCTTCTTGATTCTTTTCTTTTATAAATTTAGTGGCTATTTTTGTTTCTATCCGTTGGCTTTTAATGCTTTCCAGCGGACAGACTTTTGTCTATTGCTATAAATGTATGTCTCAATGTCAAAGAAAATACATCTTTGAAGGCAATTTTTTTGGCTCATAAAGTCATTATTACATTATTTTTTATGCCCAAAAAGTTATTAATTTTATCTATTTTTTATTCTCCTAAACAAATTCCATAAAATTGTTCTTGTACTTCTATTAGTTCAAATATAGAGTTAATAGGAAGTGACAGTTATACTATAAGAATAATTACTTGTAAAGATTATTTGGATTGATTAATTTACTTGTGATGATAAAAATACTTTTAAATTCAGCACCTAACATGCCTCAATTATATCGATAAATAATTCTAATTTTAACTGTGCTATTTAATTTTAATACTTACTTTATATCTTTATTATTAATTATTTATCATTTGAATTTAATTTTTTGTATTTATATTTTTTATTTGTGTTATTTTTAATTAATTTTTTCTTACATAGCTAAAAACCACACGAGTCAATGAGAGACCTAAGCGTGCACCTCGTATGCCCTTTGATTGGGAATATTACGTGCATGATACATGCACTATTAACCGTCAGTGAAATGGGGCAGGTTGCCTTGCAAGCCTACGGGCAGGTGAGGGATCCTCCCAGAACAGTTGAGGTTTGGTTATGCCAATCTAGTCCTTGCAATTGCTGATGGTGACCCATTACGAGCTTCAGAGAGCCATAGGTATTAAGTTTGTGTTTTTCTTCGGTCCGTTGAAACAAGGAACATGAATAGATAGCTTAGCGAATACTGAGCTACAAAATGCACTAGCACTGCTTCTGGGTGTAGACAATGAAAACAAGGAATAAGGCTATGTTGAGTTCTCTTGACTTTCGAGAAACTTTTTAAAAAATGATAATAGTATTATTTGATAAAATAATATAAAAATTATTCTTAATAAATAAAAGTTATAAAAGTAATATTTGGTAAAATTACTCTTAAAATATAAAATGATTAAAATAGTTATAAATATTAAAAAAATAATTTATATTTTTAATATTATTAAATAGGATAAGGTTATATTAATCTTTTAAATTTTAAATAGCACAAATCAGCTCTAAAAAGCACCTCATGAATGCTACCGAGAGCACCCTTGACTTTTAAAAGTCAGAAATAAAAATATCTCGACTTTTTAATTTACTAAACAGAAAAATTTGGCTTATATTTTTTATAAGTTATAGTACCTCTGCAGTGAATACTACTAAACTAGGCCTAAGAGTGTTTTTGGCTTGGCTTTCCCGAAGAAAAGAATATTTTTTAAAAAAGTGTATTTATCTATATTTTAGGATATTTGACATTTGTAATTAAAAAATAATTTAACACTTTTTTTGAAAAAAAGATAGTGAAACTCAACTTCTACCAAAAAGTAAAAGCGGAAATAGTTTTTAACAAAAGTAACTTTCAAAAATATTTTTTTATCTTTATTAATAATTATAATGTATATTTTTTTTCTTCTTCTTTTTAATCTTTACCAAAGCCCAATTCTTCTTTCTCTTTTAAATGTTCTTCTTTTGTAGTTTAACTATAAAAAAAGTATTTTTATTTAAATAAATTTATAAGTATTTTTAATAATTAAAAATATTTCTTATATAATCTATTCAAACGTAAAATAACTTCTTCTTAAAAATAAAACTTTGCTGACAAAATTAATGAAAAAAATTTCTTTTCTCCTATCCAAATGTATCCTAATTGATGTAGAAGATAGTGAGTCTGGTAACCGAGACGTGTGGCGAATAAGAAGAGAGATAGATAAGACAAGGAGAAAATAACAAAGGGAATCTTGGAAAAATATGAAAAATCTAAACTACTTATAATTCTTCATTAGAAATATTAAATTTGACGGCCCTTACTAATCTTTTTATTGAATAAAATTTCTAAATTGCCCTCATCATGTCAGGACAAAAAAATCATGACTTGTCTCAATTTATCTTCACCAAAATTGAAGGTACAAACAGGGAACTGATATGAAATCCTGATTGCGCCAAACTCTAGTAAATATCAATCACAAAATCTAATATCTGAGGTATAAGCATTGGTACACAAGCCTCCTTCCCGAAAAGTTAGACTTCTCTCATTTTAGTGTTACTGTCACAATAGATATACCAGAATGGTTTTCAGCTAATTATATAAAATATGGAGTTCATTGGAGGACAATTAACTTTTTAACAACATAATTTTGAATTGAAAATGACGATCACATGGTGGCTATGTACAATTCTGAATTTCTGATTATCTAATTTTAATAATAATATTATTTTACAAGGAACTTGGTATAGATACCTTAAGCAAGTGCGAAAATGAGCAAGAAGAAATGTTTTGACTGGCACAGACAATGTTTGATTACGAACTGCCACCTGGGGTGACAATGCTGCAACCTTTCTCAGCGCTGTTCAGGCATGTTTTAGAATCTTTTCATTTACTGTTTGCTACTGCAGACCACATATTCTTGACGTGATATGGATGATATATGTACCGGTAAAACTGCTACTTAATCAGTTAATCAATATTAACGGTGTGTTTGTTTTTTTTTTAAAATAAAAAGTAATTTTTTAATTATTGAAAAAATTATTTAGTATAGAAATTATTTATTTTAATTTTTATTTCAGAGCGAGAAGAAATGTTTTGACTGGCACAGACAATGTTAGATTACAAACTGCCACCTGGGGTGACAATGCTGCAACCTTTCTCAGCGCTGTTCAGGCATGTTTTAGAATCTTTTCATTTAATGTTTGCTACTGCAGACCACATATTCTTGATGTAATATGGATGATATATGTACGGGTAAAACTGCTACTTAATCAGTTAATCAATATTAACGGTGTGTTTGTTTTTTTTTTTTAATAAAAAGTAATTTTTTAATTATTGAAAAAATTATTTAGTATAGAAATTATTTATTTTAATTTTTATTTCAAAACTGAAATAAAAATTAAAATAAATAATTTCTAAAAAATATTGAATAAAAATTAAAATAAATAATTTCTAAAAAATATTTTTTTATTAAAATAAATTGAATCAAACATATTCTAGTGTCTTAATTGTGAGGAACAATTTATGGTACGTTTGATTAAATTTTTAGGAGAAGATCTTTTAAAAAAAAAATTTTTAAAAGAAGATTTTTTAAAAGAATTATTTTTTAAAAAATGATTATTATTTGATTTAAATATGTCAAAAATAAGTTTAGGAGAATAAATTTTATTTGGATAGGATAAAATAAAATTACTTTTAATTATTGATATGAGAGTAATAGTAAGATTATTTTTTAAAATTTTTTTTCTAAAATAAAAAATAATCTCAAATATACTTCTGTCAAAAGATCTTTTAAAATTTTAAAAAATAAAAAATTAAATCATATATTATTATTTATTATATAAAATTATTTTTTTCTATAAAAATCCTTGTGAACTGAAATCTAAACGGGCTCTTAGTCGCATTAATACGGGGAGAGGTCAGTCAGGTCATTCTGTTGCACTGGCACAGCTAGACCTGAAGTGTCAGATGTTGAAAATAGAACCCTGAGATTGAGATGCGGCAGTGTTAGTTACGGATAAAAGAAAGTTGATTCTAGGATAACACCCCTTTTTTTTTAGGGTCGCGGGTTGTATTGGGGAAGGATTCTTAGCCACTGTTGGCTCGAAATTGCGTGTATATTTTTTTTTAAGACCGACAGGCTCTCCATTAAACTAGCGTCTCAAACGCAAATTGATAATTTTTTCATAAAAAAGGGAACCAATCTAGGGTGGGTGCCTCCCCACATAACCTCTCCGAAAATGTCCAAACAGTTAAATATGATTTTTTGATTGTTTTGGCGAGTCTGTTTTCCTTTGTACTAATAATGTGGTACTTTTGAATGTTGCATAAATACGAAAAATTCTAGTCTCCCTTTTTGGGTCCAAGGTCGGTAGCAAACCTTTTTATTGATTTGTCAGTGGTAAAATTGTTGAGAATATGTCGGCAGTGAATCAAATTTATGCAGCAATATCATGCATACATATATTTATGATAACAGATCAACATGGAAATAACTTGTTAATATTTTATGCTGCTACTTTTTCCTCTCTAACTTTTCTAATCTAGTAATCTTCCTGTGCCTGGTATGTTAGACTTTCCCAGAAGAACTGTTTTCTGTACTTCGGAGTTCGGACAGTGCACCTTCTGAGGGGACTTTGGAATCAATTATTGTTCTGCAGAACAGTGGAGAGCCATAGCAGAAGAAGCTTTGTCTCAAGCTGGAAGACTTAAAGGTGGCACCATAACTCTTGGTTAAGGCACGTTGAAAATTGATGGCAATAAACCATATTATGGATTTAATTTTCAATAATTCCTATTTCATATTTAGATATGCCAACATGGTATACTAATACCTAATTCACCAACATCCTTCTGTGGCTACTCTGCTAGAGTAGTGTACTTGTGTTGGGCATTTTGCCACTTTATTCACTGAAAAAAGAAAAAAGCTAATGTCTAATTCTAAGCTTACTCGACGTTTTTACAAGTAAGGATGCTAAGCCCAGACGTTTTTACAAGTAAGAATGTTAAGCCTAGAGGTAGCAGGCTGATGGAACCAATTGTCACTGCAAGTGCACGGGCCGCTCAAGTGAATTTGATCAATTTAGATTGATCCATTACTAGTGCAATATATGTTATACCCCAACGAGAGTTACAATTGTTTGAAATAGGTTTCTACCCATGCTGGATGCTTTCGGATCAAACGATTATATAGAATTGTAATCAATTACAATCATCTGGAATTGTGATAATCAATTACAAATAATTGTAATCGATTATCAGAGGTTTATATAGCATTTGAATACGTTCTCTCTCTTCATTTCACGCGAAACTCACTCTTTTCTTCGTCCTTTACCTCCATTCCAAACCTTTTAATCAAAATCTACTCCAAACACACATCAAACACTCCCCATAACATCAAATCCTCATCAAATCTACCTCGTTCTCTCTCTACCTCCACCACGGTTGAGCTTGGAACTCGGAGAAGGAGAAATCACGAAATCTACTCCCATTCTCATCCTCATTGACTTCCTAAAGGTAATTCTTGACATCTTTTCCCTTTCTCTTCCTAAGAATTCCGAATCTTGCACATTTGAGATCTCCTCATAAACCCTAAGTTAGAGAATTAGGGATTTTGTGATTTGTGAGTAATTGGTATTAACTCCCTTGAGATAATGACTAATATTTGGATAAATTACCGTGTTTATGATGTTAGATTGTCTCAAGGAACGTTCCCTTAGTTCCGTGACTCCAGAGAATTGGAATCCTCACTCTGGACTTATGTAGTATGAATAGATAGTTTATTCCTAGCTTATTTTCTAGTATATTTATTTAAATTATATGCAACAAAATTGGTATATCATGGAATTATGATTTAGATCTTGGTAGCATATTTATTTCAAATTTACCATATGGGACAATGAATGGATTTCTAAGAAAATTTGATAATTGTTGTTTTTCTTGGAATTCTAAAAATTTTCAATGCATTATGATGAGGAATCCTTCCTTTCATGAAGATTGTTCTTGTTTTAAAAAGTTTTGAAAATAGATTATTAAGAATGTTGCATGAGGTTGAATGAAAGGTTTTCATAGAAAAGTTTATGTTAAATGTTATATGAGATGGTAAAGGAAAGGACTTGGGAAAAGTCTATGCCAGTATCTGCATGCTAACGGCAGTATGTATTAGCCTTGTGCACCTTGGATGATACTTTACATAGTCACTCAAGGGAATGATACGAGACAGAAATTACATGGCCACACACGTAGTATGGTGCATGACGAATTATAGGGTCACACAAAGAAAGGGACATCTAAGTGTGATCCTTGATAGACTATCCTGGAGTAGATGACTTTCCTTGTTTATAAATATGTCAAAGAAGTCTTTGGAATAAAGTTTTTCCTTTATTTAACTTTATATGTTATTATTATTCAAAATTACTATACATTGTCTCATGTGGGTTAGAGACACTTTATCTCTCACTGAGCTACAAAACTCACTCTGTTGTTTCTCTTTCTTTTTTAAATACAGGTGCAAACTTGGAAGTTAATCCTCCCACCTTCTAGCTGTGACCTTTGTTTCTTTGGCGAGCCCTCCGAACCAAGGGCATCATGGAACTTTAGGTTTTTAATTTGTTGTATCTCTTAGAATGTTGTAGCTCCATAACACACAGGCAGGATCTAACCCATGCTTACTGTATGTGGATGCTTAAATTTGTGTTCTTGTGTATTGTTTGGATTGGTTTTCCAAGAAACAAAAAGTTTATGTATTTTGAATAGATAAATGTAATTATATGTTTTACTTTTATATTGCGTGCTGTTGGGTGCATTCTAAAAATGCTTGGATCCCTAATGAATTGAGTGTGTTTGCTTGTATATACAGAAAGAGGATCTGTATTTGGGAGTTGTCCTAAAAATAAAGGAGATCCTGTCCTCTTTTTTTTTCTAAAATTGCATGATAAGAGGCTTGCTGGGAGATTTGTCCCCTATGCGCTAGTCACTGCCCGAGTTTGGTTTTGACAATATAAATATAAAAAAAAAAAAAAATTGACTTTAGATATTGCAAGAGAATATATATACAATCACAATCACATATGTTGGAATAATAAATATGGATTTTTTTAAAAATTAAATATTGTGACTCTTAAACCTCTAACGACTGATTCAACTGTCATCCTTATCCATTTCTTTAAAGTCTTAATAGAGGGAAAGATCTAATAGTTGTCATATTTTAGGATGAACTCTGATCCACTATGGACCTGGCATTTTGCCACATCTTGTGTGGAAATTAACCATATTTTTTGGTCATTTAACCATATTAAGTCTTCCATGGACCTAAAATTTTGGAGTCCATCATAAACTCCACCCTTATAGTTTGGAGCCATGTTGAATACAATCTACGCTAGATTGAATTCAATTTGATTGAATTCCATGTATTCGGCGTTAAATTTGTCCCGTAATGAATTCAATCTAACTTGAATCGAATTCACCATAGTCCCAAAAAAAGGATATTTTGAAAAATAATGTTGAAAATATGTATACATATAAATAGTAAAAAAGTGTTGTAAAACATGAGTCATGTTTGTCCTTTCCCTATTCATTAGTCTACCATTACTATTTTGCTGATGTGTCATGTTAGTGTCATGTGGCATCTAACATGGCATCGATTTTATATAGATTCAAATTAGTTCTTAAATTTTTTAAAATATGTCAAAAAAGTCCCTAATTCCCAAATCTCTCATTTTTAACTTCATAAATTCTAAATCCTCAATTTTTGTTAAACTTACTAATTTCTCTCTCATATTCACACCTACTTAGACCGAATCCTCCCTACATAGAATAGTAGAAAGAGAATGTATAGAAATAAGACAATAAGATGTAATAAGTAATATAAGTATCCCTACAGCAAATCTAGTCCAACACATTCTATTCCTATTATTGTGTTAATATATTAATATGCATATTTTGCAACTAAACAATGGGATACATATGCTTTCAACTCTAATTTTATTTTCTAAGTAGGAACTCATACATGATTATACATTACAATTAAAAATTAAAATCAATGACCTTTTTCAATTGTCTTTAAAAAGAAATAATTCTTTCACACTTTTTTTAACATACATAATCAAAATTTATACTTTTAGTTTCCAGTGGCTCATACATACCCAATTTTTCACATAAATGAATGAGGTAATATTCTAATGTAAAAATTGAAATAATATAACTTTAATATCTCAACAATAATATGAGAATAGTAATAATAATACTCTTAAAAGGATGCTTCATATTGGGAAATCTCAATTATTATTTAGTTACAAATACTTCCTTTAGGATCATTCTTTTGAGTTATATTAAAATTGTTTATTATATCTTATTGTCTCATTTATGTACATTTTATTCCTATTATTGTATGCAAAGAGGATTTGGTATAGGTAAGTGTAAAAATGGAAAAGAAATAAGTAAATTTAAGGAAGATTGAGGATTTAGAGTTTATAAAGGTAAAGAAGAAAGATTTGGAGATTTGAGACTTTTTTGACATATTTTAGAAATTTTAAAGACTTTTTTTTAACATATTTCAAAAATTTCAAGAACTAATTTGAACGTATATAAAATTGGCACTATGTTAGATGCCTCATGGCACTAATATGACACGTCGGAGGGACTAACATATATAAGGGGAGAGACTAACGTGATCTACGTTTTACGAAGTGGGAAACTAATTTAACAATTTTGTAAAGTTGGGAACAAAAATAACTCACACTAAAATGTTAGAGATTAAAGTGAGTATTAACTTTAAAATTATTATAAAAAAAGCATGATAATACCTTTTTTTTTTAATCATAAGGGGGATGGGGGAAGGACTCTAGCCCTTGGAATCGAGCTTGATTCCTTTGGCTTTCGGATGCATTACTGCTAAGGCTAGCAGTGTTACCATCTGAGCCATGGCCTCGCATGCTTTTTATTCAAGCTTTAATCTATATATCTCGACCTACTTTTATTGACATGGAAAACTTTCAAAAATCTATTTTAAAATCTATATAGGATTTAATTGTTACGAAGTAAAAGTTTTATTACATTAATAAAATTTTCTGATTAATTTTCATTTATGACTAACCATAATAATGTTATATAATATTCACCAAAAAAAAAATTAATATTTAGTTACAGAAAATCATTAATTAGTGTAGTTGCTGACTTGTTGTGGCTTCTACCAGTCAACGAAAACTCCGTTTGCGTTGGTTTTTGGATAATATTTGCTAATCCTCCTTCACCATTAAGTTATTATTTTCATTTTCATCCGAAAGATTATAGAAAATGCTTTGTACCTGAAAATATTAGCCCCCCTTGTCACACGCTGACATCGATGATGATAATAATAATAATAAAAAAACAAAATTGTAATGTATTATTAGTGTAAAAAAAAATTTATATTGATATCCAATCATGTACCTATTCAAAATTGTGAATTTGGTATATTTTTGAGCTCTAACCAATAGAATATGACACACACCTTTCTGCAGGTACACACTAGAAATGCCTCAAGTGTCATGGGGTGGTGAATATCTGGAGTTAGTGTCTGGTGGGCCATTGTGAGATTAGATAAATTTTATTTCTTAATTTTAAAAAAAATCCAAATCTTCTTGTTTCACGTTCCCACAAACTCAAGTTGTCTTCTTCCCCAAATCTCCATTACTAAGGCTTCTGATTAGCTGCTATCAGTGACCGCTTTCCATCTGGCAACCACACGAGCCACCCAACTATGAGCTGGGCATTAGGGTTCAAGAACTGGAATCAAGGGCAACAACAAATCAAAAATAAGAAGATTCAGAAATCACAAATTAGCAACAACAATAGATTGTGACTTTCTCTTCATCGGTTGTGGCAGAAACCACGACAAACCCTCTCACGATGGTGGCGGTGACTCGTGGCGGAGAAGACACTGGCAGCATTGAGGAAGGAAATGCGGCGAAGAACAACCACGATAGTGCTCGAAACAAAGAAAGATTGACGGTATTAGCAACAGATCCACAATGCCCAGGGTCGACAATGGCGAGGCTCCAATCGCAGTGGTCGCCAGGGGTTAGGCAAGAGTGAGCGGCAGTGATGGTCCTTGAACGCATGGCAGCGAGGGCCCTTGCACGATGGCTGGCGAGCACCCTTTAACAAACGTTACGCAGCGGAAGGAAGGGCGACCACCTACGATCATATCTTGGCTCTGCTTAAGATCAGTGATGCCATCAAGAATGCGGAAGCTTGGGACAAGGGTTGAAGATCACGGTGGCGACAATGTTTTGATTTTTGTTTTTTTTATTTATTTATTATATTTGGTTGGATATTAAACATTAAGTATTTTTCTTTTTTTTTTTGTTTGAAATTTGAATTTGGTTTGCATTCTTGATGAATTTCACCATAAACTTCTAAAATTTATTTGAAGATTTTTTTTTCGGTGAGGATTTCTAGTCTTTGGTGCTCTGTTTGATGATTTCTAGTATTTTGTAATGATGTGTATTTTTTATATTGCTATTATTATTTGTTGCAATTGTTTTGGTTGGGATTTTGGTCTGTATTTGGTGCATCATGTTGCAATCAATTATAAAAGGTGTGCTGTGGCCCTATATTGACTAACTATGGAGCACTTGTCTAAGGTAAGAGGAGCAAGGTTTTAGTTTGGGGTTTTAACTTAACAGGTCTCGGGCTGAAGGAGAAGGATTCTCATTTACATTTTCACATTGTACTTTTTTTATAAATATTAACAATTACTTAAATTAGATATCATTAACATATGTTAATTACTCGTTTCAAACTTTTCTCGTGTATACATGCATAAAGGTGCGTGTCACCGCCCCATGTCACTTGAGGCTTTTCTAGTGTGTACCTGCAAAAAGGTGTGTCTCATATTTCTATTGGTTAGAGCTCAAAAATATACAAAATGTAAAATTTTAAATAGATACTAGAGAACTCACCGTACTATTATATAGATAAAAATAGTTGATTCTCACATCTATTACTTAAAAAAAAACTATTTTTACCTATTTAACAGCATATAATTAGATATCAATATAATATTTATTTATATTGATAGTACATAAAAATTAAATTATAATTTTATATTATTATTTCATTATATAATTTTATTTATAAAATTTTTAAAATAATAAGTAATTAAATCAAATATTTTTATTAAGATAATAATATATAATTAAATATTTATAAAAAATATTTTTACACTAATGCCACTGTCCAATAGTACTCTAAACTGACCTAACACAACTTTCAGGGTAGTAGCATATGTGTTCCAGCAAGAGAAATGTTACTTTGAAATTTAAAGGTGAATATACTATTATTAGTATTTATGAAGCATGGATGCATCAATTTGATGGTGGGTCCGCATATCTAGCACAAGTGAGATATTGATAGGCCTTAAATTTCAATATGACACGTGTTTGACATGCGATCCTATGTGTCTCATTTAAAAAATATTATTTTTCAGTTCGAACATGCATCAGACACAGCTTGATGCGTCTCAGATACAACCAGGATATGACTTACTATTTTTTTTTCAATTATTTGCTAGATCAAAAAAGAATTCAAATGCCCAAAAATTCAAGTTAATTTAGGATTTCTTTTTTTGTGAGATGTCAATAGAAATGATATCCTATTTTTTTTGGAAATGATATAAGAAGTATGCATGATATATATTAAGAATATTCTATTTTTTGGGAGGGTTTAAAAAGTAATAAAAATTGGTAGTTTAATATCTATAAATATCCTAAAACACTGCAATATGATATTATAAATTATGAATTTTCTTAATATATATATATATATATATATATATATATATCCTGTAATTTTATGAATTTAGTGTATCTCTGTATCTATGCCAGTGTCATATCAAGTGTCGCTAGATTGATATAATAAAAAGAGAAAGATTGAAATTTTTTTGCAATAATTAATTTTGAGAAGATAAAAAACCAAAAATTCATATTTTTTTGCTTATTATATTTATAAAATATTTAAAATTTATTTGACTTTGGTTTTTATTTTAAATGGTTAAAGACTAAAATACCCTATATCTTTAATAGTAAAAAGTTTCAAATATATTTTCAAATTCTGAGAGATTAATTTATCCCCTACTATTTTAGTTATGGACCGAATTGTGGAGTTTACTCTTGTACAACAGAAGATGTTACATAACTCACAATTCAAGATACAATAAATTTTTCAAACACAATAATGTTTAATTCTGCAATTATAATTTTCTTATCTAAAGGTATAATCACTAAGAGATAATACTGTACTTCTTCTAGAAAAAGAGAGTAACAAATTAAAATCCCAAATTCAAACGGGTAATAACGAAAAGCTTAATTACAGCTTAAGTTTATAGGAGACAAATTTATGATTACTTAAATAGAAGTGGGAAGTAGTTCATACAAATGATGAGATTCTTTTGTGCATTCTTGTATTCTCATAATTTATTACACTCGGTCTAACTTTTCAAACAACCTTTGTTTGAGGAGTGCTATGAGCGACGAAAATCAGCCAATCAGGTATGCATTACACGGCTAAATCAAAACAGAGAACAAAGCTTAACCGGGTCCCATATAATATGGGTGGATGTGTGAAACGCAGCCAAATTTTATTTTCGTACGCCGTTTTACGAATTTTATTCGTACAAAAACAGCATTTTTTATTTTGTTTCGGTCCAAGGAAAACTAGTGGCGCACTACCCGAAAAAGAAAGCTAACGTAATTTTAGAGGCGGGTAGAATTGCTGGTCTGTTCGTGGGGCATGCCCCCCTTAGCAAAGAAACACGAAGCGAAGGGAAATGGATTCTCCCTTATTTTTATATAAATAAAAAAAATATATCAATAGATCCATTCCTTTTTTATAATCACGGATAACAAAAGTAAAATGAACAGTTAAAGAATACAAATACAACACCACTAATTATATAGGCCTTTTTACATTTTTAAAATAAACAAAATTATTTACATATATGTGTCTTTTAAAGATTATTTTTTAAAATATTTTTTTATTATAAAAAATTAATTTAAATTAGATCAATTTTATTATTTAATAAATTTGAGATTAAAAAACAAAAATATTATAAAAATTAATTCAAATTAGATCGAATTTATTATCATTTAAATAAATAATAATAAATTCGATCCAATATGTAGTAACGAATTCGACCTTTCATCTGTACCATAATTTACTATGTCCTTTGACTAAAATATTGATAAATGGTTTTCCTGCTTTTCTCGGTCTCGCCTGGCTGCCTAGCTAGTTGCTGAATTTTTGCATGAAGAAAGGACTATGCATGGTGAAAAATGCTTGCGTCCCACGTATGTACATCGAACTTGGACAGCTAAACTTTTTTGGTATGAAAATATCTAGAACCGCGTGATATACCCCACGTATAGATATGAAAATTTATTACTTATTGTCTCAAATTTTATATTGTGATATTTAGTTGCGAGACTTGTTGCCCAAGTCCTTCCCATCACCCATGACTTGGTTGGTTTTTTTTTTTTTAATCTTTCTTTTTTAAAAAAAAAATTATATATGAAGCACTTATTCTCATTTCCATTTCACGAAGACACATGGTCTACTTCATGGCTTCATCTAATTTTGCTAGTTGTCCGGCGTTACGCGTTAGCGCACCTGACCTTTTTTTTTTTCTCAAGCTCTATTTATTTTTAACCTTTTTTTAAAATAGATATTATTATTATTATTTAATACAAATAAATTTGTCATTATTATTTTTAATATATTTTAACATTACTATTACTAATTTATTATATTACTTTAAAGAGTTGGTGTTTAAGACTTAATTATTTGATCAATTTTTTAATTATTTATTATTATAAAATTAATTCAAACAAATTAATGAAGATGTTTAAATTAAATAGAAGAAACTAAATGTATTCTTTACAAAGTATTTTATAAAAAAGATGTCATATAACTCACAATTCAAGATACAATAAATTTATCAAACACAATAATGTTTAATTCTGCGATTATAATTTTCTAAAAGTATAATAATTTTTAAGAGATAGTACTATACTTGTTTTAGAAAAAGAGACTAAACAAATTAAGATTCCAAATTCCCCGGATAATAATGAAAAGCTTGCAGCTTAAGTAAAGGAGACAAATTTATGATTCTTTAAATAAAGTGGGAAGTAGTAGTTAATACAAGTGACGAGATTCTTTCCAGTATTCTTGTCTTCTCGTATACTTTATTACCCTCGGTCCAATTTTCCAAACAAATTGAAAACTAGTGGGCCCCAAGATACCCGTACAAGAAAGCTAACGTAATTTTAGAGGAGGGTAGCGGAGCTGGTCAATTCATGAGGCATGCCCTCTTTAACAAAGCGTGGGCTTGTTTTGTAATTTTTTTTGGGAAAAGATTATTTTTTTTATTTGAAAAATTATTTTTAGCATTTTAATAGAAGTTAAAAATAATAATTTTTGAAAAAAAATAATTTCTAATATTTTTAGTTATATATCAAATTTTAATTTCATAATTTTTTTAAAAAAAATTAAAATAAATGTATTAAAAAAACACAAAGCAAAAGAAATGGATTCTCCCACACTTTTATATAAATAGATAAAAGACTTTTATATATACGAACATATCTTTTTCTTGTTGGATAAAGCTTATATTAAGTATCTTATATTTATTTCAATTAATTTTTAAATTAAATAATGATATGTGAATATTTTTTTAAAAGTATATATATATATATAATTTAAAAATTAGATTAAATAAATACAAACAACTTAATATAAGGTTTTCCCTTCTTATTTATAATCACGGATAACAAGAGTAAAAGTTCGTCAAACTGTGCAGCTAAAATATTTTGACCCAAAGCCAACGAAAAAATATCTGTAGACCAATATCTGTGCCTCGTCAGGTCAGTCAGCCCCTGAATGGCTTGTGAGTTTGAAAATTTTGGACAATGCCAGCAATCGAGCCAGCTGCAGCTGCTATACTAATGATAAGGAAAACAATACTAAGCACCTTGAGGCAGATCCATTTTGTGCTCCACTTTTGCATGCTCTCTCTCTTCTGAACAATGTACATCTCCACTGGGAAATACACAGTAAGAGGCCAATACCCGAGAGCTCCAAGAAGCCCCACAATTTCGGGGAAAAATGGAAGGACCATCGCTAGTAAAGTCGTTATGATGACAAAAATGGTCCTCCAAACCAATTTGAACGGGGTGAGATTGTAGGGTAGGAATCCAGGGATTGGGATTTGGACTTTAAAGTCCCCGTTAAAGAAACAATTATGTGGGAACCTATCTGCTGCGTGTCTCTCAATAAAATCAAAAAGGGGCCGGCAATAAACCTGGTATACAACAAGAAGGTGGACAACTATGGCAGCATTAGCTATGTCAAGAAGCCAATATGGGTCATGGAAGTCAAAACCAGTCAAAAGGAATGTGGGACTTGAATCTCCCGTAGCAGCGTAGCCAAAGCAGCCACAAAGCATGAAGAAACAGGATGTTACTCCAACACCAATAAAAGCAGCATACCTCATTGTTTTTGACTCTTCTGGAGGGGACCTGAGTGTGTCCTGTTTCATAACCATAACACACCCTCGTCATTTTCAATTTTTTTTCCAAAAAGAAAAATTATGGCCGAGTCTCGTAAGACTTGTGTTTGGATGTGTTTGCATCATGTACAATCAATTATGGAACACTAAATTGATTTTCAACTCATTTTTCAACTTGTTTGATTTTTTATTAAATATTTCTATTAGAATCAATTCTTGCTTCAGGATTTATTCTAGACAAAAGTAAAAATTTGTTACTTTTTAATTTTATTATAATTGATTTTAAGTATTTTTTTGTAAATTATATATCTAAAAATAATTTTAATTAATATTATTTAAAAATAAATCACTTTTCATATTAAATTACCAAATATAATCTACTTTATCTCAAAATCAATTTTAACTAAATTAATTCTATGAAAGATCCACGCTACAAAAGCAAACAAGCATGCACGACTTTAGCAAATGAGTTATACCTGAGTTTCTGTAAACTTTGGTGATTGTTGGTGCATGCAAGCCATGATAGCAACTGATTCGCAATCCTTCAGAAGTTTATAAAGTGTCATATTATGAAGGTTTTTTCCGGTTAGGCTTCCTCTAAAAGCTCGATTTGCTGTTTCATGACAAATATATGTCAGATTTCTGTTAAACCAAAATTACGCAAGAAAAAAGGGGGAAAAAAGGACGGGCAAATTATCCTCCTAGACTATGAGAATAGTCATACCTATAACTTTACCAATACTGAATCCAAGCCCAATGGTTGAGTATGTGATGAACGTGGCAACAAATAGAACTAAGCGCAAGTATAACCCACCGAGGTTTGGAATTAGAGAGAAAATAATTGTCACTGCACCGAATAAGGCCATGTAGATATCGCTATTCATATGGCACGGATCTTTTCCTTCGCTCTTATGAAAACAAATAGACCTTATGATTTCCCTGTATGATTCAGAAGCCAGACAAAACCAATTAGACTATTTTCTTTGGATTTCATGGACAACAGTTAGATCTTATCAAGATCAGCAGGATCTCAAACTTACATCATGCTTATGGAACCCTGTACAACGCAGCCAACGCAGATGAAAAAGAAGTTAAGATACAGAACTAGCACAAAAACCGGGACCTTCTTGTCACCTGAACAAACGGCCAAATCTAAGTCGATCGAAGATGTGAAAATTGTAAAGAGAAATTTAATTAAGTTAGGTGCGTGAATTTTACCAAAGAAGGAACGCACTGCACCCTTGTAACTGTAGTTCCTCTCGCCAACAGCAGAGTCACCAGAACGATAACATTTAGAAAGAAGAGAGGACGTGAAGCAGGTCACCGAAGACAAGAGAACCATGACAGTAAGACCAGCAATCCATCCAAGCTGATCTATAGCCCAAGGCAGGCACAGCACACCAGGTCCAATCACATCACTTATTATACTGACGCTTGCTGTCCACACGGTCCCTTTGATTGTTTGTCAAACACACGAGAAAGAGAACGAGAGGAGTGAACACAAGGGGCCAAAAAAACCAAGAAGTTAAGAGTAATATGAGAGAAGAGAGTTTACCGGTTCGTTTATTGCATCCATCGTCGTCGGTAGATGTTCTCGGGCTGGCATCCTCCTCAGCCATATTCTTTATGACACAGACCAACCAAAGTTAAGCTTCCAACTTCCAAGCAAGATCTCAAAGTTTGTGCACGCTACAGTAAGTACAAAGTACACTAAGAGCTGGTTTGGATCTGCAGAAAATAATGGAAGAGAAGAGGCAAGAAGAGAAAATGGAAGGAAGAGGTAGTTTTTATCGGTTTGGTTCAAGAGAAAAGAACGAAGGAAAGAAAAGAAGCACAGCTAATAAGTAAAGAGGAGAATAGCGTAAAAGACAATTTTAACCTCCAATAATTAAAAGAACATGCAGCCCGGACACTACACATCAGTTAAACTAAACGGAATTTAATAAAAAAAATAGATGACATCTTTATGACAAAAAATGTTGGGCAGTTTTAATAAAATAAAAAAAAAGTATAATAAAAATTAAAATGTAGGTAATTTTTATATATGATATTGTAAATTTAATTCATATGAAATTTATTTATTTTAAACTAAAGTTTATAATTAAATGTCAATAAATTATTTTTAATTTATAAAAAATATTTAAAATTTTAATAAAAGTAACATATTAATATTTTATTATATAATGAGAATATATATATATATATAAATATATTATTTTATATACTTTTTATTTTCTTTCTTCTTCTTTCTTATTCTTTTCTCTTCATTTTTTTTATTTTCTTTTTTCTCATACCCAAACAAAGCATAATGTAGAGACTTTGGTTTTTCTTCTATAGTTAAAAGAAATGCCTTTTTTATACACAAAAAATCTATACCAATGTCGTGCGTCATTTCTCAAAATTTTTTCCCCACTTTTTAACTAAAGTTTGTTTACTAAAATAAAATAAGGGTTACGCCATCCGTTCCACTCACCTCCAATTCAGAAATTTAGGAAGATTTGAAATATTTTTTATTTGAATGAAGATATTTAGGGAGATTTACAATACAAAAAAGAGTTTAATTGGTATGCATTGATAGTGTAAAACTGTCTTACACTGTCAACCAATAGAAACAGGGGAAAGTGAGAAATCATAGTGGGTCTCTCATTATAATAGGTAGTTATTTGTGTGAATAGGCACTTTCCACTATTTCTATTGGTTGACAATATAAAACTATTATATACTGTCAGTGCATTTAAATTAAATTCATAAAAAAAATATTTCAAATACATTTACAATAAAAAATTGAAAATACACAAATGAATTATATTTACAATAATGAGTTGTTGTGTTAAAATGCTTATGTGGATTTGCTATTTAAAATTACTAGGGGAAGGAAAAAAGATTTTTTTTTTAGTTATTTAATTCTTACTTAAAAATTAAAGTACATTCCCTTAGAAAATGAGTTGCACTTTTAATAATAAGTTTTTATGTGGAGTGGTAAGCATTTTCTTAAATTACTTTATTAGGATAATAAATAAAGAGGAGGAATACAGAAATGGAATCTTTTTTTTTTTGGGGTAGGTTGTCCATGCTTACTTAAAAAAGTTGAAATTCTAATAAAACAAACTATATTTTCAATAATGAGTTGTAATATAAGTGATTTCGGAGAATTTTTCTCTTTAAAAATCCTTATTTTGTTCAACAAAAATTTCAAAACAATATTTTGCATTTTTATAATTATTTTAATATAAATATATTTTTATTTTTATAATTGTAATTTATTTTATATAAAATAGTTCTTAATTAAATTTATATTCTATAGTACAATCCAACAATTAATTATAACGTTGAATTATGTTAACCTACGTGTCTCCTTTTTCTTATTATATTACTCTATAAAAGAGATATTATTTTGTATTGCAGTTCTGTTTGAATTCTTATAAGGTAGCAGCATAAAATATTATCAACTTTTTTTTGCCTTGTTATCAGTTGTAAGCATGCATCAATAGTTACACGATTATTCAATAATTTGATTACAAGCATATAAAATCAGCATAGTGCAAACGGACGAGGCTTCTGAAGAGATGTCAACAAAGGCAACTTTCGGCGAGCGCCAATTTTATGGTGTTTTCACTTTTCATTCTTACATTAGAGAAATGATTGCATGATGATCATGTATTTAGATAGATTGTATTTTATTTATATCAATAATCAATTCATACACTTTTTAATAATTTTATTATATAAAAATAATTTTTTATATAATTTGAATAAAACTAATTTTTTTAAAATTATTTTTTAATTAAAATATTTAAGTATAAATTAATTTTCATATAAATAATTATATAAATAAATAATTATTAAAATAATTTTAATATCATAATTTTCACAAGCACACACTAGATCTGTCATGCTGTGAAGAGCAAGATGGGGTATTTCGCGTAGGTCAGGATGATATGATCGATCGTTTTTCCTTTATCAATGATTTTAATATCATAGTTTTCACAAACACACACTAGATCAGTCATGATGTGTACTTCACGTAGGTCATGATATATGATGCATATTAATATCACACACACTGATCTGTTATGATGTGGAAAGCAAGATGTGATATGATAGGGTAGTTCGCGTAGGTCATGATGATATGATATACTGCATTTTGTTTTTCTTTTATCAACGATGTGACTGCGAAGCGTGAACACAGGTAGATAAATGAGTTGACACATGTTTAATGTAAAATACGTTTATCTAACATAATTCTTTCTTAATTATCAAAAATAAATAAATGAGGGAGAATCTTTTTTTGGATGTTTTTTTATATGATATTTGGGTGAAAAATATATTAAAATATAGAAATTGAGAAAAATTTATATTAATATAATACCTATTAAAATTGTAAAATAAAAAATTTTGAATTTAATTAAAAAATATTTTATTTTTTATCTATAATCAAATTGAAAATTTTGAATTCATTACAATCGAAAAATAAAATATTTTTTAATTAAATTCAAAAATTTAGAATACACCATTTTAAAAATTAGAAATTTTGATTTTAATAGATTTCATATCAATATAAATTTCTTTCAATTCTCATATTTTAGTACATAAATAATTTAAACACCATAATTTTCACAAGCACACAGGACCCAGACACATGCAATATCACGAGATATTATTACATAATTATAAAGTATTTTAGATGAATTGTATTTCATTCAATTTATTAATAAAGTAATATTTTAAATAAAAAGTATAAATTCTATTATAATTAATATTAAAATATTATTTTATTATTAAATAAAATACAACCTATTTAAATACTTCGTGACGTACAGAGGCTTAAATGTTCCTGTCCAGCACGGGAGATAGGGATTCTGATTCCGTTGCAAATTCGTAGATTAGTGCTGAGGAATTGATCTGTGAGCTTCAGCCTGATTCAGAGGACTGCGAACAACTGTGCCGACCATGTGGCGAGGAGAGGAGCTAGTGATGGGACCACTTTCAATGTGTGGCATCAGCCTTGGGAGGATTTAGCAACGTTCCTTGGTAAGGATGTGATTATTTATTTTTTATATGGCTTTTGCGTGGGAAAATTTAAAAAGTATGATATTTTTGATAAAATTTAAAAATTATAATATTTTTATTTTTTATTTTTTCTCTTTTTTTTCTCCATTCTCTCTCTCTCTGTCTTCTCCTTCCCTCTTATGCTCACAATCACACATGCATACACTCTTTCTATTTTTTTTATTATTTTTAAAAAGTAAATTCAATTTTTTTATTCGATTTATTTTTTAAAAATAATAAAAAATAAAATTTGATTCTCTCTTTATCAGATTTATTCTTTAAAAATAATAAAAAAATAAAATCCAATTATCTATTCATCAAATTTACTTTAAAATTTTATATTTTTCTAATTTTATCAAAAATTTCGCACATTCTTAATTTTACTCTCAAAATTTTATATTAAAAAAAATCAGCCTAAGGATGTAGCTGCGTCATTCTTGTGTTCTTTTTGTCTTTTCTCTCTGCCTTGCTGTCTGCCAAAACAATGAAAAATACTTCATTCTCATGCAATAATGTCTTTAATGTATGAATCAAAAGTGAAAACACCATAAAATTTGCGCTCACCAGGAGTTGCCTTTGTTGACTTCTCTTCGGAAACCTTATCCGCTTGTTCTATTCTGCTTCTACATGAAGTTGTTGTTTAAATTTTGTCTATTAAATTTTTTATATAATATTTTTATATAATCAAATAATTATTGATAAATTTTTTTTATGAATAGAATTTAAAGATTATTTTAATTTATAACTCATCAAAAATCATATTAAAACTTACCAATACTTATAATCAAATTGTTGAATAGTCGAGTAATTACATCAAATTATATATGTAATTTTTATACTTACCACTCCAAAAATTATATATACAAGGGATTTTAATTAGATAATCTGGTAAAAAAATTTTATATTATTAATATATTAAAATTAAATTCTTAAAATAATACACTTGTTAAATTGTTGTTGGTCCACTTCATAAGGACACTAAAAACCCTACAAAAAGTAGGGCCAGATAGAATGCACCTAATAAAAGAAAAAAAAAAATCTACAGTACAAAGTTAATAAATGTGAGCAACTAGCCGGGAACCCTGCTATGCACGGCTCACTCAAAATAATATCTATTAACAAAAAATAATAAATACTTAATCACACATATTGGTCAAATAATCCAAATTACAAATGTAATTTGAAAAATAAATATTTACAGCAACCTACAATAAATAGAGTTATTATATCATCCCCTTTTACTAAAAAGACAATCATAAAATGTGATTGAGTCAGTATTTAGTAAATAAAAATGATAAAATTAACATCTATGAAGAAACTATACAAAAGATATCTAATAATCCAACTAATGTCTATCTCACTGTGCAAATGTTCAAATTTGAGTAATGTAATAAATTAAAAAAAAATTCATGGGATCATGAAAATCACTTAGTATTGTAAGCTCATTTATATTGTTTCATAAACTTTGTATACAATTAAAAAAAGCGTGTTCTTAATAAGAGTGACAATAGGTATCTAAAGGGCGGGAACATGCCCCTCATCCTAGTCTTCATCTCCATCCCTATCTCTAAGACTAGAAATAAGCCGAGTCGAGCCGAGCTCGAGCTTAGCATAGCACCAGCTCGGCTCAATTGTATTAAACTTGACTCATGAGTCGGTTCAATAACAAATGAGCCTAATTTTAATGCTCAAGCTCGACTTGCTAAAAGTTCATCGAGTTCGAGTCAACTCCTATGCTACCTTATTTAGATATAAATTAAGCCTTTCAATTATAAGTATATAGCCTATTTTTAACATAATTTATATCTATAAATATATATATTATTATAGAGATAAAATAATAATAATAATAATAATATACTTTATCAAGCCAGCTCATGAGGTTAACTTATCAAGCTATTAACAAATCGAGTCAAAAATAGTTCATGGGCTGATTTGACTCACTTCCAACCCTACGTATCCTCGTCCCCATCACAAGTTGCATTCCTTGTCCCTTGCGATGATTTGAATCTCGGTAGATATTCATGGATTTATGTTAAAAATTAAAAAAAGAGAAAAAAGAGAAAAATTCATTTAAAAATACTTTTAAATTAAATAAAATATACGGAATATCTATAATTTATTACAATTGTACTAACACAACACAAATAACAGTACATGATTCTTTATGGAATAGACCAACCACAGTTAAGCTTCCAACTTCCAAGCAAGATCTCAAAGTTTGTGCAGCTATAGTAAGTACAGAGTATCCTAACAAGTCGTTTGGATCTGCAGAAAATAAGGGAAAAGAAGAGGCGAGAATAGAAAATGGAAGCAAGAGCTAGTTTTCTTCGGTTTAGTTCCTGAGAAAAGAACGAAGAAAGCCAAAAAAAAATGCAGGTGGGCCAATAAAACTTTTCCCCTCTCACCTACGAAGAAACTTGGTAAGCAAAGAGGAGAATAGTGTAAAAGATAATTTTAATCTCTAATAATTAAAGAATTTAATTAAAAGAACATGCAGTATGTGTAATACATATCAGTTAAACTAAACGGGATTTAATAAAAAAAAATGACATCTTTACGACAAAAAATGTTGGGCAGTTTTTATAAAATAAAAAAAACATTATAATAAAAATTAAAATGTAGGTAATTTTTATATATAATATTGTAAATTTAATTCATATGAAATTTATTTGTTTTAAACAAATCATTTTAAACTAAATTTTATAATTAAATATTAAAAATTTATTTTTTAAAAAATTAATATTTATTATAAAATTATTTTTATATAATTTATAAAAATATTTAAAATTTCAATAAAAATAACATATTTATATTTTCTTATTTAATAAGGATATACATATTATTTTATATACTTTTCATTTTTTTCTCTTATTTTCTCTTTTCATTTTTTTCTCTTATTTTCTCTTTTCTTTTTTATTTTCTTTTTTCTCATTTTCGTTTCACACCGAGGCAAAGCATAATGTAGAGGCTTTGGTTTTTCTTCTATGGTTAAAAGAAATGCCTTTTTTATACACAAAAATTCTATACCAATGTCGTGCGTCATTTCTCAAATATTTTTTTCCTACTTTTTAACTAAAGTTTGTTTACTAAAATAAAATAAGGGTTACGCCATCCATTCCATTCACCACCAATTCAGGAATTTAGGAAGATTTGAAATATTTTTATTTGAATGAGTATATTTAGGAAGATTTACAATAAAAAAAATTTCAAATGCATTTACAATAAAAAATTGAAAATACACAAATGAGTTATGTTTAGTTGTCATGTTAGAATGCTTATGTGAATTTGCTGTTTAAAATTACTAGGGGAAGGAAAAAAGAATTATTTTTTTGGTTATTCAATTTTTACTTAAAAATTAAAAGTACATTTCCTTAGAAAATGAATTGTACTTTCAATAATGACTCTTTATATGAAATAGTAAGCATTTTCTTAAATTACTTTATAAGGACAATAAATAAAGAGGAGGAATATGGAAATGGAGTCTTTTTTTGGGGGGGTAGGTTGTTCATGCTTACTTAAAAAAGTGAAGATTCTAATAAAATAAATTATATTTTTAATAATAAATTGTAATATAAGTGATTTTAGAGAATTTTCTCTTTAAAAATCCTTATTTTGTTCAATAAAAATTACAAAACAATATTTTTCATTTTTATAATTATTTAATATAGATATATTTTTGTTTTTATAATGATAATTTATTTTATATAAAATAATTCTGAATTAAATTTATATTCTATAGTACCATCCAACAATTAATTATAACGTTGGATTATGTTAACCTATGTGTCTCCTTTTTCTTATTATATTAATCTATAAAAGGGATATTATTTTGTATTGCAGTTCTGCTTGAATTCTTGTATAGCAGCATAAAATATTATCAACTTTTTTTTGCCTTGTCGTCAGTTGTGTGCATGCATCAATAGTTACTCGACTATTCAATAATTTGATTACAAGTATATAAAAGCAGCATAGTACAGGCGGATTAGGCTTCTGAAGAGAAGTCAACAAAGGCAACTTTCGCTGAGCGCCAATTTTTTGTTTTCACTTTTCATTCTTACATTATAGAGATTATTGCATGATGATAAAGTATTTAGATAAATTATACTCTATTTAATAATAGAATAATATTTTAATATTAATTATGATAAAATTTATTTTTTATTTAAAATATTACTTTATTATTGAATTGAATGAATGAGAATATTTCGGAGTTAATACCTTTAAATTTTAAAAAATAATCAATTTTTTATTTAATAATTAAAAAGTATTTAGAGAAGATAAATAATATCTCTCCTTTATAAATTAAATATTTGGGAAGTTTCCTGATCACAACTACTTTTGCATGGTGTTACCCATCTTCTTTTTCTTTCTTCCACGATGCTGGATAGCATGTTTGAAAACCACTTGATTTGTCGGCCTCTCGATCCCTCAATTTTTCGATCATTATCACCTAACTTTTCTTAATCTCTTTGATCTTTTAGAGCTTAAGATTGGAGGCTTGTAATTCATCTAATTTTTTTATCTGACCTGACCCAAGCCTATCTTATCACCAATGGTGAATACTACCCTTACCCTCTATAAATACTATAATAAAGGGAGGAGATTGGACAGCATCACCTCAATCTATATACTAAACTCTCCCATTTTCTCTATCGGCCTTGTCGAAACAGCAATATTTTGGTCCTGTATGAAAGAATCAAGTAAAACTACTCCCACTAAATATCTCAATACCCATAAATTGCACATATCTCACCATCGTCATGGCCATAAAAGTGCAATACACGGAATATCAACACTATCAATCATCCATCTTTGTTATTTGCTGCCACTCGGGAATCCCTCGTCTCCCTCTGTCAATCTCTGTATCTTCTCCCTCATTATAATGTTCTCGATTTTCAACTCATTAAATCAAGGAAGCCATTGCCAGCCAATCCTCTTCTCCCAAGCATTCCCAAATCAGCTTTTGGTTTCAGATGCGCCATAGGGTTTTATCGCGCGCTTCACCAGAATCAGGAATCGTGGAGGTAACCATTCAACAATACCCAGCATCACCTTTTTTTTTTTTTAATGCGCTTAATCCGTTTTAAAAAAAAAGTGTGCTCCATGGTCCATCTACGTAAGCTTTCATTATTTTTTCTATCTGATCCACCTGTTCAAGCAGTGATGCTATTTTATCTGATTGGGATTTTTCTTTTTCTTTCATAGTGATTTGCAGTTCTGCGCTCTTAAATTTGGTTGAAAGATATTAGAAGACTACTAGTATGTTTAATTTAGTTTCTGCAATCTTAAAATTTGGTTTGTGCAATAGTTACCAAAAAAAAAAAAAAAGACGAGTTTTTATCCAAATCAAAATTCGAGATTTTTAGAATTTAAAGCAAAGAGTGCTATATGTCATTACACGGAAACTAGGATTGGAATCTGGACATAATACTTTCATATATATAAATTGCTAATATACTGCAATCAGATGTAATGATTAGTCTTCATTTTTTTTTTAATATAATTTTATCCCAAGATAGATAGGGTTAGAAAAGCTGATAGGATATGCTTGAAAGAAAAATGAATCACGATGTAAATGGTAAATCAATTTATGGTAAATATGTTAAACCATATCAATTAGAATTAACGACAAATAAATTATAGTTATTATACCAAAAAATAAATAGAATTTAGTACGTGTCATTAATATTAAAATCATCGTTATAACTTGTCAATTTAAAGCTATGGTAAAAATTTTGGTCACAGTCAATGACAATGACAATGACAATTGTAATTAATCTTTTGAAACTAGAAACTTATATATTATATCAAGTGGGACTTAAATATGTAACTATTATCATATTTAAATAATATATTGTAACCGTTAGCATAGTTAAATAATATAATTGTTAACCACTTGACGGTTTTAACGTCAACGAAAGACAACATTGTTTATATATATATATATATATATATATATATAGTATTACTGGTTGACATTCGATTCATAGTAATTAGAATTAATGTTTTGATTCCCGGGTATAACTTATTTGGTATTAATTGTCTTTTGATTATGTTGATCCATATTTTTTTTTTCGCCGTTTCTCTTTGCCATCATCTTTAACCTATGTTAAAATACAACTAAAAAAGATTCTGTAAATAAGCTAAGCTAATTTACAATTATTATTTTTTTTCAAAAAAAAAATGCGTGTTACTTTATCATTTTTAAAATTTACCTATAACAATAGTTGATCACAATAGAGCTCAAGCCCTATTAAACCATGAGAATCCCGTAAGACGGTGACTTGTGGCACCTTTTGGAGGAAGATTTATTATTATTATTAACACCCATATTCCCATTAATATTTATTTGTACTGTTTAATATATATTTTTTTCATTGTTTTGTTTACAAGTTCCGGTTTAATATTAGTATATCTGTACTATGCATTTTTGTAATATATATATATATATACATACAACAAAGATTATGATTTTGCATGAACATAACAAAACCCGTTGCCAATGAAACTATGGGAAAATTATAAAATAGATTTCGATTATGCTGATGCACATCATATGCCAATTAAATTCATTGCAATTTATTTTGTTATTAATATTCTGTTACACTTGAGACCAAGCGCGCATTACGTTATTCTCATTTTACTATGCTTTTATGGCTGGAATATAGATCTTAATTACCATTATTACATATAATTGATCATCATAATCATCATGAGTTATTAATATTATAATTGATATTAAGTGAGGGAATATTTTGCATGGTCGTTATTGAACAGTTTTGAATGGCCATTAAGCTATACAGTGGTTTTAAATCCTATTTATGGATTATAAAAATAAAAATGATACGTTCGTTATGAAGTTATATTTCTCAATAGTCATATTATTTCTACAACGAACTAGTTCATCAGTTAAGAGCAGGCTCCGGTTAGAATGTAAAAACACGAATGCAAATTAATAAATGTTAAACTAATATTATGACGATGACTGATTTTTAATTCTAACTTACTGTTTTATTTTTTTGTGCTATATCATTGCACTTTCAATTTCGTTTACCATGATTCTTTTTAAATTTTAAATCAGCCAGAAAATAGAAGATAGTAATGAGCTAATTTTATCATGAATAAGATACTACTATTAATACTATTAATATCCCTTAACTTCTTCCCCATAATTAAACTGTATAATTGACAGTTAGAATAATAGGTTTCCACTCCTTCATAAATTAAATGATTGATAGTTATATTAGTGATTAAAGATAGTAATTACAGAAACTTAGAGCTTGACACCGTAAGATGAGTTGGTTTTTTAATTTTTAATTATTGGCTTTTACTGAATGCACATAAGTTTCATATTAATCCTAATCAGTTATAATTAATTGATTTTAATTTACAGCTTATAATTATTCAAATTTAAATGTTTTTGATCACTTTGTTACCTTTGATTCAGTTCTTATTACTTTTAATTCATATCACACTCACATCATTGGTTTATACATATTGTTTTTATATGAGAGTTTTCTTTCACTTATCAAATTACGTTCTTTTTTTTTTTTTTGCATTATTTGATAGTCTTATTAATCTGACATTTTGTTAAATAACTTAATAATATAAATTAGAACAAAAATTACGTTACACTCATATCATTAATAAAAATATGTGCTGAATCTGGAATTTATATGAAACAGTCAAGGCGATTGGAAAACAAATTTTAAAATGTATACTGCTTTGTCTTATTTGTAAATAAAATTAACGTGACTATTTTGTTCATATTTAAAATATATGTTTCCTTTGCTTTTTATTGGTTGGATAATATTCTATGGTATCAAGATTTTTGATATAAAATTCATGGTGGCATAAAATTGATAACAATCATAATTAATTGAAATTAATCAATTGCAATTTATTTTGCGGGGATTGTAGGGCATGACAACTGTTTTTATTTCTATCACTATTACTTATTCATTATTTCTTCAATTTCCTTTAATTTTTAATTTATAATAGGTATAAAGAACGGTTATTTTTGTTACATTTGTAACCGTTAATTGTTTTTATTACATTTTTAAATTCGATTTATACCGATATAAATTTCAATGTTAATTAGTAATTCATTTAGCTTATACTTGCAGTGAGTTCATATTACCATTCTCATTATTTATGTACAATTATTTACTATATTACTATTTATATTATTTTATCAGCTTAATTGTTTAAATACAACAAACATGCCAGTCTAGCATTGTCGACATTTTATTCTATTTTGATAGTTATGGTATTTCATGATCCCAATAAATTAGTACATTTATAAGAGAGATAAGGACATGCTAACTGTAGTTTACTATTCTCTTATATGTGCTAACTTTCGAAATGGCAGTGTGGTTGTGTTATTTGAAGATTGTGATAGGAATATGAAGCCAATGCTAGAGGAGGCTTTCATTAGTATGCAAGACTAGATCAGACTATCAGTAACATTCGATAAAAACTGGTCTTCACTGACAAAAAACCTAGTATTTATTGGTATTTAACAAAACTTGATTTTCACCGCTATTTAACAAAGTCCGGTATTCTTTAGCATTCGGCAAAGCCTGGTATTCATCAACATTCAGCAAAGCCTGGTATTCACCGGCACTACACAAAGCCCAATATTCACCGACACTCAACAAAGCCTAGTATTCATTGGTATTTAGCAAACATCTAAAAGCCCAGCAAACTTGTCACTGTCAGCTAGCAAATTGATGTCACATAACATTAATGTTACTATTAGGTCAAATCATCAAAAAAAAGGGATGCATGTTTATTAGTCTGCCAGCTTGTGAGGCTGAATCATGACAAAGGATGCATAAGTTTATTAGTCTATCGACCTCCGAGGTTAACTCATGAAAAAGATTTCATAAGTTCATTACTTGCCTTCCTCTGATGTCAAATCACGAAAAAGGCTGCATGTTTATTATTAAATTGCTCGTACATTCGTCCTTACTTGATTTGATACATATCTTAGCCTTTTTGCTCTTTTAGATCTCAAGGTTAGGGGGCTTGTGATTCATTTGGCCTCCCGATCTCTCAGATCCCTAACCTTCCTCACCTAATATTTCTTAGCCTCTTCGCTCTCTTAGAGCTTAAGGCTGAAGGGTTTGTAATCTGTCCAATTTCCAATCTGACTTGGTCCAAGCCCATTTCATCACTAGTGGTCGGTATCACCTTCATCCCTTATAAATACTATAGTAAAGGGAGAGAGTTAGGCAGTGACACCTCAACTGATATACTAAACTCTCCCATTTTTTCTACCGGCCTAGTCGAGACAACAACACCGTCCATAATAGCTTTTTTTAAGAAAAAAAGCTATTATTGAAAAATTAATCTTATTTGAAAAAAATAAAAAATAGATTATAATCAAAAGCTGGTAATTATAAATAGAAGTTCATTATTCTATAATTGTTATATTTTTTTTAAATTGATCTTATGTATTAAATATTATATAATATAAATAATTATTTTATATCCTTTTTAATAATTTTTTCACATAAAAATAATTTTTTTCATATAATTTAAATAAAATTATTTTTAATTAAAATATCTAAATATAAATTAATTATAATATAATTGATTATATGAAAAATAATTACACAAATAAATAGTTATTAAAATAATTTTAATATCATAATTTTTACAAGCACACACAAGATCTGTTATGATGTGGGAAGCAAGATAGGGTATTTGGCGTAGGTCATGATTATAAGATAGATTGCATTTTGTTTTTCTTTTATCGAAGACGTGACTGTGAAGTGTGAACACAAAGGTGGATAAATGAGTTGACACAATGTTTAATGTTTAATGTGAAAATGTTTATCTAACATAATTCTTTCTTAATTATAAAAAAAAATAAATAGGGGAGCATCTTTTTTAGACTCTGGACTAGCACACTGGACCCAGACACATGCGATATAACGAGATATTATTGTATAATTATATAGTATTTAAGATAAATTGTACTTTATTTAATTTTGTAATAAAATACTATTTTAAATAAAAATATAAATTATATTATGATTAATATTAAAATATTATTTTATTATTAAATAGAGTACAACCTATTTAAGTACTTCGTGATGTACAGAGCCTTAATGTTCCAGTGCAGCACCAGGAGCCAGAGATTCAGATTCTGTTGCAAAATTCGTAGATTAGTGCTGAGGAGTTGACGTGTGAGCTTCAGTCTGATTCAGAGGACTGCAAACAATTGTGGATATACTTTCTTTAATTTTTTGGAAGAAGATTTTTTAGTAGAAAATAAAATTTTTTAAAATATTATTTTTTAAAAAATAATTTTTATTTAATTTAAATATATTAAAAATAAATTTAAAATAATAAATTTTATTTAAATAAAATATAATTATTTTTAATTATTAATATAAGAATAATAATAATTTTTTTTAATATAAAAAATAATTTTAAAAATATTTTTTTAAAATATTTTTTAAAATAAAAAATCTTTTAAAAAATAATAAATTAAATTAAATACTACTATTTATTATACAAAATTATTTTTCTTTCTATATATAGCCTCTTGAAGGATGCAATGTGCAATCCAAACGAGCTCTGTGACGGCCGTATGGCGAGGAGAGGAGCTCGTGATGGGACCAGTTTCAATCTGCGGCATCAGCCTTGGGAGGATTTTGCTACTACGTACCTTGATGAGGAGGTAGCTGGGTAATTCGTGCGTTCTTTTTGTCTTTTCCTTTTGACAGGCTGTCCACAAAAAAAAAAAAAGAAAAATACTTTATTATCATGCAATAATTTCTCTAATGTAAGAATCAAAAGTGAAAAAACCATAAAATTGGCGCCCGCCAAAAGCCGCCTTTGTTGACATCCGCTTGTACTATACTGCCACGGTGGAATGCACCATAATTTCTCTAATGTAATGAATGTAAGCAACTAGCCGAAACCCGTGCCATGCACGGCTCATTCAAAATAATATCCATTAACAAAAAATTATAAACATTTAATCACATATATTGGTCAAATAATTTAAGTTATAAATATAATTTAAAAAATAAACACTTGCAATAACCTACCATAAATAGAGTTATTATATCAACCCTTTTTACTAAAAAGACAATAATAAAATGTGATTGAGTCAGTATTTAGCAAATAAAAATGACATAATTAACATTTATTAAGAACTTATAGGTAACAATTTATCTAACTATGCAAATATTTGAATTTGGATAATGTAATAAATAAATAAATAATTCATGAAATCATGAAGATCACTTAATATTATAAGCTCATTTATATTGTTTCATAAATTTTGTATGTAATTAAAAAAAATATGTTCTTAGTAAAGATAGCAATAGATATCCATACGGGTAGGGATATACCCTCATCCCCTTCTCCATCCCCATCATGGGTTCCATTCCCTATTCCTTGTGGGAATTTGAATCTCCATAGATATCCGTGAATTTATGTAAAAAGTTAAAAAAATTAAAAAAAGAGAGAAGTTCATAAGAAAAAAACTTTTGAACTAAATAAAATATACATAGTATCCATAATTTGTTACAATTCTATTGACACAACACAAATAATAATACATGATAAAAATTCAATAGTTTTAATAATAATTATAATTATAAAAATAATGGATTTAATTTATATATATTGATTAAAATTATTTTACATTATCATTCAATCATATTCTCCCCATTGCTTGACTTTTGGAGTAATGGGAGTGAAGGTCATGCATGTTTGTTTATGTGACAACATATGATTGGATAATAGTATAAAAAAATTTTATACTGCCAGTACATACAAATTAAACCCAAAAATAATTACAAAAAACAAAATATCAAATATGTCCACTAATGATTTTGTTTATATATAAATAATTGAACTAAAAAAATATTTTTGAAATAAGAATATTGGAGTTTATTTAAAGAAATTTTTTTATTAAAATAACCTTAGAAATATTTATAGGTTAAATAATTTTTTTTATAAATAATTAACTTGTTTCTTATACTTGTGTATATTTAAGAATGAATTGAGAACAAAAATAGTTACGTATAATCATATTTTCATTCACTTATAATCTGAGGGTAGCTAAAAAGTCATGTTTTTATTAAAGTTTCCTATTAGATACCACTCTTCTTAGTAAGACATAATGTTACATCTATTAACACATACTATATTCATATATTTTTTCATTTTTTTAACTGTTTATGGTTTTATAGGAATTAACACACACTATATTGCACAAGCATAAAACACTAAGCTGGCAGGGACGGAAAGTAGGAATGTTGCACAAGTTGTATGCAGTATGGATGGAAAGTGGAAAGGTTACACAATTTGTATAGAGTGAGAAGGTTACACAAATTTAATCGATTACTTTTAAATTTAAATTAAATTTATCAATTTCATAATTGGTATTTATATTAAATATTTTTTAAAGGCTAAAACGTGCTTTTTAGTCCTTAAAAAATACATATGAAATTAATTTAGTTCCTAAAAAATTTTTGACATAAAAAAGATCCATGAAAGTTTAACTTAACATTAAATTAGTTCCTAAATATTAAAATATAATATTATTTTAGTTTCTATAAAATACATGTGATATCAAATAAATTTTTAAATTTTCATAGAAAAGGAAAAACCAAATAGATGTCATATATGTCTTTTAAGGATCAAAATATGTTAAAAAAATTTTAAATACTAATATGATGTCAAGTTGAATTTTTAGGGATTTATTTGATACTAAAAATTTTTCAACGACTAAACTAATATTATATGTATTTTTTAGAGACTAAAATACATGTTCAATTTTTTAAAACATTAATAATAAAATATAAATAATTTAATTTTTTATTAATTAATTTTTTAATCTTTAACTATAGTTCTAAATATTATAATTATATTTATATTTATTAGATTAGATATTTTAAGTTATGAAAAGCAATCTTATTTACTCTTTGATTAACAAAAATTCTATGAATTCTGTGGCTGGAAGAAGTAAATGATGAGTACTTTTAAAAGATATTTTTCAACATTTTCATAATTGCACAGTAATACTAAATTAATTCAATATATTTATTATATGAATTTATTTTATAGTTAAATTTTTTTATTTTTCCGTGTAAAAGATACTAGTTAGAGTATTAGAATATGCTTTACTTCGCCAGTACAAGAGTGATAGCTGTGCACCACTCAATTAGTTATCAGCCATCCGCAATCCTTTTAGACCAAAAAAAATAAAAATCAGTAATAATGATTTATATAATATCATAATCAGTATAAATTTTGCATGATTCCATTAAAGTTCGTTAGATGATTATAAAATTATTTGAGGTATTAACAGTATAACTGGATTACTATTATTATTATTATTATTATTATTATTATAAATTTAATTTAAATACACTAATAATATAAAATTAATAAAAATAGTTAAAAGTGCTAATTTACATAAATAATTAAAAAAATTTACTATAATTTCTTATTTTTTTCTATTTCTATTGATTGATAATATAAAATAATTTTATACTATCAATGTATACTAATTAAACTCTATTATTATTAACTTAATAACTTTATAACTTATTATAACATTACCTCAACAGTGAAACATGCAGAAAACTTCCAGCTGTCTCCCATCCACTCGGTTTGCATTCAAAGAGGAAGGAAAAGAAAAGAAAGTAAAAACTCAGTGGCAAGAAACCACATGCTGCCACATGAGCAGAACAGTGGCTATCCCTATTTTCTGGTTATATTGTATATAGATTAAGGCCGCAACAGCAGGCGAGCAAAGGCCCGCAACCTCCGAGTGTAAATGTGACTGTACATGTACACAGTAAACTGTTCCCAATGCTTCATTTAGTTTGTAGAAATTTTCTCGGACAGGTTCTTAAAAGGGCTTTATGAGTTTGTGACCATATGGTCACTAAAATAGATGTGGGCGAAATTATAATTTTAAAAGTAAGTAAAAAAAATGTAAAAGAAGCCCACAATTAACATTAACAATTATCATCATCAACACCTAACACCAGTTCGACAAAACTTCGAAAAAGAAAAATCATCAATTCAACAACTATTACATCCCTCCAAAAAAAATTGACAATGAACTCTAAAAAAATTGGTTCCTAGTGCCTCTTCCATCATCCTATCGGCAATTGTACTCACCAAATTAGCGACATCTCAAGATTGTCAACAAAACTTGGTCTCGTCATTGTCGTTGACATTGAAGAAAAGTTGTTCTCATCGATGATCTCTTTGGGGTTGCTCAACGAGATTGCTGCGAAAGCTCATTCTCATCTTTGTTTCTAGTGTTGTTCACCTTGACGACATTATCCTCCTCCATGAGCTTCATGCACTCCGGCTTCTTTGCCACAAACTCCTCCCCATGATCATTGTTAGGACATGATGGAAGGACAACAACCAACCACCCATAGTAGCTTCATGGATGATAAATCACTCCCAATATCTCCTCTTAAACCACAATAATTTAAAGAACAACAAAACCTCAACCATCCAAATTTCATGACCAAATCATATTACCCACTATATTTGGTGTTAATCAATATTTTTACTTCTCAGTAATTTTTTTTTTTCGGATTTAAGGGATGTTAATCGATATTAAGAAAGAAAAAAATCCGTATGCAATTATAGATCACAATGTAATTCAACAATTTTAATTCTTAAGTTAGTTGGGTAACATTCATAATATTTGGGACTCCTAAAAGTAGTTCATCTGAACCATTGGATGGTTTTTCAATGGTTGAGATTCAGTAATCATGCGGTCACGAACTCGTAAGGCCCCATTTAAGAACCGCCATCCTCTCGCAGTTCAAGACACGCACTCAAAAGGAAAAGGCAAAACAGAAAAAGTAGAAAACAAAAAATAAAAAATGGCGGGCTAAATTACGATCTTAATTCAAAAACCTGCAAAGCTCAAACGCGCAAAGACTCAGAGAGAGCAAAGAAAGAAACAAAGATGGAATCGGCGACCTCAATCTGCGACTCGCAGATCCCTCTTCAACTGCGCAACATTGACGCCTTCGCCGCTTCCTACACCAAATCCCTCCAATCCCTCAAAGCAACAGCGCAACAAACTGCTCAATTTCAAGGTCTTTACTTCACTCGCTGATTTTTTCGTTTTCGCTTATCATAGATTAGGGTTTCAACCTCTTACTTTACTTCCCTGCACCAAATCCCAATCCTAGTGTTTTTAAGGTTTTAATTGAGTAATGTACTCTCTCTCTCTCTCTCTCTCTCTCTCTCTCTCTCCAGGGCAATTAGAAGAGGTTAAAGGTAAACTGAGGGAGGCGGAGGATGATTTGGTCAAAGCAATCGCCTGTACTCATCATCACCTCTTTCTTTCAGCTACAATTTTCATTTTTCTTTTTGTGGTTTTATGTTTGTGGTTTTCAGTTTGAATTGAATTCCCTCATTTAGTTGCTTCCTAGTTTCTAATAATCGAATGTGTTAGCTTTTGTAAACATAATTGATAATTCTATGCTACCTTTTTGCAACTCTTTAATTGCATTGCGTTTTTGTTATTTCTTCTTTTTTTTTTTTTTTTTTTTTTTTGGTTTTTTGGGGGGGCGGGGGCAGTTAAGACCCGCAAAGAGGCGAAGCGGATGGCCTTGTTCGACGCTATTGCCTCTGCAAAGGCCAGAGTTGAAGGCCTTAGGACAAGTATTCAGCAGCAGCAAACCAAGAAACAAGAATTCCAGGAATTTCTGTGTCAACAGTCTCTCGGTAATGACCTTGTTTGTATGTGAATGCAACTATTTATAGCCATCTTGTTTGCATTTTTCAGTCTCGTATAAGCTGTTTTTGTTTTTGTTACTGTGGAGAAGAGAAGGTGATTAACATTGACTATACAACTTATTCGAAGAATTGTTTTAACTAAACATTGTTAGTTGTTCTGGCATTCCCATTGGAATCAGAAATGGTTGTAGATGGTGATGTTTTGTGTCTATATTGTTTTTTGTTTGTAGGGGCATATCTTTCGTGATGGCTTAATCCTTTGAAGTTATATGTAAATTTGCACACAGTGTATGTGGTATGGTATCAAGTTGTCCAAAATCATAAATTTCCTGAGTGTTGAAATAAAATTAATTGCAGATGATGAGACTCATAAGATTGCTTGATTTTGCTTTACAAAATGCTAAGCTTCTGATTGCTTGGTCATGGAGCCATTAAAGTAGTCAACTGCCATCTTGCATCATCATTGAAATTATATTTAATCTGAGGTTTTTGCACCTATGCACCAACTTTTTTTTTTTTTTGGTTTAAACTAGCTAATTCAACTTGTAATCTATGTTCGGTTCCCTTTTTCTTGAAGCAAAGAACGATCAGGACAGGGATTATGATTCATTCTGTGATATCATTTTTTAAGATTTCTGGTTGAAACTGTGATGAAAGAAGTTTTGAAGGATGTTTTCCAATGTTTTTGTCATGTGTGCATCATTACTTACTTGTACAGAACATGCTTTGGAATTTTGTTTCTCTCTCTATTTTGCCTTTCCTTTATTTGCATTGTTCTACTTACTAAACTTGAAAATCTGCATTATGAGACTTATGAAGTATGAACTACTCTAAGCTCCTCTTCCCTTCCCCCTCTGCCCTTTTGTTCTGTAAAAAGCTTTGGCAGCATCTGAAGGGAAGCCAAAAGAAAGCATTGAACAAAAAGATGAAATACAGGAAGCCATCTCTTGGTACAACAGGGTCCTTGGTTTTCATGTCGAAGGTGGACGTGGTAATTGACGTTAATCTTTTTGTCCAAGGATTATTATTCTTCTTAAAATTAATATCCTCACTAGTTCTTCTGCTCTTCAGGGGTAAAGTTCACATTCAAGAATATAAATATGAACAACCCAAATGAGGAGTACACTTTTACCATCCGCCATGAAGACAATACTTACACATGTAAGCCGGATATCTGGTTTTGTTTATGATGTTAAAAGTAAACTGATATACTACTTCATTGAATCTGGATTTTGTGCTTTATCTCAGTGTTAAGTTGTGAACCTTCCATCGAAGACACCAAAGAGTTGATCCATGAATTAAACAAGACGAATGGGTTATTCAAATTTGTCAGAGTAATGAGGAAAAAGTTCCAGGAAGCAGTGGAACAAGGTAAAGTCATATCTCTTCCTGTCCTTTAGATGAGCGCATTCATGAGATGGGGGATCCTGTGTATTTGAGACAGGAATGACCAGTTCAATCACAAAACAAGTGAACTGGACCTTTGTCCAGCCTGATTATTATTTGAAAATTGAAACCATGATTTTACCAGGAATGAACCAGCTGGTTTTATGTCAAACTGGTAAGCCATTGCCGATTCAGCAGGTTTATCTGGGCCCAATGTTGTTGATCTGGCAGCCCATGTCTGGATAAAGTAATTAACCTGGCTCCAATGCATGGCTGTAAGGTGTGGCGACCACTAAGTCAAGTTAAACCTTTGGTAGTATGAAAGCAAAAAACTTATCTATTGAATCCTAAATTTAAGTCTAAAATATGTATTTTGTTTCATAAATAAATAATTGGAAAACATTATATGCATATTAGTTGTTTTAAAGACATTCATGAAATTGATATCCAATCAAATTAGCATCTTTTCTAGAGAATGTTATGAAAAAAATAAAATAAGTAGATATTTCTAATATTATACATATTTATTAATAGTGAGATTTTTTTTTAATTGAGGAAATTAATGTATTGAATGTGTATTATACAGGCTTATATTTTGGAATTATTCAGTTATCATTTTAAAATATTTGATAATTTTCTTATTCTTTATGTATTATATGAGTACACGAATTATGTATATCTATTAAAATGATATTATGAACCCTCGTCAGCTGCAGTTCAATCTTTGTCAAACTCTAACCTCTTACCCTTTCCTTGACCGGTTCAATGACTAGTCTTGTATTTGGATCATTGATGAAAAAGGGGCTTCTTACTAATGCTAGTTTCTAAAGTTACAACAAAACAGGGAGTTTAGTTCTGACAAATGTTGAACGCGAAGAATCTGCTTTTATCTCTGCATCTGCGCCAGTTTTATCAATGTCATCTGCTAGAAGTGATTCTACAACTGAGGAAACCGACAATCGTGTTGAAGCTGCCGAAGGTAATACACATATCAACAAAAAACATATTCGAAGAAGGGTAAAATCAGCAGTTCTATCTCCAGGATCTGCATCATCTGTTCGCCAGTCTCCTCGTTTGAAGGTATGATACAATTAGTTTGATGTTTGGATAAATTAATTGAAAAGTGATTTAAGGTAATGTGTTATGTTTGTATTGCATTAAAGAAGACTGTCTTTGCATAATAATTTATTGAAAAGGGTATGAAATGATTTATTTATATATAAGATATTAATATTTGATGTTTAACCTAGTAAAATATAATGGATAAATTGGTAAAAGTGCTCCCACTACAAAATATAAGCAAAATGTTGAAAATATATCTTTTGGAAAAAAAAAAAATGATTTCCTAATGCAAGAAAAATAATCTTTTGATTTTAAGCATTTTATCCATTTTCGCTGAAAAAGATATAATCAACATAAAACAGCTTTTATCCAAAAAAAACTTTATATAAATAATTATATATCCTAAACACCCACTTAACGGATTCCGAGTGGTGAAAAATAAAACGCTACAAAAAGAATGGTAATATGCTTTAACTAGCTCAGCTGTGCATAATTCAAGTTTTAGATATTGGTAATGTTGCATTACATTGCTGCTACAGTCTCTTTGAGGTTATATCTTCATGCATTCTTAGGTTCGTTGGACCAATGGTGCACTACACATGTGCAAAAAAAGGGGGTTGTTTTTGTTTTTTGTTTTTTTTTTTTTTTTGGGCACCATAATCTGTTTTCTGGTTTTCTAGGATCATTTAATCGTAAATGAATTTTAATAACCAGTTTTCTAGGTGAAAAAAAACTGTCTATTATTCTTGCATATAGATATCTATGAATACAAACGTCAGGTAATGCTGAGGTCTCATATATGACAGGCTATGAAATAAAGCCAAGTGGAGCATGTTTGCCACCTCATTTGGCCATTCATGCTGAGGTCCCTGAAGTACTCTTGTAGGCATGACTCATGACTGAGGTTGCTAAGTGCTAACAGATTGACACTTACTTCCAGACATTTACGCATTCTGGATGTCTAGACCTGTATATAGCAGATCAGAGGATCTCCACAAAATGGGTTTTGTAACTTGAAAAAACATTGGGAGACGAGAAAGTCGTTGTAAGTTTTCTGAAAAGCTTCAGGTATCTTCTATGATAATTTTGTGTTTTTTCTTTATCTTTCCCCTTCCCTCCCCTCTTGGCTTGCGAAACTTGCAGAACTATTCAATTAACCATCAGTCATTATGGTACCGATATCTTGTATTGGCAGTGTAAATGAAGCAGTGTCTTAGTAGTAGATCTCCATGATATTTTTGTTTGTTTTCCTTTTACTTCCCTCGTGTTCTGAATTTTCCTTTCTAACCATTATGTGTCAAACTTTAGAGGGTGAGTCTCGTGACAAGATTTCCTTGTGACCCGGTGGTTACGAATCAGTCACAGAAATAGTGTCTATGCTCTTTGAACGGCTGTGCACGTCTACCTATCCTTGGACGCCAAAATTGTTGGGAGCCTTGTACACCGGGATACCCTTTATTATATCAAACTTCTAGATGAAGTTGGAAGTGACCTCATGTAGGCTGCAGTTTGATCTGTCACTGTTTTGCTAACAGTGAACATTACTTCTCCTTGAGACTTACGTGATGAGAGTGATTTAATATTGTGAAGGTAGCCTTCGTTTCCATGTTTGCACAGTGGGGTCGGTCAACTATCAGTTTTGGTATATTGAAGAGACAAAGATTTTATGCTTTATGCGCTCTTATTTGTATAATGAATCATCGAAGAGCTACACAGAGAATGGGATTATTCTGAAGCCCCTTGATTATGATGTCCTTTTGGGTTGCCTTTGAAAACTCCCTAATGCTTGCTATACATGATGTCTAGACAACTAGGTCTAGAAAGGGGGAACAAATACTTCAAGTTGCTGCTTGACGCAGTCGTTTGTGAAGCAAGGCATGAGTTTTGTTCCATAGCTTTCGAGCTTCCGATTCATCATTTGCTAGACTTGAGCAGTTACTCTCGTTGCAATCTGTAAAGTATTTCCCACTCACCCCTTCTGTTTGTGGGCTTAGAGCGACATAACACGTCGTTGCTGCACCCTGTGATATCGATTTGAGTAACTTTGATGCAATGAAAAACAGGGAATCTGCATGGAAGTTTTGCGAATATTTAGTAGCTTCAACGTTAGATAAAAGAATGAAATAACTATACGAGTTGCCAAATTAACTAAGCTTTGTTCTTACCCGTTAATAAGCCCTTATGAGCTCTAATAATTCCCGTCTTCACGATGCCCGGATGAACTGCATTGATAGTTACTCTAGCATTCCTTGCCTGTAATTATCTCCCAATTTCCAAGAATACATAAGTGGGTCATGCAATGTTTTACTTTGGTGCATAATGATCACCGTTCACCACAAATTAGAAAGTAAAAGAATAGAAAGTTAGTTGTTATTATTTTTCATTCTCACCTTCAGCTGTCTAGCCATTTCCTTCACATGCAGAATGCTGGCCAATTTTGACTGAGCATATGCGCGTGTGCCGTTGTAACTGCATTTGTTATTTGACAGAGAATTACGATGATTAGTATACAAAATTCAATGCAATAAAAATTGTTCTAGATTCTGCCGAGAAGAGAAGCAAGTGCTGGTTGTACTTTTTTCCGGTGAGCATGTCGCTGAAACGAAAACAACCTCTGTTCACCCAGCTATGGATAACGGAAGAAACGTTTATTATTCTTCCTTGAATGCCGGTTTTCTTTGCTGTATCTATCAATTTCTCCAGTAGCATTTTCGTTAACAAAAAATGTCCTGCAATTTAAAATGGAAAAAATAAAGAAATTATGAGTTTTACTTTTCCTTTGCGGTGATCCGGTCCGTGTTGAACTTTTATATTATTTTATTTTTGCCCTTTTTATCATGTCTCCTCTTGATTCTACTGTTCCCCTTTTTTTTTTTTAAACGGTCAATCTTCGATTCTAGTTGGATAAGCAGAACAACAAAACATCATCAATAGAAGCACTACATTAATGGAAATGGGCCATATAGCTGGCTTTGGACTTTGAATCAAATAAACAATTGGCGCATGTTCGGTGCTTGGTATTTGTTTACGAAACCGAAGGCTAAAGTAAATATCCGAGCTTTGCCCCATCATATAGTCGTGGTCCTGGACCAAAGTGTAGCCTAATGAGTGAAAAACATAATGGACGATTGTTACTTTTCTGAGTTCGGAAAGCCTCATTACAGAGGCATCTCAGGTGCTTCTTCTGATTTTTCTATATGCTGTAGACTCCTTGTCAGCTAAAAAAATGTCGCTACTGATTATTAATGAAGATAAGAGTTTAGATTGACTAAGAATTAGGGTATTTACCCGTGCATTGTACAGAATGATGAGGAGAAAAGTGCATTATTAAAATAAAAAATATAATATCACGACTTTCTTAAAAATATATGTTAAGCTCTTTAGATAAAAAAATTATGATAATTTGACAATAGAAAAATAATACAATAATTCATAATACTAAATTTTAACTGAAGTAAAAATTTACACTTACTAATACGCTTTCACATGTCTTAGAATTTGATTTGCATATCATAACATTGTACGAGAATAAATAAATAAGAATCGGCACTTTGTACAATTTATCAGGTTTAGTTATAATTAACTTCTTTTTTGTTTAAACTCAACTAGAACCACCGTACAATTTTTAACGCTATGAATGAATACGAGAATTATATGTGCAAAGTCTTACCTTCCTAATTGGAGACGAAAATTATTCAAAGAATTTGTTTTTGCATATATCATTCATATATAGTGCATAGTGCCATCCAAACTTAATGGTGGTCACCGACGAGCCTGTTTGAGCCTATCAAACGATGCTTGACTATATTATATGCTTCTTTAATTTGAGTTTGTACGACTGTTTTGTGTGAGTGATTGTGAAAGATTTGGAAGTGCTTTTCAATATCATAGTAATTGCTTAGTACCCACCCTTAGCGACAAGATTGGAAAAAAGTACCTAAGTAATTTGTAGCAAATGTCATTTCAAATTTATCTTCCGAGAACTCCAGCTTTGGAGAGAATATTCCTGCATTGTTTCTGCAAAACAAAATTTATTCCAACTATTAGCACAGCATAAATACAAATGATTCTTGGGAAAAAAAAACAAAAAATAACGTACATGAGAATATTGAGGGGCAGTTCCAGAGCTAAAAACTCCGAACAAAATCTCTGTACAGAAGCAAAAGAACTAAGATCAATCTCCAACAGAATAACTTCAGCGTTTGGACTCTCCTTTTGGATATTCTCTATTACATCCTTTGCCTTCTTCAAGTCCCTCGCTCCAATCACTACTCTCACTCCTCTCTTTGCTAACGCCCTAGCTGTTTCAGCTCCAATACCAGAAGTAGCCCCTTCAATTAAAAATTCAACAACAATTAAATAACTTCATTAAATATGCCGATCACACGTTATACATCACGTGCTAATTTACACATAAATAAAAACGTATATATACAATATTCGTGAGATTTATCATCCTTATTGAGGGTAAATAAAATGTGGTAGGAAATAATTTAGTGTGCCGGAACAAAGGAATAATGATTTTCTGTTGTACGTAGATGTGGGGTGATCCTGTCTGAACCAATAGAAGAACAATGTACAAAAGAGACAACCACTTCTTCCTGCCGCCAAAAAGAACCACCACCCTAGGTGGTATTATGCTCACGTGCCACAGCCTGCAGAGTAAACTATTAAGCCCCCACCTTGCCCAGAGCCACATAAATTGAGGAAAATTCTTATGTACCATGACAGCAAAACCATATCTGACACCCTTTTTTTTTGGGAAGGAAGCTTTGCTGGTAAATTGCTATCAAAAACTCTGCGGTAAAATTGGGATAGAGATTCAACTAAATCTTCTGTAAAACGAAACTAAATGCAGGTGGAAGAACTACAAATGAAAATGTGGGCGATGTAAAGAAAGTGAAATAAGATCATCTTCATGAATTAATCTTCAGCAATGGACACCACCGCGTGCTGAATAGCTTCTGGGTAAACAGCATCAAAGTCTTGAAAGATCAGAAGTTAGGTAAGACACAGAAGAAAAAACAACTAAATCAAACTTGGTTCCTAATATATAGATACTATATTTGGTCACAAAAGTATATATCAGGCTTTATATGACTTACCAGTGATGAGAGCGGTTAGATTGGAAGGAAGCAATGAGGAAGAGCAATCTTCAGTGACTTGCTCAGCAGTTGAATTTGAGCCAAAACCACTAGGGCCTGCAATTCCTGCTAAGTACCGTAGTGTTGCCTTCATGGAGTGCTCTGCTTTAGGATCTCACCAGGACAAAGCATTTACGTGTTGGAGTGCGGGACGAGTAATCATATTGCTATATATATATATAGTGTGGAGTATAGACACACGCACACACTACTCAATAGATACGGCTGGTATATGCCGGCCATGGAGTTACCATTTAGTCCTTGTCCTAATGTCCTTGGACCAACCTGAGTGGTTTTCATCAATTAATTAAAATGAATTTTTTCATATCAAGATATTACCTAATCTAATTATGTGTAAGTATTTGTTGTTGATTAAGAAGGTAGGGTTTGGAAAGAAATATATGTATGATCTAATTAATAATAAAAATTTTCACATAATCAAATCATCATATAAATTTTTACGACTTATTTTCTGCTCTCGCACTCATTTAATCATTTCCACTACTTTATATACTATATATAAATTTTAATTAATCATGTGTATTTTATGATTGATTCTATAAAAGTCAATGTCATTGCATTAATTACAAAATATAGACAATTAATATAAAACTATACATAATAGACTAAACAGGACGAGGTGTGAAAATGTTGTCAAGAGTGAGCTAGTTATGAGAGGCTTAAGTATATATAAAGTAATAAATTTAAATTTTATTGACATCCATGTAAATTAAAAAAGGAACAAGGTAAGCGAAAGATTAATGTGAAAACATCAGAACTCACAAAGTTATTTATTTTAGTCTGCTGAGCATGTTTAGTGAGGTAGTTGGATGAGAGTTGAGAATTGAGACCACCCAGATGGGATGGTCCACACCGCAAACTAGTATGTGATTTGAACCTACCAAAGCTGTTTGACATTAATTGCATTTTTTCTCTTTACTTTTTCGGTCTTCATTTCTCATTATTACTGCCTGTCCTTATTAAGTGGCTTGCATTTTCCAGCGGGCTGTGGATTGATGTTTTCTCGGTAAAATTTTCGAGCGCATAATAATGCATAATTAAGAATAACCATGAATCATTGTGTGAAGATTACATCTGAAGTAAAACCAAATTCTTACGTGTGAATGATGTTAGGTAGTTGTGCCCCTCTTTTTTCTTTTGTTTTGCTCAAGGATTCTCCCCATTTACTTTCACTTTTCTCGTGGTAATCAATTTGTGTGAATCCATAACTAGCTGTACTTTGTAATTCCATCTAAAATGATCATCTTAATTAACGTCTTGGTTATCTTTCCACGGGATTTAAGCAATTATTTTTTAATTCAGGGTAGGGGGTTCATGAGGAAAAAAAAAAAAAGAAGAAGGAGAAAAAGTACGTTTTAATACCTACATAGACAATATCACCACCAGAAAAATGGGTTGTTACCTTATTGAGAAGCAAATCGCTTCTGAAAACCTCAAAAAATTGTCGCAATAATTACAAGGTTGAAAGGGAGAAAGCAAGAAGAAAGAATTTCCTTTATTTAAATTAAGATGTGCCACCCATCTACATTTCGTGGTGAAAATAATAGTGATGTATATTAGATGGATAAATAGCCATCATGAGAGTAATAAAATTAAACTACATAGTCATGACTTTTATCTCTGCTATATACATATGGTAATGGAACGTATAATCTTACCTTAAATTAAATCTGATGCTTGATACAGCTGAAAAGCCAAATAGCCAAAGACTAATTGACAAGATGATCAACTCTTTATTCTTCCGCAAGATATGTGATCTGCTTTGCCTAGCTTCCTTTTGAAAGGCTGTTTGACGTTTGAGTTATTATTACTTTATTATTATTATGATTTACAAATTAACGTAGTTCCGGGATCAACAAAATCAAAATTCAATTTCACTGCCATGCAGTCCACACTATTTTTCTTCTTTCCGATTCCATTTTGGGTCATAATTAATTCCAAATTCCAGTTAAAAGAAATACCAATATTTTTTGGTATATTAACGACAATAAAATTTAAACCTAATATCTTATACAAACTATTAACTTACTCACCACTACATAGCTCCTATTGGCTTAAAGGAATCACAATTAGTTGTACTGTTGATTTTTATCCAATGCTTGCATATGACATATTATTATATTGTCACCCCAGAAATATTGATATTTTGCGAGCGAGCATGGGTACGTCTTGTGATATCCGCGAACTTAGAGAAGTGAAGAAATAAAGGGGGAATAAAAAAATGTTCGAATCGGTTAAAAACGACATGTTATACACTCTATTACACTACATTTTGATAATCTATAAAATTAACCGTCACACTCACAGAAATGTTCGGGATATGCCAAGGTATCCAATCGTCTGGCAAGGTTTTCAATGATTTCTTTTGTAAAAAAAAAATGACGCAGCTTTTCAGGAAAAGGAGTGCTTCTCTTTTTAAATTAACTGCTAATTGCAACTTAATTAACCATATAAATCAAGTAGTAAGATTCATTCACATCAGGTTTCGTTTGACGTTTTTCTAGATTATAATGACCCCTATACACTTTTTTTCATATGACAAATGACCCCTATATCCAATTAATATTACTAATTAGTTTTGGCAAAGATATATATATATATCTTTAAGCAATTATAATTTCTTTGTTCCTCTATCTTGATGATGCATGCATGCACTGATGAAGAAAGAAAGATAGAGGTATCCTAACACGTGTGCATCTAGAAAAACCAATGATAGTAGCTAGCATGCAATTGTTAAGTTTTGATAATTTGAATTTCGACAGAGCCACGGAGGATAGAAGGAATCAAGACAGACAGACATATTACATGTACGCGTTGCAGAAAAAAGATGCTTTTGTTGCGTGCACATCGTGCCATTCACGTCTCTCTCTTTAAGTTTCTTTTTTCTTTTAATTACAAAAAAAAAAAAAGAGAAAGTTAAGTTGAGGAAAAATCTCCCTTTAGAGTAAGTTCAGAACGTGTTTATTAATTAACTTTTTGAACATTTATAAAAATATTTAGAAATAACATAATAAAAGAATATAAAAATACAATCCAAATTATAGGAATATATGAATAAAAATGATCGATTAAGTAAATCAATCATAAACCTTTTTAAGTTTTATCCTTATAGAGAGATGCTATATATAATATATACATATCTTTATCCATCCATGGCGCTTTGAGAAATGATGGGCGTGTTGGAGCATTGGGGGGGTAAAAGTTAGACATTGAGGGTGACCCTTCAACGATGGAGTGATGAAAAATGCGAACTGTGGGTTATGCATAAGGGTCCCATTGTGTTTCCCAACTTGCCAACACCATCTCATCACCTGCCACAACTCTTCCAAGCACTACTCACTATTGTAGTTTCACATGTGACATCTTGTTCATTCCTTGGTGTGTCTTGGCATGCGCGTAGAAAAAAGTGTGTTCAGTAATTAGTAAAGTTTGGATATAATATTGGATGTAATATATACATATGCCATGAATATATGCTACTAGCATTATGCAGAAGCTGACATACATGCTTGTAGGGCACAAAAGGCTCCTTCCCATTATTCAAAAGCTAAAGTGGCTAATTATGACTTGTACCTTCTTGTTTTTTGCCAACAAAATTGGAGCTAGTTGAGTAGTTGTGGAGTTTCAATAAGTAAAGTTTGAAATATAAATTGCCATATCTTTGTTGGGTGATTTTCTTAATCTCTTTTGTTTTGTTCTAAAAAAGATATATTCGTGTTGAATTTTTTTAAAAGTTTATGATTAGGTAGTGTTTTAAAAATTTGATTAGGCATTTCTTGATGATTATTCTACCTCTTGCTAATTTGATAAAAGAAAAAAATACATCATTATTATATTTTCAACTCTCAAGAATGGGTAATATTGTGATCTAAATGGTAAAGAAATCTGAGTTAAATGGTTGAAAGACTTTTTAAATATTAACGATTTAAACCCTAAACATGATTCAGTAATCATTTGTTATTGCATGCTTTGCAAAGTAAATGTGGCTAGTCTTTAGAGTTTCAAAATTTCAAGTTATTACCACTGATTTAAGCTGTTAAAGATACACAGATACACTCGAACAATAAGAAAAAGAAGCCAGGTTAACTTAGAGATTAATCTTGATTTTACCGAACGCCATGTATATAAACTTTGACCAATTGTGGCTTAATCTTCAAGCAAACCTTAATGACACTATGCCACCTATACAAAGTTATGGGTAGATTCGCAACGTAATTAGTTTAGAAAATTGATCGACATAGCTAAACACAAGGCATCACCGTCGTTGGTAACAAATTTATAATTTTTCAAAATATCGATGACGTATCATAAAATTGTAATCCAAGTTAAAAACTTGGGTGATGTCTGACTTCCTAATTTTTCCTGTAAGATTAAGTTTCACGTATTCCTTACTATCTCCTTTTCATTGTAATATCCATTGAACACTTGTTATCAATCACATAATCACACACAATAATTTTGTTAATCTAAAATCTAGGCTTTTAATTTGTGATGAGTATAATTTATTGAGTTTAATTTTGATGAAGTATAACTTTATTTACACTATCAACCAATCTTATATTATTACATATATAATTTTTAATATAGCTACTATGAGAATAAAATATTTTTATTAACGGAACAGTGCATAATTAGATAACAGTATACAAAATTTATATATGGATAAAATATTAAAATTAAATATTAATTTACTTATTTAACATCACAAATAATTAAGAAATTATCGTTAAAAATACACACTTATTGAGTAAACTTGGGTCTATTTTGGACGTTAGAAGTAGAAATGCGATATAAACTTTTTAATTTCAATTTAGAAACTTAGAGTGCGTTTGATTTACAAAAATATTTCTTATTTTTATTTTTTGAAAATAATTTTTATTTTCAAATTTTTAAATTGTAAAAAATGCATTTAATTTATAAATTATATTCTGTTTTCAAAAATTGAAAACAACAAAAATACATTTCATTTATCCATTTTCATAATACAATTTTAAAATTAAATTAAAAATAATAAAATTATATTTATTATTAAACAATAAAAATTATATATATATATATATATATATATATATTATTTGCACATTTAATTTGCCCACCAAAATTATTTATTAAAATATTAAATAGTTCTATGAAATGAGATACTTTTAATAAAATTACTTCTAATGATAAAATATATTTGGAATAGACTTGATTTTTTTTAGTAAATTACAATCATAATAAAAAGAGACACAATTATATCAAAAAAGTAAAAATAAAAAAAAGACATGATTGAATCACATAGCTAGTGTTTTTTTTTTTTTTTCAAATAACAAGAAAAAAATATTCAGATTAAAATAACAAAGGGTACAAAAAAACAGTATCTTTGTGTATGAATAACAAGGTCGATAAGGACATTCATGTTTATATATAATTTATTGTTACATAATTCTTATATCTTTTCTTAATAATAAAATAAAAGGGAATATACCGAAACAACATAAACCAAGCAAAAATATTGAAAACGAGGCAGCAAGACTAGTCAACGTCTTCCTTAAGTTCACATCTCTAAACTTGTCAAATATTGGTAGAAAAGATGGATTTTTCTTTGGCCAGGGATCAAAGACGGCATAATAAAAAGGAAAAAGGAGGAGTTTTGTTAATTACAATACTACCACTGTGTTTTGAGTGAAAACATTTCCAACAACTGAAAATATAGGAAACGTGAAATCTCAGTTTTAGGGCTATTTCAAAAATATTTTTAATGAAAAACATATTTTTATATTTATTTTTTTATTTCTACTAAAAATGAAAATAAAAATAGATAAACCAGCTCTTAAATTTTATGTTTAGAATTGTTAAAGAATTAGAACTTCAAATGTAAATATGAATTTAATTTTAACTTTATTATTTAAATTTGTGACTCAAAATTTAAAATTAATAAAAATATTAACATAATAAATTTTTTTATAATATTGGTATTTCTTAATTATAATTTATTTTTGTGATGATATTATATATAAAATAATGCTATAGAATATAAGAAATTTTTATATTATAATATTTTATAAAAAATATTAAATTTTAATACATAAGTGCTAGCAAATGAATAAAAAAAGAGAGAGAATAAAATAGACTTTTTCTTTTTTAGTTTTTCACATATATGTTACACTAGAGACAATTATATTAATTTAAGGTACAGTCAAGCATTAAATACGAGGACCAAATAAACTTTGATAAAAGATACCAAAGGCATTTAATTTTTAAATTTTAGAGTTGACAATTCCTAGAATATAGTTTAGAAATTAATAAGAGCTCATCTTAGTTGTTTTCAATTCTATAGAATTAGTTTAATTTATGGAATTATAATTTTAATTTTATATGCCATTCTAAATATGAAAATTAAAATTGAGAAAACCCATTCGAATTCCAAATTTAAATTCCATACTAAATTCCAAAGGCCAAATAGGATGTTAATGAAATTTATCATATTTCATTATTTATATTATGTCATTGTAACCATATGCTTATAAAAATTTAAATAGGTTAATAAGCAAAATTAAATTAAGGGAGTCTTATTAATATTTGTTTAGTTCAAGTAGTTTGACTCTTGTTCCTTTTAAGCAAAATCTCAAATTTGAATCTTATAAATAGAACAAGTTAGTGTTGGGAGAGTTTTACCTCCATAATTAGCCGACCCATTCCAAACCAAAAGTTAAAATCAAGTAGACTTCATATATTAGTAATTTTTTTGTTTTCTTTAAAATATTTCTATCTTCCGGCACTATTGCAACTAAAAAACTCTTTCCACATTTGTCTTCTCCTAAAATGAAATCTATGTCCTTTTGCTGGGAGTGCAGCTGACTTCCAATTGCCCCCAACCCTTGTTCCTTGTTGTTGTCAACTATACATGTGTATATATCTTTCAATAGGTAAAATATGAATAGCGGAATATTAAAGCGGTCGGGGTTGAGACTGAAGGATTCGCATCCAATTTATTGTGGGAGTAGCGCCGAATAGAAGCAGGGTAGTCATTTTATTTTTTTTTGGGTTCGTTTTTTTGTTGGCTTTTTTTTTTGTTCGTTTGCTCTATAGGTTTCTTGATTTAGAGGAAGTGGAATCCTTTCGCATTGTGCATTTCAGTAGAGGTTTTGGTCTTTCTAAAACTCTGGAAAAAGTCGACGTTAAACGCATCACATACTGTATGTCTTGTCTTCCATTATTATACAACTACAAACAACTTCGAAGGCCAACTTGTCCTGATCGCTCCAACCAAACCACTAACAACTTCACTTTATCATCGATGTAAAAGATTAATACGTCGAGCTTATGCAAAACCACTTGTCACCTAACCTTGCCATAAATGATGACCATTTTCTTATACTCCAAAATATTTTTTAATAAATCTTAGCTGGCAACTTAAACGGTAACTGTTGGAACATAGGCAAGAGTGATAAAGCTAGACAAAATACAAGTGATGTATAGTGTTACCTTTGACGGAAAGAACAATATAGTACCCCTAAACAACCTTGGGGCCCAAGTGTCGCACCGATGTTCCCTACAGTATCCAAAATTTCATACCTGAATCGATGCAACCAACAAAGTTATATTCAACATTGCCGGCAAGCCCTAAATTTTTTCCATTGTACAATAATAATGACTCTTTTATTATTCCCCCATCCATATGGACATTAAGAAAAGATTACCGATAATTCAGTTGAACCCAAAAAAGAAAAAATTTACTGAAAATTGAATTTATCAAAAGAATTTTAACCTAATGCATGCATTTAATTTTTTAGGTTGTGAGGAGGGGGACATGGGGTCTTTGACCCCATAGTCAAACATGACTCCTTTCATGAGGTTAAAGTCTTCACCATTTGAGCTATATCTCTCCTGTTTGATACATTTAATCTAAAGTAATATAATATAATATTATAGTATCATTTGATTTATGTAGTTAATTTCATTTAGTAGGATAATACTTAATTATTGTTGTTGTGGTATAAAATAAGCCAATAAATTATTAGCATCATTAATTACAATACTAATTATTAATTATTCATATATATTAATAATTCGTTTAACTAATAAGTTGGCAGCATCAAATTTGTGCAAATACTTGTGGTTATGTATTAATTTGATTTGATATGTATTTGCCCCCACGTGTGATGCATCAAGAACACGATGAAACATGGACCCATCTTCGCAACAAGCAGAAGTAGGACCCATGCCACACGAGCCAATCACGGAAGAAGTGGGTGTGGTGGGCATAGTATGACTAGTTTTTAGCCCTATAACTATACCGACATAGATTATTAACTTAATAATATATACTAAACAATGACAAGCTAATTGTCATTCCTCTTGATTCCTATGGCAGGGGACCCTTACATGGCAAGATTTGAAGAAAAGGTTGTTTGTCTTTATCTCGTAATGCTAGTGTAAACAAAAAGAATATGTACGCATAATCCAAGGGGAAACCCGAATCGCTCGTTAATTATTGTAGCTAGGAGTTGATTGAGAATGATGTGGATACCTCCACCTTAGCAACACAGAACAGTAAAATAATAATAATTAAAGAATAACCATTCGTTAATTAAACCCATGATTGCGTGAGTTGTTCCTTAAGAAGATTGAGTGGTGGGCAAAGGAGACATGTGAATTGGGAACAAGATTTCAAAGACAATATTATGTGTTTGCCACTGCCGGAGTGGGTTTTACTGTGGAGGGTAATGTGGAGGGTATATAAAGAAAGCTATGTAAAACAAAAAGATGCTCTTATTACATCTGAAATTAAATTTAGTGCTATATGGTTGTGTTATTTTATTTGAATAGTAACATTATTGATTGAATAAATCTCGGATGACTGTTAACTTTTGTCTTAATTAATTTTTTTATATATTTTTAGAGAATTTTATATTTGTTCTAATTAAATAAAACAAATTCATATCATTAACTAAATCCGGGGCACCCATCCGTTGTATTGTACATCTAGAATGTATAACCCTCTGTCCTTTTAAATTTGGTTAAATTAATTTAAAGGTCCTATAATTTTAGTGCATTTTTAAATAGGTTTTATATTTTAAAAAATTTTAATTGGATTCTTACACTTTAAAAGTTTCGTAATTGAGTCATTATTAGAAGCTCGTCATTCATTTTTTGTCATACTATACACATGTGGCTATTAATCATGCTTTGTCACACTATACATATAAGATAGACTTTCAATTACATTTGTTAATACTAATTTTATTTTGTCTAATTTCTGCATATAATAATTTTTTTTTGTCTCATACATGCTTGATCTAAAATTAATGAAAACTCATGATATTTAATTCTTATGCATAATATATTCTTTATTTTCTTTTCTTTGCCGTATATCTCACTAAATAGTTAACACTACAACATGGTTATCAGTTATGTACGCATAGTGTAACAAAGAATGGATAATCAACTCATGGTAGGGGCTCGATCATAAAATTTTTAAAGTATAAGAACTCAATTAAAAACTTTTAATGTATATAGAACTATTTAAAAATCTGTTGATACTAATTTAACATTTAAATTTCTAATGTGGTTTTAACTTTTAAATGCTTTTGAACTAAAGTCAATAAACTTCATCTTTGGATATAATAATTCGCCTATATATATATATATATATATATATACACACACTCTTGCCAATAATTTAGTTATATATACTTTATCTACTAATAATAAAGGTTTTTTTATATATAAATATCTAATTATATATTATCATATTAGTAAAAGTATTTGACTCAATTACCCACTATTTTAAAAATCTTACAAATACAAGTATTAGATTGGATAATAGTGTAAAATATTTTTATACTATCAGTATATGATAAATAAACTCATAGAGATTTAATTATAATATACTGTTGATATAATTTTTTTTCACATGATCATTTAATTATGTATAATTATATCATTAAAATATGTTAAAATTCATATAAAAGATATGATTAATTGATAATATTAAATAGTTTACACATTATATCGAAACTAATCTCTAGATAATTTGTATAAATATTTTTCTTTTTTTTTTTTTTTAACTTGACAGGTACTCAATCACGACCTCAAGGGATTGCAAAACTCAATTAGCTGTTTTATTTACAAGCCTGGCCCATATGCATCTTTTGCAACTACAAGCCCGTGAGAAAAAGGGCTGTTTAGATGGCTTTGCATTGGGTAAGCTATGGCCCATTTAAAAGCCCAAGTTGAGGCCCTATATCTTCAACGGCCCACAGCCAGCTAGAATTTGCCTAGTAATGTCGCTCGCTACAACACCCTCTATTATTTCGTCTTCCTATCCCGCGTTGCTACGCTATAGATCGTAGCTTATTCTTCGTCGTTGTCTTCTTCTTCTTTTCATTGATTTTGCACCTGCATTCTGCTGTCTGTGGTAATTCATTTATAATCCGTTAGTATTGCGTGCAATGGGGTTTTTGCGTCGCATACAATACATAGAATATGTGAAGAAGACGAAAGCGAATAATGAATTCCCAATGAGGAAGATAACCCAATACAACACACCAAACAGCAGCGTCAGCAGCCTACTCCATAACAACGTTCTGATCCACCGATGGCAAACCCATCATGACCCGTGCTCTGCGTCGTCGTTTTGGCGATTTGCCATTGGTCGGGACCGTTGCGGCTCTGGTGGTTCTCCACTGTGTGTGTGGTTTTAAAAGGGACTCTAGGTAGTGTTATCATTATTATTCTCTTTTTTATTTATTTATTTTTGAATTAAGTGAGGTTAAATGCCACGTCGCTGATAGCTTTGTGTGCACTGACCAGCGATGCTATGATTGAACCAAAAGCAAGATTATTGAATTATTTCGCATGCTGATAGGAATCGGTGGGTTTGTTACTCTCTCGATCCATGCACGGAGCCGTTTCCTGCTATTACATTCTATTTCCCCCTATAAAATCTCCCACATCTTTTTGTGATTCTTAAATCCACGGGTTTGTGATGTAACTTGGATGTAGGTAGACCTTAAGTTGAATCTAGAGAGTTGGTATGAGGTAGGAAAAATCGGACGATTAATTTCCCCCTCTACCACCTTTGCTGCTAGTGACTACTCCCTCCTTCATCGCACCACCAACTCCTTTTCCTCTCCCCTCGGCCATGGCGGCTTTAGCACCGTCTTCTTTGACACACTACCGTTGCCGACAAGAACTTCCATGGTTGTAAAGCTCATGGGCCCCACCACGACCTCCCAACAGGGCAAGCGCAAGTTCCACAACAAGCTCTTATCTACCTACGTGCTCTATCGCTCCCCCTACATTGTCGTTGCTGTGGGGTTCTCTTCCAACCCTAAATGGCATCGTTTCCTACTCATCTATGACCTCATTTTCAATGGCAACCTCCAAGACGTGCCCTTGTACCAAAAGTGCCTCGAACTCATGCAATGGAAGAAGCCTTTCTATATTGCTTGGTTGAAATTGGAGCCCCATTTGGATGTTTTAAATGGTAGTGGTGATGAAGAGAAGAAAAAGGAAGGATTTTTAGAGTGTGATGGTGGTGGGGATGTTGTTGAGGTTGAGGATTGTGAAACGGGGGAGGGGACACGGTGATAGGCAGTGGAAGCGGCGGTGTTGCGTTGAAATAGCAGCGTGATAGTTAGCTATGGGAGGAACGCTAAGAACGGGGAAAGAGGAGCACATACACTCTCATTTATGCATCTGGTATATGATGCATTTTATTTTATAGGGTGCATTGTATATTGAACCCTTTTTTTTTGGTCATTTTTTTTTTCTTTGGATGTTTTGTTGGGTTGTTAGTGGTTTCATTTCAATAAGTCCTATGAGGACTAGAATCTAAATAGGAATTATTGGCTGAACAATTTACCATTGATAAGAATCTCTTATTCTAGCTACCTGAGGCTTCCACTTAATGTGCCTTATGTTGCGCATCTTATTTGTGGTGGCTGGCATTATTTTTCTTTTGATTAACATTGCCATTGGTTGGTAGGCACCGATCCAAATTTTCAAAAACATACATCTTTTGATTGATCACGAGGATCCTTTTCTCCTTGCCTTCTTGTAGCATGACTAGATTTCTGTTTGAAATTTTAAAATTATGGTTTGTAGAAAAGTGATAAGAGTAAACTTCTCCCAAACAATCACTTAGTATGAAAAATCCAATGATTCATGAACCAACCATTCAAATTCAATTTATTAATTGGACAAATTATTTATTGAAAAAAAAAGGATTTAAATGCTAAAAGAAACAATCATAAAGAAAATAAAAAAATGACAAAAAAAAAAGAAAACAAAAGGGAGTTTTAACATTAGAGATAAATATTAGTTCAAACAAAGTAAGTTAGTATGCTAAAAGATTAAATTTTAAAAGAAAATATTTGATAGATATTACAAAAAAGAAATCCTCTATTAGTCCGTAAATCACAAAATCCTCTAAAGTCACAACATTTTTTTTTTAAAATATCTCATGGAAAGGGTATACCTAAATATATCTTTCGATGTATCATTTATATTTCTAGGGTTTGGAAAGGAATGATAAAACAAATCAAAGTCTAATTCACTTTATTTTGCTTCTAAAAAAATCTTATATTATTAGGAATGCGGATTCACAAAATTCTTCTAACATATCCTCGTTGTCATAGGCATATGTATTTTTTAAATCAATGCACTAAAATGTTGTAATAGTGCATTGATATCAAACAAAATATAAGAAACATTGATTGATAAAAAACTTGGGAATATAGGATTAAAAAAACATTTACTAATAAATATTTAACCAAATGGATAAGAACAAAAGCATGCATAGTTCAAAGCTAAACAAACAAGGGTATGAACAGATATATGAAGAGGAAACCATAATGATAAATTAAGACAAAAAAAAAAGGATTACTTATCAAACTCATCCATAAAACCCATTTTTATAATATTGATAGCTTGAGGGTTGTTAAAACTCATAACATGCCAAAGTTTGACAACACACACTTTTATCCTCCGAAACTCCTTCATCAAAGTGATTTTCTTCGGAGGATCACAACAATTGGCCATAGAAATGAAAGATAGTTAACGTTTAACCAATAAATTTTAAAAGCAAAGCTTTATACAATGTTGATGGTAAAGGAAATATTTAATGCAACTATAAAATTGAGAATCAAGATGTCATTGTAGATACAATGAAAAAACCCTAAATTAATAATTTAGAGACTATAAGTGCAACGAAGGAATAGAAAATCTCAAAATAATAGTAAACCCTAATATGCAAAAGAGAAATAATAGAAGAATCAATGAAAAAGTTACATATCTCGCTATGTGTTTCTAGCCTTATATCGTTAGTTGTTGCCCAAAAAAATCGAAGCAACAAACCTACATAAGCAATTGGGCAAATAGAAGCCACAATGAAGAAGCAACCTTCGATCCTCACATGAAAGTTGAGTAAAGTGAAAGAAAACCAAAGAGATGCACACATAGGGAAAGTATAAACTTGTTTGGGGAGGTGAGAGAAAAATCGAAATAAAAAACATCAGAGAAAGTAAAGGTTAAAAATCTTTTGAAAGAGAAATAAGAAAAAACAATTATATGAAATGAATGAGAAGGAAGAAAAATTGTGAAAGTGAATAAAGAGATGAAAAAAGAAGGCAAGGAGAAGTGAGGAGAGTTCAAGCAAGGTGCTTCCATAATGATGATACATATGAGAAACAGGGTTAGATAACAGAGAATTATTTATTGATATTGTATGTAAAAATAAATTAAAATTAATATAAATAAATTAAATAATGGGCGAGTAAAACGAGATATGGATCACTACAAGAAAATTGGCTGTTTGTGACGGACTTTGCCACCACAAATAAGCCAACAAACAAACTCCCCCCCCCCAAAAATTAGCAGCGGCCATGGCCCCCCAAATTAGTGGCGGCATTAACCCCCCCTAAAATTAGTGATAGTATTTGTCCCCGCAAATTAGCGGTGACACCCCCTTCCCAAATTGCGGCGGCAAAGTCCACCTCCAGTGAGCACATAGCAAACAATTGCTGCCACTAATCATTTTTCCCTTTTTTTTTTTCCCTTTTTCTAGGTTTTTAGTTTCATTTTAGATGGAGATGTGTCCTTGTTTACTTGTATTTTTTTATGTGTTTTTTAATTTATAGTTCACATATAATATAAATAATAAAAACTTAACATTGAATAAAAATTAATACAAATATCACACAAGGCATAGTACTTACAAATTAAAGAAGTCTAGAACATAGTACTCTAATACATAAATAACACAAGTTTCGGAAATAAAAAACATAAATAAGTCTAAAAACATAACTAGAGCAACATAAGATTTGAAATCACTCCTATCGACCATCATCGTCGTTATCATCATTATCATCATCATTGTGGTCATCCATTTGATTAGCTGGCCGTACATAAGGACCAAGAATAATGCAGGTTAGGAACATATATGGAGTAGTCATACACAACTCCGAAGGCAAATTATAGGGAGTGACTATTATTGGCCAACAAGAATATGTACAACCTGACTAATTGTATGGTGTGAAATCATCAACACATAATCCAAGCCAAACATTTCTAAGGTTATATGCAAAATCAAGATAACCATCAAATGGATGACACATCACCCCCTTCGTTCTCCTATTTTTAGCATGCCATCTTATATGTGTAGCTAAGCTCATAGAGGAATATAACCTTTTAAGCCTAGGGATAAGAGATAAGTAATATATCATTTTTATTGGAACAAAAGTCTTTGATTCATCACTAGTTTTGCATGGTTTGTACCATTTTGCACCAAAAAGCTTACACTCTCTGGTATCATTAGTATATAATGTGCATCCATTCACGTAACAATCTATCTTCTTCGAAGCAAGATCCAATTTAGCAACTAATTTTTTCATTCTATAGTAATTTAGAGGAATTCTTAACTTGGGTGGAGCAACTTCCCTTAACATATCCATAAATGCATCAAAGATTTTATAGTCAACAATCGGAGTGCCAATGACAACTCATAATGAGTTTCACAACTAGGCCATATTGGTTAACACGCCATATTCAGTAAGTCAAAAAACTCTTCAGCCTCTGCACAGGGATGCTCACTAGAATTAGATTCAAAGTGACTATTATAACTGTCAAACTCCATTCTAGCCGCATCATAAACCATATGTTGATATCTACTGACCACATATTCCTGCTCTGGTAATATAGGATCATCAGCTTCCCTGACACTATCAATACTTATTGAATCAGGCATTTCTTCCCCATGATTAGTCCAATACCGATAGTCAAGTTTAAATCCTTTTTTATACAAATGAACTTTGACACTCTTAGGATTTAGCAATTTTTCACAACAACACTTCATATACGAACACTGAATTGTCCCCTTGATTAGGTATATTGAAGATTGACATGCAAAGCTCACAAACCCAGCAACCCCAAATATAAATTCTTCTGTAATTGTTCTAGTATTGGGATTGATCATATTATACATTCATCTACAATTTTCCAAAGGAACTACTATTTTTTGCAATTGTAATTTAACATTTGTATTAAAATATGTATATAATCATGATATTAAACTTCAATAGAGCCTCCCCTTATATGAGGAGCCTCCTGTTATTATAATAGATTTGCTTTAAAATGTTAAAAAGAAATGGCCTAAAACACAATGAAAATTTTAGCAGAGTCTCCACTTAAATTAGAACCATCCATATTCTTTAATTCGACATCCAAATCAAAGAATCAATAGCAAACACATACATTCATGCATTTCAATCAACCCTAAAAACCATTTTATTGCGCATTCCCTAACTCTACAGCATGCAGGCACATAACTCCACAGTAAGCAATTCAAACAATTGGGAAGAAATGCTAAATCTTCGCCTAGTCATGTAATTCCATTCTCTTTTTGTCATCCTACAACTCTATATTAAAAATTGTAAGTCTCTATTTTTGCCAAAAACACAAATTAAAAACTACTAATTATGAGTTAACATTTCAAATTTAGACTTTAAACTTGTAGTTTCAACTACTCCAAATGCTCCAAGCTCCAATGCTCCAATGAATACTTCAATTATATTCTCTATTCAACCACAACATAACAATAAAATTGTCATCATATAACACATATGTCAAAATTTAAACAATATATCACAAAATGCTAATTAAAAACTATTCCTAATATTATACTATTTATAAGTTATTATTTCTTACCTTCACTTCAAATTCAAGTGGTTCACCTCTTCCAAGTGCTTAAAGCCCTAATCAATAATTTAATAATATTCTCTATTCAATCACAATATAACAAGAAAATCATCACCACATAACACAAATTTAGTAATTTAAACAATCTATCACAAAATGATAATTAATAACTATTTCTGATTTTATAGTAATTATAAGTTAATACAACTTGCCTACAAGTGTTGTAAGTGCTCCAACCTCCAATTAATACTACTATGATATTATCTATTCAACCAAAATATAACTACACTATCATTATCACTTAACACATTCTTTTATATGCACAAAAGTTTCCAAAGAATTTAACCAAATAAAAAAAACCTTAAAATTCCAAATATGAAACATTAATGGAAAAAACTCAGCACAATGGGAGGAAGGGTAGCCACCGGCGGCCGCGAGTTGTCTTTGTGGCAGTTGCTCTAAGTTGCACCCTGCGAAGCTCAACTAAGGCAGTAGGAGTGGCGGTTGTCCGACATTTCTCCACTACGCGGCAGTTCTTGGTGGTTCACTTGGGCCAACAGTGAGGAGTGGTGGTCGATGGCAACTCCTTGGTGGGTGTATGTTGGTTGGTGGTGAGAGGTGGGAGGAGAGAACTTCAAAGAAAGAAAAAGAAGATGATTAAATGTGTGTTCCGATGAAGGTAAGTGCAGTAAATGGTTTTTCTTGCGAGGAAATTTAAAAAGCCACTGCTGCTAACAAATTTAGCAGTTGCATAAGCTGCCCATAAAGGAGTAATGGTTATGTTTTGTTGCCCATAAAGGAGTAATGCAACGTAGACCGCTGCAAAATTAGGCAATCATGCTAAAAAGTACACATTTTACCTTAATAATTTTCCAGTGGCAATCGTCATTGCAAATTTCATAGCATGAGTCAATAACTTTTCTATAGTGGCAGCATTTGCCTCTGCAAATCCATGTCCTATACATGGGTTACATTATAGAAATAGTGGTGGCAATTGCCTCTGCTAATTAACAACGGCCGTGGCATGTTCTCCGCCATTCACATTTCAACAATAGTGGCTGCAATTGCCTCTGCTTTTGCCGCAGCAAAGATATAAATAAAGTATCGAGGGATTTTGCCACTGCAAATGATAACTGCAAAAGCCAAGGTCACCCATTAGTGGCAACTAATATCAACCTCTTTTTCGGCAGCTATAATTGTCACAAATTTTGCCTGGACAAAAAAAAAAAGGAAAAACTCATATTCCTTTAGCGTTGGCTTTTTTTTTTTCTCCTAGTTTAGCTTTCTTTGTGTCCATCATTGGCCGCTAATCCGCTGGAAATTTGTGGCGGAAATTTGCTGCGGCTCAAGTTTGCCGCAAATTCTCCACCACCAATAGGCCATTTTCTTGTAGTGGTTTCTCTCATATCAAAAATCTATATGACTTTATCATGTGTTATTTTTTTTTTATCATTAATTAGATGCTTTTATAAATTCCATACTTGGCTCTACCCACTTGATCAATGATAAAAAATAAAACATGACAAAGTCATGTATATTTTTAACTTAAAAAGATCCATTCAATAATAGAAACTTTTAAATTTTGAATTGAAAAAAAAAATCCTGGAAAAGTGGCATGTGACACGGAGTATCTTGAAATAACTTTGGATTATTGTAATCCGTGTAAATTAAGATTTGAAGGATAAGACTATTTAACTAACAACTTTCAAACATGTTTCATTCTTATTCAAAGTATAATAGGGACTTTCATTTTTAAATAAAACTAGTGTAATTACCCATGCGATGCACGGGAAGATAAAAGAATGCAAATGAAAATTGGATCATATGTTAGAATTATATATAGTGTAACACCCTCCCGAGTACGGTATTATGCTTAAGTCATAATACCTCGCCTAGGAGTTGTTACTGTCACTTAATCGGATCTTGTCTGGCAGCAACCTTCGGCAACCCTCGATCTTATTAGTCAACTCCGCCTTGGATGACCTTCTTCGAGACTTCTGAACTATCTGGAGATAACACAGAAATAAACATAGGAATGAGAATTATAAATTCTCAATAGGATTTATTAAACTAACATAAACTGTGTCATTGTTTTATCTCTAGCTACTTCGGTCTATTATGAAAAAAAATGAATATATTAATAGACTTTTCAGTTTTATAGTTTGAAAATGTATTATTCGAAGCAGGGTTCATTTTATTCACGTACTTGAGTTCTCATTGGCAATATTTCATATTTAGAACATAATCACAGTATACATAAATAGTACAGCTTCAGCATCAATTAAACGTAGGATGTTATTATGCAAATTCTCATCTTTGAATTCATGCAAATATCCTGATGCCTTTCTTTAACTTTCTTTGCTTTGTAATGAGTTAATGTCATGAATGTTGCCACCATACATTTTCATTGCTTACATTAGCTGGGTCGTGATATGCCTCATGTAAGCCTTATCCCCTATACTCACACTAGCTGGGTCATGCCATGCCTCATGTGGGTAAGGGGAGTATATTTTCCAGAATACGATTGCCATGTCATACCCCATCATAGCGTGATTGCCATGTCACGTTCCTTAGGAATATATTCATCCTGCCACATCCCAGAGTCTGATCGCCATGTCATACTCCATCGGAATGTGATTGCCATGTCACATTCCCTAGGGTGTGGGATCATCATGCCACATTCCGGAGTATGATCGCCATGTCATGTTCCGTCAGAGCGTGATCGCCATGTCACGTTCCTTAGGAATATGGGCTCTTCATTATATCTTTTAACTGCCTTCACGGGGAGGGATTCAAAGTGCAACTGCCTCCAGGTGAAAGGATTCACATCTTTATTTTATTTAACTGCCTTCACAAGGAGGGACATCATAACTGCCTCCAGGTGAAGGGACCCACATTCAATATGTTCATATGCTTTCATTCTAATACATAATCGTACATAGGCATGCTGAATGCATTCATACATATACTTTGCCATTTACTTTCATATATCCTTGCATATAAGATTCCATATTCATAACTTAAAATTTCATAACACAAGTTATTATAACTTCACATAATTCTGCCGAAAATTCGGCAGCATAACAGAATGTGTCCGCTTCCCCATGAATAGTGTCAGCCAATCAGTACATCAATTTATCACAAAGAACACAACATCACGTTTATATTCCAACATTAAACTCATATCAACATCAAATTCATTAAGGCAGAATTCTTGCCTCAGCATATTCAACCAACCCAGTTTTTATAATTCAAGCCATAATTTCTATTTAACTCATTTGGACCTCAAATTTGAATATGTTAAAGTAGTATGTGTCTATTTTCTAACCCTTTTAATCTCATCTCATTTTGATATCTATAGCTTGAGATATTTATGTTTTATCCCAGCTTGCCCAGTGGCTAGCCAAAATCAAGTACCTAAAAGTAAAAATCTACCATAAATCGAAAACTGACTCAAATTATACGAAATTGAACTCATATTAAAGATAACAGGGCAAAGTTTCATTTGCAAAAAGTTCCATTCCATTTGACTTAGTAGCGCTCGAGTTACAAGCCTCGAATTCTGACCTTCCTACCCTGCCCTGTTCTGGCCCGATTTGGATATAGGGCAACTTTCTTGGATCACTGGGAGCAACTGAGACCTTATCTAACTCTGAAATTTTTATGGGACATTCTCCTATATGTAAGCTTTCTAAAAAAATTGGTTTCATTCATTTCCAAGTAGTATAGAGCGAGTTCTATCCTGAACAACCTAATCTGTCCAGAGCCAGAGTCAAAACCCTAGGTCGAAATTCAAAAATTCATAACTCTCTCAATTCTAATCCAAAAGCCTTATATGATATATCTATGGAAAGCCCAAAATGTCTAGTTTCATATAAAAATGGTTTCATCCAATTTGATAGGTTGTAGGCGGAGCCGTACACTCCGCCGTACGGACTGCCGAGGGTTTTTGGTTCTCTAACCCATCAGCTCTTTCTATTTTCATGTTTTCTTGCTTCCACTTCGGTTTGAATCAAACCAATAGCCCAAAACCAATCACATATCATCATAAAAATTCATTTAACACATCAAAGAAGTTGAAAATAATTCAAGATCAGCCAGCCAAGTCCACGGATTTGGTGCAAGAATCAAAACTCCTACCTTTGCTCCAAGTGTTTTTGCTGGAATTTGAAGGTTTGGATGAGCAAGGCTTGAAGTGGCTTGATGTTGGCTGAAGTTGTGAGTGTAAAGAAGAGAGAAAGAGAGTTGAAAGAGAAGAGAGAAAAGTGGCGTAGAAGTGGGTCTGAAGTGGGTGAGAAAGGGTGAAAAATCTAATTGCTTTTGGGTGTTTTATCTTGAATTTGATTGGTCCATAATGCTTGGCTGAAATTCAGCCAAGCTTCTCCATGAAATGTGGCTATTGTTGCGCCACTTTTGGGGCTTGAGTGGCTGAGTTATCAGCCTTAGATGCTAGGGTTTTAAGCTTGCAATTCTATTGGTCTGGTTCTAACAGTTTATAATACCGTAATGTTACCGATTTCCTTTAAATCGGTAAATCGGTTTTGAAGAATTTTGTGAGGTTTTTATGAGTTTCTATCTTAGTTCTAACTTCTCTAATTTAACCTCTAATCAACCTCTAGGTAACCTCTAATTAACTTTTTAATTAACTCTACGAACCTAATAAAATCGAGTAAATCGATTAATAGTGTACGTTAAATGTTTTGCAAAATTTTAGGGACTTCTGTTTCTGTTTTTCAAAGTTAATGGCATTTTCGTAATTATGGATAAGTCTAGGGGCACCCCATGTCATTTCACATATGGATACCTCGTACTCAATCAGTAGGGTTTAGATTTCTACGTTTTCGCTACGTGATTCTGCTTCGTTTAAAACCTTATTTTATTAATCCAGTTGATATCGGGACCTAAATGTCATTTTCTAAAATGTTCAGGGGCAAGGCTATAAATAATATATAAGGACCTAAAGATCATTTTCTTAAAAGTTCAGAGGCAAAGTTGTAAATAATAAAAGTTTGCCTAAAAACATTTTCATTATTTCCTATAATATTATATGGAGATGTTACATATAGTCTTTGAATTATGATATGAATTGAATTTTGGTAGTATGAAGATTGCGTTTCAATATTTTATATCATGAACTGAACTTCATCTAAAAGTAGCAATTAAGAATATGAAAAGTATGCAACCTATTTAGAGTGACTCTGCTTTTAACTTAAGTAAAGAAATATGATTTTTGGTTGAAAATTTCCACAGGAAAGCCACTTATATGTTAACGAATCAAAAAGTTAAGTAATATTATCTCTAAGTTAAGAATGCTATGACAGAACTCATGAGAATACTAAAGAGAATGTCAGATAAACTTAGTTGTTATTGTGTAGTTTGAAGTTTAAACATGTTATGCAAGTAACATCATCATCTGACAAAGGTTATTGAAACATACTGCAATTATTGTATACTGCACTAATATTTTCACCAGTTTCATTGAAAGACATCATAAGGCACAATAGAAAAGCATGGCAGCAGCTGTTCTGTAAAAAGAAGAAAATTTACAGTTAATAAGTTTCATTACATTACTTTGTGATTAATGTAATGTAGAATATGAAAAGTATATATTACCAATTACCAATTACCAATTACCAATTACCAATACCATAATTGTCGTCCACTTTTTTTCAAAATCTTGTAAAATTCATTCCTAATCCTTTCTCTACAAATCCATTCTTTCTTAGGTTACCTGGCTATCCATACTAGTACAATCTAATTTAACGCCCTCTAACTTGCGTTGTCTTTACAGTGTGACTGTTGGTGTTTACATAGATATTACTCCCACCGCGCTGGACCTGGTATGTGTTGATTAACTTGCAACCTAGCACTAACAATGCCTTAGCGATTTGTTTGCTCGCATTCTCATTCTCATAGAAACAAACAAACCTAGTTGCAGGCTGCAGGCTGCAGCTTGGGCTCGTTCGTTCCTCCTTTTCCCCGCGACTCTCGAATTTCTAGGGTTTTTGAAGTTAATGGCTTCCCCTGCTCATTTCGACGATGTAAGTCACCGTTTGCTTTCTCATGTATTTCCCTTTCTAAATATCTCGTCTTCCTCCTCCTTCAACCTCAACTTCACTTTTCTTAAACGCAGGACTTCGATTTTGGAGGCGGATTTGGCGGAACGCACTCAGGTTTCGCTTTCGTTGTCAAACGCTCTCTCTCTTTCTCTCGCACGTGCTATTTATTGCAAATGTTCTCATTCTTTTATTGTTGGAACATATTTATAATATAGGTGAGAAGAGGCCCTCTCCCGACTATGACGATGAAGATTACGACCATGACCCTTTTGGACCGAAGAAGGTAATCCTTCATAAATCCTTAACGCTTGCTCTGTCAAATATACCAACGATAGGTTGGTTCAAGTGGTTCAGCATCAAATAGTCTCCAATTCAAGGATTGTAAATGAATAAAAATTAGCAGTGGGAGAGATCATTTCCATAGACTTACTTGGGTCGAGTTAGATTTGTTGGAGTTTAATAGATTTTTGGTGTAGTGTAAAAAAAAAAAAAAAGAATATTTGAGTCTATTTTAAGAAAATTCTGAACTGTACTTTGTGCTGTTATTGATTCAGGCCAAATCAAAAGCTGAAGAAGCTGCTTCTGGTGTAACAACAGGAATGATATTGTCTCTTCGTGAGAGGTATTTCTCTGCATAATAGCTGTTGTGGAATATTGTGCTTTCTTAAGATTGCAGTGAGTAAACTATTTGAGCCTAAACTTTTCTTCTGGGACTCTGTTTTTGGCAGTCTTCAAAACTGTAGGGATACGCTTGCAACTTGCCAAGTACGTCTTCCTTTTACGAATTGACTTTATTTGCTCAAAGAATTTGAACTTCTGTTGCTGACGGAAATGGACTGTAGTTATAGTACGTATGATTTCAAGTATTGGTTTCATGAATGCTTCATTTCTATATTGCATAGATACGGGTACAATACGGGGTACAACGTACGAATATTTTGCAAAAACTCGGGTATGGATTCAAGAGGATATATAAAAATATAAAATCATAAGCAATAAAGTAATTAAATCATAAGATAAATGTAATTTTTGTAATGTTCTAATTCCAAGCTTTCATCAAAATACTATAAAATATATCAAGCAAGCAAAATATCTAAATAGACACAAGATTTGAATTTTGAAGGGATGAAGTAATAATTTTTTTTGGTATATCAATGACACTAAGGTATGAACCTATGACTTTATGTAAACTATCCAATCCCCTCACCACTAGCCCACACCTAGTGGCTTGATGAAGTAATAACTTGTTTCATTTACAAGCAATACAAATAGTTTAGTTGTAATATTTAATGTTTTGTAAGGACCAATATTTAAGTGACATTTGCTTATTGCAATGTTTGACCAATAAGTACCCATGAGTATCCAACAAAGTACCGGGTAGGTACAGGTACGACAGCCCTTCACGCTTCACAGTGAAAAGGCTCCATGTTCGTTGTTTTGATGTTCGTGGGATATAATGCTCATACATCCTTCCCTAAGTTTGAGTGAATTCCCATAATGGAGAGCCCTGTGCTTAAGCTGTTGGAATTGAGTTTTTATTTTTTCCCCCTTACTGTACTAAGTTTCATATATTATAGTCATAGCTTAGTTTGAGTTGTGCCTTTTCCTTTCCTAAAAACGTTGATCAGATCATTTCATTCTTTCAGAATGAACTTGAGGCTGCAAAATCTGAGATTCAGAAGTGGCGCACCGCATTTCAAAATGAGCCTTTCCTACCTTCTGGGACCACTCCAGGTTAGTTTATGCATGGTTTTTGCAAGTGGCGTATTTATTAATTACTCTAGATCTAGTTCTGTTTACAGTTAATTTCGTTATTTTAGATATATTCCTGAGCAATTATGTCATCTTTCTCCTTTCTAGCACCCAGATTGGCTATTAATTACCTTCAAGCCCTGAAATCATCTGAAGAGTCTTTAAGAGAGCAGGTTCAGAGCTGAATCTTTCATTTTTTACTTCAAAATGATTCATTATCCATTGATCAGGGTTCACTGATCCCTTTCACTGTTCTATTGATTATTAGCTTGAAAAAGCAAAGAAAAAGGAAGCTGCATTTTTTGTTACTTTTGCAAAACGGGAACAAGAGATAGCAGAGTTGAAGGTAGGTAATATACTTAAAATAATGCTCTTGATTTTCATAACATAAGTATGTGTTATTTTGTTTTATTTATCTATTTGGTCTTTCTCTCTCACTCTCTCATCTACATTGAACAACAAAGAATATTTTGCTCGAGATCTTCAATGCTCTTTAACTGAAGTTTATAAAATCTTAGATCATGACTGATTTTGTATCTCATACTGACCTGGTTGGCAGTTTGAAATAATTTACACTGCTCAACATTGAGTTTTTAAGTGGAAGTTTGAGCTCTGCTTTCATTCTGTTTTGTGGTAAAATGTCTGGTTATAGCTCAATAAATGGTCTGTATATTGGAATGTTTGCTCAATAATCTTCATGAATGAGTTCTTTACTTGATTAATGGTCGTTAGCAATATGAAGAATCCCGTATGCCCTGGGAATTTTATTAAGTTGTTCTGGCTCTATGCATTGGGTTGCTAGCAACTAGCATGAAGTAACAGTGAAAGGCTCGGGATGAACAGGTGGCAATAACTAATAAGAATTAACAATAGAATAATTATAGTTTTGATGGAAAGATAGACTGTCCTTAAGATGGAAGCCATGGCATTATCATGTATTGGAGCCGTATGAAGTGCAATAAAAGCTTGAAACTGATTCTAACCATTTTAACCTTACCATGTGATTGTTACGAATCTTATCTTGATTAGAAAGTTCAAAGCTACATGCATTTTACAGATTTTAATGGTTTATATTAAAACTTTATTTATTATTTTTAGCTTTAACCTTTTTTTTTTAATGGCTGTCTAAACTTTTCTAGTCTGCTGTGCGGGATCTGAAAGCTCAACTAAAGCCAGCATCAATGCAGGTATTGATTATAAATTTATAATATGGTTTTTACTACAGTATGCTTCACCAATCTGGTTGTCTAAAGTCTTCCGTATTGCATAGGAAAAGCTGCAAGGTTGTAATGCCAAATTATCCTGGCCCATTTGTACCAGCTCCACACTCTACTTTGTTCTTCTGTTGTTCATTGTTCTCTTTCAAACATTACTACACGATCCTGGATGCCTGATAATCTGTGAATTGTTCACTAGATCTTGTATATAAGCTGACAAGGAGGTTGGGCTGTAGATAAATAACTGCATGCCAGTATAATTCTTTCTACTGTAGTGTGTTTATTAGAATTGTAGCAACCCTGGTACTGGCTCTAGGGATGGATCCTTCTGGGATGTTACCATTTTACAAACTTACCGAAAATTCAATAGATATCACAAATGAGGAGTAATTTATATACTTTCATTGAATTTGATAGAGGTGGCTCTGATATACTTCTACAACTTACTTTTCAATGCTGTTTTCATCTACAACTTACTTGTCAATGCTGTTTTCATGATTGTGGCACCTTTGTTTATATCTTTATTTCCTCATGTTTATTATTTGAATTAGTTGAGCTATTCCTCCTGTGCCACTTCCAAACCAATTTGGTCATATGTTGTTCCTTTCCATTTTGTTTTTCAGTTCTCCCCAAAATGGTAGTATCTTAGTTCCCTTTGGAATTTAACTTTCAGGCAAGGAGGTTGTTACTAGATCCGGCTGTTCATGAAGAGTTCACTCGTTTAAAGGTTTGTTATTCAACTTTATGCTGAATTCAATTGAGGCAAGTTTGGTCTTTTGAGAGCTATGGAAGTCAGGATTGGGATTATGCCTCATAACTCAGGTTGTACCGGGAAACTATTAGCTCAAGTTGTCTTCTTAATATTATCACCCCAGAGATATAGTGAAGAAACATGTTATCTGCTACGATGAATAGTGTTCTGCTTATTATGTAGTGGTAGTTTCGTCCTTTTTTTCACTGGAGGAACTTAAAAGAGATTTTAGTATTTTGGAGGTAACAAAATGAAAAGTATGTGGTGCATATACAGTCCATAGAGACAGACAGGGTACTTCTAGGGTGGACGGTGGTGTTAAATGTATAGATGGGGTTTCCAGCTGGCAAATATTAGCAAGCGCTTCAAATTTGAATGTTGAATTCAGAGGGTGCTTGACCATGCTTCTGAAATTTGTCTGCCTTTTAGACAATGTATAGTATGATATGGGTGCCCAGATATAATATGTCTTGATTGCTTTTTCTAGTGGCTTAAGATAGTTTGTTCTTTTACACGCTTTCTTTAGTTCGTTCATATACATCACACATCCTCATTTCTTATATTTTTATATTGGCAATTTATTTTAGTAGTTTATTGGACTTGTTGTAACGTGGACATTGATGATTACTCCTTTTTAGTGTTTCTTACGTGGGTTGTCATCTGATCATAGAATTTAGTTGAGGAAAAGGACAAAAAAGTGAAAGAGTTGCAAGATAACATAGCTGCAGTAAATTTTACTCCCCAAAGCAAGATGGGGAAGATGCTGATGGCTAAATGTAGAACCCTGCAGGAGGAAAATGAGGAGATTGGGAATCAAGCTTCTGAGGGGAAGGTGCTGCTATCTTATGTGCTTTATGCTTCTGTCACTCTTTTCTCTTTCCTCTTCATTCATTTCAAACCCTCCCCTGCATCCTCTTATCCCTCCCCAAGTTATGGCCTAAAACTGGTGTTATTTTTGGCTTTTTGCAGCATTGGCTTGTATTTTTTTTAATGCTTTACCATGGTTTTTAATACAAATAAATGAATAATATATGTTGAGCTGATGAAAAAATAAGTGTATGTATTTATTGACTAGAAGTAACGATACTAATGCATGTACATGATGCTTAATCTGCCTAATTTATTTGTCTGTATTGGTTGTTGCTGAGTTGATGGTGATGTTGTCTTCGTTCTCCTGTTTTTTTCTTCTTGTGCAGATGCAAGAATTAGCAATGAAACTTTCATTGCAGAAATACCAGAATGCTGAACTGAGGAGTCAATTTGAAGGTTAGTATCTGGATGATCTCATCTCATTATGCTCTGGCATTTTAATCCTTTGACCCTTTTCACTAGCTACTTAGTGACTGTTAGTTTCCTATGTCACGTTGTGAGATTCACTACAGAAGTTCATTTATAACCACATATTAACATTTGTTCCAGATATACTGATGTATATAATCAATAGTATTATAGTGCAAGGACTGTAAAACTAATCCTTTGAATTATAATTTGTGCTAGAGATATTGTTATTTGTGAATGTGCTGAACTTGGGACGTTTTAACATGTTAAATATTTGTTAGAGGAATGTTATATCTATTTGTCTACAAAATTGGAGTTTGTCGGAATCAAAAGTTATGCTAATATTGATCTACTATTATTTTTCCAAGCATTAGCAATTTATGTAACCTTAATCCCTAGAATTTACTACAGGGTTGCAGAATCATATGGACGCACTGACAAATGATGTTGAAAGATCCAATGAAATGGTTTTCACTTATCCCTACTTTCATATTTTAATGTTATTCAGAGATATTAATGCAATGCGTGATAGCTTCTGCATTATGCTTTATTTGCTTCATACTAGACCGTGAGAGAAATGGAGAAAAGTATATTTGTAGGGAAAAAAACCATTTAAGGATCTTAGCTAAATAATATATATTAATATGATTGAACTACATTGGTCCTCAATGATTGTGGCTTGGAATGAGACAACCTTCCCTCCCCTAGACTTTATCTTTGCCCAAAAATATATGATTATACAGTAAGTTCCTTAAATTTTTTTATTTGGGGGTTACTTTTACATCGTAAGTAATTTTATCTGACTCTATAACCAAAACATTCCTATAAAATTACTCTTAACTAGATACTATATCTAAACATGTAACTCATTTTTTTAAAAAGCTTCAACTATCTATTATTTTAAATTTAATCCTCTCTTACAAAAGTAGTTTTACATCGGTTGTCCAAATACACATTATGTTCTTGAAATTTTCTTATGCTGAATTTTTGTTGACAGTTATATATAAGGTAATTAACCAACTTCAATATATATAAATATTGAGTACATAGCTTCAATGGGTTTGCTGCAGGTTCTGATGTTGCAAGAGAAATTAGAAGAGAAGGATCAGGAGATCCAACGACTGAAAGACGAATTGCAACAAAAAGGCTCCATGGAGGACGGGAGAACAGAAGCCGCGTCTGATAGAAAAGACACTGATGAGATGATACCTAGGGAAGATGCTGACTAATGTCACGTTGACTTCAAAATTTTTTGTTGTAAACGGTTAATTCCTTCTTTAATTTTAACTGATGGTTGTATATTGTATTAAATTCGATTTGTAATCCAAATTTTTCTGGCAAATGTGCAATTGTGAATTTGCACGAGGAATGATTTCGGTGCTGCTCTGTATAGAATTACAATCCTCGTTGCATCTCTATCATTAATTTGTCATGGCACTTGCGATAACTAGAGCTTTTTAGAAATTTAAATTTGTTAACGTAGGTGGTTTTGCCATCTCAAGAAATCACTTGTTATTCAAATTTGCGAGAAATTCATCCATCTCAAGCTTCAGTTCTACGCTAAAATAGCTTGGTGTCAATATGGGCTAGAATAATGACATCATAATGGTGCATTAGTTAGGCTGGTTGCCATTCCCTGCGTGGGCCTGCATGATCGGTGGTGTTCATCCCACCGCTTTCAGTGTTTAGCTAACCACACAAGACCATTGCAAACCGGCATTTCCCCAACGCCCGTGGTTTAACTAGCGAGTTGCCCTCTGCAATGACCGTAGCAAGGATAATGGCTGCAGAATGTAGTTCAAATCCAAGCCATTCAAGACTCGACAAACGACTAGTAGTGCTTAAATTTAAGGGTACCCGCCAATTGGCCGATTGACTAATTTTGAGGGGAAATGAGAGTGTATAATCATCATGGAATTATGACGTGAAAGGTGTATGCCATTTTGCTGGTTCGGGTCTTCAAGTTGGACAGTGAATGGAATCCAAGGGATCTGAGAACTGAAATTACGCATATTAAGTATTGCCGCATGTCAACCTAGAGGAAGGTTGATGAGAGAATGGATTTCCAATATTTTAGAGCTTTGAATAACAAATATCTTAATTTTGCATGCAAACCATTCTGTGTTGGAAAGTGGAAACTACCTTACCTTAATCGTCCTTATCAAGAGAGAATCCGGCTGTTGTAACATTCTTCAATTTTGCTTGCTAGAGTAGTTAGGTTGAAAGCTCCAAAATTTTCGAAACCCATTTTCCTATTTTTTGTTTTTTTAAAAACGTAGTTCGAGTTAAGAAATTCAGAGAAAATTAAAAAGAAATGATAGAATGTAAATTTTACTTAATAGTGAAAGGTATTCAATACAAGTGTAATCCAAGTTTATATAAATTTAGTGAATAGAACAACCAATGCTTAGTTGATTCTTTGTTACTTTTAAATAGGGCCTTGAATTCAAATAATTTTGAGGGAATTTTATTTTTGTAGTGGATTGATCTAATTTAAGATAAATTAATTGTAATTTAACAAATTTTAGATATTGGTAATTAAGATTAAAAAATGGTGAATATAACTAATTACTAACCAATACTAATAAGATGGAAGAGATTTGAATCCTTTAAATATAAGAACTTGAGTTCAATTTCAGAATTTATATGTATAAAAAGAATACTATTAAAAATAATCTCTATTTAGATATCTAACGGTATCATGAGAAATTAATCTTACACCTATCAAATAAGAGAATAAAATTAATTACTAACCAGTTCAATAAATTCACGCTAATATACAATATTTAAGCATTAAAAAAAAAGTTCCAAAGTAATAAATGTGGAGCTTGAAAGTTGTTTATCCAGAACTCTCACGTAGCTTGTGATGTGGCAGGCTCCAATGCTTTGGCCTGGCACTTTGTTCTCTTTATCAGACACGTACTCTCCATCGCATACGTGCATCGCTTCACTTGTACTCTCGTATTCGATTGTGCTTATCCTCTACAGTTGCATTACGCGAGTCAACACTTCTCCTTCCCTCTCTCAACTCTCGTTCGCTTTTTTTCCTTCTTGAACAATTTTATACCGGACTTTTAAAAAAATACCAGTGTTTGAAATATGTTACACCCGAATTAATGTAATTTGAGTTGAGTTATAATACTATAGAAATTGGATTAAAGCTTTTTTATCGGAAAAATTAAAGCTTTTTATTATTTATTTTTACAAAGCTTGAACCTAATTTTTTTAAAGATAATAGAAATTAAACTACTTGAACTGACCAACGCTGGTTCATATATAATTCTTTTAACATGGTGCACTCATCTTATTCAATCTTCATCATCTTGCAGTCCTTGGAGTTATTGAGAATACTAGGCACAACTCGTTAAAAGTGTGGGTAATGTAAAAAGAAAAAATGTTTAACCCTCATGTCATGTAAGAAAGACAATGCTAATTCAGTTTAGTTGTTCACAATATAGATGAGTACGATACTTGTCGAAATCATACGCATATTCTCATCGGAGACAATCCGATTTGAGTTGGGTAGGACCTCTAATAGCTAATCTATATATTTGTTGGTATCATAAAATATAAACATATAATATCTCATATTTAACTACACCCACACCAAAGTTAATAAAACTTTAAAATAAGTACATATATCTTAAATAAAGTTAATGAAACTCATTGTTCTCATAAATATACTTAAATATAAAAGATTAAATTTATATTTATACAAAAAAACATTATGACTCTCTTTGAACTTGTTTAAAAATATAAAAATGCTCCTTTGTACTGCAAATTTTGGTCAATATTTTTATTTTGTTCTATTTTTTAATTAAAATTTATTTACTAAAATAAAATAATGATTGTCACATCATTTCGTCATTAATTCAACATTTTTTCATAGTAAGTACTCTTAAAAAATCACAGAAATTTGGGGTAGAACTTATAATTTTCACTCAATTCAGATTAATTAACCTTCTTAAGTTTTTCCTAATTCATCAAATTTTAAAAGGCTTTGACCGAAATGCTGCCGATCGCTCCAACTGAAAAGCAAAGTGCTAGGATAATTAATTTTATTTTCTATTTTAAATTTTTAACTAATTTCTCGGCGGTGATTCTGAATCAGCTCTTAAACAAATAATGATAAATGATAAGACGACTTCGTGCCACTTATGTGACAATTTTTTTTTTTTTTTCACTTTTTCTCCATAGTTTCTGTCTTTTACCATTTTTTTCCCTTCGAAATCATAAGTATACTTTTATTGGAGATAATCTATTTGAGCATTGTATAGATCTCTTAACACTAGCTATTTTATATTCAAAACTCGAATCCAAAATTATTGATTAAGGAGGAAGAATATCTGCTACTCCAACCAATCATATATTAATTATCTTTTGCCATTAGTTCAATAATGTAATTTGATTTTGTGCATTTTTCAAGAAAAATAAGATAAAATAAAATATTGCGGTACCAAATAGAATTACTGATCCTTACTTTGTTTTAACTTTACCTTAACCCATCTTATAGTCAAACAATCAAAGCAACACAGTAGCGCATGAAGCAACTGTCATCACCGCTGCTTTCCTTTACACTTCTGCATGGAGATTTTTTTTCTCTCCCAAGTGTTTATTCAACGTCATACGCGATAGCTAATGTGATGAATCATAAAATTGAGACAAACACTTTGCGTCAAAATAAAGACATTCGTTCGTACCCCAAAAAAAAATTAATTTAAATATATTATCATTGTGAAGTATTTCACATTATCAACTAATTATGGTCATATCTATCTATATTAATAATATTTTAAAGGTTATAATCGAAAAAGTTTACAAGTGTCAACTTGTTATAAATTTAACATTCCACTAATTAGGGAATCTTTCCTCTTATAGAAAAGTATTAAAAATTAAATTGTGATTATTTTAAAATAAAATTTAAAATCGAATATAAATCTGAAAGATATTGTAACCTACTACCCCGCTACGTTTTGATAGCAATTGATAAGGGAATTGACACCATAAAAAGGCTATTGATAAGGGAATAAGACACCATCCAATCAAATTCAATTTCTTGCCCTGTAGAAAGTTTTCAATTGTGATTATTTAAAAATCAAATATAAATCTGAAAGTTAAATTGTAACCCAAAACCCCACTACGTTTTGATTGATATTGATACAAGGGAATTAGATACCATCGAATCAAATTAAATTCCTTGCCCACTACCTACAGAAAGTTTTCAATGACAAAGTCATTTAGAGACATCTCGCCGTAACAATATTTTTCCAATGAAATTTGTAAAATTTTCTTATTCCAGAAATACGAATTTCGCATACATCGTGGTTCAGTTTTCATGGTTATTTCAATCTCTGTTTTTGAAGGAACAATTAACAATTTGATACTCGATCATATGAACTTACGTTTTTCTTTAAGTATTTTTTTTATATTTATTTATTTGGGTTTAGGTTCAAATCATTAGTATAATTAAGAGCTTCTATTACAAATGTTAACCCTTTTGAATATTAAATTTCCTTTGAATGGAGGAAGAACCAATCACCATTCATTTAATTCGTATTCACACTGTTATGACTATGAATTAAAACTTAATATTATCTATCATTCTTGTTTGGGTGGGGCTATTGGCACTCCTTTTTACCTATCCACACTTCCTATCATTAATTTATAACTTTACTTGGCCAAACCACCCTTACTTAAATGAAGTAATTTTGTTAAAATCAAATTTTAATTAACTACATTACTATTACTATTTACATTTTTATTTAGTACCAATTACCCTCACCTTTATTTTCTTAAAACTCTTTTTTCCACTTCATCCCATAACTCTTCCCTCTATTCCATCACATCATGTTATTCTTTCTATCATATACACTCTTTAATTTATTAATGTTTGATATTTATTCAAAATTTTCAAAAAAAAATGATATGAAAATATTAACGACAAAAATCATGTAGAAACATTAGATCTAAGTAAATACTTAACATCAAATATCTCAATAAAAATTTAACATCCAATAATTAATAAAAAATATATAATACTATTCATAATGATAGGTGAATGTTGCAGGGAAAAAAAAGTTTATGTCAAAAGCTAAAATGGTTTTTTATTATATTAATTAATCCTAATAATCCTACATAAATTAAAATTAAGAACAAGTAATCATATTATTTTGTGTGCATAATTTTTTTGTAATTTTTTTTTGTAGCTTGTTCCCTTAAAATAAGGTCTCGAATTCGAATTTTATAAATAGAAAAAATTAGCACCATATGAGTAGTTTGACTCAGCTCAAGTCAAGACACTGATAATTTAAACCCAAAAAAAAATCCTTTCTAATAATAACAAAAAAAAAATAGTTATTATGAGTAGTATATCTTTTATTAATCACTAGTGTTATAATTTGATGTTAAACATTTACTTAAAACTTATGTTTTTATAGGTTTTTTAATGATTTAAAATAAAAAATTTATTATTTTCAGATATACGTTATTTCAACTTTTTTTTCGAAAATTTCCTTTTTTTTGGGGATACTAGTGAATTCAATTGAGATCGGATCGAAATAATCACTGTTCAATTTTTTCCCGGATAAACAGAAATCGACTCAGAATAAATAGAATTTAACACTATTCAAATGAATAGTATTAAATTCGATATAGTCTTGGTCGAATTCAAAGAGAACACAAAGTTTTAGGTGAAATTTATGGTGAAATCTAAACTTTTTGGTGTATGGTGGATCTAGTATGATTAAATAATAAAAAAGTATGATCAATTATCATACAAATATAACTAATTGTCATACAAGATATGGCAAAATGTTGGATCCATGATGGACTGGGGCCCATCCTAAAATATGACAACTATTAGACCTTACTCTCTATTAAAAGTGTAAAGAAACAGATGAGGATGACATTTGGATAAGTCGTTAGAGGTTTAAAAGTCATAATATTTAATATTTAAAAAATCTATACTTATTGTTTATATATATGCAACTGTATATATATATATATATATATATATATATATATATATATATATATATATATATATATATATATTCTCTCGTTATATTTACAGATTTTTTTTATACTTATATTGCACTAATGATGAATTCGATTAGATCGAATTCATCATTATTTACCCGAAAGAAAAAATATATAAACATGTTATATTTCTTAATTAATTATCATTAAATTTGGTTAATTTATTATAATGATAATTAATTAAAAAATATCACAGGTTTATTTTTTTTCTTTTCAAGCAAATAATGATGAATTCGATCATCGGTGCAATATAAGTATAAAAAAATATTGTCTTTAGATATAACGAGAGAATAAATATACACCTAAGTTGCATTCATAGGAACAATAAGTATAGATTTTTAAATATTAAATATTATGATTCTTAAACCTCTAATGACTGATCCGAATGTTATTCTTATCCATTTTTTTACAGTCTTAATAGAAAGTAAGGTCTAATAGTTGTCATATTTTAGGATTAACCTTGGTCCATCATAGCTCTGACGTTTTGCCATATCTTGTATAACAATTAGCTATATTTGCATGATAATTAATCATACTTTTTTTAGGGATGTTCATGGGTCCGGGTAGACCCGTGAACCCGAACAACCCGACTCGACCCAAACACAAAAATCCGGATTGGGTTGAGTGTCGAGTATGCTCGGGTATAAATTAATTGACCCGTTTATTGTTTGGGTTGAGTATCGGGTATCAAAATAAAGCCGGTTATCCAACCCGTAGACTTTTGAACCTCCTCTTTTTTTTTTTCACTTAAAAATCACATAGTTCACACTTCTCTCTCACTTTTTGACCCACCCACACATCAAGACACCCCAGCCACCCCACCCCTAAGTGTCGTTCATCTTCCTGTCTTCATCATTCATACCTCCACCTCCTTTTTGTTTGTCACCACCACTGTCGCCACCGTCGTCGCATTGCTGCTAGCCAACAATCGTCGTTGCCCCTCTCCCTTTATTTGCTTCCTCTTCCTTTCTCTATTTCCCTCACCCCACTCTTGTCGACCTTGCTTCTGCTCTTGAGGACGTCACACATCGGTTCAAGCTAGAGCACATCACACATCAGAGAGTGGCGATGAGGATGACGTTGTGTCTGTTGACATCAGAGACACCGTGTTCAAAAATCGTGCCATGCCTCTTCCTTGCCGCCGCTATGACGAAAGCTGCTGCCATGAAGAAGGCCTCGCCTCTGAGAAGTGGTAGAGGTGGAAAAATATATGGATTTTTTTTCTTTTAAGCCACGGTTTTCACTTAATTATTGTAAGAATATATATATATATTATTTAGTTGGAATTTAATAAATCATTAATTGATGGTTGAATATAGTGATAGGAAAGATAAATGGAATCAATTTTTTTAATAAAGGGAGGAGGACAAGAAAAAGGAGTCAATTTTTTTCTTTTTCTTTTTAATTTTTTCCCTTTTTTTGGTGAGTAAGCTACCGTTATCTAGAGTTTACTAGACTCCAACTAATATGGCTTGAGCCATGGCCACTATAGATGTAAAGCTCTTTTAGCACAAAATTCTTTTTCAAATGGTTGACTCTCACTTTAAAATTGAAAAAAATTCTTATAAAATAATTATATTTTTTATGACTATGTGTTATTTGAAATGGATTTATACAATTTTTCTTCATTATAACTTATTTTTTAACAATAATAGTTCATAATTATATATTTTTTATTTCTAAAATTATTTCATCTTAAGTTAGTTGTACACCTAAAAGATGTATTCGGTAGTATTTTATAAAGTTGTTTATTTTACTATGTAATATATATTGAGAATTATTAATATTATTTATATTATTACACATATAACTGAAAATTATATATATATATATATATATGAGGATGAGATTTATGTTAAGCCCCTAAGTAAGAATTTGTAAATAGATATCATTAATATACTTCAATTTGATTTTAAAAATTTGATATTAGGATATTAAAGAACACGAATGGGATTAAAATTAGATGGATTTTTTTTTAATTGTTGGATTTCTCTTAAATATTGTAAGAGTATATTCTAAATTAAATTTTAGATTTTATAAATTTTATATATTCTCTTCAGTTTGATTTTAATAAATTAGATTTAACTACAATAAAATAATAAAATTTTATTTTAAAATATCATTGTATGAATCATATTATGTTAATATTAAAAATTTTAGACACCTTTAAAAAAATTAAATTATTTTTATTTTGTATTCTTAAAAACTTATATAAATTAATTTTAATTTTAAAATTACGTACATTGAATGGGTCAAAGGTAATAGTATATATAATTTTTGAGATAGTTAAAATAAGAGAAAATAGTTTACTAAAATGACAAAATAAAAATAGATGACGGTGTAAGAAATCACACACATTATCGATGCATAAAAATTAAATTCTTTTGAAAACAAGAATGGCGGCCACATTGTGTATGATATATTTTACGTCCACCGTAAATGCAGTGATATCAATTGGTTAGCCAAATAGGTGAAGGAGAATTTTTTTAAAAAATCTGCTTATTAGACATGATTATAGATATATTATAATGATTTGTAATATAGAAATTAGTATATGTATATTTTTGTAAGACTCACTTTTTTCCTTACCTTTATTTCTTTCTTAAGTATCTCATTTTAATGTGTGGAATTCTAGCTGAAATATTAGAGACTGGGATTCAGACCCGAGTTTTCTGATGTTTCTAGGACAGTCTCGGAGGAAGTGTGAAAAGTGTGAAGAACGAAATTTGGATAAGAGCATACAAGACGGTTTGATTGGGATTTTGCGTACTAGGATGAAGCATTGGCTGGAAAAGATTGGTTTGTTTGAATGTGCTTACTAAAATAAACAAGTCAAAGTTTTTTTTTTTTTAAACATTTTCCTTCATGTTTGAATGAGTTTGTACAAACAAAGATATACTAAAAAAATCTTGTAACGTAGAAAACGGTTCGTTAAGTATAACTTGATGTTTAATTATTTACTTTAAATAAAATTTGGAATTCAAATTTTATAAATAATAAAAAAAATAAAAGTTGAGAAAATTTTATTTTATAATAAGCTAACCTTGAATATATTTAGATGTAATATTTTTAGAGCGTCGAAAATTTCAATTAATTAACTTATTATAAAATTCTTTATTTAATTACTAATAAAAAAATTTTAAAATTTTAAGTACTTTTATTAGGGATTTTCAAAACATTAAAAATAGAATAAATTTAAATTTCCACCTTTTAATAAGCTAAGCAATTATAAAATTGTCTCTCTTCCCCACTGCTTGTCTCCTGTCTCCTTCCTCCCCTAAATCTACCAGCACCTGCACGCTTAGCACTTGTCATCCATACCTCTCCATCTGCTTTCGGTAATTGGCCACGCTCACGGCTTGGCGCTGTTCGCCAGTCGCCAATCATTAGCCACACTTCACGCCAACACCACCCACGATCTGTCAGTCGTCGTCACTTGCTATCTATCCGTCATTTGCCGCTCATTGTTCATCGCCCGGTGCTTGCACTTGCTTCCTGTCGTTCGCCATCCATTGCTCGCAACCACTAACCATCATTTTTTATTTGTTAATTACTTGTTATCCCTTATCCAGTGTCCACCCTAAAAGGAAGTAATATATGATTTTACTAGAGTTTTTGGACCCGTCAACGCATGGGATGAAAAACTTTGGACAGATACTAAAATGGCTTTAGTAAAACTCTTGCATTATTTGATTTGAAACAAATAAAATGGTTGATAAGCATAAAATTTAGTATATGATTTCATTACAACTGGTATGAAAGATAATAAAAACTAAAAATAATAAAATAGTAAAATAAATTCTTTATATTTGATATTTCATCAAAAAGTCAAATTTCTTGTAAGACACTAAATTGAAATAAGTATAAAAATCACAAATTATATAATAATAAATTATTAAATAATAAAAAATAATTTATATACATTAATAGTGTAAAATAATTTTATACTATTAACTAATAAAATTTTAAGAAATTGCCATATCATAGTAAATAATTACCAACTATAATAACTATCTATCATGATTTGTCATTTCTTTGAAATTTTATTGGTTGACAGTATAAAATAATTTTACACTGTTAACATATAACAATTAATATCTAAATAATAATAAATCAAATTATCTACTTTCAATTTTTATCAAACAACTCAAAATTTTCATTTTTTTTCACCTTCCCTATTTTTCAACATTCTAGTAAATTAATTTTAAAGATAAAATTATATAAAATTATTCTATACAACAATTAATTATTTGCATAAAACAAACGATTAATTATTAAAAGTATAAGTTATTTTATAAAAATATATACTTCTAATTTTTAAGAGATGATTGAAAATACTTAAAATTAATTATTAAATTTATAATTTATATAATTTTTGTATACTATATTAGAAATAGAAAAGATCAAATTATATGTTTACTATAGCCTAGTAGTTTTTGTTTCAAAGTTAGAAATTTGAATAAGCCCTATATTGACATTGATTAATTCTTGGAAAATTGGCTATATAAAAACAAAATGAAGGAATTATCCGAAATATATATATTGTAAGAATCTTTTTTTTTTTCAAAACTTGATTTTGGAATACAAATAAAAAATGCTTGATATAAAAATAAAAATCATATAAAATTCATTTCAAATTAAAATGAGAAAATAAACAAATACATATATATATATATCATTCCATTACTACTTCAGAGAAAATAAACAAACACATTCTTTTGGAACAAAATACATTCTTTTAGTGATAAATTAAAGATAAAAAATAAACAAATGTAGATATCAGTCCATTGCTAATTGAGCGCAGCACCTCCTTTTAAAAAGGAATTGTAGATTTCAAAATAATATAAAGAGAGTTCAGAAACTTGGAGAGAAGTTCATAGCTCAATAGCAAAGCACAATGAAAAATCTTTTTTACAATATCAAACCAGCATCCACCCTGTTGAAAAATTTTAAAAACAAAAGAACAAAAAATCCCGAAACTCAAATTCCTAAACTCTAAAACAACATGAAACCATATAAAAAAAAATATAGATTTAATGATAGGAACAAAAGCTGTGGTACAAACTCAGTTTGCATAGTTGTGGTCATAGGCATAGAAGAAATAGTGAAACAAATTTTCATTTCCTTGCTAGCTATTAACTCCAAGAGTTCCTAATGTTCCATATTTTGGTTATGCATGAATAAATTCGATGACAATATCTAGTAAAAAATAAAAAATGTGAAGTAGCTATTGTAAAAAAAAAAGGAGATTCTTGAGTTTTAATAGAAAAGAAAAATATATAAAAAGACAGATATATAAAAAATATAAAAGTTTTTCATGAAAGCATGATATAAAATTAATGATATTTCTACTACTTTTTAATTTCTAATGATATATCTCAATAAATTATTATTGGCCATAATACTTGAAAAATAACAAATGTGTTATTTTCTAAGGATATGCATGTGGAAGTTCACATATCAAGAATTAAAATCGCTTTGCAAATATAAAAGGCAACAAAATACCATTCCATTGATTGATGATACTGTAATTTTGGAAAAAAATATATTTAATTAATAAATTCTTAAATAATAAATAAATATATAAAAAAGGGGGAGAGAAATTTGACTTGTTAACTAATATATAATAAAGTATTTAAAGAAAAATAATAGTAAGAGTAATTGATTATTAGACAGACTAAAAATTGTCACGTGATAATAAAAGCATAAGTCGTAAAAGTTGATTGGGCAAAATATATTGATAACTGATGCTATAATAGTTATTAACATTAATTTTCAAATGCAATTTTATATTATTTTTTAAAATATGAAATAATTGGCTGAATAATAAAAGGAGAGTGGAGTTGGTAACAGTTATATTAATATTTATTAAATTTAAAATTTTTATTTTAAATTGTTTTAAGTTTATAAAGAAAATTTAATATAAATTTATTTAAATTAATGCAGTCAGCTTTTTGTGATTGAAAAGAAATGATATAGAGATATTTGAGTAGTGGATCATTTAGGAGAGTTAATGGAAAAAAAAAAAAAGAGATTGTAGGTTAAATTCTAAAATATAATTTTTGTTTTTAATTATTTTAATAAACGTAATTTGAAATATTTCCTTTAATAATAGTAAAATTGAGAAAGTAGTGAGGGTTAGAATTGATGTGAAGCTGGCATATAGTATAAGTTTTTATATAAGTCTTATTTATTAGTTGTATAAATTATTTAAATAAAAATATTTTATAAAAAAATTAGATAAATTATATTTACCACTCCTTTTAGATTTTAAGTTGAGATTCACCTCCCTTAATTTGCTTAGAGATAATACGCTAACTTCCCTTGCTGTTAACCCTGTTAATTATCATGTGACTTTTTATATTTTAAGAATTTCAAAAAAAAAATCTCAAATATATATGAAATATCCTTTGTGTCCGTCGCTCCTCATTCTATTCTCATTAGAGTGCCATTGCACCTCAAGTCTTCTATTTTTTTTGTTTTTTCATCGCAGGAACAAGCCCATGACACATGCACACACAAAGAGAAAGAAACGGTACTGTACTTCTTATTCTTCTCCAAAGAAACCCCAAGCATCCCCCAAATTGGAAACCTTCCAATTCAATTCCCAAATTTAAAAACCCCGATTGCTCTTTGTGGTGTTTACAAGAGAGAGAGAGAGAGAGAGAGAGAGAGAGATTGGAAAAGGGCATCTGAAGATGATGGTGAGGCTGAATATGGCTGCAGAAGTAGATTCAGTGTGTATTAGGATTAGAGATTGTAAACGGGGTTTAGATCAATTTAATTCTATAAAATCGATTTTGATTAAAATTAAGTTGATATCAATGTAATTTTTATATTTAGAAATCTTAATGTCAAAAATGGTTATGATATAATGAATATTATTTAGATAATATTAGTTAAAATTATATTTAAATTTATAATTATTAAAAACGACATGGATTTTATACTTTATGTTTAAGAATATCTATTATTTTATTTTTATTTTTATTTTTATTTTTAAGATAGTTGAATAAATTATATTAATATTATTAATTATACAAATATTATTTTTTAAATATTTGGATATTGTTTGTGTTAATATTACATTATAAATATAAAACTAAGTTAACAACGATAAAATATATAAAGTATTGGAATAAAAAGTATTTATATTAAAATTTTAATTATAAGATATATATATATATATTATTCATTGTTTTTCTAATTATTAATTTTTAATAAAAAATTTAAATAAGATAGCTGAATACAATACAAAATATAAAAAATAGAATAAGCACTTATGAAAAAATTATTTATAATACAAATGAAAATTTTAAAACGTGTGAATCTCCAAAATAAAATATATCTTTGTTTGCTAATAAATAATAGAATCTATAAATGATAATTAAAGAATATAAAATAAGATTAATCATTTAGGCGTAGAAATGGAAATTTAATGCTAATAAAATATGAATTTAATTTAAATGCATTGGCAGTATAAAAAACAGTTTTACACTTTCATCCAATAGAAATAGTGAAAAGTGTCAACTCACACAAGTAACTACCCATTATAATAAGGGACCCACCATGATTTCTCACTTTTTCCTATTTCTATTAATTGATAATATAAAACAGTTTTACACAGTACATACGAATTCAACTCATAAAATATTGATAAATGCTCGGTGTGAAAAGTTTTAACGCAAAAGCAATTTATAGTTGCTTCCTATTCAACTGGGGTTAGGGAGCACAATTGATCTTAACGGTTCGTAGCCAAAAAATATTTTTTTCTCTAAAATCACGTTGGACATCTTTTTAACTGGGGTTTTGGTTTTGAAACGCCGAATCAAACACGCTAATAATTTGTAAGGAAACCATTTTGATGTTCGATGTGAAGTATCCCGCACGCCATGGCCACGTATGAGCTCCCCTTTGTGAGGCTTGTCTTGCCATTTTATCTCTATTGCGCCACGCTCTATCATCCCATAGTTACAACATCCCTAATCCGTGCCACCACCATCTTCCTATCGCAACTCGCACCGCCACCATGCTTTATTTGCCACCCATGCGCCATACCGCTCTCGACAACTTCACTGGCGTCGCATTTTGATTGGAGTGGGGGTAAAGAGAAGGGAGAGGATGAAGCAAACCTAAGGAAAATTGTGTCAAAATTTGTGGCTCAGAAATGGAATGAGAAATTGAATTTTATTGAAAAGGATATACTTATCATTTTCATTAAGGGTGTTAATGGAGGTTAACTCCATTAAGAATCAAGGGAGCCAAGCGTCGCTTTGAATTAAGGGGTCAAAATATAATATTGACATAACTTAGGAGAGGTAAACATAATTTATAAAAAAATAAAATAAAAGAAATTTAATAAAAATTTTGAATTTTTATTCATCTTAAATTCCGTTAAATTTTAAAATATTTCATCCAAGTATAGCCTTAATTAAAAAAATCACAGTTTAATAGAGTTATGATACTAGTCATTTTGAAAATAAAACTGTCACTTAAATTCAAGAGATATTTTATTTTTATTCATTTTAAGAATTTATAATAGATATATTATACGAGAAAAATATATAAGATAATGAGTTCATTATTTTTTACTTTTTCAACCTCCATTAACTTATGTCTTTTTTTCTCTTTGTCTATAATAAGTCTCCAGAATGAATGCCAAATAACATTTTTCTAAATTCATCTATGGTGACATATAATCACTTGTTTAAGTGCACAGCTCTCTTTATATTCAACTCACCTCTCATTGACCAATCCCCCAATCCTCTTCTCTCATGTTCTTTCCCCCTCCTCTCACGCACTCTTGCAATTGAAGACTCCGTCACACAAACAAGCTTGCTAGCTAGCTCTCCATGGCGCCAAGCTTAATTAACCTCCAAGAAACGGGGCTCCCCAACACCAATCCACCACCGTCCATAAAATTCGAAGCTTCAACTTTCCTCGCGAATGACCACCCAATCCTTACTCAAGTCCCACCAAACATATTCACCACTCCACCACCACCCTACGATTCCTCAAACAGCAAGAACAACGCCGGATGCTTCGTTGGGTTCGACGCCGGCGAGCCACGCTCCCGGCACGTGGTTCCCCTCGGCAAGCTCAAGGGAATCAGGTTCATGAGCATATTCCGATTCAAACTCTGGTGGAGCACACATTGGACCGGCACCAATGGCAGCCAAGTGGAGCACGAGACTCAGATAATGATGCTGGAGAACAACGGTGAGTTATATAACTATTGGTTACCGTGTCATAGAAAATTAATATGTACCGGTATTCGAAATTCGTGTGAGTCCAACTAATTTGATTCGAGTCTCTAGCACTAGTTTGTTATAAGCATCTTACATACCGTGAAATTTAGAAAGTACAAGAAGAAATAAAACGATTTCTTTTCAATTATGTGTCCCTTCTTAGTTCTTATGCTTCGTTCCACTCTTACAGGTGACACGGAACGTCCCTATGTCATTCTCTTGCCACTCATCGAAGGACCCTTCAGAGCATCTCTCCAACCAGGCCTCGACGACTACGTCGACGTATGCATGGAGAGTGGCTCCACGCAGCTCACCCACTCCACCTTCCGAACCTGCTTGTACATTCACGCGGACAACGATCCCTACACTCTAGTCAACGAGGCCATGAAAGTGATTCGCCACCATCTCGGAACCTTCAAGCTTCTAGAAGAAAAAACCCCACCAGGTATCGTGGACAAGTTCGGGTGGTGCACGTGGGACGCCTTCTACCTGAAGGTGCACCCTCAGGGGGTGCGTGAAGGGGTGAAGACCCTTGCGGAGGGAGGGTGCCCTCCAGGTTTGGTCATCATCGACGATGGCTGGCAAACATTTTGCCGCGATGACGAGCCCGTAACGGAAGGAGGAAGCTTGAATTGTTCAATACCCGGGGAACAGATGCTGAACAGGCTTATAAGTTTTGAAGAGAATTGCAAGTTTAAGGAGTACCGTTCTCGTAGGGTACCCCATGATGTAGGGATGGGTGCCTTCGTGAGGGACCTCAAGGAGGAGTTTAAGGCCTTGGAGAATGTTTATGTGTGGCATGCGTTTTGTGGGTATTGGGGTGGGGTTAGGCCCAGCGTGGAAGGGATGCCTGAATCCGAGGTTGTCCCTGCGAGGCTGTCTAAAGGGGCGGAGATGACGATGACGGATCTGGCGGTGGTGAAGATTGTGGAGATTGGGGTGGGTTTGGTGGCACCCCATGAGGCCGACAAGTTGTATGAGGGACTTCACGCACACCTCGAGTCGGCGGGAATTGACGGTGTCAAGATCGACGTCACACATGTAAGTGTTGCTTCAAATATTCTCTGTCTATATTTTATTGCTGATTTTTTTTTATTGGTGTTCAGGCAAATTATGTTGGCATAAGTTCTAGCTTTGAATTGATATACGGTCTGCTTCGTCAATCAATTGATGGCTGTATTTTAAATGCATACGCCGTTCTCGTTTCGGTGAAATAATAGAGAAAGCATAGTTGAATATTAAAAATTAAAAATCACATGGAAATTATAGAAAGATATAGTTTTACGTAATGACGGTGTTGAAAGAAAAAAAAATTGTGTCTTTTTATAATGTTTATGACTATGACTATGAGATATCTGTTGATAAGAAAAAATGACTGTGAGATATCTACTTTTGTAAGTCTAGATAATATTTCTTTAAACAAAAACGTTATTTCTATGCTCTAGACCCTACCCTTCCACGATCCAGTTCGTATAAATTATTTCCTCTTATTACCCTTCGGAACTTAGGGCCACCGAGTCTGATAAGAACCCACATAAAATCTTCTTGAGATGGATAAAATGAGCACGTAGTCAAATCAAAAAAGAGTTTTTAATAATATATATATATATATAGTGGAGATCCACTTACTCCAAAAATAAGTTTTGATATATTATAGATATTAAATTTTATCAATACAATCATTGAATTGAAGCTTTCTATTAAGTAGATTAAATATACAAAATTTCACAAAATTTAAAAATAATTTGATGTTTCATCATACAACTTTATTTTGATGTATAATATAATTTTGAAAATACAAGTAAATATCTATTACTAGATTATATATCTACTTATATCCAAATTTTCTAAAATTTGGTAAGCTTGATCATTAAGATAATATCAGATAATTTAATGGTTGGATTTATAAAATTTAATATCTATAAAAAATTATTCAACGAAGTAAGTATATAAGACTTACTCTTGGTATAAGTGGATCCCCACCCATATATATATATATATATAGAGAGAGAGAGAGAGAGAGACTATTTAATAGCTAACTACATAATCAGAAGGATATTAATTCTGAATATGCGAGTTCTAATAATTAAGGTGCTACGATGAGTATTAAATAAGAGAAATATTTTTCATTTATTATGCGTCACAATAAAAATAATAGACTTTATAATATTAATATTGATATGTGTATTATTACTGTGACATTAAACTTCTCTCTTACTTTTATTTTTCTATTCAAATGTCTCCTTTCATTATTCTCATTTGATATTCAAATAAGACTGTGTGTAAATACAAAACATGCAGTTGCAGTGTGTCTGAAGACGAGGATAAAATGCTTATGTTGATAGCCAATAAGAACAGCCGTGTTTTTATCTTTGCCATTTATTGGAATATAAATATGCAATGACAAAGTGCCTGGGTTAAGAGCCGCTTAGTTCAATAGTCATATCTCAACCAGAAGTTGCTTCCTTTTTCTCATCTTTTTGATTTTCCTCTGTTATTCACAAGTGCCTCGTTGCGTTGGCACGAGACCATGAGCTAAAGCATTATCTAAAGAGCATGCATCTGTCTATATACAACTTCAATGAGTTGATGTTATAGAACTATGCAAAGTAAATAGCTTACGCTAAATTCCACTGTGCATTGTAAATCCCAGTCATGATAGTTGCCATGATGTGGGCACATGGCATATAATTTTATTCAAAGGCTACACATGTATAGTTATTATTATAGTTGTTAGTATCGTGTAATTCACATGATTCAATTCGATTTATCATCTTAGCAATACAAATATATGTTTGTATCAAAAATAGGCATGAATCTTGTGTGAATCGCAAGAATTGGTCCGACTCCAAATTGATGATACGAATTGCCGATCCAAGCGATACAATTTTGGTTTAAATTTTTGGCTATTTTTCTCTCAGATTCTTAGAAATTGAAAAGGATCAAAATAAATAATTTTTCTAATAAAAAAAGAAAATTAAAGGGACTCTTAAACTCATGCATGATGTATCTATAAGAGACATGAAAATTTTTCTGTGTGCATAAGCAACAATAAGCATCTCATTATTATGGCTCCTAAGGCAACTTCTAAGGTGGCTCATAAGACTAAGAAAAAGGGGAACAAAGATATTCAATGATATATTAAAATTTAAGTACTTATTTGCAAATTTTTGAGCATTTTTTTATGTTCTAGGTATGTAATTTTGTTATCCAAACTTTTATTAATATGCTTCTTAATGGTATGAAACGAATAGATTTATGATTCAAAAATTGATCAAACATATTCATGCAATGATTCATGATTTGACAACTATGGTTATTTTAGCTTTTACGGTCAAGTTTTGTTTGTATCTCCCAGCTGCTCTCTTTTATGTATTATCGGTCTTCTTATCAGCAACATGTTGGGTAAACTGAAAATCATTGTCTTTCTGTGTTCTTTCAAAGAAAATTTTTGCCTTCTATTCCATGGACAAGGCTTCAATCCCTCTCTCATGTTGAAGCAGGCTAATATTATTCGGGCTTTAATTTAGTCCTCAAGGATTAACAGACAAAAATTAGAGACCATATTTACCAAAAATAAAATGGAGTCCTTAATAGAATGAATCAGAATAAAGATTAATTCAGAATTGTACCAAAAAACGAGATTAATTCAGAACTCTAATTGGGATATTTGCACATGGCAGGTTCTAGAGATGCTATCGGAGGAATATGGTGGTCGTGTTGAACTCGCCAAAGCATATTACAAAGCACTCACTGCTTCCGTGAGGAAACATTTCAAAGGCAGCGGCGTCATTTCTAGCATGCAGCAGTGCAACGACTTCATGTTCCTTGGTACAGAAACCATATCACTTGGACGAGTTGGTAAGTCTTAAAAATCTCACCAGCCACTTAGATGCATAAATAAGGGGCAAATTTCACACTACAATCAATACATACCATTCATTGTTGCAGGTGATGATTTTTGGTGCACGGACCCTGCAGGAGATCCAAACGGCGCATATTGGCTACAAGGATGTCACATGGTGCACTGTGCGTACAACAGCTTGTGGATGGGAAATTTCATACACCCGGATTGGGACATGTTCCAATCTGATCATGCTTGTGCCGAGTTCCATGCCGCTTCTCGAGCCATCTCTGGTGGACCAGTTTATGTAAGCGATTCTGTTGGAAACCACAACTTCAGGTTGCTTAAGAAGCTGGTTCTCCCTGATGGCACCATTCTAAGGTGTCAACATTATGCACTTCCTACCAGAGACTGCTTATTTGAAGACCCTCTACACGATGGGAAAACAATGCTCAAAATTTGGAACTTCAACAAGGTAAGACATAACCTATGTGCCTTTTCTTATTATATGTTATTTGTACATAATAAGCTAGACTCTGCTGTCAATATTCAATGATCGCAATTTAAATAAGTGTGAATGTTAATGACGTAAATATCAAATTCATATATTGACATCATGAGCAGTGAATATCTCATTATCACTTAATACTATGTTCAATTTTTATATAACTGAAATATTTACTTATTTAAACTGCGATCAATTGAGTTATCTAACTTATTATGTACAAACATTTCCCTTGGCAGCAATTCCCAAACAATGTGCAAACTATTATTATATCCTCACTTTTTTTTTTAATTACAGTATACAGGGGTTTTGGGTCTGTTTAATTGCCAAGGGGGAGGGTGGTGCCCTGTGACTAGGCGAAACAAGAGTGCCTCTGACTGTTCGCACTCTGTGACTTGCTTTGCAAGTCCTAAAGACATCGAGTGGAGCAAAGGGAAGCACCCAATTTGCATCAAAGGGGTTGATGTATTTGCTGTGTACATGCTTAAGGATGACAAGTTGAGGCTCATGAAGTGCGATGAGAGTGTAGAGGTTTCACTTGAGCCTTTTAGTTTTGAGCTTATGACAGTTTCTCCAGTGGTGGTCTTACCGAGAAAATTAATCCAATTTGCTCCAATTGGACTGGTGAACATGCTCAACTCTGGGGGCTCAGTTCAGACTTTAGAATTTGATGAACAGGAAAATTTGGCAAGAATAGGGGTGAGAGGACAAGGGGAAATGAGGGCATTTGCATCAGAGAAGCCAGTAAGTTGTAATATTGATGGAGTACCTGTGGAATTTGATTATGTTGATAACACTGTGAAACTCCAAGTTCCGTGGCCTAGTTCTCCAAGGTTGTCGTTGGTGGAGTATTTGTTCTGAACCAAGCTTTGGTGGCTGAGAAATTCATGCATACATAGATGCATAAAACTTTGTGCTATATTTATAGTATGCTTGGTTTAGCTTCCCAAAACTCGAAATTATGGTTTGGGCAAAAAGTTAGAGAAATAAGCTTTTGCCTACATCATAATTTGGGACCATCGAAATACTAAACCAAATATGCTATTAATATTTACATTATAAAATGATAACATATCAGTTATTGATTCAGTTCATATGACTGTGAGTGGTGGTATATGCAAATCTATAAACGACTAAAAATAAGCTGCTAAATAATGATTGCTTTTTTGTGTAACTTTCTGAGGGTGAATGGCGTAACTATCTATGAAATTCAGAAAACTAATTGGCCGGATGAAGCCTACAACTGCAAGTACAAACCATATATGTATATGCTACACTAACATTTTTTTTTTTGTTTTTTTTTTTTTTTTTGTTTTTGATATGATAACATCAATTGTTCATAAAAAAGGGTTCATGGGCAAGTTGTCAGACTTAGCTGGTCCTCTTACCTCCCAGGGCCAATCCAACCATACTGAAGTCTGCTATTCCTGTTTGAACTTTTTAATTTGGAATAAATTAAATACGTAGAACTGAAATGCAATTTGCTAGAAATTACACGAGTTTTCTTTTGCTAGTCTATATTTCACAAAAGAATTTAATTTAAATATACTGACAGTATAAAATATTTTTATATTATCAGTCAATAAAAATAATAAAAAATACCAACTCATATAAATAATCACTCAATATAATAAGAAATCTATCATAATTTTTTATTTTTTTCTATTTCTATTGAATGATAGTATAAAACTATTTTATATTGTCAGGACATATTAATTAAACTCTTCACAAAATCCTTAAAATTTCAATATTTATGCAGTAGTATTTTCCCTGTACTTTTGAACTTGGGTTTTGGGGTCATTCGGGTTTACCACAATCCTTTGGTCATTCTTCTATCGTCTGTGATGTATATCCTGATGATATTTGAAGTTATTTTTCTTCATTTCCAATGATTCAGTTTCCTGAAGATCAAACTTACATTCCATGCCACCTACATGCCATCTCGCAAATGATCAGCCCTTAAGGTACGTTGATTACGAAGTTTTTTCCACAGCATTCAGAACCACCTCTGTAACTCATAACGTAAATGATCAGTATTCAATGCGCTGGATCTCCTGTCCAGTAGTGGAGTTCATCCCTGAATCTTCACATTCATCAATGTTCCCACACCATTGCAATTTTTTGGGTTTCCAGCTAGGAAACTGATCCAGAATGACCAATCAATGGTTAGGATGGCATTATGACATAATTTGCTCCGGTTATGTTACATGTACGCAAATTTCCAGCGCAATTCTCGACACATCATGATATCAACGGTTGAAATCATTCAGCTTTTTGTTTTGAACTTTTTATTTCACGATTTTCAACACATCCACAGGCTCGTGGGAGAGTGTGTCGTTGGATTTAAGTACAAAATATGTTTCCCAATTTACTCTATCCGATAAGAATTCTGATATTTGTATATGAGATTTATTGACATCAAATACAAATGTTTTTGTAATTAAATATATAACATATTTATCTTATTTTAATACATGGATATGGTGTTCCTAGTATTTCATATGATTTTTATAGATTTTAAATTTAAGAAACATTTTTCACTGGATAAATTTTTTTGAGCAATGCTAAACAGTGTAAAAAAAAAGATATATATATATATATATATATATATATATATATATATATATTTTTGTACAAAATAAATGGTTTAATTATAAATGGAGAAAAAATGAAACACTCACCATGCATAATAATACACTAAGAAAATGGATTCTCTTACGTAAAAAATTTATATGATTTTGTTATATATTATTTTTTATCATTAATTAAGAATGTGTGACCAAATCTAATGTTCATAAAAGAATCTAATCAATGATAAAAAAAAATATATAACAAAATCATATAAATTTTTTATGTAAGAGGATCCATTCTCTTAGTGTATTAATCTAATGCTCACAAAAAAATTTAATCAATAATAAAAAAATATATAATAAAATTATATAAATTTTTTACATGAAAAAATTCATTCTCAAAATATTAGTAGGTGAAAGTGTAAAATGTAGAATTCGTGTGTCATTCGTACTTGAGCAATTCGTACCAAAGACCACTTTTACATTTTTTTTTCGGTAGATTAATCTATACGACAATAATATATGTAAAATTTACTATCGGGTTTTTCGTTTTTCATCATAAATATTTGGTGATTTTATTTTTGGTGTTTTTTGTTTTTGATTGACAAGGACCTGGCTCTGGTGGGCGTTCAGAGAAAGCACGGCTAAGCTTGTGACCCCAAGTACCACCAGGAATAAGCCCATAGAATGCATGGATTTAGCTGATAAAATTAAGGTAACGGGCCTAATTTTGATTGGGCCTGATGCGGACTAGCTTGTAATGAATCCAACTAGTTTGTACATTTGAAAATTTTAAAATTAACTATTAACTTCATTATTAAAATTATTAATCTTTTTAAATCCATCTAAAATTTAAAATAAATATTTATTTATTTAAGTAACAATTAATTTTAAACTTTAAAATATAATTTAAAATTAATATTTTTAAATTCTAATTATATAAATAAAAAGACACAGGTTAACAGACAAACCCAGATAACTCGCAGGACATTTGCAAACTGCTAATCCTCATTATATTTAACCCGTAATAAGCTAACCGGCAACATATCAATCTATATGGATCGGATCGTCGGCTCAAATTGACACCAAGGTTCAATTTGGAACAAGTCATTTATCAGTATTAGAGAAGCAGAAGTCCAAGTCAACGAGACAAGTCTAGTCTAAAGTCCTGAGCTGATCACATGGAAATGTTGACTCATTGGTCTCTAGCTTGTTGCTATATATGAGGGGGTGTTAAACCAGCTAATGTTCATGTCGAGACAGGTGTGATGGTTACCATAAAAAACGGGCAGGGTTAGGGACAACTGTAACGCTCTCAAGGTTTTAGCTGTATGACTATGAGCAGTGTCATGTAAGCAATTTATTTTTTATTTTATAATAAATACGCATATTTTGACTGTTAAGCGTTTGAATTATTGATAGCTTGTTGCTCAATGTGGGATATTGCAATTAACCTCATCACCTCGCAAGCCACTTACATTAGTGGATGCAACTTAAAATAGACAAAGTGCTCGCAGATTGCAGTGGTGTTCTCAACATAAACGCAACCACTGGACCGACCGTACTCCCCACAAACGTTTAAGTGGACACAAATTCCTTTTTCAGTTGACGAGGAAGTATCATGTATTGCTTGCTTCTACCTTAGTACTGGAAGAGGTTGGCCTACTAGCGCAGATGTTATCAAAATGTGGCAAAACAACAATGACCGAACCTTTGTTCTTTGGAAGGATCCTTTGTGCATGTTCTGGAAATCCATGGTCCATTCTTCCCGCTTTGATCCTAGAAGGTGCTGGGAAATTTCATCACTGATTCACAGTAGCAGAAAGTGACAGTAACATGTTGATATCGTGGGGTCCACAAAGTAGGCACTTGTAAGTTTTAAGTCATCTCTAGAGCTTACCTTCTAACCTGTAAGCTAGAGGGAAAGACCGACACTGATTATGCCTAAAATATAAAATTTCTAATGAAACTGCCACTTAAATCTTAGTCATCAGAGATGCAATGTGGTTGTCGTTGTCGAGAACCGCTCAAGTCATAACTCTTTTGTGAAAATTATAGTGCAACTTCAACCAAGACTTAATTTATTAAAGTAGTTTTGCATTTGTTTGTGTAAGTAAGGTTTCGAATTCAAGTTTTATAAATAAAAAAAAGACTAATGCTTAAAAAGTTTTATAATGGATCGATTTGATTTGAGTTAGATTAGTTAAAGTTTAATAAATTTCAGACATCAATAATTTAGATTAAAAAAAATAATGGAATTTTAATATAATTTAATTTTTTGTAGTCTATAGAGCAATTAATATAAAAAATAAAAGTATGGCATCAACGTCTCTGCGAAACTTGAAAGTACTTGTTCCGGGGTTGGCCGCTTTCTTGCAACTTTAATATAGAATACTTTTTCTCAGGCTAGATCATAAACATACTTTGTTAGAAACTAAAATAATATATCGTTCAATTAAGAAAAGCCTACCAAAGATGTTCTTCATTTAAAGGAAGTCAAAAGAGTAACATCCAGACTAGTCTTCATCAAAGTAAGTACTTATTGAAGTTTGGGACATGAATTGGACTTAGAATTAAATAATATCCCACCTCTTAAAACTTTAATTTATTAGGAAAAAAATAAATATCCAGACTAGTGCTTATGTTCATTATGAATATTTTTGTCCGCCTTTTGACTTTGGTATTCATATTCTAAATATCCAGACTAGTGCTCATGTTCCTCTCGTTGGAATAGCAGCTAATCACTTTTATTCAAAAAAAAAAAAAAAATGGTAGCTACACTAGCTGTTTCAACTTTTTTTCTTTCCAGTGTCGGCTCAATAAGTGGCTACAGAATCCAAATGATGCAAACCAAATGCAAGTTCCACTCTTTAAAAGAGAAACTGTATTATAGCATATTAAAAAGAAGATAGTTTGTGGAAGAAAGAATTCTTCGCATGATATTTTGAATTGTTGACACGCAGGTTCAGTGAATAAATTATAAAATTAATGAGTCCACGATTCGAGTTCATGAACTCGATCAACTCCACTTTTATGTATTCTAACTAATTTCCTTTGTTCACAGAAAAGAATGCTTATACTCATGCCATATGTATACGGCACGTGAGATTTACCCATTAAACTAACAAAGCACCCTTGATAGCTAGTTGACTGGGTACACCCAACTCAATGGAGCCATGATTGCGGAGTGTCATCTGTGACCAAGTATCACCTGTCCACCTATTACTTTCTTCCTTTCAAAACTCTTTGCCTGTCCAGTTACATTCATTTCCGGTTTTATGTGCATGTTTGGCCACCATTAGTTAGGCTTACGTAGACGATTTTAACTTTGAAGTAGACTCGTCAACTTACACAATGAATAAGCTAACAAGTCAGGTCTATGTTAAGAAATGTAATGTTGCATTTGATTTGATGAGAAATTCTAATTTAAGATGCTGTTGGAGCAAGACATTTGTCTTACAATGATTAGTTTTTGCTAGAAGTGTCAAACGGGCCAACCCACATCCATTTAGCCCAGGCCCATGTGGGTCAGGGCCAAAAAGCCCATAGAGCCAAAAAAGCCCACACTCATAAAAAGCCCATAGGGCCAAAAGCCCATTGGGGCCAAGGGGGCCGGGGCCAGGGCCAGGGCCAGCCCATGGGCAAGCCCACTTAAAAAAAAATGCAATTTTTTCTATTTTTTTAATGGGCTAATTTTAGCCCTAGCCCAAATATGGGCCAACTCTAGCCCACTTATGGGCCAATCCTAATTCACTAGATTAATCCATTATCAAAATTTTCAAAATTTGCCTTTTTTTTTTAATTTTTTTGGTCAATTTTTAACTTTTTAATGAATTTTAACACATGGGCCAAAAAGCCCAAATTGGAAAAAAGCATAATGGCCCAAAAACCTATGCTTTAAAAAAGCCCATAGAGATAAAGACAAAGTAGAATACATAAATTTTAAAAATATATTTCAATGATTACATATCCAAAATCATAACTACACATCTATTACAAAATTTGCATCTAACTCAAAAGGCCTAAAAACTAATCTTAATAACTAAAAATATGACAATTTCTTCATTCTTCATCTTCATCTTCATAACGCACATTGGACTCTACAAGTAATGTTTCGTAGCTAAGAGTTTTGCAGTCATCTTCATCTGAAACTCAACCAATTGAGAAACAACTTAAAAATCAACTAAGATTATGTAAAATTATATATTAAAAAAAAAGATACACAACAAATTAAGACATTACCATCAGGATTCAAAATAAAGCCATGTAACCAATTCCTGGTGCAAATAATCGTTTGGACATGCTCAGGAAGAGTTGAACTTCTGTACTTTGTTAAAACACGTCCACCAATGCTAAATGCAGATTCCGATGCCACAGTAGTGATCGGAATACTTAATACATCTCTGGCCATAATTGATAGTGCAGGAAGCCTTTTTTCATTAGTCTTCCAGTAGTTTAGCACATCAAAATCTTCACCATCATCATAATCAATTGGCGGTTCATCCAAATAAAGATCTAATTCATTCTTTCCAATGGTAGATTTGGTTTCATTTTGAAACATTTTAAACTCCTGAAAGATGTAATATATTAATCATTTGAACAAAACATAAGTAAAACTAAGAATAAAACTAATAACCAAATTGGCATAGAATAACATACACTGAATATTTTAGATCTCTTTGGCTTGCTTCCTTCTCCAATTGACTTATTCAACATACTGGATTCACTAGATGATTGAGAAGCAATTGGAGCACTAAAATTGTTTGTATATTCCCTATAAAGCTTCTCGAATTTTTCCCTCACAATTTTTACCTTGTCTTCAGAGGTTAAGGGATCCAATTTTCTATAATAGAAGTTCAAAAAATCCAACTTTAATCGAGGGTCAAGAATGGCTCCAAAAGCCAAGACTATGCTATAATCCTTCCAGTACTTGTCGAATTTTCTCTTCATTCTCACAGACATGTCCTTGATCACATCTTCTTCATTAAATTGGTTTTCTTCCAGCATGCATTCAATCTTCCAAACTTGCATAAAATACAAGTTTGAAGTCGGATAAGATGAACCTGAAATGAGGTTTGTAGTCTCATAGAAGGGTTCCAAGAATTCGCATATCTTCTCTGCCGTTCTCCATTCTTCATATGATGGACAATAATTGTAGTTTGCGTTTATCACATTAAGAAGATCAAAAGCTTTCTCAAATTTAATTGCACTTTCCAGCATCATGTATGTTGAATTCCACCGAGTTGAAACATCTAATTTTAAACCAATGCTGTCATCAACTTCAGCTTCCTGCACACACTCTTTGAATTTTATCATCCTTGCATCTGATGCCCTCACATACTTCACACTTTCTCTAATCTTAAATAGTGCTTCACTGGCAACTTTCAAACCCTCTTGGACAATCAGGTTGAGTATGTGTGCAGAACACCGCACATGAAAAAATTCTCCATCACACAGTAAATTATTCTGCAAACATAGTAGATGATTTTTCAAAATAGTTTGCATAGTATCATTTGCAGAAGTATTATCCAAAGTAATGGAAAACACCTTTTTATCAACCCCCCATTGCTTCAAACAATCAAACAACATGGCTTCTAATTCAACCCTCGTGTGTGGAGGCTTCATTCGACAAAAGTTAAGAATTTTACTCACTAGTCTCCAACTTTCATCAACAAAGTGAGCAGTTAAACAAATGTAGCCTTCTGTGGTAGATGCTGTCCACACATCAGAAGTTAGACAAACTCGATTAGGGATCTTAGATATCACTTGCTTGAGTTTGTCCTTCTCTTTCATGTAAATTTTTTGGACATCTGATACCACAGTGTTCCTAGAATGCATCACAGCACTGGGGTTCAAATAACTAATCCATTCTCTAATCTTCTCATATTCAACAAAGTTAAATGGAAGATCATGTTGGATTATAGCCTGGGCAAGCAAACTACGATGGGTTTTTTGATTAATCCTGGTCATGCTAGATTTCCCTTCTAGCATTTCAGCCCTATTGGCTTCTGAGTTTGCAATGGATTTACATGTAGCTACATGACGATTTAAATGAGAAGTCCCGTAATTATTCTTAGTCCTGGGATTTCTCCCGATTGCATAGCCACGACCACAATAATTACACACAGCTTTTTCAATACCTTCTTTATCCTTCCCAGTTTTCGTAAAAAATCTCCAAACATTAGATGTTTCTTTCTTAGCAGAGTCAACACTTCCAGATACTCCAGCAGGCGTTTCACAGACAACTTCATCATCCACATTCACAGACTCCATAATATAACTATGTTTATAAATTCCTAAACATTGAGAAACAAAAATGGATAAAAAAAAATCAGAACAACTAAAATAGAACGTGTAAAAACATAACATGCAACCACATATATACGTATAACATTGGTTTCCAAATTCCTCATCTTCATCTCCCTCTTAATAAGGCATGACCCTATCCCATTCAGGAAGAAACTTTTGCTATATTTGGTTAATGCTTGTTTTTTAAATCTCAAAGTTTGTACTTGACGAAATTTCGGCAGCATTTCCTTTTGGTCTCTAAGTGCACGACTTGAGCGCGGTAACATTTACCACGACCAAGTATGCACCCAGAGAACAAAAGGAAATGCTGTGACTGAAATTTCGTTAAGCACAAACTTTAATATTTAAAGAACAAACATTAACCAAATATAACAAAAGTTCCTTCCCAAACTGTCCGACTTGGACAATTCAAGATTCAATATAATGAACGATACAAAAATGTACACATGCTCACTAAAAATTGAATCTTGAACGGGAAACTAAGGTTTCACTCTAATTAGTGTACAATAATATAAAATAGAGAATCAAGGCACAATAGTCAACAAACATTGCTACACATTCTAGAAGACCACATTTATGCAGAGGAGTGAGTAGTATAGGTTAGATGTGTTTTAAGATTTTCCATAATTTCCAAATCCAACAGCAAGGGACAGAATATTATCATTTACCACAACCAGGAGCAGGAGGTGAAAATATCATTAGAGTGAAACTTCATTAGAGAGTGAAACTTCATTCAGTTAAGACAAGCATTGGATAAATGTTATAAAATAGATACAAGAACAAAAACCTTTTGTATTGCAACTCGGGCAGCTTCTTTCTTTTTCTCTTTGTTTCTTAACCTCTTCCCCCGCCTTCAGTCTTGCAGCAATTTTAGCAGCTTTAATTTGGGCTTCAATCCTAGCTCTCTCTGTTATGCAAAAGCATATAGCACATCATTAACAGGGATCATAATATAAATTGAACTACAATACAATTCACATCATGCTAGCAGGAAATATAGCTTCATAATCTTTAATCACAACTCAGTTTTTTCAGAAATTCTGTTATCAATTTGTATAGCCATTATAATGTCAATAGATTTAACATAAGCTTAGAAGGAAGATTCTTCAAGACAGAGGGTTCTGAATTGTGAATATGGCAGAGCTCAGCTAGTTAACATGGGGTAGACTTCAGTTCATATTTGTGATGGCAACAGACTCACGAAAGAGTATATGTTGCAGAAATGGCAAGATCAATTTTCAGAATGGAATCAGGATTACAACTTCTAAATATAATCAGAAAAGCTGAACCTGTAATCCCACAGTTAAACTCAGGAGATCAATTGTGTTCTTTCCACCCACTAGTGTGATGGGGATGTCCACATTGAGCAAAGAGGATGGCATTCAATGCATCATGCATCAAATTTTTGGAACAAGCTTAGTAAGAAAAAAAACCATCCAGGAGGACTATAACGTTCCAACAATCTCAGACTCTAATCAATAAGCTTTGTAGTGTGAACAGGAAAATGTTTTATCTAGTAAGAAGTTCTCTTTTCTATGAAATTTGATTCATATACAAGGAAGAAGGGGTAAAAATGTAACTCTAAATAACACAAATTAGGTATCAACCCAGTAATTGCTCTCATGTGAAAGTATCTGAGACTGATTTAACATGGATCACATAAGGTTTTGTATAGTTTTACTTTTGAAATTAAGAAATGTTAAAGAAGGTTCTGGTCCGAAAGGGCGTGGGTTCAAATACCACTCTCAACAGATCTTCTGGTTTTGCTATTTTAAATTCTTCATAGAGTCTCATTCAATGCGTAAGCTTTCAGAAATAGGTTTAAGCTTTCAGAAACATTTTAGCAAACATTTCAAGGGCATTCACTGCAAATCCACAAATTTGGCATATACTAATTTTCTTTCAATAATTTTTCTTAACTAAAATGGTTTTCCCCCATAATCTCAGACTCAGAGAACAATCTCAACCAAAATCTCATGAAATACTTGTAAATAAAATTCAAAAGAAAACCAAAAAGACAAAAATTAAAAAAAGAAAAAAAAAAGAAGCAGTGAAGCACATCAAAACAGAATGAAGGAGATTGAGCATTGCTACCTCAAATGAAAAAGAAGGAATGCATCTTCTATAATCTTGCTTCACTGCTTCGAAGACACAGTGTCGAGCTTGAAATGAAGCTTGGTTGAAGACGCGGCGTCAAACTCGTAGCAGCAGCGATGGTAGCAATAGTGTGATGGCTTGGTTGAAGCTTAGCTATGGCAGTGGAAGGCGCAGCTATGGTGGTCTGGTGGATGAGATGAGATTGGAAATTTTTCAAAATTAGGGTGATGGAGACATTGAGAGTCTGAGACTGAGACGGTGGATGCGCAATGGAGAGACAGAGAAGGTGAGTTGGAACCAAATTGCTTCCGTTTTTTGTTTTGGTGGGGTGACCCACGGGCTTATTGGGCCTGACCCACAAAAATAAGGGGCTGAGGGGCTAGGGGCTTTATCTGGCCCCCATAAAGATGGGCTATAAATAGTGTAGGGTCAGAGGATTGGGGGCTGGGGGGTTGGCCCACACGTTGGGGCTAAACTGACAGGGCTAGTACTTTTTGCCAAATTAGTTTTGTGTATCACTTCTATCTCTTTGACTATTTATTATCTTTTATTTAAATTAAGAAACTAGTCATAAAAGTTTGAATGATTAAGGAGATAAAAAGTGATCCACAAAACTAACATAGTAAATACTAAATACATCAGAATAAGAAAGATATCTTATTCCAAAACTATGTAAAAATTTCTTTGTATTTGACATAAATATCACATGTTAAATAAATTATATAGTTCAATTAACTTTTAGAGCCTGAATCCATATATTAGGGAATTATTCAAATGCCTTTTCTGCCTCAAATAATGTTTGAGACCCACAGTGGAAGAAGCAACATTTTGCCATCCTGGATCCCATAGTGATCGTGGGATCTGAAACGCACAGGCTTTGTAAAGGCATGTGCAACTCGAGAAGGACCATAATCAATGGTTAAAAAGAAACACTAAATCAAAGGGCCTCTTATGTTTAATTAAGCCTTTATTCGTAGTTCAATACAATGGACCCCTAGTTGGGTCTAGGGAACGGTAGATGGTGACCCGTGTTGAATGCAGCAAAGCTGAGCCTCAAATCAAGTCAAATAAACAATGGGTTTGATTCAAAATTCTTCCTAAAAGATTACCATGACAGATCTTGCAATACTCATCCGTTTCCTTCCATAATCATGTATTAATTGGTCCCGGGACCTGTGAGCCTGCCTGCAGTCTGGTGCTTTCAGAGGGGCTGATTTCGTGGACCCTAAATCTGCCATAGGTCCAGGCCCTTTGTTCTCTCGGAATGTAGTTGTCTTATCTCTTTCATCATAATTCCTGAGAGTGAAAGAATGGAAGGAGAGGAAGCGTGGATCGATAAAAGGGACAACAAAAGCACGAAGCTTTCATTTGATATTGCCCAAAGCTGGGACCTCACTGGGCCAACGTCCACAACTTGCGTGAAGATTCAGAATGTTTTTGTGGCATTATATTGTTTAACACTTTGCATAACATTATTCTTCATAATTTTATTACTGCATTATTAATAATGGGATAGGCCCAATTCTATGTCACAAGTTACAACTCACAACTCACACCAGATTACATCCTATCTGTAATGTTATTACACTAACTAAAACTTAATTTCAGGAAAGGAGCAGATACTACAAAAAAGCTTGTGAGGAAGTATAAAGGTTTGCCAATTATTAAGGACAGAATGCCAATTAAGCTATTAGTTATCTTTTTATTTTATTATTTCATAGCTTTTGCATATATTAATGCAGACCTTATATAATATAGTATAAATATTCTTCATGTACAGATCTATACGCGACTCTTTAGATAGTCACATTGAATAATATAACTTATGAGTTACCAATGGATGTCTTTCTATTTATATTTAAATTCTAGCAGCGGCTTTGACATATTAATTTGAGGAAAGTGGCACACCACAAACGCATTATAGGTGCATTTAATACAAGAGAAGTGAAAATAACAGTGGATGAAAACAGATAACACAGAGGGAGATTCATATTACGCAAGTAGTTTGCCCTTATATTTATTTATGATCTCATAATTTTTACCGAATAATAGTTCAAAGTAAATATATATTCAAATTAACAAGTGAAATATAACAATAAATAATTTTTTATTTGCAAATAAAAACAATTTAAACATGTAATCTAAATTTACAAAAAGTACCATGTTACTAAAAATAGCATTTTGATTTATTGGATCTTTAGAATATCTTTATTAGATATCATGCTTTTATTTATTTAAATATTAGTCTCTTAACAATTAAGATTTTAATAAGTAAAAATTATAAAAATCCAAATAAAACTTGATAATAAAATATAGATGTGTTACTTAATTAGAATTAAAACTCAAATGAGTGAGAATATATGAACTATGTTAATACCTCTATCAACTAGTAAAATTTAAATAAGTGAACATTATAAGAATTAAAATTTTATCTAAATGTTTTAATTCATGCATGTGCTGCCACGAGATTATTAATGGATTTGATTTTGATATATTATCAGTGTAAAAGATTTTTATATAATTATCTAATCATATATTATTATAAAATTATTTAATTTTATATTAATTAATTTTATAATAATTTCTTTAAAAGTCATTCATATAATGAGATATAATTAGTTTTGACATTGACTATGTTTCAAAATTAATTTTATTAGTTAAATATTCCCAACCAATCAATTATATATTTATTAATTTAGAAAGGGGTTGATTATAGAAATTTTTGAATGAAATGAAGTGATAGGATCTACTTATTTATTCAAAAGTTAATAACATGTTATATATTACGTCAAAAAAAAAATATCGCATTATTATGACAACTCAATTTTGGCTGAAAATTCTTTTATATTTTAGTGTATGTTTAATTTTAATTACTAGTTTTAGGGATAATTGCTTTCTTAAAAAGCATTTTTAATTTTTATGAAAAAAAAATATTGAACATAAGTTTAAACCCACGTTTTTTTTTTAATTTTATTATATAACTATGATTACATTGTAATCATCTTCCTTAAAATGTGATCAAATTTAAAAAAAAAGTCATAATAATTTAACAACATTTGAATACAACTATTATTTGAACAAGAATATTTGTAGTTATGATGTTGATTTTAAAGAATTTTTATCCACAGTTTTGGTGTTTAATATAAGTACTGTAACACATTGAGTTATTTAATTAAATTTAATTAAAAATAATATAATAATTAAGAAAAGCAAGTATCTAATCACTTGAATTAACAATATGTTGACTGTTTTGGTAATTGAATTTTCTTTTATAATTTCTAAAAAAAATTTTAATAGAATGAAAACACTAACTAGGGTTTTGAATATATATATATATGTCTCCAATCCATATATACTTACACACGTAGATCCAACCACACTATAATTTCAATTAATTAGATTCAACAATTTATCCTAATACAAAGACTATAGAATTAAAGACAGCCTAGAACGAAGTAAGGAAGAATCTCTCTAATTTAAATGAAAAACTACGGCCAATGCAGTCTTTGGATGAATGGAATTAGGGAGTGCCGTCTCGAACCGCTAGCATGATCACAGAAGCTGACCAAACCATTAGTGCTGCAGAAGAGATGCAATGCAGTGCAAGTATAAAGAACTTTGTTAAATAAATTACCTACCTATTGTCTCATAAAAGCTCAGTGCAAGGATTTCAATGTTCAGCACGATTACATTTCACGCTTTTTTTTTTTTTAAAGCACAAGTGAGCTTATTCCTGTTTTTCCTCGTCACCCCTGCTGTGTCGGTCTTCCCTGGGTTGTCCAAAAGTGGAGTTACCGGGATAAAATAAGCAGTGAAACCCAGATGCTTAAATTTTTAATTACTTTTATCAAGAAAGAGGGGGACAACACATGTTTTAAAAAGTGATCTTTTAATACATTATTAATATAAATAAACTGTTTTATCCCACCGAAAAAGATATGTTCCCCCCAAAAAATATAAACTGTTTTACATTATCAATTAATTATACATATTAAAATAATTATTATAAGAATCCAATATTTTTAAAATAGAAAAATATAATTCAATAATTATATAAAAAATTATTATATTAAAATTAATATTAAATCTTTGAAGAAATACTAAAACAATGAGTTTATAGGAGATTGTATAAAATTTTGCATGTGCAGGTACTGCCCATGTTCGGTTTACAAGCTGATGTCTTGCGCATATAAAATTACTAAAAGATTTTAAAATACAAAAATCAAAAGCTAACTGGAGATCGCATGTGAAAAAAAGTCATCAGGTGTTCTTTGAGTGCTTGGTATTAGGGTGCATTTGTTTCAATTTAAAAAAAATTATAAAATTAAATTTTTTTATGTAATTAAAAAAGTTAAAAATATTTTTTTGAGATTTTGATTATTTTAAAAATATATCTAAATATATCAAAAATATTTTTAAATAAAAAAAGCAATTTTTCAAAAAAAAATCTTAAACAAAGGCACCCTTATTATATATGTATTATATTAAAATGTACTAAAAAAAAGTTATAAATTTGAAATAGTGTATATTTAATAATATACAAAAATAAATCATCTTTTTAATTCTTTAAAGGAAACTTAAAAAAAAAATCTTAATTCAATCATCCTACTATTAATGATATTATCCACTAACGAGGTTTGCACAATCTTATATTTTATAAGGATACAAGTTTGATTTTCATTGTCAATATAAGAATTTTGTTGATAGGTAATTTTATAAATCTTCTGTAAATGTTCTCTAAACGTGGGGGCTTGTCTTGACTTTGGTGGGATGATCGATGCTCAACCACCTAAACTTTTATTTATAAAAAAATTAATTATGTCATCAATATGAAAATTATTAATAAAATCATCAAGATGGAAATTATATTAGTCCCCAAGTCTTGCAATTTTACACATAAAATACAACTTTAATATAATTATTTATACTGCAAAAAAAAAAAAATGTCAGATTATCTAGCACAAGAAAAGGATAATACATAAGAGAGCAACTACAAAAAGAGCACACTCAATGTGGAGGGGAAACAAAAAAGGGCACACTATCAAAATTTCTTATTACACTAACAGTAAAATTATGGTTTAAATAGAAGCCTCCAAACCATAATTTAAAACTTTAAAGTAATAATAGGTGCATTGGTTTGTGCTTTTGATATAAAAAAAAGTTTTTTAAAATTTTTCAAAAAAAAAGTATATATAAATTTTTTAATATTATTTATTTGTGCTTTTAAAATAATCAGAAGCAGAAGTAGTAGAAGAAAGAGAATATTACCTCTTAAAATTTATAATTATTTTCTTTCCACTCAATTATGATTTTTTCCTTAAAACTTTTAAAAATTACCACTTTTTTCTCACTCCCATCCTCTCTCTCTTTCCATATCCTTAATTATAATTTTATTAAATAAAATATTTCTATATTTATCACATTCAAATAATTTAATAATTTTTAATATTGATAAAAAATATTAATATAATTATATTCAAATATAAAATAATTTTTTACTTTTACTTTTGTTTATAATTTTTAAGAAGTATTTCTACTAGAATCTTAACTAAACAGATCCAATAAATAGATATATCTTTTGTGAGATATTATATCGATTCATAACTCATCCACTATTGGATAGAATATAAACTGTTAAATTTGGTCTACACCCTATCCAGTAATAGATAAAATTTGAGTCAATATGATATTTCATATACCATATGTTCGCTTACCAGGTGGCATTTAGAATGTTCACCATAGAATATGAATATTGGATATTCACATAAAATTAAACCGTTGATATAAAACTATTTACAAATCTAATGGTAGAGAATGATAGAATAAGTTTAATATATTAATATATAATATTAGAATATTATAGTTCACCAAATTGGCATCAAGTAACTTGTTTTCAATATCCAACTCTAAACTCGGAACTCGATGTCTATATATTTTTATCAATGTGAGGCCCAATTTGAAACTCGAAATCCGATGTCCTTACATTGGTATTTGTTTATGCAAGGCCTAATTTTTAACTCAAAATTCGGTATCCATGGAACTAGAAATTTAAAACTCAATATCAATTAAATAATTAAAATAAAGTAATTACTTATAACAAATAAAAAGAACATAAATATTTAATATTCATACTTAAAACTAATTATTCTATAATTTACCCACTTACCATTACTCAAACTTTATTATAGACACTAAGCAAACATGCAATAAGACATTTTTCTTGCATATAGTGTACCCTGGTTGAGGGCATGTAAGGGTCTGTTTGGATTTCTGAGAGAAGGAAAATGACTTTGTACAGTAAAGTGAGGTGTTTGGTTTAACTTTTTTCAAAAGGCCTTTTGGAAGAAGTATCTTTGAAGTTATTTTTCATTCTAAAAAATGACCTTTTGAAAAGTAATCTTATTATTACTCTCACATCAACAACCAAAAGTAATTTTACTTTATTCTATCTAAATAAAACTCATTCTCCTAAACTTACTTTTGACATATTCAAACCAAATAAAAATTATTTTTTTAAAATTAATTCCTCTAAAAGGTCTTCTTTCAAAAGACCTTCTTTTAAAAGATTTTCTCCCAAAAGTTACACCAAAAGGACCTAAAAAGGGCTGCTTTTTGCCAAAACCTTTTGCTTCACCTTCGGTAATATATCAACCATATATTTGCCACATACATCTGCTCACTACAACACGGTCAGTTCATTGATAAGTACATCTTTACTGTTTTCAAGATCTTGCTTCGGCGAGCTGTGATTTTCCTGGTAAAGCTGACTCACGATTTTTTGATTACCGTGATAATCTCTTGTCTGAGGCTAAGCAACCATCTTCTTCCATTCATTAACCTTGCTTCTTAGCCATACCCCCACAAACCACAACCCCCATACATCCTCGATTTTAGGCAGTTAAAAATGTTAATATGCATTATCATTAGGGGGCTCTGGTTTGCAACTTTATATTGGCCTTCCTTTAATTTCTGTAATATTCTTTCCTTCGTTAATTGCCACTAATGTCCCTTCAACAAACCGGTTGAACTTTTCTGAAGATTTTGAGGAGTGGACTCTCTGCTGCTTGTTCTGAATAGGAGGCTATTGATATCATCTTCACAACAATTACAAGCTATCTTCCAAAATTCTCTTATCCACATAGCGTTACTTTAGGATTTTTTATTAACATTAGATTAGATTATACTTTCAGAACAATAACCGTTGCGGGATTCCTGCCCTGACCGACTGAAGCTTCAACTTTCAACTTCTCTATTCAAACGCTTGCGACAATAGATTTTTTATTGGTGCTGTAGCCTTGGTTTTCGATGAGGAAAGCACTATAAAAACATAGCGAAGACCCTCTCTATTTCATGTACTCAGTTTTTTCACACAAGGTATGCTCTGTTTCCGATTGAAGATGGCAAATCCAACTATGATCTCCCTGAGGCATGTCCTGGTGCTATCGCTGGCTTTGAATGTGAGTTTGTTACTCAGAATGGTGTACGAAACTGAGGAAGACCACAGCTCGAAGAAAACGATGATAGCAGATGTTGAAACCAAAAAAGAAAATAGGCATATAGTCCAGAAATCTCGTTTGGCTATATCCTCATCAACAAGGTCCTTCGCTAATTCTACTCGTGCTGATCATGCCGGAGACAAGGAGAGAGTGATCAATCTCGACCAGTAAGTGAAAAAGCTGATTTTTACTTTTTGTTTCCTTGATCATGTCAAAATGTCTGCATTAAGGTTGCCAACCTAGCTGATTTTAGTGTCGTTTGGGTGAGCGAGCATCATTTGAAGTTTTCTTGGCATGTAATTCACAACCCTTTTTCAGCCTAGATCACATCCACAGTGAACATCTTTTCATGCTTTTGATTAATGGCACGATGGTCATTTTCGGTGGGAGAGGGGAGTTAATAAATTCACCAGTAACAAAAGCACAGGAAAGTAGTAAACCCTGAAAATATATTACAGGCAACTAAGGTAAAGATGATGACGCTAAATTTTTTCGGCAAAATAAGATATTTTATGATTAAAAAATATAGTCCTTTGACCTTCTTTTATTGTTTGTGTCGATAACCGTCTATTCATTTGAATGCGTATTATGCCATACTATAATTGTATTATTTAATTGTGAGTAATTTTATTTTATTCTTTTATATACTTACGCCTTAATTCCGCCAAATCCTCTCACAACTGTGGAAAAAGAAAAATTTTCCCCCTTTCTGTTTCTCCTAGAGGACCTAGGGCTTACGTCATTCGTTGCTGCTTTGCTTCCTGCTCTGGTTCGTGGAGAAGACAGGGACAACTCATCGTCTCTAACGTGATTTTCTTTTGAAAAAATGTCAGAGATATAAGAAAAGAAAAAACATATGTATAAAAATTGCTTTTTTCCTCCAAAGAGAAAAGTGTAATTGATTGCTTGCATTAAATGTGTTGATTTTAGTGATAAAAAATCGAGTTTCTGTTTCGGAGTCTTTTAACTTTTTATATAATAATATTGCTCCTATTAATAACGTATGTGCCTATGTGGGGAGCAATAATATGTCTAACGCCTAAAATTATAGAAGCAAAAACATGACTTATTTTCAATTATTGAACTTATTTTCAGATATATACAGATTATATTCAACATATTTACTTTTTAACACAGATCCTTTTATCTCTTAAAAATTAATTACATCAGCAGGTTATGGTCGTGATAGTATTGCGTGTTGGGACTTGTCATGCCTTGTGCTCTTAAAAGATAAACATATGGTGAACTTAATTTTTCTAGAATACTGTATCGACTCACTTCTTATCCACCATGGGATGAAGTGTAAATTGATATCATATATCAGAAAAGTTAAGTTCACCTATAATTACTCCTCTTAAAAACACCCCCACTATATAATATAATATGTAGGTTTTTAATATGTTGAGGTCGACGACTACTTTAGAAAACATAATAATAATAATGATAATGTTGTTGGTCAAGTGTCAATATGAACCTCCCATGGTGCTACGCTAGACTCCCTAGCACAGCACGAGCAAGCTAACACTAGTGTAGTGTCTAGTGCTGCTAAAATATCTACACGAGGATGTTATGATAATGAATTTAGTTGTCAAAAGCTTATTAGTTATACCTAGTTTTATCTTAAGACACAATGAATAAGGAACATTATTTGTACTAATTTTTTTTTATTTTCGTGTCAACTTTTTTTTTATTTATTATTGGATAGAATATAAATTCTATTTAATCTAATTCCCACCCCCTATCTAAAAATAAAAATAAATCGACGTGAAAGTCGAAAAACATTTTAGTATGAATAACATAATTAATAAATATCTCAAAACTCGTTCAAGATAAAAATAGACAGAAACTTTACTGAACACCCACGCTTCACTTTACTTTCCCCCAACTAACTTCCGATCCTCCAACTCAGGAACAGAGTGCTGACAAAATATCACATTAGACACAATGCGTAGTGTGCCCCCAGCCAGTATCGATTTAGCATAGTAATATATTTCTTGGAAGAAAAATGCCTGTTACTGAAAGAATCAGAGAGTTCGAAGGAGAAACAGAGAGGCATATGACGAATTAGGAAGAAATGGTTTTTCTATATTTCACACAGCAGTATGATCCGCTTATATACAACGTCAGTTGAGTAGGAATACACCCATAAAAGCATTGCACATGATAAAACTACTCCTAACAGAACTGCCAGCTGGCAGTAACTAACTAACTAACTCCAACGGTCACTAACTGCCTAACCAACTAACTCCAATGAATTCTTATTCTCTGATACCCCTCGCAAGCTGGCAGTTGGTAGATGTCCAACAAGCCAAGCTTGGGAAGAAACTCAGAGAAGGAATGGGGAGTCAAGTTTTTGGTGAAAATATCAGCCCTCTGGTCAGAGCTGGAAACCGGTAGTAGTCTCATGAGGCCATCGTGTAGTTTCTCATGCACAAGGTGACAATCAATGTCTAAGTGCTTGGTGCGTTCATGGAACATTGGATTGGCAGCGATATGAAGAGCACTTTGACTGTCACAGTAGAGAACAAGGGGTCGAGCATATGACAGAAAGATCCCATAAGAGATAAGTGATCCATTGAAGTTCGTAGGTAGCAGCTGCAAGTGCACGGTATTCAGCCTCAGCAGAAGAGCGTGACACGGTAGTTTGCTTCTTGGACTTCCAAGAGATAAGAGAATGACCAAGAAAGAAACAATACCCTGAGATGGATTTTTGACTGTCAAGGCACCCACCCCAATCAGCATCACTGAACCCAAACAATTGGGTGGATGACTGCCGCAGGAAGAACAAGCCACGACCAGGGGAACTCTTTAAGTAGCGAACAACCCTCATGGCTCCTTTGTAATGTTGCATGGTCGGGCTAGCTATGAATTGGCTAAGCTGTTGAGTTGCAAACGTGATATCTGGTCGTGTGGTGGTAAGATATAGCAGGCGGCCAACAAGGCGTCTGTATGCAGGAACATCAGAAAATAGCTGCCCCCCTTCTTGAGAAAAACGAACGGCATAATCAAGGGGAGTGGTGGCTGGTTTAGAGGCTGTTAAACCGGAATCAGCAAGCAACTCTAAACAGTATTTTCGTTGGCAAACTGTGATGCCAGAGTCAGAATGGGCCACTTCCAAGCCAAGGAAATACTTCAGAAGACCATCCTTAATTCTGAATTTGCTGTCGAGAACTCCTTTGATAGCATCAAACTCAGCAAGGGAATTGCCTGCGAGAATGATATCATCCACGTAAACTAGGAGAGCCGTGAATGTTGAAGAATCTCGCTTGATGAATAGGTTGTGGTCTGCGAATGCTTGAGTGTAACCATATGCAAGGAGAACTTGGGACAGCTTCTCAAACCATTGTCGACTGGCTTGTTTCAAGCCATACAAGGATTTGGTCAATTTACAAACCTTATTGGGCCCTGGAGCAGGAAAGCCAAGTGGCAAAGTCATATAGACATCCTCATGAAGCTCCCCATGAAGGAAAGCATTGTTGACATCCAACTGATGGAGGTGCCAACGATGCGCTGAGGCGAGAGCTAGGAGTAGTCTAATGGTGGTCATTTTAGCAACCGGGGAAAAGGTATCGAAATAATCCAAACCTTCAACCTGGTTATAACCCTTTGCCACAAGCCGAGCCTTGTATCGCTCGATGCTCCCATCAGATTTCCTTTTGATTTTGTAGACCCATTTGTTGCCAATTGGAACCACATTAGGAGGTAGATCAACAACCCGCCAGGTTTTGTTCTCCTCAAGAGCTCGAATTTCAGCTTGCATAGCTTCACGCCAGCACCCAGATTTGTTGGCCTCAGCATATGAAGTGGGCTCAGATTCAGAGATGAGATTGAAAGAATAGGATTGGAAAGAAGGTGACAGACTCGAGCATGACAGTACTTGTGATAGAGGATAAACAACCAAAGAAGCTGATTGGTGGTGAACAGGAGCAGTGGCTGCATTACATTGGTAATCAGAGAGGTATGTAGGGCATGATGTAACTCTGGTGGAATGTCTGAGAGATTGACATCCAGGTGATGGCAGATAAGGAGAATGTGAGGCTGTGTGAACTAGATAGGTAGGATCTTCAATGGGAGAAGATGCTGGTGAAGATACAACCTTAGTGGCGGTACAAGGTGGGGCAATATCATCCTTAGATGATGAATCAAACAGAGTGGATGTGATGAAAATTATGGTCAATAGATTTGTTTCCATAAGGTAAATGTTGTTCATAAAACCTAACATGTCTAGAAATAAAGACTTCCCTAGTCACCAAGTCTATTAACACAAAGCCCTTAACTCCAGGCTTAAAACCAATAAACACAGACTTCCTAGACCTGGAATCAAATTTGCGTTGTCTTGCAACTATGGTGGCAGCATAACACAAACAGCCAAATGGCTTCAATTCATTTAGATCAGGGACCTTCCCATACAACAATTGAAATGGAGATTTTTCATGCAAAATTGGTGAAGGTATTCTATTGATAAGAAAAGCTGCATGTTGGACAGCATAGGACCAAAACAATTTAGGCAACTTTGATTGAAAAGGTAAAGCTCTGGCTATGTTTAAAAGGTGTTGGTGTTTTCTTTCCACCCTACCATTCTGTTGTGGTGTTTCCACACAGCTGGTTTGGTGTATGATTCCCTTTGAAGCATAGAAATTTGGTATGGAAAATTCTACACCATTATCTGTCCTAATCACCTTGACTCGTGCATTAAATTATTTCTAAGCAAAGGCAATAAATTTTTGCATACTTTCAGAAACTGTAGCCTTAGATTTTAACATAATAATCCAACAATATCTACTGTAGTCATCTAATATAGTGAGGAAATATCGATGTCCATGTATTGATGGAACCCCAAATGGTCCCCAAATGTCAAAATGCAACAATTCAAACAAGCTATCAGCACAACTATTGCTATTATGGGATGGAATTCTTTTATGCCTAGCAAAGTGACAAATGTCACAAGGTCCACATTCACGGTATTTACTAAAAGGGAATTGTTTACTGAGCAAATAAAGCCTCCTCGAAGATATATGCCCCAACTTGTAGTGCCAAAGGTCTGCATCTGCTATGGTTGAAATTTGGGTTGAGTGAGGAGTGGTGTGTGTAGAGTTTATGCTGTTGGTCTTAATCTAGTCTGTTACTAGGTAATACAAGCCACCTTCCTGCCTACCAAAACCAATCTTCTTCTGAGTTGACATATCTTGTATGAGACAAGAATTGGATGAGAATAGTAAAGTGCAGTTCGAATTCGAGGTGAGATAAGAAATGGATATTAAGTTGAAATGAAATTCTGGCAAGTAGAGCACATTTGTGAGTATGAAATTGCTGGAAAATGCAACTGTACCTGAGAACTGTGCTAGGACAAACTGATTATTAGGTAGTTTAACTTGAACTGGTCTGATTTTGGAGTAGCTAGTGAACCAATCCAAAGAACAACATATATGATCTGAAGCTCCTGAATCAATGATCTAGGAGTTTGAAGACATAGGTTTAAAACATGCAAAGACAAAGCTGTTACCTAGATCAGGTGTGACATCTGGTCCTTGTGGGACTGAATTGATATGAGAGACAGTTACTTGATGAGAATTGGATGCTGAGGCTACTGAGGACTTAAAATTTGAATTCTGAAGCAAAGCTACTAGGCTTTTGTACTATTCTTGAGTGAGGACTGGACCTGTTGGTTGAGGAGCTTCCTCCTTTTGTGGATTTACTGATGCATTCTCAAGCCTCACATCTTCCATTGATTTTGTCATTGTTGCATTGGCAGAAGTGGAGTTCTTGAACTTGAAATATGGAGGGAAGCTATGCTTCCGATAGCAAACATCGACTGTGTGTCCGATTTTTCGACAAAATGAGCAAACCTTATTGGAGTTTGCTCCCCTACCTCTGCCATACACTCGGTTACCTGCTTCTGTAGCATTAATAAGAACCTTGGCTTCATCTTGATAGTTTCCGCTTACTTGTTTTTCTTGTTGCAAGACTTTTGAAAACACTTGATTCATGCTTGGAAATGGTTCTGATTGAAGAATCTGCAACTTGACCTGTGAGTATTGTTCTGCTAGTCCATTCAAGAACTGAAGGACATACTCTTGCAGCTTCAAGGTTCATGCATTTCTCGTAGCTTCACAAGCACATTTTACTGCACATGTACAAGGTGCAACAGACATGTAATTCTCTAGTTCTTCCCAGTAGGCCTTCAACTCAGTGTGATATTCCGTTACTGACAAGGACCGTTGCTTGCAGCCATGGAATTCATGCATTAACTCTGCAATCTTCACCATGTCGCCTCTAGAAAATCGTTCCCTGAGATCTCTCCATACATCGGAGGCCAGCTCCAGTGCATCAACACTACGAGCTATAGCTGGTGAGATTGAGTGAATCAACCAATTGTGCACCATGTTATTGCACCTCTCCCAAGCATCATACAACGGATCAAACTTGTCGGGTTTGGAAATCGTTCCATCCACGAATTTGTATTTGTTTTTGGAGATTAGCGCGCGTTTCATCGATTTGGCCTAGCTGTGATTGTTGGAACCAGTGAAGATTGCAGAAACCAAGATCTGGTTGGAGCTTTCACTAGAATGGAGGAAGTATGGATTCTGAGCTAGATCCATTTGGAGTTGATTCTGGATTTGCATGGTGGAATTGGAGCTTGCTCCTTGATTCGATTGGTTCGTTGCAGCAGCGTTTTGGTGAGAATTCTGCGCCATAACCAGGCTCGAGTGCCACGAAAGAATCAGAGAGTTCGAAGGAGAAACAGAGAGGCATATGACGAATTAGGAAGAAATGGTTTTTCTATATTTCACATAGCAGTATGATCCGCTTATATATAACGTCATTGGAGTAGGAATACACCAATAAAAGCATTGCACATGATAAAACTACTCCTAACAGAACTGCCAGCTGGCAGTAACCAACTAACTAACTCCAACAGTCACTAACTGCCTAACCAACTAACTCCAATGAATTCTTATTCTCTGATAGTTACCAAAGAAATTGGTGGGGAACTAACCAGCTTTTTGGTATGAGTGAAAGGGCTTTAGTCTATTGAGCATGTGGCATTGGGTTCAATTTTACTATTCATGTGTATGAAAAAAAATATCATTAGGATGAATTTTCTTTTGGGCACCTAATGGTATCCAAAAGATTGGCACTACTTGATCACACCCGAAAGATTAATCTTTCACCTGAAAAGATACTATGAGAAAAAAAGGCCATGTGCCCGATGCGCACACTGCATGAAGACCCCCTTTTGGTGGCCTTTGCCTTGACCAAAAGACTGTTATTGAAGTGCGGCTTGGGTTGTGACGAGAGATCTTTACAACTTTGGTCGTGAATCATTCAAATGTATTATATCTCTTCTTTTTTGTTTTTCTTCTATTCGTACATCTTTTCTTGTTTTCATTTTTTCTGTTTCCATATGGGTCGTCTGAATCACCTTTTTAGTGGCCCTTGTGTAAATGGAAGTCTTATACATAAAAAAATGAATGTTAAGAATAAACATTTGACAAAGAGTAACATAAAATATTTGATGATAATGAGTGAGATTAAATTTTGTCACTACTCTCTTAAATGTTTACTTTTAATATTGATTTTCTATAGCATGCCACATTCTATCATTGATCTAATGTAAAATGCAAGGCTAAGTCTGTGGTGCACTAGATTAACATGGTGCATGATGCACCATTTGAAAAAAACAAAGGTCTACCGTGTTCCACACTTCCACTGACCTATCTGGCTCCCACCACCACAGCTTCCACACAGCTTCCTCCATACTCCCCAACTTTCGACGATGACGAATGTTCAAAGTGGTGGTGTGCTGTGTTAGATTCCAATGACTTCTTCTTCTTTATCCTCCAAGCCATTTCTCACAACTTCTAGCTGAAGCTCTCTCTTTAAATCCCAATCTGCAATCCCCTTCCACTACTTCAAGTGTCAATCCGCCCTCCCATTTTCCATTTTCACTTTTTTTTTCATCACCTAATATAATTTTTAGTTCCAATTATTGTTATTTTTATTGAATTTTAGAAATATTATTCACTACAATTTGCTTCCTGTATCTTGCTTCTTTCTTATCTTGTATCCTAGTGATGATTTGCATTTTGTTATTATCTTACCACGCACCTCAAGGTGTGCATGTGGCTAGCAAAAGCTTTCCACGGATAAAAATCGTGACATCTGAGATTGACATTGGTTTGAAATTTGAATGAAGATTTCCTGGCATGGGAGAGTTTTGGAATAAGTATTTCGGAACAGATGATGATGGACAACATGTGGTTGCCCCTTCTTAGTCTTTTATGCATGTTCACTTCTGTGTTTATTCCTTTGCTTTGGTGACCGTGTGACGATAAGGCAAGGTGCTGCGCGGCTGCGAGGTAGAGCACCACGAATCTGATGCAGTGGTTGGGTGACACGGAAAATAGTTGTCGAGGTTGGGAAGAATAAGATGCCGATGGTGGGAGGAAGAGGGAAAAGAATCTAGCCACATTTTTTAAATGCCTTAACTGCATTTCTTAAGTGTAATTAAATGACTTGTTACCCAACTCTACCCTGTTCACAAGTCAAAATTAAATAGTATATGTTGCTCCATACTTAACCTGGTCCACCACAGCCTTGGCCAAAATGCAAATGCAATCTTCTCGCTGTCTACCCATCTACCTATCATTCTATCTAATCATTGTTTGGCTGATATGAATAATACATGGACCCCCCAGTTTCTTTTTTTACTTTTCCTCTCTTTTCCCATTACCTAGCTACTATGCAGTCCTTAACGCCACTCCGTCAACAAGTTCATTTCTACTCCATCCTTTCCTTACCTGCCCCGCTGTGCTCTCATTGTTTCACTGTTATTGCAGTCTACCTTGCTTACTTCATACTTTTCAAGAGCAAATTGTTCTAGGCCGTCCACATTCCACAAGACCACGTTGTTTCATAATTCATATTTTTAGATCATGCCCTACATCTACATGCGTCAGATATATTGTGCACTTTACAGGGAGGGGTGACACAGATACAGACAAGCTCGATAGAATTGGAAAAAGAACAAAGTGGTGCAATCATATAACAATCAACTTTATTTGTAATAATAAAAAAGATGAATAAATTATAATTCTGAAAATGTTAGTGCTACATCTTCTATACTTTTGCTGGAAACAATTATGATGTGGTTTCCAATGCCGACATTGTGTTTAATTAAACTCAAGATGTTAATTAATTTTGAAAGTTGATGTTATATGCAGTGGAGATCCTACAATGTATGAAAGATATTGGCGACATATGGGTGACAAGACCACGATCACAATTCCAGGGTGGCAATCCATGAGCTATTTCTCTGATGTGACAAACATTTGCTGGTTTATGGAGCCTGAGTTTGCGGAGGAGGTGGTGAGGCTGCACAAATTGGTGGGAAATGCAGTCACAGAAGGTCGCCATATTGTTGTTGGCACAGGTTCCTCTCAGCTGTTTCTGGCTGCTCTTTATGCTTTGTCCCCTAATGATGCCGCTGAACCAATCAGTGTCGTCTCTGCGCTGCCCTATTACTCGGTGAGTCATGAACACTGATCTTTACTAATTTCTTATAAAATGGAAGTATTATGTTCAATGATTAGGAGAATTTAATATTTCTCCACTTTGAATTTGTTTCATTTTAAAGGCATCTCTCATGTGCTCATTAACCAAGGCAACATGGCAACATGTAATAAAGAAAAGGTATTGGCGTTTAATATTTGAAAGCTCAAAAAGTACTTAATGAATTAAGATTACTACATTGGTTGCTTAAGAGGATTTAGTATTTCTCTATGTTGAATGTGTTTGGTTTTAATGGAATTGTCTAATGTGCTTATTAACGAATCTAAACAAAGTGGTATTACCTATTACTATCAACTATTATTTAAGCATCTCCTCTGCTGTAGAATATAGTTAGATGACTGTTATTAACAGAGCGGGTAAGGACTTGCCTGCCTTTAATTAATGGATTCTTCTCTCCTATTGTCGACTGTGTTAGATTCTTTACCAAAATCAACAAAAGATATGGTCGTGTTCCGAAAGAGGAACATATTTATTGTGGCATGCAAATTTTCAATGCATTTCTTATGTATTTGCATCCCATAATCAATTTTTACGCCTACTCTTTTAGCCCTTCTCCTTCTTTGTGTCATTAATGTCTTCCTCTCACCCACTCGCACATGCTTACACCTAATCCCATGACCACTAATGGTGAACAGTTGCATGTGCTGAGTTGACAAATAGTAAAATCTAGCCTCCACTCTGTCAGTTGATGTACATTCTTTCAATTTATAATGAGAAAACCAAAGGGAAAAGGGTCATGTGGCTTAATTATTTAGAAACAAGTCAACAATATGTATCCTCGAGAATTTAATGCAAAGGTCTATATATGAGTGGCTACAACAATTTCTAGTAACATGGCTCTGACTTTGTCATATGACATCTTGCTGAGTCTTAATTATGTTCAAGATTGCAAATAAGTGTGTTATCTGTATTTATTTTGATTAGTTCATGGTTAATTAGCATTGAATTGACGTGAGAAATTTGCTTGCAGTCCTACCCTTCAATGACAGATTATCAGAAATCAGGGCTTTACAAATGGACTGGTGATGCAGAGAGTTTTGACAAAGATGGTCCCTACATTGAGCTGGTTACTTCTCCCAATAACCCTGACGGATATGCAAGGAAATCAGTGGTGAACCGAAGCCAAGGACTACTGATTCATGACCTAGCCTACTATTGGCCGCAGTACACTGCAATATCATACCCTTCAGATCATGACCTTACGCTTTTCACTGTCTCAAAAAGCACTGGTCATGCGGGAACTCGCATAGGGTAAGTTAATAATAGTACTCTTTCCCCCCCTCAGTTATTTTTGTGGAGTAGTCCTTTTATGAATGTGACGCAGACTTAATGACATTAAAGAAGATATGGAGAGCCATGTCGGCATGATTAGGATGGGGTGGAGATTTAGGCTGAGAGAAATGTCACTCAACCAGAAAATTTTATCAGAATCTTTTGATAGAAATTATGGGAGATGATGAAAAAAAGCGATGGGATCTATTTACTCATGCAAGAATTAATAGGATACCATATTATTTCTATGAACTTAATTTTGACAAAAAAATTCTAGTTCTCCGATTTTTTCCTTAGGTGAAATCGTAAGTTCGACCAATATATTATATATGTAAGCTCAATAGAATAGTTTTAGATAATTACTCAATCATTTGTTGTTAAATGATTAAAATATTTACCATTGAAAATGTTTCATTGTTATAATATCTATATGGGAATTTAAATTGTTTATTGATGTAATTGTACATTAGTAAATATTATGTAAAATATTGAGTAGAGTTTAAACTCAAAACATTATAAATCACATTAATTTCTTAAAGCTTTCACTTTATACTTTGTAGATGGGCACTCGTGAAAGACCCAATGGTGGCAACGAAGATGACTAAATTCATAGAGCTAAGTACAATAGGTGTCTCGAAGGATTCTCAACTCAGAGCAGCAAAGGTTTTAAAGGCAGCGTCTGACAGCTGCGAAGAAGGAAACACCAATGATGGGGAATCATTCTTCAAGTACAGCTATGAGGTCATGGCCCAAAGGTGGAAGCAGCTGAGAGAAGCAGTTGAGGCTAATGGTTTGTTCACTTTGCCGAAGTTTACTCCTGCACTCTGCACCTTCTTTAATCAGGAGACGGAGCCTCATCCAGGTAAATATAACCTATTTGATGAATTTTACTAGGGAACTAATTTCATGCACGTCCACTATAGTAGACTTTCATGTCGAGGATGTGAATTTTTTTAAAAAAATTTCTTTCCCTATTGTTATACCTACATTGCAGCTTTTTTGTGGTTGAAGTGTGAGGGAGAAATAGAGGACTGCGCAAGCTTCCTTCGACAGCACAAGATCTTAACGAGAAGTGGGGAACGTTTTGGGGTTAGCGCAAAATATGTCAGAGTTAGTATGCTTGATACTGAGGAAAATTTTATGGAGTTTATAGAAAGACTATCTGCCATACACCTGTAAGAATGGAAATTTCTCGCTGATGTTATATATAAAATAAAAAAGCATTAGTTTGGATATATTGTTTACGTTTTTGCAGGAGGCAGTAACGCAATTTTGCTCATCCACGTATGAGAGATGCATTCCTACATCATATATATACTCTCGGGGTTCATGTTTTGGTATGATCTATGGCCAAGGCTATGGAGCACCGGATAAAGTATAGTACACCGCACACTAGATAATCCAATGGCTAATATTTGAAGACTATTTATACACCAATACACTGTCAATGTACTCTTCGAAAGGCACCACCCTTTCCACGTGGATTGTTGCGATCATTGCCAACCGTTCAACTACCATCTGGCCCGACCACCATTGCCCTAGCCACTACTTTCGTCTTCGTTTGAGTCTTGGCTGAGAAGCATGCGAGCAACGTGCAACAACAGGCGATGGTTCTACAACACGCCATCGAGGAAATTTCTCACAAGGGACCTCGGCACGAGGGGCGCGTCGAGGCGGTTGAAATTGCTATGGCTTTGACCTTCATAAACTTGCTCCTGAGGCAAAAACAAGGGCCACCCACAAGTTGGAGATGCGGTGACAGTTTGGTAGCTTTCTTAGGCATAGAGTCGACGGCAATAGATGAGATTGGCGGCGAAAAAGATAAGTGACTATGAGAGAGAAAGTGGTTTTTTCGTCGGTACATTGATAGTGCATTGGCGTATGAATAGTCTTCAAATCTTGGTTATTTGATTGCCTGATGTATGGTGCACTATACTTTATGCAGTGCACCACATCCTTGGCCCCATGATCTATATAATCTATATAAGTTTGGATATAGAGATGCAGTACAGTCGGATAGATATAACTACAAAACCATCTCGACAACATATATATAAAAGCTATTGGCACAAGTATTATATTAAGACATGATAACCTACTTCTATTAAGTTGTCCAATTTAAATTCGAATTTCTTTGTTATATAAGTGTTATGATACAAAACTTTAAAAATATTATCTTATGTAACTTTAATAATGTTTATTACTTGATTTATATGTTATTTTTTAAACAAAATCCAGGTAAGAATCCTTGATTTTGTTTGTTTTCACCTTTCAGTTTCCTTTTTCGGTCAAAAGATGTTCATTGATTAATAATTATAGGCAAAGCCTCTATACAATAAGAGGTCAATATAGAAAATATGATAATAGCAAGTTAAGCCTACAACTACCCAAAAAAAAAAAAAAATGAAAACTACATAGCTTTAAATAAGATATCAGAAATTAGACAATTTTGCATCACACAATAGAATGAACATAAAGCACTAATGAGCTCACCAAAGCTCTAATCTTGACTCTGATGCCACTCTAAACACAGGCTGTGTGGTAATAGAACATGTATTTGGTGCATACCAAAGCTTCATTCACTAATCTAACACATCCATGGACTTATCAAACTCGCTTCTGTAGTGGACATGATTTTGATAGAGCGTCCATGCTAGTGTCCATCTTGGCTAATACTCATCCTCTATGGAGTGGTATTAGTGCTAGTTGGTGTCTTTGTTAGAGCTCTAGTGGAAGTGTCGTGGATGGAATAAAAGGCAGCTTGTGCTACAAAACACCTACACAACAAGATGTGTAGAACACATTGTTGCCTCAAAACAACACAGATTCAAACAGCCACCATTAGTAGATGTTGCTAATTTATGTGCCTTAAACGTAATCTTTTGATGTAGCATACATATTGACAACAATGAGAAAAACAAAAAGAATAAGCAACTCAAAACATTTCTCATAATCCAACGTACCTGCTTCCACAAGAGATTTGTTAGGCAAAAAATTAGGACAACAAAAAACAAGAAAGAAAAAATGAAAAATGAAGAAGGGGCAAACAAAAAGACACTAAAAGAATGGGTCACCGGAACCATTATGGAATGGATGGACCCCTCCATGGGGCCCACTTCCCCTTAACCAAATCTGGAAGAAGGTAGTGCGTTGTACATAGAGAAGAAGAGTTGCGACTAGGGTATAGTGGGTATGTCCATGTATCCCGCACCTTTCAGTTGTTTCATTAATTTATAATTGTTTTAATTTGAACTTTGGGCACGACCTTGAGACCTTTCTGTACCTGGGTCAGAATAAGCCTCAAATGTTAGAACTATCTGTTTAGTTGGTTATGTGTCCAAAGCCAAACATTGGTTTTTTACTTGTATGTGTATTTTTCCAAGAGAGATGATTTAGAATTCTCGAATGTGATTAAGCTCTAGTGTTGTGTCTATTAAATAAAAAATTATTTGGTGAGATATGTAAAATTTTACTTAAATAAATGAGAATAATTTTGATGTGTTGACAATATAAAAGAAATTTACACTGTTATTTAGTAGAAATCAAGAAAACTACTGTATCATCATCTTAAGATTATACTATCAATGTATGACGTGAAAGTTCTTTTGAATTTTGCTAGATGATAGTGTAAAATTATTTCATATTGTGAGTATATGAAAATTATTATGTAAATAAATTGCAAAATCAAGAATACACAGAGAGCAAAGGCTCAACTACTAATCCTTTTTCCAATATAAATGCATGCTTTCTTGGTCAGTTCGATTTTTGCAACTCATCAACAAGAGATGTTTATGTTTCAGTTTGGTTTGATTTTGAAAAAAACTTCAAACCAAATCAAATTGATCAACTTCTATATAGTGTCATCCAATCGATTTGATTTATGCAATGCAATCGAATTGAAATCAAATAGTTTGGTTCGTTCGATTTTGTAGTTTTTTTTTATTTAATATTCATGATAAGATTTGAGCTATTTTTACATAGCCCAAAACCCCAACAAATTAAGAAGTCAAATATGCATATTTCTATCATATAATCATTCAATGATTCTAACCTTCGATAATAGATTATATATATATATATATATATATATATATATATATATATATATATATATAGGAAAAACGAAAAAATATTACAAACTGACAACAATAGAGACCATCTCCAGGTTCAAAAGAAAGTATTTATCATGTTGGAAACAAGAAAGTACTGGTTAATAGTAGTCCGTTTTGAAAAAAGATTTTGACAAGAGTTAACAAATAATACGGAGTGAGTGAGTTAGTATTGTTCCCATGAGAATTGTATAACCATGTATCAATTCATTTAGAACATTTGCTATTTGGATAACAAAAGGTTGAAATTGAGATTGAAGATAAATAACTACTAAGTAAAGTCAAATAATAAAATAAACTACGGAAAGAAACCAAATATGTTAACAAAAGAGGTGAATAATCAATGAAAAAAATTGACATTAGTATATTGATTTCACTAGATTTATCCAAGTAATTATATGTTACTAAATTGCAATCGAAACCCTAATTCATTCAGGTTGCCAATCACATTACCCAAGTTAATCACAATTCAATTCCTTAATAAAGTGATTTTCTTATACAAAATTAGATAAACTAATCCCTTAAACTTACCCAATTTAGCCTAAGGGTTAAGCTCAAGGATTCATTGATTGCATAAATCGCATATCTTTACAATCTAACCAATTTTATGATTGTAATTACATAGACTATTTTTATATAAAGATTTTACAATCTAGTACATAAACCATAAATCAACCAATTGGTCGCGATTCGTAAATCCATCAAATAAAAAGAACGATAGTAATTATTCAATCAAAGGAAAAAGAAACTTAAGTTAACAATCTGGATTAATGAACTTGTTTTATCAAGCTATATCATCCTAATATCTACGAAAGTTGAGCTAGACATAATAAAGTAAAAAAAATACAGCTAGCAATTAAAAAGTCATAACTAACCAATAAAATCACGTGAGTACTTTAGAGAAATAAACTTGATTCCTCAAGTATTCAATCCCCAAATCGAAACTCAAGTCGAGTTACCTGTTACCTCTAATCATTATTTTCTCTCTATACTAAAACATAATTGCAAGTATATGAGTGCTACACTCTTGGCTAGTTGAGTGCTACAGCGCTCGACTGTTGCCTTCTTGAACGTTTTGTCATTAGCCTTTGCATTCCAGAAACTTCCTTTTTTTATTCACGTCTGAATGCTTAGGCGCTGGATCGATGAACGCTTAGGCACTAGACGTCAAATGGTTCAAACATTCAAATTAAATTGACTTTAAGAATAAATCTTGTGCAAATTATACAAAAGGAGCGAAAAGTCATTACCTTTTACAAGTTATTACAGTGTGGTGTAAGAGATGAGAATAAGTGAGCAGTGATGCAGGATTAATGGGACGAAGGTAATTTGGTCTACGCCATAAAATCATAAGGGTATATGAGAATTTTTCTTCTTGTATATATTTGGTTCGGTTTAATTTAATTCAATTTTCCATCCAAAAACAGAACCGAACCAATCATTTTTTTAAAGAAAATGAATTTAATCGAATAAAAATGCCAATAAGAGACCTGTGACATACTTTATCCTTACTTTCCTATAACAAATTCTGTTGAAGTGTTATTAACTTAATTGCACCTACACTATAGTTATTAAGAAATGTCTTACGGTAAGACATCATGAATTAGTAGGGAGGGATTTGAGTGTGATTTCAAACTTTAGGGGGTGTTTGGTTTTGCATTTCTTATTTTCATTTCCAATAAAAATGAAAAATAGGAGTAAAAATATGTTTGGTTAGATTGTTTTGAAAATATTTTTAGAAAATATTTCCAAAAATCAGTGGAATGTTGAAAACGCCAGATTCACGTTTTCAGCATTTCATGTTTGATGGTTGAAAATATTTTCACAACACATACGGTGGCACGCTGGTAAATATTGTCAATATTTTCCTCTTTACTTGCCACTTGCCTGTCTTCGAATCTCAGGCAGCACACAAGATTTTTTTTTCCTCCGCAATGCTTCCTTTTCTTTTGCACCGTGCTCAACTGCTCCCCCTAAATTAAAAACAACCTACTCCTCTTCCATCAAGCAAAGGGCACACTCAACTCACCACTCCAGGATTTGCCCATCGCTTGGTTTGGAAGACCGCCAGCCACAACTCGCTGACCAGAATCAGCACCACCAAAGCTGTCCTTTCTCTCTGCCCACCGCTCGGTTGTGTTTTCCTCCTCCACACTTTGTTCAAACACTAGGACCATCGCACTCCCTTCCTTCCTTCCCCCATCTCCGACTGCTCGCTTTCACACCGCTCGCATCGCTGAAAGACCGCCACGCCCCCTCCACTTGACCATTGTTGGCCTTTGTTTGGTATGTATTTCGGCTCCCTTCGTTGGATGTGCCGCTCTCGCTTTTATGATCTTTATGCGAAGTTATATGATATTCTCAGCTTCGCTGTTTGTTTCTCCTGCTTCCTTGTGATATGATATTCAGCTCTTCTGCTTGCTCATTTGTATCTTCTGCTTCTAGTTTATTTGTAGATTAGTTAATCTTGCTTATCCATTGTTAGTTGCCTTACTAGATCTACAAAGTCTTTAAACTTGTATTTGGAATTTCTTGTTTGGATTTGGCTATAGAACCCCATTTGGAACACGTCGAGAGGTCAGGTTTTGTGGAATAGGGTTTCCAAAATTTCCCTGCCTCATTTGGCTTGATCCCCACAAACCCCAATTGTAACGGGTGTCAATGAAGCATTAGTCGACATATATATATATATATATATATATATATATATATATATATATATATATATATATATATATATATATATATATATATATATAATTGATGTTTGATAATTAGGCCAGCCACTCCCGTTCGGATACATGTTTGGTTGCATATATATATATGATAATTGATGTTTGATAATTAGGCCAGCCACTCCTTTTCGGATACATGTTTGGCTACTTGAGTTGCAACTGTTTGTGGATTTGAGGATGTGGTAGGGACCATGTAATATAATGAGATGTGCTTAATTTCCTGAATATATGCTTTTGAAACTCATTTGGAGTGTCGCCTCTGGCTTGCCTTTCTTTAATTTTGTCATTTTCACGGATACATGTGGCTTGCCTCTATTTGTTTCTTACCTTACGCTTCCTTGTATGATATTCTACACTTACTACTCTATTTGTATCTTACATCGTCGTTTATTTGTAGATTAGTTAATCTTGCTTATCCATTGCTAGTTGCCTTACTAGATCTACCATATTTATCAAAAAAGTAACCAAAATCTTTAATTATTTATGTATTGATCCCCATATAAGTGGTGTGTAAAACATATGTTAAAAATACATTTTTCACTATGAATATATAAGCAGTTAGCTCCCACATGATTTGTCACATTTGTTGTTCATATATTCTTTGTCACTGTGAATCGTTGATGTTTGATGTTTGATCATGGGGTGCTTTTCATCTATTTCACAATTTAAAGGATGTAATCTAGTAAAACTAAAGTACATCAATAATGAATGTGCTCATTTCATTCACGTGGAATGAAAGCAACAGCTAAAGGAAGTTAATTAGGCTAGAAACAGAATCTTTATATCTTTAGACTTGGACTCCTTTATCTCTTTGCTTACATGGATGGACTATAACCAGGCTCATCAATTAGTCACTGAATTTCATCCTTAGAGCCACCAATGGTGTTCAAATGTTCATTATCATTGCATATTAAATTTTGAAACTTGTAGGTATATAAATTATTCTTTGATAACATAAATCAACCTGAAAAAACATCTCTACTCTATTCTCTGTCCAATTAAAATTTCCTTAGATGTTTATAATATTAATGTATATGTTGGGAGTCACAAGTTACTAGGGATTGGTTTGGTTCCTTCTTTAAGGATTGTCATGAGTTAGCATCTATAATTACTTAGCTTGAATTGAAAATTGCACTTATAGGATAGTAACTACCTCTAGTTTCATACATGCTTTGGGTTTTGCATAATTACTTAGCTTGAATCAAATGGCACTTATATGTTGATATGGTTTCTCTTGTTTTCATTTTGGGCTCTAAAGTGCTTTTGGTGATAGGTTTTTGTCTTCTCTTTTTTCTGTTGGAATTACATACATCTATTGCTTCTTTTTTATTGTTTTTGCATATATTTATGGCCTTCTATGAGTTATGTTGATAGCCTTGTATGAGTTATTTTGATAGTAATGCCTTCTTATGTGTTTCTATACTTAATAAAATACGAAATTATTAGCACAAAATGAGCGGAAAAAGTGTCAAGGGGGATAATAAGGAATGGTCATTGTAACACAAAAATGTTCATTGAGATTGTTTATGATCGTGTCAAGAAGAAGCTATTACAAGCATCCACATTTAAGAAGCCAATATGGGAAGATATCAACAATGAATTGACTTCAATGAGTGGAGAAAATTATGGAGTGGAAAGGTTGATGAGCAAGTTTAATCGTCACATTATGCAATATCGCTGACTTTCAGCTTTGTTAGCTAGAACTGAGTTACATGGGATTGAATCTAATAAAGTGAGCGCTCGGAAGAAGTATGGGAAGACATGTATACGGTATGTTTGTTTTAGTTTTGTGTTATTATTATATTATATTGGTTTATGTATTGGCAGATGATTGAAAATATTTATTTGTATTTTGCAGAAAGGAAGGTTTTACAAGCAATTTAAGAAGCATGGATTTGAGTACAATTATGAAATTCTTGGTGAAATTTTTAATGGTAGCACAGCAACAGGGAAACTAAGTCATGCATCCACTAAAGAGCCACCTACATCAGATGAAGAAAGAGAGTTAGAGGAAGATTTTCTTTCAAAAGGTATACATGTAGATGCAAATATTGTTGATGTTGATGGTGATGACTCAGAAGAAACAAGCAAAAGAAAGAAAACCATTGGATCTTCAAGTGAACGTCGACGTAAGGAGGCCAAGAATGCAAGATTAGATAAATTTGAATCTGCATTGGAGAAATGGGCTGAGTCAGTGAGTGTCCGAACAGAAGTATCAAAGGCAAGGATTGAGAAATATAAATCACATGGTAGTCAGGCTACTAGTCCATCGTCGGATCCTTATTCTATAGAGGCATGTATGGGGGTGTTACATTCTATGCAAGATGTTTCAAGAACAATGTACAATAGAGCTGTGGCAAAGTTTGTACAAGCAGAATGGAGATGCATATTTATGACGATGGAAGCCGATAGAAGGATGGAATGGCTTGCTGATCTTGAGTAGTTTGTTTTAGATAATTTGTATCAGTTTATGAATATTATGTTTTAAAGACTTGCTTTTTTTTTTTTTTTAAATGATTGCTAGACTTTATAATATGTTCTAGTATTTTCCAGACTTTATGTTATGTTTAAAGATTTTATGTTATGTTATGTTACATTCTAGTATTTGTATCAGTTTATGACTTGAGTATTTGAAGAAGTTGTGCTATGTTAGTTTTAATTATTTATTTACATGTCTATTTCATTACTATTGTTATTAGTATTAGTTGATTGAATTATTTATTCATTGGAGCAGGAAAATATGTCTATTTCTGGATCACCTGATAATTCACATAGCACGAGTAGTGATGATCCAGGTGAATTAGATGATGAGATGGCAGATGTTATTATGGTTCGATTAATGATTGAATATGAAAGGAGCTATGTTGACAGAAGACCTTGCAGAACTTCTGCCTTGACTGGAAGGATGTATACCCTTGAATTTTTGGCAGGCCATGAAGCTAGATGTTATGAAAATTTTCGGATGGAGAAACAAGTGTTTATAAATTTCTGCAATACTTTGAAGGAAGTTGCAAATTTAAGTGACGGTAAAAGGGTCAGTGTAGAGGAAGGAGTTGCTATGTTTCTGATCATTATCTGTCATAATATGCGTCATCGGGTTGTTGCTGAACGCTTTCAACATTCTGTGTACACTGTAAGCAAATGGTTTAGGATAGTTTTAAGGGCAGTATGCAAGTTGGGCACACATATTATCAAACCCCAGAATCAAGAGACTACTCATCCACATATAATGAGTAACTACAAATACTTCCCATATTTTAAGGTCATTATGCAATTCTGTTTTAATATTTATTAAATATATATAGTATTCATATTTGTTACAATTTTAAGGTAATTATGCAAGTTATAGCTATTTGCATATTGAATATATAATTGACTTGCTATTTATTCATATGGTAGTTTGCATAATATAGATATTTGTTATGTTGTGCACCAAATATAGTTTTGTGCCTAATGGATTATAATCTTGTAAACAGAATGATCACAAGCATGGTAGTTCATATAGATTTAATTATATGGATTGATTTTTTTTTTTTCATTTTTTCATGAAGAATTGCATTGGTGCTATTGATGGTACGCATGTATCTGCTTGGGCTCCTGCTTCCAAACAAACTGCTTTTCGTGGAAGAAAGGTTTTGATAACACAAAATGTGTTGGCAGTTTGTGATTTTGACATGTTATTCACCTTTGTTTATTCTGGATGGGAAGGAACAGCAAATGATTCCAGGGTGTTTTTAGATGCACTAAAACCTGAAAATAATTTTCCAAAGCCTAGTGGAGGTAATATTATATTAATATATTTTTTTCCCCTTTCTCATTATTAATTTTATGTTATCTAACATGTTCTTGGTTTATATGGCAGATCAATTCTATCTTGTTGATTCTGGATTTCCTATGGCCCTATCTTGCTCCATTTCGTAGTACAAGATATCATTTGCGTGACTTTCGTGACAGAGGACGAGTACGGGGTAAACATGAATTATTCAATTATAGACACTCTTCATTGAGAAATGTTATTGAGAGGTGTTTTGGTATTCTAAAGGCAAGATTCCCAATTCTAAAAATGATGCCAAATTACCCTGTTAGAAGACAGAGGCAAATTCCCACTGCTTGTTGCACCATCCATAATTTTATTAAAATGCAACATGGAACAGACATGCACTATTTCGATTATTCAGGAGAAGACCTGATTGTGGATGGACAAAGTTTAAATGTAGATCAAGAGGGTGTTGATATTAATGCTACTGAATCAACTCAAATGGCACAAGTTAGGGAGATAATTGCTAATCAAATGTGGGATAATTATCATCGATGATTGATAATTATCATTTTTTGTATTTTCTTCTAGGATGATGTAGTTCTCTTTCTTCTTCTTTTTTTTTGGTATGTCTTAGTTAGTTGATAAGCCAAAATATAACAAAGATTGTAATTATAGATTGTACTAATTATTTTGTTTAATTATATCTCTTTTTAATGTGACTATAATTTACTTACAAATCAAATGTATTCCAAACATATTTTATTATTACAAATTTTTGCAGTTGTAGTTTCCTTTGTAGTATTTAATTATATAATAATTGACAATGATAATAAAATTACTTGAGAGTGTTATTTTATTCCTAATCTTAAAATTTTATAGAATTATTTTATTTTCATAAATACTTTTAAATTCATTTCAAATTTGTAAATAATAAAATTCATCAATATGCAAAAAAAAAACATAAATTATTATTTAATAATAAATATAATTTTATTATCTCAAATTTGATTTTGAAAATATATTTTGAAAACAGACAAACCAAACATATTTTCATTATTTTTTTTTTTTGAAAATAGACGAACCAAACGCATTTTCTAAATTTAAGAAATCTGAAAATGAAAATCTTTTCCGAAAATGAAAACAGAAAATGAAAACAGAAAATATTTTCATAAACCAAACGCACCCTTAATGTTATCTAAGTGAAATTAAAAAATGTCTTATGAATGTTGAGGCGTAAACATTCTCACTATATCCCACATGTCAAGTAGCGTTGTATCTCATATGAAAATTGTCTGTACTTGGATAGCATCTACGCAAGAAAAATTCTTTAACATAAAGTGACATAATTTGAAAAACATTGAATTTAAAGTCAATTTGGGCAATCAACCACGCGGCTTCGAAATTTATTCGCAGAAGCATACTACACACTCTTTTTAGTACAACCAACCATATACATATAACATATTTAAGCGCCAGCATTTCAGACAACCATACAATAAAGTCTACGCCACAAAGAAAAACAGGCTTCAGAATAAAATATAAGGTACACACGAACCCTCAGCAGCGATTGAGTCCCCCCAAGACTCTTTCATGACAATAGCAACCCAACCAAACTCACGACGATGTTTTGTTTCCTTCTTGGGCCTTTCCTGCATCACTCTTTCCCCCACTCTGGGCCTCACTCTGGGCACCACTCTTGGCCCCACTCGGGGCATCACTCTGAGCCACACTCGGGGCTTCACTCTGGGTATCACTCTGGACCTCATTCTGGGTCTCTTGGGCTTCGTTCATTACACTCTCGCCAGCCTCTTTAGCTCTCTGGGCCACGTTAGCCAAGATCTCCTGCGCGCGGTCCTTCGCATGCAGCAGCCGTTCCTGCAGCCGTGAGCGGCGGATATAGCTGGCCATCCACGCAAAGGAGGAGAGCGAGGTTACGCCGAACGCTCCAGACGTCAAGAATCCGGCGATGGCCAAGCCGATGACAAGCGCCGCCGGGAGCAAGACGGGGCTGAAAATCACGAAGAGCGGGGCCACGACGGCGAGGCCTATGACGGTTGCCGCGAGGGTGAGGCCAGCGACGACGAGAAGAGAAGCCCCGAAAGGGAGAAGGGTGGCGAGAACCAGAACCTGCGAAGAAGAAGGAGTGTCCTTCCCTGAGGGGTCCTGGTACCGGTAGTATTGCTGTCGTTGTTGTTGAGGTTCAGCCATGTGGAAATGAAGCTGTGTGTCTTAAACTAGTTAGGTTGTGGGGTTTGACGTAAGGAGAAGAGAGAGAGAGAGAGAGAGTAATAATAATTAATAGTGTTGGTGAGTGGTTTAAGGATGAATGAATATAAGGGGGAGGAGAGTGATGACACGTGGGGTGGGGAATGAGTACACCTGGTTAGAGAACGGGGAGGGAGGGTTGCATGGGAGAGGTATATGTCGTTTGATGGTAGGGGAAAGGTGTTGGCGTCACAGTGATCAGTCACCGATCGGTTATGGGTGGGTTGCGTTTGCTTGCTTGCTTGCTCCGTCGGTGAATTCAGAGCTTTTGTCGTCATCTAGTGGAGGGGTGCTCGCTAGCTTCGAAAATTGAACCCATTATTCGATAAAAGATAATTTTGATTAAGGCACGGACATTAAGGGTGTCTTGTTTGGGATTTTTTTTTTTTTATGAGTTTGAATAATATTTTAAAAATAATCAAATTATCAAAAAAAATATTTTCAATTTTTTGATAAAAAGTGAAAAGAGTAATTTTCGAAAAAAAATAATTTTTTATTTTTTAATTATATATAAAATTCAAATTTTAAGATTATTTTTTAAAAAAATTTAAACAAATATACCCTAAAAGTGGATACTTTTCTCGATCAAGATTCAAAATGCATTTATTATATTTTTTTATACAATAACAATAAGGTTTGAATTTAAAATTTCATGCTAATTATCTAAATTATTCACCATTAGACCAATTCTAATGATTTATTTGTGATCCCTTTTGCTATTCATGTGAGTGAAATTAAATCTCATTGGTTGAACCTAAATAAAAAAAAAATCGGTTCAATATTAATATATACATATTAAGGCATATATTTCAAATTATAGTGGTTCTGCAAGAAAAATGTTAGCTGTATATAACTCCTTCTTGTTCATAATAGTTGTTAATTTAGGTAAATTTTTTTAATTTATAATAATTATCATTTTCATATGTCAATAGAATATTTATTGTTAATTTTTTTAATTTTATTTTTTATTTTTATTATTTAAAAAATAGTTTTTTCCACCATATAATAATATAATTTGAGTAAAATATTAAAAAATGTATTTTTTTATCACATAAATAAAAATATTTTAATAAATTTATATCATAATTATATATTAATTTTAAGTTTTTTAATCCTTTAAAAATTATCAAATTAATAATTGTTTTAAACCGATAAAGTATTGTTAAATGTTCTTAGGAACATCATGAGTGTGCAGTGAAAAATAAGTATAAAAATTAAAAAGAAAAATGCTTTAAGTGTTTGTTATATTATATGAGTAGAGATAATACCCATATAATTTGTACAAATGGGGATCATAAGGAGGAAAATTATGTACAAGTGTCATATCCTTATTCAATGGCTTTTCAAGCAATTTTTGTGAATACTTACTATTTTGGGAAAGAGACATATTATTTGTATATTCTTAAATATTGGATATCCCAACACCTTTTTTCTATTTTTCTCTCTTCATTAATTATTTTACTCATTTCACTTCTTTTTTACAATTTTTTGCTCTCTTTTCTTTTTGGATGTCCAAAAATGTCTATGTACCAAGTGGTACAAAAAATATTTACACCAATCAAAATGAATACTTACTATTTTGAATGGACTCCAGTTGTAGACCAACAAATTTACTTATTGTTATTTATGGGGGACCACTCATTATCAATGGGTCTTTTTTTTTTTTTATATGGCTTTTACAAGTATAATATACACAAATATGGAATTCTGGGGTGATTTTCGGGATACCGGAAACAGAGAAAAACCGCCACTGGCGATTTTTGAAACTCCAAAATTATTGGATGCTCAAAATCACCAGTGGCAGGTTTTGGGACACTCAAATTTTTTATTTTGTTAACTTAAAAAACGCCGTTGGCGATTTTTGAAGGCAAAAAATGCCATTAGCGATTTTTGATCATTAAAAAGCCATTGGTTCGGCCGGTATTGGAGTCAACCATGGGAGCCGATTCTACACCCACACTTGCAGCAATATCATGCAATCGGCAGTTTCTTTCGCATCACTATGTGTTGCCCGATCTAGCCCTCTATAAAAAAAAACTAAGCTTGCTGAACCCCAACTATGAAGCCCAATTTCATTTAAGTTCACCAATAGTTGTAAGAATTTTCCATGGATTACTGAATTGCTCTTAGTCGGCATTAGAATGTGCCCCAACAAAGATAATATATATCCAATAACATGTTGTGCTCTTGCCATGTCAAAATCAATAGGGTGCGAACCAAGATGCTGTGTGAGCCACGTTAATTTTATTTCAAATCCATCAATATCATATCGACTAGGTCGGCCACCAAGTAGCTCATCACACATATTTTGGAGGGCTATGGTGCTGGGATTAGTTGATCCAATGACCGACAGACCATCGATATGGAGTCCGAGTAACATAGATACATTTTCTAAAGTAACTGTGTATTTCTCACAAAGAAGATAAAATGTATGTCTCTGGCCTCCACTGTTCAACAAGTGCATTAATAATGGGACCATTTATTTGCATTTGACAAATTTGTGCAACACGATCAATACCAGCCTGTTGTAAATGCTCATATATTTCGGCCCTAACGGCATCATGCGTAAGTGACGAGGTCGCAATAGCCTCATCCTTTGCTATAAATAGTAAATAGACAGAGATTAATAAAGCATGCAATATGATATTTTATTTTTCTTATTACTTTAAAAATGTAAAAAAATTAATATTTTAGTATAAGGACATATTTTTTTTCATAATTAGAATAAACAAGAAATTTATTTTTAAAAATTCACCTATAAAAATATCTTTTAAATTTATATTTAACATCATTTAAAAATAGTAAAAAATTAAAATGTTAAATCTCATATGATTAAAGTTTCCATTATCAAACAACACTAATATTATATTAGCAATAATGTTTAAAAGACTAATCCATTAAACTAATAATTAAGAATAACATAACATAACACATAATAATAATCTTTTAACAACTTAATAAAAAAAAATACATCCAAATCAAAAATTATTTTTAACAATTTAATCATGTTATTCAATAATCAATAGTAAAGTTTGTTTCATAGAAAAAATTAAAAAAAAATTAAAAAAATAATACTTACATTTTGATCACGAATCTCTTCTAAAATATGCTTCTGTGGAATCATAGTTGAATCATGAACCATTTTTATTTTTTGATATTTCCTTTTCCTTCTATTAAAAAAAATTTCTTCTTTTTTTTTTGTCAAACTCTCTCACTCACTCACAGAACTCCCTCACTCAGAACTCCCTTTTCTTCTTCTTCTTCTTCTTCTTCTTCTTCTCTCTCTCTTCGGTTTTTGAAAACTCTCCCTCAAAACCTCAAAACCGCTTCTTCTCCCTCATATATATAATGAGGCCTGGGCTACATGCACACACACGGGGGAAAAACATGTCTCGTTGTTGCAGAGATTCGTTGCTCAAAAACCGCCATTGGCAGTTTTTGAGATTCAAGCAACAGCAGCAACTTTTTCAAGGAGATTTCATGGTCAAAGGAAAAACTGCCACTAGCGATTTTTCGAGGGTCGTCCATGCGTCCAACCGTCATCGTCTCGTCTGTCTTGTCCGCTAGTGTGCAGCAGCTTTTCAGAGTCTTTGACTCCTATGCCTCTGAATCTGTCCTCTGCATGCCATTTTGCCCATAATCCGATATTAACATATATATCACAATAAATTATCATATTAAGGTATATATTCCATTATTAGTTTTACATTATCTCTTTATTTTAACTCCATTCATATCAAAAACTTCAATTTTATTTTCAAATTTCAATTCTTTTCCCTCTCATTTTCACTTTTTAGGTGAAAGATTTGTTACTCCAGTTATTTATTGGACTAACTTTACTCCAACTTTTCAGTTTTCACACTATGAAATTAAATTAAATATTAAAATAAATAAGTCGATTAGTTCTTCACAGGTTCTTCCTCTTCAAACTGAAACCAGAAACCGCAACCGTCCATGCGCAAACAGGATGCCACCCTTTTCTGCGAGAATGATGCTTTGTGTTTTGTTATTCTTAATATCATTCGGCTTTCTCAATAATGATCTTTTGCGTTCTTCTTCTTTTGTGTTTTGTTCTTCATTTGCGTTCTTCACAGCTTTCTCAATCTTTTTTTTTTTTTTTTGTGTTTGATTTGTGGATGATAAATTCTCTCGGAACATCTCTCTGCCTTTTTTTTTGACATTCCTTCTGGTTCTTCTGCATAATCCTTCCTTAATTCCTTCTTCTCTTCTGCAACTTACAGGTACCGAATTGGTTGAGAACCATAGACTAGCCTCTGAAGCGATTTGGCATGTTTCTGCATTTTTTTTTTTCTTGATACTCTAATCTGACAATAGGTTACTTGGTTTCTTATTTTCTGATACTTTCTGCATTACTGGATTTGCGGCTGTCATACATTATTTCACACACTGTTGTTTTGAAACTGAGGCCATAAACATTACATTTGAATAATTCTTTCTTTGAAGTTTTTTTTTTTTTCCTCACTAATATCATGTTTTGGGTTTAGGGACAACTCAAATGTTGATTTATTACTAATTTGTTTGTCTTTTTTTTTTTGGTATTTTTTTATGTGAATTTATTTTATTAATTAATATTAATGGGTTATATAAGCAAGTTTGTGTTCATTGGTTTGTTTTAATTCTGATGTTATTTTGAAAGCTTAAAGGATTTTTTTTTTCTTTGATAGTTGCTTTTTTTTTATTCTGATTTTCTTCTATATAAAGATTAATGGTTCAATTACATTTTGTTGCTTACTTTTAATAATATTATTTACTTTATTAATCTTTATTTAAAAACTAATTTATCTTATATATTAGTACTTAAACTCCGTGCATTGCATAGATTCCACACTAGTGTTCATACAAAGATGTACAAATAATAGTATCTATTTTCATAATAATGTCTTAGAGTGAAACAAAAAGCTCCCTCCACCTTTGGCATCATATCTCTTACACCTATTTAGGTTGAAGAATGAACATATAAATGTGTAAAAAAAGGGGATAAAATCCACTATAACTACATGATAAAAAATTATAAACATAAAATGAGCTAAATTTTAATTTACTGTTAGGGTAAAATGATACATTTAATTATATATTATTATATTAAAAAAATATTTGACTTTTGCTATTATCACCTTAAAAATTATACATGTAAGAACATATAAACAAATAATAATATAAAACTATTTATACTAACAATGTAGCATAGTTAATCTCATATAAATATCATATAGCCCACATTATCATATTCTTAAGCTAAGACGTGGGTTTCCTTCATATTTTTAAACTTCAACATTTTTTATAGGATATTTAGGGATATGCATTTCCTTTTTGTCATTCATTTCTCCTTTTTTTATTTGGTGACTACATCAGAGTAATTTTCATGGAATGGTTGTATTAAAGCCCTTTCTATCGTTTGAGTAAAATTTATTTATTTTTAATAGAAATTGTTGATGTGTGTTTAGAGGATACATATTAATAAACACAAGTAATTTTTATTAATAATTCTTTTTTTCTATTTATTTTAAAATAAAAGCATTATATATATATATATAGATTTTTTCAAATGTTTTGTATTTCGCATGTAATGCTTTTTATTTTTTATTTTTTAATATATGTTTTGAGAGTACATATTGACAAAATCACCTTTGTTATTATCAACTTTATTTATAAATTTTTATAATATTAAAATTTTCTATTAATAGTTGTTGATATAGGCATATAGAAATTTTTCTTATATTAATATATAATATTTTAATTTTTTATCTAATGTCTCATTTAGCGATGATCATCCACCCCGATTGATGCGTCAGAGGCCTAAATTTTATTTTATTTTATTTTTATCAAATACACACACACACACACACACACACACAAGGGAGGGAGGGTGAGGAATCTCTAACTCCTGGAGTCAAACACTTGTCTCTACACTCAAGATACATTTTGCAAAGGCAGATAACACCACTAACCTAAGGAGACTCGTCTCTGCACCCTAAATTAGGGATGTCAATGGGGCAGGGTGAAGGCAGGGGAAAGCCCCTCATTCCCCTTCCCGTAGATGAATACATGTCCTTGTCCCTCACTCTATATCCATATGGATATCTATATTTTACTTTCTTGCGGATTTATGGATACTTGCGAATATCTATTGAAACTCGTTAGAATATTAAAAATTCAAAAAAATTAAATTAAATAAATAAATTCTAATATCATAAAATACTTAAAATAAGCATAAATAGTAATCTAATTTCATAATCCAAATTCTAACAATTTACGATACTTAAAATAAAAATAAATACAAAATAAGCACAATAAATATAAAATAAGTACAATAATCCAATTATCCAATATGAATTGCAACAAATTAAAATACTTAAAATAAAAATAAACATATAATAGTAATCGAACTATTAATCCAACACATAATAAGTATAAATAAATCTAACTTTTAAATTTTAATCTTAGTTTAATCAATTTAAATAATAACAATAATATTAGTCAAACTAAGTTAATAACTTATAAATAAAATAATAATTTTAGATCAGGTATCCGCAAGTATAGAGACAGTGATTCTCTCCCCTAACTCCGTTTAACATGCGAGTATTTAAAATTTTTACACTCACCCTATTACAAGTATTACCGACGAGGACAAATTTTTTTGCTGTCTCTACCCAACATGCATTTTGCAGAGACACATAACACTACTAAGCTGAGGAGGAGGCCTACATGTTTAGATGGAATTTTGGACAGGAGTCTTTCTTTTTTTGGGGATTTATGTTGTTGTTGGGCTGGCAGAGTCTGATTTTGCTTGAACTGTCTAGTATCTAGCAGATTGGGCTTGTATGTTTCCTTCTTCTAGTTTCCAGCCCTATCCTACATTGGTTTTTCCGTAAAAGGAAATTCTATGAACAAAAAGATTCAAGTTCCTAATTTTGGACCCATTACCAAACCGCGGAGAAAAGACCCTGAGAACGACTTTCCAACTCCGGTACCATCACGACCATGCGTACCATAAATTTACACTAATACATGACAAAAACCTGTTTTCATAATTGTTTTAGAATTTAATTTTAATACACTAATTGTGTAAAATAATTTTATATTATTAACTAATAAAATAGTAGAAAGTGCCAATTCATACAAATAATTACTCATTATAATAAGGAATCCATTATAATTTCTTATTTTTTTCTATTGTTATTGATTAATAATATAAAACTATTTTTTATTATCAGTATATACTAATTAAATTCATTGTTTTATAACCTTATTAACAAACGCTTAATAATTTGGAATTTTAAATTAGCATTATTTTATATAGAAGTGTCAATCAATTTTAAACCTAAAATTTTATGTAAATTATCCAAATTTCTAGCCATTAAACCACTTATAGGGGCTTTAAATGAAATATATTACACAATTTATAGATCTAACACTATTCGTTTAACTGACTAAAATAATATTCCCCAAGTATTGATGGTTGCTTCTTAAATAAAGAGAAAATACCCGCCAAAAAAAAATAAAATAAAATAAATAAAGAGTCAACACCGAGTCTGCTGGCCCGAAACACCTTATCATCATTAAATTATCAACGGAAATCCTTGTTTTGTACTACCCACATTGATTGCTCAAGGACCTTAGTTAATGTCAGCGGCATTTCTTCCCCAGTCAGAGATATAAATATTGACCCATGCAGTTTACTACGAAAGGACACTTCTTTTTCTAATAAGAAATTGAGGAGTGTTATTTGTACCACTCTTTATTGTAGACATTCAGATACCTAGAGACAAAATTAGAAAAAAAAAATTATAAAAGAAAAAGGAAAAGTGAAAAAGCAAGAGGAGAGAGGAGAGAGATAAATATAAGGTGTCAAAGTATATCAATTAGTAGTATGTACAAAAAATATTTTTCTAAGAAATCAGAAATGTATATTACATATAATTTTCTTTAGACTACTTTTAATATTTTCTTGTTTAAAAGTAATAAAAAGATTGTGCTGAAATATATTTTATTATAAAATAATATAACAATATAATAAAGATAGTGTAGTTAGATAAGTAATAATATCCCAATGTAAGATTGATTAAAGTAGAACATGCTTTAGTTCTTTAATTAGATATTTCATGTTTAAGTTTTGAAAATAAAAAAAATTCTAACAATAAGATCTAAAATTCTTTTTGAGATCTTTCTATATTAAATTAAATTAATCAAATTTTTAGTAATAAAATTCAGTGAGCCGATTGGCTTCGCCCAAAAAAGATAAGTGATAGTATATCATAGTTGTAGTCCAAAGTCATGATATATTGGGAATTGGAATACAACATAGAATATAGGATACCATAGATGGAGGCTCTTAAAAATTATCCAATATTGTGAATTTGGGAGGGCCTAATCTTTTTTTGACAGAATAGAATACAGGATACCTAGTGGAAGTTGGAATAACTTATGGGTCTTGGCATAAGCATATCTTACAATTATGTGCCCGTTTGGTTCCCAGTTTGCAATGACCAGAAGGCCTTCTAGAAGAAGGAGAATGACTTTATACAGTAAATGGTAGTGTTTGGTTTAACTTTTTATAAAAGGCCTTCTTCCATAAGGCCTTTTAGAAGAAGTATCTTTGAAGTTACTTTTCATTTTAGAAAAAGACCTTCTGAAAAAGAATCTTACTATTACTCTCACATCAACAACTAAAAGTAACTTTATTTTATCTTATCCAAACAAAACTCATTCTCCTAAAATGCTTTTTAATATATTCAAACCAAACAAAAATCATCCTTTTAAAAATAATTCTTCTAAAAGGTCTTTTTTTAAAAGACCTTATTTCAAAAGATTTTCTCCTAAAAGTAAAACCAAACGGACCCTATATCGTTCGTTACATCATTTTCTCATAATATCAAGCATAAGAAATTGCATATCCTTTCAACCACTGCTGATGAAAGATATGAATATCTGTCTATACGCGTTTTAATTAAAACGAAAATTAGAGAGAGAGAGAGAGAGAGAGAGAGAGAGAGAGAGAAATGAAAAGCTTCTGCAGGATTCATCTAGAAAACAAGGAAAAGAAAGAATGAAATAAGAGCATCTCTTGGCCCCATAATCATGGTTTGTTTATAGAATGCAGTAGTGGCTACCATCATGGGCATCATCATTGGAAATCTTATTGATGAACAACTTTTAGCATAAAATGTAATAATTAAGAGTCACACAAACCCTTTCTAGAACTGGTGCATGTGGCAATTAAGCCTAACTCTGAACCCTATCAGTTAGGTGTATACAATTATATGTGTCGATCAAACACTAGAGAAATATGTAGGTATTTATGCTGGATTTTTATATGAAAGCTTGAAGAACTATTCTATGATTAATATTCAATATCGTTCATATTCAAAAGAGAGAAAAATTGTTAGATATGGGTAATGATATCGCGGTGTGAAAATGGTTGCTTGATGCATATGATTCCTAACCAAACTCGTAGTCTCATTTCGTGTGAAATTCGTTGCACTGAGATAAGTAGAACCGCTTGATTCTTAGGCGCAGCGACTGGTGTATTACTTTGTCCCACTAATTAAATTCAGAATAATCGAAATATTGATTAAATAAGTGCATACGTAAATAAAACTTCACAATATGGATTTTTTGGCCTTCTTGTCCTCCCATGGGCACAAATGTATCCTAATTTTCTGTGAAAAAAAATCAAAAACTTAATCTATAAGTTCAAATCAAGTTTAGTCAAAGTTGAGATGATCACATAATTTAGTGCCTGTTTAGTTTAAATTTTGAGAGGTGCAAAATACTTTGGTAAAAGTAAAATAAACGTTACTTTGTATAAAGATGTATCGAAAAATATAATTTACTCCTTTTACGTTCACCAAAATGTTAAACAAACATGGCTTTAGATTTTCGTGTCAAAGTAAATTTATAAATTTCATTAACAATAGATTTCAGTATAATTATTTGTACCCAGTTGTTTTAGATATTACTCTTTTCATTTTAAAATATTTGTCTAATTTTAATATTTTAGGATTTTAGAATATCTATCCATTTCTAATATCAAAATAGTATTAATTTTTTTTAATTATATCCTTAATTTAATTTTCATTCACTATTATTGTAATTAAAATTAAAGAATATATTAGATAAATTTATTATTTTTAGATAAAGATAATTTTATTTATTTATATAATTTTATATTATTACTAAGATTAATTTTTTTCTTAATTTGTGTAATTTTTTATTTTGAATAAATATCCTAAAGCGGATATTTAGATACTTAAAAGGAGGTGAGTCTTTATTTTCTTTGGGCGTAACCCCGATGTGCATAAAAAAAAGGAGGTGAGTCTTAAAACAACGATGAATAGTCTTTCCACATAGGAGGATGCCTATGCGCACATCTACTCTTCGTGCTACCTATCTTAAAGTTCTCATTGCTTTCTAGATTTGTTTGGGACTGGGAAGGTCTTTCATTAATGACCCAAAAGAAGACTGGTTGTCACTTGATATTATTAACATATATAGTATATATATTATTCTCTCTGTATTAAAATATTTGTTTAATTTTAATATTTTAGAATTTTATAATATCTATTTATTTTTAATATTAAAATAATATTAAAATTTTTATTTATATTTTAAATTTAATTATTATTTATTATTATTATAATTAGAGTTAAAAAATATGTTAGATCAACTTATTATTTTTAGATAAAGATAATTTTATCTATTTAAATAATTTTATGTCACTACTAAAGTTTTTTTTCTTAATTTATATGTTTTTTTATTTTACATAAATATTCTGAAAACCGAAGGAGTAGATATTAGGTAGAAGTGGTCAAAAAGTTGAGCAATTAATGAAAATTTTGCTGCCGAATGTCCATCAGTTGGGATTTGTCCCTTGACCATAACCGAGGGCAAGTAAAATTTAAATGGTGAATAGGGCTTATCCAAGCGGTGGAGATAAAAGTTAAAGTAAATATCATTTTAATCATAGTATTTTGAAATTGAAATCCGCGTCTTAAAAAAGTCTTTTTTAATAACAATTTAATCTTAATATTTTAAAAGTTTAACATCAATTTTATCTTTCTGTCTAAATATTAGTAAGTTTTGTTACTATTAGTTATTCTAATTAGTTTGTTAATTCTAAGCTATATATATTGTTTACTTGTTTCCTTGATTAATAAGAGGAGAAAATTTCTACCTTATCCATTCGAAAATATAAAAACAAAAACATTTGAATTGATTGGCCAAACTAATTAAGTGCAGCAAGTGTGGTAAGATTAACCAAGTGAAGTTAATGAAGTAGAAATTATCTTCTTTCATTAGTTAAGTAAAACAACAAAAGAATATAATTTAAAATTAACATACTAATTAAAATTAATAATAATAAAAATTACTAATAATTTGATAAAATAATAAAATTAATACCAAAATTCGAAATATTATAATTAAATTAATATCAAATTTTTTTAGAACAAAACTAATGTCAATTTCAAAATGTTTATCCTTTTGATATGTACTAGTGTTTCTTTTCACCATGTTTGTTTCCTATTTTCCATAAAAGGTCAAACCATTTATTTCTATATACGTTCGATATTAGACACCTATCCGTTCATATTTACGTGAAACTCAAACGTCTAATCCGTTATGAAATTCATCAATTAAATGTTTTCGCTTCGTATAAGCTAAGCTAATATGTCTTGTTAATCTGAAATATAATTAATTATAATCAGTGCACAGATATGAACCCAGGAGTCAGGCCTGACGCATGTTAAATAATATTCTAATGCATGATGAGTTGTACTCTAGAGGTTGTTAACTTTGTTAGCATAGGTAGACAGTTCCACGTAAATTCTATAATTTAATCTTTAGACAATATCATATACCTGTTGGCCTCGAAGATCAACAAAGCGAGCAAGTGAAAGTGAAAGAATTGGCCTTGTCAGTCAAATATTTGAAATGTACGGCACGAGTTTAATTGGAAGAGCTTGTAGAGGTAGGCAATGGCGTGGCCGGTTGTGATAAGGAGAAAATTTTAGGAGCTCTTAGGATAATTTATCTGTTAATTTAAATAATTTAATATATTTTTAAATTAATATATTTAAATATAATTTGATAGAAAAATTTTATTTTACTTCATTTATCATTTTATATTTCAATTATTTTATTAAAAATATAATGAAGATGAAAAATAATAATAATAATATATAAAATTGGGGTATTAAATAATAAATAGAACGGAGAAAGTCATGGTCTGAGAGTTCCTAAAAGTTTCTTTGCGATAAGTTATTATCTAGACTTATAGTCTACCTCATGGATTGATCATGACCAATTTCATTAGCAGTTGAGCTATGCTTTTCAAAATTGGAATTTTTTGGTACACGCAATTGAAATTGACACATCACATGTGCACGTATACTTGTCTCAATGACTGTCTGTAAACACTATTAGGACGACAATAGACTTGCTTGACCACAATGTGACGAATAACATAAGTACATTAGTACATGTTTGGGTCTGTGAGTCTCTTGGAAGAGAGAGAGAGAGAGAGAGAGAGAGAGAGAATGGAAATCATATAACGCGAAAGATACAAGTCCCTGGACCCATTGTGGCCATTTTCTTAGGTCCACGAGGACATAAAGAATTTGTTGTGGGGGCTTAAATAGGGATAGGACCCCCCCACATGCTTGTCCTTTCTAATAACCTCACCCTGCAAATTTTCACCTGCTCTTTGCTTCTTTTCCACGTCTTGGTGCAGAGTGAAGAAGATTGATGGGTTTGATGGATTCTGAAATTATAACTATTGCATTCATTCAGAGGAGGAACACCAAGTTCAGAAAGCCTTACTCACTTTTACTCTGAGCCACAACAGTGCATATATCACACACACACACACACACACACACACACACACACTCACACACACACACCCCTTTCCTTTGGTTACATATATATTTATTGCAACAACAAACATAAAATTATTATAGTTTGTTTGTTCCAATGCAAAAATGGTCCAATACTATAATCTAACATGCCAATTAAAAGGGACTTGACGGTATAAGGGGAGAGATATTCTCAGGAAAAGTTGCATCGATCAGGGATTAGATTTGGTTCACCAAAAATTCCAAGAAAGAAAAAGTCGAGGCTTTTGGTGATCTCGAGGAGGAAAGGCTTTTGGGTCAGGGGTGGCTCTCATAGATAGATAGATAGATAGAGAGGGAAAGGGAAAGAGAAGGCGATGAATTGGAGGCCCTCATTTTGGAGGACGTGACTCTCATCACTACTGTTACTATTGGCTACCAAGAGGGTCACTGGCAGGTCCTCGTGTCTCTCCCTTATACCCATATTCTTTGTGTGTATTTGAGAAGGGGACGGTTCTGACTTTTCTTGATTTTCTTCTGAGTGTAACAGTGTCTCTGTGTGCTGAGAGAGGGAGTAAAGTGACTGACAAATTCTGAGGGGAGAAACAGAAGAGGGCTTGAGCATTTTTCTCTGTACTTTCTGAGATTGCAAAGACATCATATACATGAATGCTATTCATGAATAAGAGAGAGAGAGAGAGAATGAAATCATCGAAGAAGATAGGGATTATTTCATGATTTTGGGCTAGCTTCTCTTCTTCCTTCTCGATGCAAGAAAATTAAACAATTGGGGTTAAACAGTTTAGCTTAAAGATTATGTAAAAACATGTATGTATACATACGGGATGGGATAAAACAAGGGCTTGCTTTCCTTTCGAAGATGAAAGGTTTCACTGTCACTTTTCTTCAGGGAGCTTCACTGACCATGAAAAAAGAAAACCCTAACCATATATTTTTTTTCTTCTCGGATCATGAACTTTTATTTTTGCTGCAACTTCTGGGATTCTGATCTCAGATGGATCGGTTCAGAATTTTACATGTCAAATGCAAACTAGTATTCTCCCAGGGAAAAAAATAATTTAATGAAAAGGATTTATAAATACTATCCAGGTTATTCAATTCTATTCAATTATTTAGTTAATGAAGCTACTTGTATAACATTTTTATATTTATTTATAGTTACCAATTACCAGGCTAAAGAAATTGGATAAAAGAAATTGATGTTTATCCGTCTGCATGCAAGTTGTTGCCAATGTAGCTGCAGTCTATGAGAGGGGGGTCATGCTGTTCACTGCATATATTGTCTGGGGGTGAGTGTTGCTGGTTGATAGCAACAGTTTCAAAGGGCAAGCTAGGGTACATCTCGGAAGACTGGAAGAGTAGAGAGCAATTTTTTTTTTAAAAAAAAAAAGAGAGAGAAAAGCTGAAAACCCTAAGGATGAACTACTACTACTACTTTATGTATTGGATCCAACAAGGACAGCGACAGTGGCTCACTATTTCAGATATGTTTTTTCTGATTAAAGAAATGGTGGGAATGGAGCTCAGCCTCGGTCTCACGGGAAGAAAATGTTGTAGACCGAGATTCATCATCCCACCTTTTTCTCAGTACATGATGAAAACTACAATTCAAACTAGGTTGGATTGCACCAGGGGACACAAAGTTCAGAAAAACACTGCTCGTTTTTCCTGTTAGTTGAGTTCATCGAACACCATACCCAATAATACCCTATGTGTTTTTCAAGAAATCATAATGAAAAGTAGATAGCAATATAAGATGTCTTGTTGGATTTTGATCAGCAAGCTACAGACATTAACATGAAAAGTCCATACACACAACTCTACGTGATATTGAGAGTAGAGCTCAACTGAAGCTTAATATCTTGTCTTTCTGTTTGTGACTGACACTTGCCACTTGCTAGTAATTAACTCAATTCCCTCATCAGTCACAGACTTCATTTCTGGTGTCTTAATATTTCTTTCCTGGAAAAATGTCTAATTGCCCTAATGCAAAATATTTTATGAGAATGAACCATTATTTAACGGTTGGTGAAGTATTTACTCGCAACGGATAGGTTACCAACTCAGGTATGTAAGAAAGGAAAACAATATTCAAATCAGCTGTTTTTAATCAGCCAGATAAAATGAGGGAAATATGAGTAATTAAATACAAGGAGAAAGTAAAATTAAAGGGTGGTCCATGAATAAGAGCAAAGTAGAAAAACAGGCAGGAATATATAATCTAAAGTAGGACCAAGCATCTAAACCGTAGAGTTAGGCTTTATAATCAAGTAATGTTATCACTCATTTTATTCTTAATCATAGAGAATGTCAACTCAGCTTCATATTGCACATGCCTAGAGAGTTGCACTGAATACACGAGGGGTCTAGTAGCCATACATTATACCTTGCAGTTTGCATGTTCTACCAACTTATTTAGGCTCTAGAGCCACGCATAAAAGATTTCGAAAAGACTACCTAAGATCCAGGTAAGTTTTTAAACAATACATTCTCCTCATCTAGAAAAGCAAAAGCCACCAAAATGCAAATTAAGAGAGAAAAACAGTAGACCTTCAACTACCTAGCCACAAGAGTCCAAGTAAGGCTACATACCCAGAGTCCATAATAGACATATAAAATATCACCATATCATCAGAAACATTGCAGGCCATGCCTCAAAAAGTATAAACCCTAGATGGGGCAATATACTGCAAACTTAATTCACAAATTACCTCCTCCTCCTCCTCCTACCCCTCCTCCATCACTGATGTCCTCAGAAGAGGTATCAGCCCATGGAAGAGAATAAGGAAAAGAATAAGCATTAGGAGAATATTGGCGATTATAGAACCCACTTCCTTCATTACCAATTCTTGCACCGAACCCCCTTTGGGGCATTTGTTGAACCGAACTAGCAGCGAGTCCAGGAGGCATAGAAAGAGATGATGCTGGAGGGATGTCACTAAAGGAATAGCGGAGAAGATCAGTGTTTGCAGCATCAAGCTCCTTCTGGAGCCTCTGGACTTGTCTCTGGAGGAAAGAGATGGCACCAACGCAGCCATAAACTGGGTCCCTCACGCGTGCCTCTGCTTCATACGCAAGGGAATTCACTGCATCCTCCCTCTGGTGGGGGAGGAGCTCGTTAAGGAGCTTGGTCACGTTGCTTGCACCGAAGATCTTGTGCACGTTGGCGAACTTTTGGGGCTCTTCGGGTGGGAAGTAAGGCGCAAAGATGCACCCTGGCATGCATTTCCTCCTCAAGAATTTGCAGGCAGCGCAGGGTGAATTGTAAGAGCTGGATGATGCCATTTTTTTCCTGCGAGAGTTTGGCATAAAAGCAATTAACAAACTTTTCAGTCACATCTATGTCACGAGTAAGCAGTTTTAGATTCAAACTTGTCAAGGGTGAAAAGAATGGTCCGAAAGTTGGATCTGGCGCTAGATCAGTTGCACCTCTTAATTTTACTATCTTTTGTTTTCAGCTTATTCCAACGTGTCGTGTGTTCTTTCTTTGATATTGTGATTAACCATAGGCACTGAAATGGGGCTGCGGAATCTTTATTACTTTTGTTGTAGAATATATCAGTAATACTATACCCAATCAGAAACTCAAGAAAAATGAAAAACTCTCTAAGGACTTTTGGAATCGGAATAATATTAGTCCCATCTTAGAACCTTGAGGCCTTTATCCATCCCTCCTAAATCTCACACAGCCAACCCCTACCCCCACTCCAACTCTTCCCCAACATACATACATGCAACGAGATTATGTTTGGCATAAATTTGACGATTCATGTGAAGAAAAAAAAAATATTGAAGTTTAGTTGTCACTTTTTATATGTGTATTGGCTTATACGATTATATTTATCCTTTCTCTCTTTTTTCTTAAACAACCTTACTTATTTACTTTTCTGAAAATTATATTTTCCTTCATTCCCTTATCTCTTCTTCTTCTTCTTCTTTTTTAAAAAAGATAAATGAGGAAAAAATCAGTAAAGAATTCTTAATTTTAAACATGAAACCCTCTGAAAAGTTTTGGTCTGAATTTCTCCTTTAGATTATTTTCTGGGTTTGTTTCTTTTTCGAGTTATCATCTATTAGGAAACATCGATATATACCAGCGCAGACAAGAACACTTTATATATCTTTTCTTCGGCTGGAACAATTCAGCTGCATGATCAAGAAGCAAGTCATATATAATTTCCTTCTGAAACAACATCAGTTAAGCAAGGGATCCGGCTGCTACAATAATCCATAATTATGTTTCATGGGTACATCAAAAACATAAAAATGGAAGAGCCCTAAAAAAGAATCCACTTTGTCTACTAACCGTTACTTTAATTGAAAGAAACAAAAACAGAGAAAAGAACTATGCATAAAGCAAAGATAGAGGCTACATGAACAAGGTTTTACCTGTTTGTGAAGTAGGTTTCTTTGATCAGACGAACTAAAAGGGAAGTACCTTTTTTCCCTTGTTTGACGAGGTCCTTCAGAAGCTGCTCTTTTTTTCCTCCTGAGACAAAAACCAATGAGAGGTATAAGCCTCAGATTTGTAGAGGAGCACTCCTAAAGAGGAAACCCTAATTGGAAGAGAGATTCAATGGGAGAGCGACAAACAGATAGATAGATAGATAGATAGTGTGTGTGTGAGACAGAGAGAGGAGTGAAAGCTGATAATTAAGTGGCAAAAGGTGATAGATAGTAGAGGAGGGGGGGGGGGGAAGGCAAACAGCATTGAGTGGATGGAGAAGGAATGGATGCAAAAGACAAAGGTAATAAATGGAGGTACGCGAAAGAATGACTATGACCTTGCATCTAATAATAATATCAGGAATGTGGGGATGTCTCCCATTCTCAATCCCTCTATCTCTAACTCACGCACTGAAACAACCTATATAACATAACAACATCCAACTTGGTTTTTAAACACAATTAAAGGGCATTCATCAAATGGGCTGTCAATTTGCAAATCAAATGAATAGCAATGGTTAAAAAATATATAGAGAAAGAAAAACCACGAAAAAGTGAAAAAAAAAAAAAAGGGAATCGTGTCACATATATAATTAAGGAAGATAAAAACTGATATTTATTAACACCGTGACCTACAAATTTTGATGCCTACGGAATGCTTAGGGGGGTTTGCTTTACTGTCTTCTTGTACAAGGACAGAAGATCATATGTGTGTGTACGATCGATCTTTGCACCAGAGTTGGATTTTGTGTTCAATTGACCAGTATATCCAGCCTAGACTCTACACAATGATGATGCAGAAGTTATTGTATTTACAAAATCAGCAGGAGTGGATTTATATTGCAAACCTTAGGCGTGCTAACTTATGTTTGTTCTTTCTCTGAAGTATTTAGAATCATTTTAAAGTAAGCATATGATTGGTTTCTGCGCTGTAATTTATAACATAAATGTTTTTCTGACATACGATAAAATGGGAACATCAAATAGGACGCTTAGAATAAAATGTTTTTTAAACATAAATTATTATAATTAAGTCCACACTACTATATTCTACACCTGCTTAAACGGTAGATGTCCCAATATTTCATATTCAAATTTTGGGTCCAAATAACATGACACAATTTATAATAACTCAACCTAATAAAGCTTGATCCGCAATAATCTTTTATCTAGTATCTCAATCATTAATATTTCGGAATGAGTTGCAAAGAAAAATGGATCAACGCATTCCTATCCGAAGTATTCAAGTGGTTATGGGACATAACTTATATTTATGGTCGAGATCATTCAAGAGAACATGACATTAAATCAAATGCAGCAGCCCTTCTGTCAATTTAAGGCACTGTTAGGCAGTCTAGTGAAGCCAGAAAATCTCTTTCCATATCAGAGTGATTAATCATTTCATAGATATATGCAAATAAATGATGTTGGAGTTTAAGCTCTAAAGGTCAAATTTCAATTGTTGCGGCTACTTCTTTCAGCGTCCTAGTTACCGACGTAACGTTTAAGCTGTCTGTTTTGTGCGTATGCGCATGCCCCATTTTTTTTTTATTAACTGTTTCTTCTTGTTTTCAACTAATGAACTGTTACTAAAAATGAATAAATTCAAGAGAAAGTTAAGGTAATAGCTATTAATGTAGAATGGATGGTAGGATTCGGACCTTCTGTGATTTGGTCATGTAAGGAGAAAAAATGTAAAAACTTCATTAAAAAAAGTATATCAGATTAAGGGTAGTCCAATAAATAGAAATAGAAATGGTTGTAATAGCATCAACGTTACGTTTGACCTATATAAGGAATCCAAACTAAGGAGAAAAGAATTAGTTATTATTTTGTTTCAATTAACTAATGATGAAGAGTTTTAATTTGGATGCCAAGATCCAGTTGATTAACGTGGGTTTAACCAGACATATATTGTGTGTAAAATTTATGAAGGCAATAAAAAATGATTATTTTCGCATCTACGTTGATTCACTCGCAATAGGTGAAATTAAGAAATCACTCTTCCGATTAAGTTTTGGATTTTGAGGTATAGATAGTAGGCTTTACCGATATGATACCATTCATCACGAGGACTATGTGATGATAGAGGTGACAACACGATCGCGACGTATATATTTACATTAGCCGGTATAGCAATGGCAAAGAGTTGCCCTACCTGCCTAGATGTGGTGCCATCACTCATCACTTACTCCTTTCCAATTTCTATTTTATAAATATATATACATAGTGATCAATATAGCACCTATTATTGCTGTAGTATAGTAGTTAACATTAGAAAGGGTAAGGAAAATGGCAAGATTAATTAAAGATAACTCCCGTACCGATCTGTAATTATAATTGCACTTGTCATATTGTTATTATGATGCCTTTTACAATTGTATCACAGTGATAATTATTGCCATATAAACTACATTTTTTCACAATTTTTTGCATCGTAACGCAATAGCAACCATGGCCACAACTACAACTTAAAATCATGCTCTCACACATTTATAGAAGGTTTAATATTCTTTAATTTTTAAATTTTTGTTTAACTAAAAGTGAAAATCTTATTTCTTGCTGGTGAGTAGCACACAGTTTTAAAGAAGCAAATTTGGATTTTTCTTTCATATAGTTAGTATTATATTGTAGTAGTTGGTACAGTATCATATGCCCTTGTAATGGAAAATTAAAGATTCCCATGAGTCGCAAAGCAATGGGATCAATACCAAGTGAAACCCTTGGTTTGGTGTTGTTAGGGTCACAAATTAGGTAGATAACGAAACACAGACTATACATATTCTAATCATCGTTCAAGGAGGATTTTCTTTTCCTTTGCCCCACCAACTCCTTTCCTAGGCCCCTCTCCCCACTAAATGCCCCAGAACTTTTATTATTTTATGGAAAAGGCCCCACATAAATCCTTGTATATTTGTGATTAATTAATTAGCTAGGGTGCTAGGTATATAACCGCGAAATGAGAAGCTATCTTTGCAATTAGCTTTGAGTGATGGGCCAAAGACTCGCATTGTGGGCTAAGCTATACATAGTTTATGATGACGATCAATCAAGTTAATTCCTTTAGTTACATTTTGATATTCTACCTATATATGACTGGTTGATTCTCAAACGTTTTTCAAGTTGTTAAGTTATAGAGCGAACGACTATTTTTTTTTTTTTAATTCAAGTATATTGCTTTCAGTTTTAATTTGATTTCTTAGTTATGAATTGAGAGAATTTGATTTCAGTTTTACGTTAAAATATCAACAAATAAGTGTACTCATTATAAATTAGTGAATTATAACTCTTGTATAATAACTCACTAGCTACTATTCGTTCCTTCTTTGCAAATTGAAACTCTCTTGCGTGAAGTTTGTCTCTGTATTTTCGCTCTTTCTATATCCCTTCCCTCATATTAACCAAAACAGTGTTAATTACTTTTTTATTTTTCAGTTTTGAAGAAGGTATTTTTATTTTTGGATACCATCATAATTAAGAAATCCTTTTAATACTTATCTTTTTTAATATTTGAATCTTAATCCTCTCTTTAGGAGTGCAACTTGTTTACTATTATAATCAACCCTTAAAATTACTCATTTATTACAATATAACATGAAGAAAACATTAGGAAAAATAAAAAAAGCAAAACGAAAAGGAATAATTACGTTGCATGAGAGCAGAACACGGCCTTGGGAGTCGAGAGACGAGAGTAGAAATTAGAAAAATGTTTTTTTGGACATTGTAAAGTTCAACACCCAAATACATCCCATTAGGATTTTAAAAAAAATTGAAAAAATAAATTAAAATATGAAATTAAATAGATTAAATGGTTGGATATAAAAGGGTGTTGATGGAACACCCACTTTTAAATGTTCAAATAACACACCTCTAGAAATTATAACTAAATCAATAATTAAATCTTCACACAGACAATCAAACTTGACTGAGAGGGAAAAAAGAGAGTGGTCCATATTGACTGTTCAAGTGTGCACTATTGACTGTTCAAGTGTGCACTTAGTCCTTATCACTTTCCCAACACTTTGTTGGCAACGTTTACAATGGTCCAGGCCAAATCCTGGATCATCAATGTACCAGGATTTTCTCGGTAAGTCTCCGGTTTTTTGTTTTAGGCACTGTGTAAAGACAATTTAACCCATATTCTTTCTTTTTGGCCTTTCTGCAACAGTGATTATTAGGTTGACTATGAATTTCATACGGTCGGTCAGATTTGTGTGTAATTTCTGCTATGGTAGCCTTTGGCATAAAATGCATCCATTATGAAAATCACGTGCAGCCCATTTGGAAGGAATAGTTATGTGTTTTTTTTCTTTGGATAAATTTATATATGCTGTTTTAGAAATTAATCTTATATCTACCTTTTTTCAGAATTATCATTAATTCTATTATGTGGCATTGGTGTTGTTATTATTAGTACGTACATGTTAATATAATTAGAATATTGCTATATTGTATTACTGTTAATTGATTAAGGCACCAACGTTTGCGTAATAAACATGTAAATAGTCATTTATTTACACGTTAACATAATTCTTTTAATTACTTAAACAAACAAAGTTTATTTGCTATTAGTCCTAAGATATATTTCTGCTTATCATTAGGACTAAACTTTGTTATAAAATTGTAAACAAACATCCTTTAATATCATAATTTTAAATTTTTAATACAAATGATGGTAAAATATTGTAATTATTCAAGCCTAAGATATGCATATGATGCATATGCTTATCTTTCCGGATATAATACTATTACCATAATTCAAAATTTATTTAATTGTAGAGTTTACTCTAATTGTACCAATTTAAACCAACATAGCCACATAACCCTGTTTCCAAACGACAGTTATGTATGTTCAATATACTTTCCTACCATAGCCTTGTTTCTATCATTTGTTCATCATTAATCTATCCATTACTATTGTTCATAATTTTTCTCCATTACTAAAATATTCAAATAATAGAGTAGAATCACTCTATTCCATTCTATTTCATAACTTACTATCAATCCAAACTTATCCTTAGAGGATGAATATGAAATTTTCTCCTAATAAATAACCAAAAAATTTCCCTCTCAAAGTTTGCTAGCCCAAAGCCCTCGAATATAATAGATAACATGGGATACAATATAGACTACATCAATTCCCATATTACATACAAGATTATCTATAATTTTTTTTACATACATTAATTAGGGATTGTTATTTTAATTTAATAATAGTAAGATCTTATAAATTTGTAAATAAATTGATTAATATATAATAGAACTAAACATGGGGGTAATATCCTTCAATGAGTAAATGGGGAATTTGTCCCCAAAAAATTTGATGGAAAATTTTTCGTCTAAATTTCCTTCCATCAAAATCTTTTCTAAGAAAATCACTGAAAATTGTAAAAAAAAAAAAAAAAAAATTGCTATGAAAACCATATGTGTAAAGCACATTTTTGAAATACCCAATATTTTTTTTTAAACATCCAATTATCTCAAAATTTATTTTCTTCTGGCACTAAAAAAGCTTATCTGTTATTCATAGTTTGAACACCTCACAGCATAATAAACTTTCATTTGAATAAATAAAAATTTAGGATACTTGTCTTTTCTTGCAATATTAACATTAAGGATATTCAAATCCAATCCAATCAAAATTGCCAAACCAATCCAATCCAAACCAAAAATTAATTAAAATCGTAAAAGTTTTGGTTTAGATCTTGTTTTTTGCAAACAGCTTGGATCAGATCAAATTTTCGATTTAATTTTCAAAATCGATCTAATCCAATCCAATCTAAACCAAATAATATTATATAATATAATTTTTTATTATTAAGTTTGTATTTTTACTTATAATAATTTTAATTTATCACATAATTTTCTATTTATATATCATTCTCATTTAAATAGTATTTTATGCATATTATACGAGTCACTTTTACTTTTTATTTTTATTTATTTATTTTATTAATTCAAGTTACTTTTCATTTATAACATTTTATACTTAATATTTTCTTTTATAAAAAATCGTTTAAACCTATCTAATCCAAATTATAAAAAATTGGTTCAGATTGGATTATTGAGTTTAAAATCTAAACTAAACTGATCCAATCCAAATCACTATATATTTTATTGTTTTGATCAGATTAATTTTTTACTCAAAATCGATTCAAACCATATCGCAAACACCACTAATGAACACCCAATAACATCATGAATTCTCAACTAAATCAATGAAAGTTTTTTCTCTTTAACAAAAAAGAGCAGTAACCCAACTACCTAAATGCAAAAGTAAATACTAAAAAATTATTTCCAAAAAGGTATGCATTACTTACAAGTTAAAATATCATTTGAAATAATATAATCAATAAAAAATACATAATCGTTGAGTTAATCTATTTAAGAAAATAAACTATAAGGAAAAATATCTAAAAATATTTTAAAAAAATAATAAATAAGAAATATTTTCCAAATATCCTTCAATAAGGTATCAAATCTCCCCATACCCCCTTCCCCCCAATTATAAATTTCTTGCTCAAAATTTCCACTTTCAAACCCTCAAAATTTATCATCACTAATTTTATGGTCTTTTCCATCAGAAAATAATTAAGCTGTTCTTATTTTATAAAAAATAATTTACTATTTTCATGACATATAACCTTGCTTAGTATTTGCTAAAAACTTTTCTTGGTTCATACAGATATGGCTTATATATTAACTAAAATGTTATACAATTATCTGTGTTATTAAATCAAATACATTAACTTTTTAGTTAAATATATTAATTCATTAAATTTTACCTCATTTCGCAATTAAAAAAAAATCAAAAACCAAAATCTCTACATATTTGCCATTCTATATCCAGTACAATGTTGTGGGCAGAGCGAGTACAAGTTTAGGGTATACTAACCCTTACCTTACTCGCGGGTTTAAATCAGACAATTTATTCAACTCAAATTTTTTTAAAACTATTATACTCTAAACACAATTATACCCATGCCCAACTCATTTAGACCCTAAAATGTTAGGGGCTTGCAACTTAAATGAGACAAGTTAATCGATAACAAGTCTTAATAAGCTAGCATGATGTTGACCAAATCCATTTAAGGCTAATTTTTTGGCTTAAAAGAGCTCATTTTTTCAATTTTCTCATATAAAAGTTTCTATATGGTTAACATATATGGTCTATTGCCCCACGAGTTAAATGGGTTGGGTCAACCTACAACAATTTTTAACAAGTTGATATTCTATCGGCTAGAGCCATTTAAGGCTAGTTTGTAAGCTTAAATGAGTCTATTTTCTCAATTTTTCTATACTAAAGAGATTGAAGGCTATTAATACTATATGTCACTACGGTTTGAAACATAGAATACAAACAAATTTTGCAGTTAAATTTTTTAAAAGAAGTAATTTCTATTTATTTATAATTTATTTTATAAAATTCTATGTAAGATATATCAAAATCATATGTCATGATTCAGAGTTTTAAACCCTTCCTATTTACTTGGGTACCTTAGCAACCTCTTTTTCTTTTATTTGACTACATTTGAAAGTTGTGAATAATTGATCTACTTTAGCAAAATAATCAAAATACAAATCCCTTTTAGTAATTTTACATCGACTAATTTATTTTTTAAAAATAAATTACCAATTAGCTTTTCAGAATAAGTATTAGATCATTACACCTGTAAGTCACTATAACCACCCAAAATCTATCTTATAGTTTTCAACTCTTTGACCTTTCTTTCTTTTCACTAAAAATAATATGGCTTTCTTTTTCATTTTTTACTTTAATACTATTATAAATTCACACAATTTAAAATTTATGGTTTTTATAACACTGTCATAGTTAAAAATTCAAACAGCACTATACCTTTTTTGTTAAAAAAATTTTAATGAAAAAAAATATATAACATACTTTTCTAGAGGCAAAAAAAATTAAATGACATAATTTACAAACTTCAATATTTATTTAACTATTTGCACTGATTTAAATTTACCAACATAAAAAAATTATATAAATTTATAAAAATACAAATTAAACTATTTGCTTAACTCGCATTAATATGTAAACATTAATGTTGAATTTTATAAAATCTTATATATCAAATAAGATCTTATACAATTAGCATAAAATACATTACCTTTTGTTTAAACGAAAAAACAAAAAAAAACAAAAAAATCGGAAGTTATTACAAGTCTACAGTAGCTTCGAAACATAATGACAGAAAAACTAGAACATCAACTCATGGTGCCTAGTATCGTAATTTCAAAATGTAGCAAATTTTAATCTATAAATCATTTACCTGTTAACCTGAGGTGTATTGATGGTCAGTTACTCTGCATTATTACGTTATATTTACTTTTTTGTATCCAAGCCGTTGAATTATATTTATTAATATATCAATGGCTGTAAAATACTGGTATACCAGTGTACCAGGAAAAGCCCTGGACCATTGTAAACGTAGCCCACTTTGTTATCATCATATGCTCCCCCAACCATATTTTCTTTTGAAAGAGTCCTTCCCATGTTCGGACCCATCTGTTGCAGTTGCAGAGTCTAACAATGAGATGACACTCATTTTTTCTTCTGCTGCCAGAGCTTTGACTTGGACACACTGCCCTGCCACTCACACTTGTGATGTGCTTGTGCCATAACTTGCATTATTGTTTATCCCCATAGCAAACAACACGTATTAATGGAATACCATTCCCCCTTTGTTTTTCTCTCTCTTCTCAACACGTTATCTAATCTGTTACGTGCTGACATGCATCATCTTATTACACTTGTAACGTGCCACATTATGTTTTCTGCCAGTACAAGAGTGGCATGGCTAAAAGTATAACTTCATTTATCAATACATATATAAGTGAGTGAAGTACTAATTTTGTATGGAAAAACAACGTACCTTCCTGGCAATTTAATTTGATCCTCTTGAATGTGCTGCAGTGTAAGCTCAGAATATTATGAGATTGCACTACACGGCTTGTCGCTACCGATCTTTCCTTTCCATACATTCCTAGGAGAGATTAATTATGACTTTGGATGAACATTTTCCATGTAACAAAAACAGGGCTTGTGTGTACAGGTGGGAATACGTTATCTTCTTATGTTTGGAATAGTAGTAATATTCCTCCTTTATCACCCACACGCCATTAACTCCTTACTATATAAATATGTGAGAGTTAGACCCAATACAAAGCAGGCAAACATCCCACGAAAAATGAACAGGCATATATGTGTTTGTAACCCGCTAATTTTAGTATTCTTTTGTATTTCATTTTGGGAAATATTTTTTAACCCATATTTTAGATGTTATTTTAAATATTTAGCGATGCATATATAAATAATTAGGAACTTTATTTATTTTTTAGTGAATGTAATGTAGATAATAAGATAATTAATAATAAATATAAAATTATTTTATCAAATTCACTGATAATATAACTAAAATTTCTATTTATTAACACAATTTTCTATATTCGTCCACCAACAAATTCATTGGTAGTGCAACTAAAATTTGTAATTATTAACACATGATTTTTCATGAGATAGAGGATTATCTTATCTGCAGACACTTTAGAATAGGTGTTACGGTTTTAAAATTTTGGATTATTGTACTGACTTTATTTACTCCCCACTTCATTTGAGCGGGCCAGTCTTTTGTGAAACCTATCGAAAAAAAATGATTTTTCATGTGCCCCAAAACCTATAACATTACTTTTCCATTTTTTTAATGTTAACGACTCAGGAACAATAAAAAGGATCATTTTAATTAATGTTTTCATTGGCTCTTACTCCCAATTCTCTGAAGATTTCTAACAGAATGACTTGAAAATTTTGCAGAAACAAATTTATCTCAGTTTTGTCCAAGAAAAGTAAATATTATTATCACTCGCAGCACACATCATTCGAACTATTTATCTTCTAGTTGGCTGAAAAACTTAAAAGGTACGATCACTTCTGGAGGGAGCTAGTGGACTAGCGTGGAGCCGTGATTGAAATCGTAAGTTTGAAAGATTTTCTTGGGTGTGCAATCCAATGTAAGTGTGTATGTAAAGCTAAAATGAGTGCTAGCGCCTTTATTTGTGATTAATTAAAAGTTTAAAACAGGCTCTATAATGGTTTGGGACATAAAATAATTTGGCATGATAATTAGAGATAGCTTCTATTGCTAGCTTAGCCTAGCTAAGCTAACAAAAATGTGAAACGTTTCTCATAGCTAGGCTGCAAAGTTTCAATTTAACAAGATTCTGATTCCTGCGTTTCAGAGAAGTATCCCATGCGTCACATTCACTACCGCGCCTGCAATTCCAGCAAACCCTGATTTAATCACAATTTAAAATAATTAGTAAGTGCTGTATTATAAAATTCTAAGAAAAAGTAAGGAGTCATGTCACATATGAATTCTCTGACTAGATAGTTGAACGTTTTAAATGTTTAACCAAACGTTTTTCTTCTTCTGTAGTTGGAACATTTGAATGGTTGAAGTTATTTGAAAGAAAACCATGGCACATAAAATTAAGTGTATCAGAACATTTACCAGCAAGTCCTACCCAAGTGACTCGAGTATAGTTAAATGCTGGAGCATATCACCATAATCTCGGTGTTAATTGGGTGATGATTATGCTTCTTATATACTTGATCCATAGCCGAATAGACATTGTGGGGAGAAAAAGTTAGAGAAAATTGGTATTAGTCGATTCAGAAGCATCCTTATAACCAGTGAATTCAACCATGGTCCAAACACTACCTTTAAAATTTGACAAAAGAATATTCAAAAAGAGAAAGATCATATTGGGTGGGCCAAACAAAAATTGCAAGTCCGTGACACAAAAGGGAAAACGACGAGCAGGGCTACAGACTAACAAAATTCCGGGCAATAGTAGAATGTCCAAATGCAGCATCATCCAAGACTGTCTAGCATGGAATTAGAATATGACCAGGTTGTAACATGCACATGAGACTCTGTACGGAGAAGAGGGCACAAAAGAAAATAGAATTCTGGCTCTTGTTGCAGTACCACTCACTGTAGGGAGAAATTCTCACCTAGGCATTGATATGCCACGTTATTTGATTCATTTCTGATGTAATTAAGTTATTATTTAAAATGTATGAAAGCATTTCTAATGTTAGGTGCATTTCTAACATGTTCCTTACAACCTGACATACATTAAACAATTATATGAGTTCCTATAGTAGAAAGTAGCTTAGAATTACTGCATTGAAGGCCTAAATAGAGAATCGGTATTTGTAGTGGACAACATGGGGAGAGAGGGAAAATTCTTAGTGCATCTCTAATGCTAATCTCATTTGGGATCCCAAATTTAACTCCACTTATTATGATATTAATGTTATCTAATCAATGTATTATAAAAGTTAGGAATCTTCCAAAATTGAACCTCTTCTCTCTAATGGAAAAGACTAACTTTAGTCTCAACTTTAATCCCATATAATTTTTATATTGAAAAAATAGAAGTGGTCCCCCAACAAATAATATTTTATAATTGGTCAAAAAAGAAGTGGACTAGGTCCCGTCCCAAGTCAACGGGATTAGTCCCATTTGAGTCATTCTTTCATACTCCATAGAGGAAGAAATTCCTCCATAAAGCAATCTTACCTTTTAATTTTGATTGTGAAAAAGAGAGAAAAAAGGAGAAAGAGAATATTAAAGATAGATATGTATAATGGAGGAAGAAAAAGTTTCCTCCATAGAAGACAAGAATTTTTCATCCCATTTTACTCATACACTCAAATAGGCAACAAAAAAATGGGAAGTCCCATTTAGTGGGATCCACTATGAATTGGAACCAAAAACTCTACCATTGAATATGCTATTAGGTCCTATTACTGCAAAAGAATGTGTGTGCTATATTCCATTTAATGTTGAAGTCCTTAACTTCATGAGTTGTTATTATCTCCCAGATTAATTATATTTTTAATGCAATTGTTGAAATATTGAATAGTTCAGAACATCTAAAAATGTCTTGAAAAGAGAGATGCACAAATTAAGCATTTAGTGTTGGTGGATGGGACTAAAACTTTATATGTCTCTATAATATTCACTCTCTTTATATTTATTTTGCATAAAACTCTCTCGAACCTACTCAACATATCTATAGATGATGAGGGTAATAATAATAAGTGCAAGTGTGCAACAAAAGCAGATTCATAATTGAATGAAAGCATAGTAGAACATTCACTCGAGTGGGTCGAATCATCTGTGTATAGATATTAATTTTCAAGGATTAACAAACGAGCTCAGCATCTGATTGGTAATTCTGTTGTATGTCTTCCAATAGTGACTGCATGTTCAGCATACCAGTATTATATCTTGGTAATTTGGTATAGGGATAAGAAACCGTTAAGTACAACTAAAAGCAAGGCATCAAGTTAAATTCATATAGATACTGGTTCAATGGTTGTGTAACGACAGTTGTCTAGCTCAGCACATGTCTTCAATGAACTACTTATCAAGAACAATCAGAAAGGGCAGATGCTGGGGACTTGTTTGTTTCAGACTAGCAAACAGCACTATAGAGTATAGAGATACTCCCTAAGCGAAGGAGAATTTGCCGTGCCTTCCAGCAAATTTGGTGAGAAGCAGGGGGAGATTAACCAACTATAGAGGGCATGGAAAACAATTTATGGGCACTAACAAGTTTAACCCAAAACAAAGGGACACAGAAAAGTCAATCACTGTCTTGATCCCCAAAACACTTCTATTTCTTTCATAGAGGTCAAATAAATTCCCAAGCAAACATAGCACCACCACCAAAATCAAATCAGGGGCAAACAGATGGTTGTCCCAGAAATAAAAAGGTTCAGAAACTAACTAGCCAATTCTTGAAATCAATTTCCTCAAGAACTTTCGGCTGCTCTGCAGCGTTTACACAATATTGAAATTGTAGAGATATTTAAGGCATCCATGAAACTTTGTGAATCACATGACTTTCAGAAACAAATAGCAACCTTTTGTACGTACAAAGCAAAAGAAATAGTCAATACCGATGTCTTAACAAAGAACAATACGATGCAGGAAGTTCAACGTTTAAGCATCTTCCCTAAAAAGTTAGATCAATTTTTGACCTGAAGTCTTGAACATTCAAATAATGCACCTAATAGTAGTGATAGTCTCATAAAAAGACACTGAATGTAAGATATGAATTTCAGCTGGTTATGTAAGTTTATATATCAATCAATTATCGTGAAGGAAACAACATGAGGTCAACATTATATATATATAGCATTGCGATGATGAAGCAATTATGTTACAGACACTAAAACAGGATATCAATGGTGTCTATTTTCCTTAGCTGAGAAAATCTCCATCATATAGCTGCTGAAGTGTAGCTTCGGAAACCAATTATAAAAGGCAAATGGAAAAGGTCAATCTGAGTAGGCCATACCATATAGAGCTCATGAGAGCAAGGGCAAATCATATTGATATCAATTACCAAATATTAATCAGCAATGACGAGTAAGAACTACAGAAGCTAGACGAAAATTACTAACTAGTTAAGTTTCAGAAGCTTACCTGGCCCCCACAGAATCTCTATACCTTGCAAGTTGCAAATGCAGCGCGACAACCTCTTCCACGGCATATACAGGACACATGAGGCCAGCAGAATAATAAGAAGACATGGCATCCTTGAGGGATTCCTTAGAACATAGAAAGATCTTGTATCATATAAGGAACACTGAATATCCAAGGTGATTGGATACGAGGGATATCTCTCAATAGAGAAAATAGAAAAATATGCAGTATGCACAGGTACCATGCATTATGGGAATTGAACAACTTTCCATTTTTCGCACATGAAATGACTACATATAGTGAACATGAATTAATCAGATAAGCAAAGAAAACAACTTCTTTATTCAGATGTGATTATGTATTGATAGCAAACCCTTCACATTTTGTTTTCATTTTGGGGAAGAAGAACAGCCTCACATTCAGAATAGTTTATTAGAAAGGACTAGTACTTTAGAGTTCAGACTTCAGAAGCACAAAATGACAAGGACGCGCAAAACCATGCAAGTTGAAACAAACCCCCCGCCCTCCCCTTTTATTCACAAGACAACAATCCAGAAAAACAGGGCCACCATAACAGCAGAGAACGATTAAACATGAAAAAAAAAAAATCTAAATCTAATGGCATATGTTGGGCCAGCTTTGGATACGAGCATTGGATATCATAAGATACGTAAATACGATAATTTTATATAAAGAAAAGATAAATTATGCATTCTCTCGACTCTGTTTGTTTGGTGAGGATAATTTTTAATTATTATTTTGAAAAAGATAAGTGCCTTTTTTATTTCTATTTTTATTTTTTGTTTTTGTTTCCTATATTTTCTATTTTTAGGACATTATGAAAAAAAAGTGAAAATAAAAAATGAAAATAGGAAATATAATTTTATTATTTTCATTATTTCTATCATAAAATCCTAAAAATAAAAAATACAGGAGTTAAAAACAAAAACCAAACAAGTCCTAGTATTGCAAGATTGAGAACATGATCAAGAAAAGCAGTTGATATGAATAAAATTTGAATTTCTATCATAAATTTTCAAGTAACAAAACTTCAAAGATAGTAGGTATCTAATAGAAAAAATTACAGAAATATATCAAAAATGCGAATGCAAAAATGTGTTATACAAGTATCGGTGTCAAATACAAATATGATACCGGTACGTCACCAATTTTGGAGTACGCTTGGTTCTTTGAACTGAAAATTCCTTTGTTTCATACAATTTCAACAAAAGAAAGATGGAAAATAGAGAAAAGCCAAAGTAGAAAATGTTCTTTTAGGCACAAATCCAGTGGATATTTGGAGCGGAAGAAACAATGTGTTGAAGTACTATCGTGGCAAAGACTTTAGGGCCTTCGGCTTTTCTTGAAGTGAAGGAGCAATTTTCTTGGGCGGTGAGCTTTGGCCCCAGCATCACGCACGATTGATGCTGAGCCGGTGGGGGCCGGAAAGTGACATGAACATGTCCAATAGTCTCCAACATTTCGAAGCTGTGCCCCCACTTTCATGTATTCAGCCATGCACATAGTGGATGTCGTCTTCAGTCATGCCTAAAAATACAATCAAACCATTTTTATGCACCGCCATGTTGTTGTCATTTTCTTGTTCCTGATGCCTCCACTACCACGATAACCGGACACCATTTTAATCCAACTTACATTATTAGTCTTTATCTGTTATAGCACGAGAATTGGCACGATTTTGAAGAAAAATAAATATTTATTGAAACCGGCCAGCCCGGGACGAATGCAGTCAGGTCATGAAGGACACTATATTTAGAGCAAGACCAAATTGTGATAAGCAGCTAATCATCATTTAGTGATGCTACACGGTCAAAATACTTTGCGAATAAAATCATTATCACATGTGACAAATTCTTATTGAAAGGACAGAAATCATGAGTGAATAAAAAAATATAAGGTGTCTATCCTATATGTTGTCAAGTTGTCACACAATTGGAGCATATAGTGTAAGATTTCACGGGATATATACTAGAAACTTGGAACACCAATAATATAGGAATATGGATTAATAACATTGCGTATCTATCAAATTCCTATTGTTGAGGAGCACTATCTACAAATCCCAATAAAAAGAAAATATACGCACATACATATGCCAGATACAAAAGAATACACTCTATCTCCTTTTCTTTCCAGATGACCAAATTGATGGAGTAATAGCTATCAAGAGTGTCAAAGCTAGAGTAGGGATCTTGTCCATAATATGAATATATTATACTCTAGTTTTATCCATCAAAGATCTAGGTTACCTTGGACTTCTATATCGTCTAGCATACTCATCATTGAGCTCAAACCCAATATCACATGGTGAATATGAAACTCACAATGGATCATTTAATAATAACATGGGTTTCTAGTGAACAATATAATCAAGCTATCTATTCAACTCGATTTTATAAAACCAAAAGGGCCCTAATCAAGGGATGCCCAAACCCAAAAAATTCTAATATTCTCTCACTTAGGCAATATTAATTAAGTTTTATTCAGTTTCTAAAACATTTTGAAAATGACTCCCAGGTTGAACAATTGTGGCCACAAGTTAGAGCTTGAAAAATAATTCACCATAAATAAGATCTCTCTAATCAACAAAGCTACCAGCTAACAACCATTAGTGAATGATACACTATAAAGAGTCTTGTTTTCCCACAACCATTTAACCAATAACCTCATCAACAATGATCAACAACCATGAGTATCCAAGGTGTATATATACACATCGTAGCATTACAATAATGTGATCACTCAAAGTGATCGTTAATGCTACTATATATGAATTCTCATTGTGTCTTCCCAAGAAAACACAATCGATTTCCCATAAGGAGATCACATGTTTCTCACGAAACACCACTGTCTTCTGAAGAAAATATCATATCTCGAGATATATAAATGATACCAAAATCAATTTTATAACATGCGCATACATTCATCAATAGATTATATAAGTCTAATGTAATCAAATGAACAATACAATTCCCATTAACCAAGTACGTCAAAAGATGTTACAAGACCTATATTCTCAATATGTTTCAAAAACACCATGAGCCTAAGTCCTTTAGTTAAAGGTCAACAAGCACCTCCTCAATGCTAATATACCCATGAGGGCCCCCATCGCACAATTTCAGTGCAATTATAATCTCATCAACTTTCACTGACTAATCACATTAAAAGACATAAATCATCAAAATTTAAGCATGTGATTTTAATAAAACTATCATAACTCTACTGTTAAATAATATTAACAGCAACAAAATATAGCCACCATATTTTAGAGTATCAAGGATTTTCAAACTTGTATATATAGCATGGAAATAGAACCAAACAATTTTCTCCCACCAACCTTATGCAGTTACAAGAATATGATTAATTTTGGTCATAGTCATATTTTTCATGGAAGGTTAGGCATATAATTGTATAATTAGCTGTAGGCAGAATACACAACACATAACATAGCTCTCACTCATTAAAATAATCAACATTTTCTTCAAAAAGAAAATTAGCTTAAATATGAATTCAAGTATAAATTCATGGATAAACTTACATATCCATCATCCTCAAAGACTGATGCTATATGCAATTTCCATCCTTTTAAGAATTCAGTCAAAGTTTCCAACATGGTAGTCCAATTATTTTATTAAGGGAAAATATGACATAAAGTTGAAATAAATACAATTTAATTGATCCAATAGACAACAATAACTGAAAGCTATCATCATAACAGGGATTTGAAACATGAATATAAACTTGTTTGTGGGCGGAGAATAAATCATACATGATAGTCTCTTAAAATTTAATACATGTGGATAGAAAAATTTTCACCATCAAATAATCCCTAATTTTCATGCTATTTGAATCAACTCATGCATAATCACCTGTAGATAAGTCAATGCACTAATTGGGCTAAGCAGCAAAATAATCCCCAAATCAACAAGTAGCTTCATTAACTTGATGCGTGAGTCACTGTGGTGATAAACGTCCAAATCAGTCAATGAGCTCCAAAATAAGGATAACAATTCAGTCTATTAAACTTTTTCAACTTTCACGAATGAATTTTCCATAGAACATGTCTTCTAAAAAACAAACTATGTAGCACTTCATAAAGTCCCACCAGTAATGTAGTGAACACCAATTTGCACAAAAGTAAACTTTCACATATATACTATGCAAATTAAAATAATGAATATTAAACTATTATTTAATTAACATGGAGAGCTAACGGGTCAATTAGACCAAGGTTAAGAGCACATAAAATTTTTGTGAATTATTTCATTACCTTAATAAATAGACTTTCTTTGCAAGTCATCATTTACTATACTAATTAACTCACTAGCCATAACAATTATTTACTTATGCTTTCCAAAATTAAATTATAACAATAAGATAACTCTTCTTCTCCATGCACTTAACAAATAGCCAAGTGCAATAAAAGTAATGATAATTAATAATTATTATAACATTTCTCATAAAAGAATTTTGTAAGACAAATAAAATATATACTATGCAGTGGAAACTATGGTATAAATGAAATTTCATTCAACCAGATTGAATATCAAGCACAATTATCCCTTAATTCTAGCATAAAACAATGCAAATTAACCATAACTATTATAATTCTCCCTTTCAAGGGTAACTGCCAAAATTAGTTTACTTTCCCTCAACAAAAGTCTTTCCGTGTATTCATAGGGAACCATGATAGATGTTTCATGGGTTAGGATCAAACTGAAACACCAATCGACCATTGTCTCAAAATGCTCAACCCAACTAAAATATTGGTTCAATATCACTCGTTAGAGCGGTTAGGAGAAACTCAAAATCCTGGGAGATCTCTAGTATTAGGCTAAGTGAGAAACTATAATAGAAAGTCTAATGTCATATCTTGACCCAAAACATTTAAGCAATGAATTATGGGTCTTTCCACACTATATATCTTCACTTAGTCCATTTCTAACTAATATGAGACTTCATCATGACAATTGAAGAATTCAACATTCTCCCCCCCCAACTATTATACAGTCACAAATAGCAATAGTCACGTCCTTTCCTTTTTAAGAAAAGATTTAGCCATAACACCTGCTTTAAACACTCTACACTTTCATTTGAAACTTTCTCTCAAACACCCATTTGTACCAATAGGCTCAAAACGATTAAGAGTTTCCATATCTCATTGCAACTCGTATAAAGTATTCTTACCTTCAACCATTTATCAAATAAAGATGTCAAAATTATCAAAATTCTTCCTGAGCACTCGGCAACCATTGGCTCAACTATCTTCATTCCTTGGTTATGACAACAAGGTCTATAACCTTTGGCATTCATGGGATAACAGGCATGGTCTTAGAATTCTTCTTAATATAGTAGGATCACAAACTTTCAACTTAGTGACTTGACCCTGCATACAAAACATGGTTGATGCTAAATTTCTAACTCTTAAATAGTTTAAACAGTATATTGGGAGAGTATTCCATTTCAAATATACATAACTATTTTACAGATTTATTTCCAATGGGATTTAGGCAAGTCAATATGATTTAACAAAGGGCAAATATCTTTAATCAACTATCCCATTTTATTTAGAGTCCTTAACAAGCTAAATTAGCAATCAATTCTTTCAATTTTGAAGACATTTAGCAAAAGGCTCTATAAATTACCTAGTGTTACCATGCCTATTACAGAAAGTTTACTATGCCAACCTTATAATTTTGATTTTCGAAAACCCATTAATCTTTTATCCCTATCTTAAAATTTTGAAATTTTTCCAAAGACGAAAGCATGTTTATTCAATAGACAAATCACAGCTTACAAAATCAAAATCAAAACAAAGAAAAATTTAATTATCTCACAAGGTTGGCTCCACAAAAATAATATCAACAATTATCAAAAGGGAATCTCTCATATTCGTCTTGGTAAATTCCTTTTTGTAGCAATTTTACAAAGAGCTCAATTTAGTTATCAGTATTATTCATAAAAAAGTTGATAGGAGTTGAAAAAAATCAAGAAATTGTTTAAATACATGGGCAATCAATAATGATATTCATTATTATAAATAGAGATTCAACATATAATATAGACCCACCTATAAATATCATATAAAATAATAGTTACAAAAATTTAACACATGTAGGTAGAAAAATTTTATTGTCGAAGTCATCCCAAATACCATGCCACATTAAATTAATTGATGAACTAACTATCTGAGTGGGTGAGTCAATTCGTAACTAACTAAGTGACAAAGTTACATCAAAATCAATTAATGAGCTAACTACCTGCGAGTAAGCTAACACATAACCAACCCAAGTAACAAAGTATCCCAAATAGATAAACAAATAACTCAATCAATTTTGCAAGTAACCTATTGTGACGTAGCCACTCAACCAACAAAACTCTCAATAGAGATAGATAATTGCCTAAATAATCAATTTTTAACTCAACTCCAAATTTTTAAACACTTTTAAGACACAACAATGAGATTCAATAACTTCCAATAGGCATTCTTCAATCCTATAATTTTATAGAATTCTTAAACCAAAATTTTGTGATAATAAATAATTCTTAGAAAGAATAAAACTTTTCTCATTTCATCCCTCATCCCCATATCTTTTCAAATTTAGTTGCCATGTTTTTTCTTAAATTGCTATTTTAAATGGGTCGAGAGGCCCGTTGATGGTTTTAACACCCGTACGTCCAGGCCCATTGATTCTTTCTCTTCTTCCTTCTAAAGCGAAGGCAGTCATGGAAGCTTTTAACACATGGAGGCTAGGGTACGACCACCAACCTACAGGGACGACGGACGGCAACACACGCCGGCGACGGCGGCCCGATTGAGAGTGCGACTGCTCTTCTCCTTCCCGCGACCAACTCCTATCTCGTTGATGGGCTGGCTGCTTCCAAGAGGATCCGTGACAGCGAGCCACCACCACCGGCCAGCCATGGAGTCCAAACGTCCTCCTTCTTCTCTGCAGCGGCGGACCTGTGGCTTCCTTCTCTTGCTCTGCGGCCTCGACGTAAACGTCTGCCGCTGCGCGGCGGCGCGACAAACAAGAACAGCGGTGCCGTGCATCAGGGCGACGGCGTGGGAGCGGCATCAAGGTCTCCATACCAAAAGAGTCATAATAAAACTCAATTCAGAGCAAAACAATCCTTGTTCAATTCAATGCATTTTGTATTCATATTCAATAAAACTGGAATAACAGAAGCCCTAAACAAAGGCTCAACTCGATTAAAAATTATTTTCCATGCAAAAGTTATTCGATCCAACCGACATTCACATTCAAGATCGAAAAGAAATTTTTGCAATCGTAAGTTCATATTTAAAATAATTTAAAAATTCTCAATTCAAAACAATTTTAAAATTTTCTGAAAGTGGATTCTAAGCTGAGTATATCTTGCTGAGTTCAAACTTAATTAATGAAACTGATCAATCTAACATTAAAAATATTAAGTACATGAACATATGAGCCCTAGTGCGGGCTTTCTAGTCTTTCCCAGAATACATATGGGGACTCATTTATGCGTCCATATATACAGCATATCAAGCACCAAGTTCCATGGCTTCATCACTTCTATATGACATTTGTCCACGACAGTACTATTCAGAGTTTGATTTATCCGCTGGATAACCATTTTACAACTGATCGAGAATTTGTAACCTACATCAAATTTCGCGATAGCTGACCAAGTTCCAATGACGTCTTTAGATGAAATATTGAAAATGATGAGCACATCAATTAGTTTTGGTTCAGTTGCAATGTTTGTCCTCATTTTAATTCTATTATAGCATATATAGCACCCAAACAAATTTGGTTAGCTGTAGCTAATATGATAATGCTCAAAGTGTGATATTGCTTCTCTAATTTATTCCATGCATGAATAACCAGATTAAATTAATGTCCAAAATAGAGGTAAAATATTTAATTCTAACTTCTTTTTTTAATTGCGATAAAGGAGTCTGAATTATAAACTTGATCTATAACAAAAAGTTCTCGATTCATCCGAGGAACTGATGAAACTCAACGATTTTGAAAAGTTAATTCATATAGTAAGTAGATGCACTATAAGATAAATTTATATCATCATTTAAACCATGCAGAATTATAATTCTGTATATATAGAAGACCAAAAGTGAAAAAATAAAAAAACAAAAGGAAAATCAATGTAGATGGTGAGTACTCGGAGGAGCAGCTAATGTTCTCATGGATATTTTTTGTCGATTTCGCGTGGGGGCGGGTGGTGGTGATGGAATTCTTTTAGACCTTAGGCTTCTGAATCTGAAGCTGAAACATGCTAACACTTGTCCCTTATCACTGTCCAAGCTCACACGTCCACAGCTACCTTCTATTCCGGCATTGATCTTTCTGCATCCTGCTGATGATCTGCTGTCAAATGCTACTGCAAAGCAAAGCAAATATCATCAGTCACATTAATCATCACCTATTTATTGTGGTATGAAAAACCTGAATCATTTCAACTAATAAATTTTTATTACCATAGGGACGAAACAGCGCAGGGGCTTCCAGTGCCACGACAAGGAATGTTACTAGTACTGCAGCCATCAACTTGGCCCGAAACTGAAGCACGCCCATTGTATCCAACTTGTGCTTCTCTGTCAGAGCCTGCAAAATGCAAATCCTTGACTTTTGGAAAGGCTGGGAAGCTGGATTTAAGATTATATACCGCTGCCACATTGTTAGTTCATTTTTTTTAATTATTAATTTCACATGGTTTGATGCAAATTGAATCTTAGCTGTGTGACATATTTAATATAATAGAGTTTTGGTATTTTACGTACTCATCGGAAGTTGACTTTCAGTTCTGAGATAACAACTCCTACGGGAGAAATTCTTATATATACAAATACTATACCTAAGTTATGCTTACTCGACCAACAAATTAATGATAAATTAATAATTAATATTTAACTTAATTTCATTCAGGACGCTAGAAGGACACAAATTGACTTTTCTATTAAATTAATTGAGAAAATATGAAGTCGTACGCTTTAGCTTGTTTCTTTTTTTGGCGGGGATTTAGCTTGTTTCTTTTATGCTCAAACTAATATCCACTTTTTTTTTCTCCACATGTACCAGTTAAACAACCACTTTTGTCACTTTCCAGTTACAATAAATGTTAACGTAACTACATATCTTACCTTAGCACACGCAGTTGAATAGATAAATATTTAACTAGAACTACAATTAGTTGTTTGAATCCTAACTAAATCACTTGCACTTTATAGTATTATCCTATGTCATAGAGTTCATTTGTAGAAAAGGAAGGCAGCTTCTTATTTTGTTTTTCAAGGTCTTCAACTTTTTCTTTTTTATTTTCTTTGAGGATCTTGAGCATTTTAATTGATATCTGAAACCCAAAGAAAAATGAGATTAGACATCAATGACGACGAAGTGTCTCAAAAATTCTGCAAACAGAAAACAAACCAGTGACCATTTCATTTTTAATGAAAGCCTGTTCTGGAGGTCGGGAAACTTGTACCGCAATTTTTGTCTTGATCTTCCATATGTTGACTCTGAAATTTGGACTCATAGCATATATATAAGGATAATCACATGCCATTACAGTTAGTTGCATTTTAATAATGAAAAAAAAGTTCAGATTGATTCAAAGATAGGTGAGAAATTAAATTAGCTCTTTAAAAAAATTTGAATTCAATTTAATTTTTTGTATAATATAAAATAATTTTAATTTAAGAACTAAAATATTATATATATATATACAAAATATTTTACATTGTTAATCAATTATATTTCATTATATGTATGACTGTTGGGATGATTTTTATAAAAGTCAAACACCAGTGTGTAAAAATTTTTACACTCACGAGTATATATATCAAAATTAAATTCCCATATATTTTTTAAAAGATTGATTTAATACTTGCCCTTTTGATAAATCCATTCTTGTACCCAAGTGCGAAAGAGCTTTCCGTTCACGAATCGGCTTATCTAATATGCAAAATGCTATATATCCGGGGCTCTGCCTGAATTTACTTTAGAAAACGTTACCTGAACTTTTTTGTCAATATGACTCCAATATCAAGATGTCTTATAGAATGACTTTGGTCAATATGACTCACGTATCTTTTGGTGACCTAATAAGTTGTCCAAAAATTTATAGAATTTAAACAACTATAAGTGCATGATTAAATGGTGAACAATTTTAGGCATCCTGCTTAATAATATTCTACGCAAAAATCGAATTCATCAATTTTCCTTCAAGTCCAGAAAAATGAGCGTGTTGTGTAAATCTCAAGGGCGAGTAGGTTGAGAAAAGTGAGAATATATAGTTGACGAAGAAAAATAATGATAAAAAAGATTCTCAATATTTGTAAAGGTCGAAGAGTGAAAAACGTCCATAAGTCTAAGGTAAGAGGGAAGTGGAGATAAAGGTCAAGCCTGTATGAAGGGCGAAGTCTCAAAGTTGGTTGACGTTAGCAATAACATCGACCAACCAAGAAGAAGGAAGAATTGAGAAATTTTTCTAAGCATTCAAAACCCTCCTCCATGATGATTAGAGCTCGACTAAATTCAAATATAAACAATAGAGAAAGTTGACGAAGTAATACACTACATGAAATGAAAGGATAATCAACCATGGTCGAGTCCATAGAGGAAACCATCAGTCGTCGAAGACCACTTAACAAAACAATGAAGAACGAGACACCAAGAGATTATGTGTCGACCAAAGCTGGGAGTTGAACACTATTAAAGCTAGGAGTCGTGGGCAAGCTTTAATTTGAAGCTTCAACAAACCTGAATGTGGGGCAATTCTTGGTTGTGCAAGGAGATCATACCCGCTATGTATCAAATAACCATCAGCAAGACACTTGTTACATTCTGAAATCTTCTATAAATAGGACTAGTTGGAGAACAGTAAAGATGGTTGGAGAAACACTTGAAAATACCTCTAAAATCCTGCTGGCGACTTTGACAATCATAGGATGCACAAGGAAACTCAAAGTTAACTTCCCCTATCTTTCTTGTTGCTATTTTACTTTGTTTAGTTCTCGTTTCTGTTTTCGTGTAAATTCATTTTAGTTATCGTACATTGATTGCTACTTTGGTCATGCACTAAAATAATGCAAGTTGCTAGTTCATATTCGTTTCTTATTAGAAGTTTGATTACGTCCACAACTTGAATACGAAAACTAACTTTGTGGAAGTGCACCTTGTTAACGGACACCTTTCATTTTACATTCGTTGCATTTCACTTGACAAAACTCTTGGTTTGAGATTAGACAAAAGAAATCACTTCTATTCCCTAAATTGACATGAGAAGCAAGGGTATTGTTGAACACTCATTTCCCAATAAATACCAGAGTGAAAATGGAAATTTCCTAGAAAAGAGTGTGCGGTTTTCATTGAGGAATAAACACAAACAATTCACGAGCAACCACTTTGGCTGCGTAAAACCGTTCACCCACTAACCAGAATACGGCTTCCACAAATCCACATAATATTTGAGAGGATCCCGAAGCCCCTTCTTCCACGCATCAGTGTCAGGCCAATTCCCAGTAAGCGCAACAGAGCTATCATCCTTGCGGTTTCCCAAACTCAGAACAAAGAGCTTCTCCCCAAAAACCACCTTCATCGCCCTCAGAGTCTCTTCCATCACCACCTTCCCATCCCTCACCTTGCTCTCCGCCTCCACGCAGCTTCCCCCAACGTTCACCATCATCCTCCCGCCTTTCCTCAAACACCCCCTCAGCTTCTGCCACGTGGCAGCATCCTGGAGCTCCGGGATCAAACTCCCCTTCGAAAACAAGTCCACAATAATCCCCGCGAACCCGTCCTTCAAGCTCGCCTTCAAAGCGTTCCCAACGTAGATGAAGAGCCTTTCATGGTGTTCCCTCTCGATCCTCCGAAGGTTGAAGTATTCTCTCGCTACTTCGATGACGGACGGGTCGAGTTCCCAGCCGTGGACCGTTACGTTAGGGTAGAGCTCGAGGAGGGTGCGGGCAGCGGAGCCCGCGCCGAAGCCCAGGATGGCGATGGGCCCGGGGGGGAGGATGGGAGGGAGCGTGGCGAAGACGTCGAAGTAGGTGTTGGTGAGGGGCTTGTGGAGGAAAGAGATGCTGTGGATGTTGCCGGGTCCGTCGAGGAGGAGGAGCCTGGACCCGCGGAAGGGGTGATGGGCCCTTCTAGAAACTTCGAGGACGCGGATGTAGTTGTGGCGGGACTTGAACTTGGCGAGGATTTTCACGTCCCCCGCGGGGATGCCGTCGTCTTGGGTTTTGGGCTGGGGTTGTTGGAGGGAGGGTGTGTGGCTGGGGGTGCTGCTTTGTGGGTGTTGGTGTTGGCATTTCGCTGATAACGAGGTTGTGGGAGATTTGGGAGGGAAGGGGATTCTTGTTGTTGGGGTGGGTTGTTGGAGGTAACAGCATGGTGTTGTGATTGGACTGCGGAGGAGTGATTGGGGGGTTTGGGGTCTGGAAACCAACGTCGTCATCCTTGCCTTGTCGCTCGGCGGGTTTGGCTCGTTCTGGTTTTTCCGGCTTGCATTGCTCGAGAGAGAGAGAGAGAGAAAACTTGTCCTTTTTATAGCTAACCACTGCAATTCTATATGGTAAGATTATTCGAATAGATGCCATTTGGGAATTAATCTTGTTAAACTCAAAAATCAAAATGTCTGAATCGGTATTTTTCCCTTTTTTTCATGAACTCAAAGTTTTCAAGGTTAGCGAACATTCGGAGAGAGAGATACTTACGGATAACCAATTAATAAAGAATTTACGAATCAAATTCAAGTTATAGCAAAATCGATTAGATGACCTGACCCCTGTTAGTATAAGTTAAAGTTGAGCATTGAATTTTGGTTTCCCGTGGGAGAAAAATTCTATTGAACATTAAAAACGGATCTAGTTATTTCTTGTATTGAATTTATCATTAAATTAATATATTTAAATATTAAATACCTAAATTGATGTTTAAAATTATTAAGAGACTAACTTGGCATGTCGCGTATAAAAATTGAGTATTTACTCCTAACTTCTATTTTGATCACTCAAACCCATTCTTTCCTCTCAGTTGAGTTCCTCATATGTACAAATTTTCATACACCCAATTGTATCTTGGCAACTCAGGCATTCCATGTCATTTTGAACATTGACAGATGTACTCCATCTTATTTCAATCCTTTCATTGTAATACTTGTATAGATAACATAATTGCTAACTGGGAATTTCTTAAAAATATCTGGCTTACACATCAGAAATTTTCAAAAATAAAATACAATTAATTCTGTACCTCTTGCTCATCCTCTTTCAGATCTTCATCATACAAGCCAAAGAAAGATAAAAGAAAGATACAAGGACCAAATTGAAAGTAACAAAATCTACGACTAACCAAAATGAAATTAACAGAATATATAAGAAACCAAAATGATAGCTCCAAGTGACCAAATGAAGATGAGTACAACTGTGAATGATCAAAGTAAGCGAAATTGACTATGTGACAAACGAAAGGGAATAAAATGAAAGAAAATGACTCTCAGGAACCAAAATGATACGCGGGAGACCAAATCAATGCTTTACTCTAAATTACATCTGCACAATGTCATCAGTGACATTATATTCACTTTCTCAAGAGTTGTTTATGTATATATCATATAACTCGAAGTAATGACCTCCCCCCTAATTGGAATCATTCACAAAGTAATACAACATAAACATGTTGGTACAAGAAGCTCTGTTCTAACAGCATTCAGATGGTGGATGCACTCCTGGCTTCTCGTCTTCCATTTCATCTGCCACATCCCTGCTGCAAAGAGAGTATGTTTCTTAGCATGTCAGGAAAGAAGCAAAACGACTATTAAGTTCATTTAGAACGGCTAACAAGAAATTTGTGTAATGCTGAATTATCTAGACAAAACCGATAAAACTGAGGTAGGGTATGTACGATGCAGATGGGTATATACCATGCAGATGGAATCACAACAGTTACTGTCGCTGGTACAAACCCACAACATGCCCACCCAAAAAAGGGACTAACAACCTAAATGGATTTATATTCAGCTTTAAAACAACACATAACTGATACCTCAGAGGGTCAGTTAAGTTTGAGGGCTTCACATTAGGCTTTTCATCTTCATGATCAGAATCATAGTCATCACCACTCCATATGCGACGTTTTGGTCTTCTATCCATGTCCTCTTCCGCCTGAATCCATACTTCATAAATCAAACAAAAAGAAGAAAATGACAGAGGCACAATAACTGCAACTGTTACCACCAACCTCTTCTGGAACTGGTATGGTTGATAGTGTTGTCTGAAAAGGTACACTGGGAGCATGGGGAAGTCTGGAAATCTGTTCTACTAGAGTGTTCCTTGAAAATTAATAAAACAAAATCCATTTAAGTCACCATTTGCTTCATGGGAATGCAAGCAACTAACTCCAGCAGCAAAGTAACCCATGACATGAGAATGAAAAGCAAACCCCTCGTTCAAAAATGACCACACACACATGAAGCTCAACGTTAGACAGATCACAAAATTGTTCAATATACATGAGACAATGAAAGCTTAAACTTTGACAAGGTTCGGTCCCCGGCCAGTGGCCTCCGGCACATATAGAGGAACAACTACCATGGTGGCCTTGCTAAATATTTTAAGTCTATTTAATACAATATGTCTTCACAACCAACAAGAAAACAACAATTCGAGGTATAAATTAAAGCACGTGTATGCAACTATTTATCATATTCTAAAAAACAAATCACTTGCAAAAAGAATGTGAGTTGAATGCAGCCAAATGTAATATGTATTTTAAGTGATTGCATTCATAATTATTTATGACCTATGTTTCCATCACCATTTGCATAATGGGAATGCAAGCAATTTACTCCACCAGCAAAGTAACATGTGACATCAGATCAGAACAGCATTCAATATACTTGAGACAGTGGAAGCTTAGACTTTGACAGGGTTTGGTCCCTGGCCGATGGCCTCTAGCACATAGAGAGGCAGAACTTCCATGGTGCCCTTAATATTTTAGTCTAAGTAATACAACATGTCTTGACAACCAACAAGAAAACAATAATTCCAGGTATAAACTATCGCATGCCTATGCAACTATTTATAAGATTCTAAAACACTATCATTTACAAAAAGGATGTGACCTGGATGCAACAAAATGTAATGCATTTAAGTAATTGCATTCATAGTTATTAATGACCCTTTCTTTCCATAATTAAGAGAAATAAAACTGAAATCAGAAACATCAGTTTCAACTCAGCCAAAAAGAGATTAATAGTAAACACACCTTATTTTTTCCATGTCCTTGGGCGTGTTTAGGTTCTCCATGTTGCTTGGATCCACATGAAGAGTATAATCTGGGCCAAAATACTCATAATATTCATTATAAGGCAACTTATTATCAGGCTCCACTCCTACTGCCACTGCTGTCTAAAACATCAAAAGAGCATGTAATCAAATAAGTAACATTAAATTGGTACCAAAATGCATTATTCAAAATCTTGCCCAAGAAAAGAAAGAGGGAACCTCATAACACCAACAACGGGCGACATTGCGAATTGTATATCCTCCCCCACCCAAGACCATTAGAGGAACATTGAAAGATCTAAGGAAACGAAGGCAATCTGCGTGCCCTTTCACAGACAAGTTGAAGCAACCCAACCTATCACCAGACAATGAATCAGCTCCACATTGAAGAACAACAGCATCAGGTTGAAAAACTTCCATGACTTTTTGAATGATGGGTCGAAACAGAGCCCGGAAACTCTCATCATCCATTCCATCATTTAATGGGACATTGAGAGCATAATTCTTTCCTGGGCCCACCCCAATGTCTTTAATGTGTCCCGTGCCAGGGAAAAAGTCCCCAAACTTATGAAAAGACACTGTCATTACTCTATCAGTTGTGTAAAAGGCCTCTTCAACACCATCACCATGGTGAACATCAATGTCAACATACAACACACGCTGCCCGATAACATAGGACAGATAGTGAGATCAATACATTCAGGAAAAAAAAAATGAAAACACATGACATAAATAACAAAACAAGAACTTATATAGTCATATTACAACTTCAAAGCAATAGAGTTTCTGTATAAGTAGAAATGTAATTTTAATTTTCACATGCACAAGAACCATGAAAAGACAAAGGTGTAGTGTTGAGTAATTTGAAACCAAATAGGATAAGTGGCAAGGAGTAATCCAACTCTTAACTCTAACTACATGTTAAACAAGCATGGAATTACAGCTTTCCAATAAATTATGCCATCAGAATGATTTTGTATTAACCACAGTTGGTGTGAAGAAGTGATTCCTGTAGAATCAAAATCAGAATGGAATGTTCACCGTCTCGTGGAATGGCCATTCTTGATTCTTCCTCCACTGTTTGATTGGCTTTGGAATGGAATGAGATTGTATTCAATTCTAGTTTGTTCTTTTGTTCAGCAAATGAAATCAAATATGGAATCATGACAGTGACTAAGCACTTATTTGTTGCTTATTTGCTGAGCCAATACTGTATTGGGCACCAACACTGGCCATGAATGCTTAAAAGAAACACAAAATAAATGAGTCTAAACTAGAAAACACAAAATGGGAGGAAAAGGTGATTCCAATCACTGTGTAATCAAAGCCAGGAATGGAATTGTCATTTCAAGTTTCTCTCTATCTATTTTTCTCTGTTGGTACCAAACATAGAAATTACCATCCCCACATAAGGAAGACATAAGATAGATTCATATCCTCACCTACCAAAGGTACTCAATAGAGTTTTAGTACAAACAGTACTTCAAATTGATTGCCAAAAGATTCCCAATATTTAATATATATCTTGTAATTTATGAGAAGCATGTTTGGATCTTATTTCGCATGTTTCAAACGCCAGTTCCAGACATGTAATATCAAGGATTCAAATCCCTCCAATATGAAAAATGTTTTACCTAATCACTACACTCAAAATTGTACCAACAATTAATCAAATACCCCAAAAAAAAAAATCCGAGGGTGTGCAAACTGAGTTTCATCCACAAGTAACATGTTTTGATTGGGTTGTATTTCAACATGATTTTAGGTTTCAAACTATGTTAACTTTCCATTAGGTCAACTCATAGCTACCAAATTATAATCCAAACAAAATTATGGAACACACATAGAGAATCGCATGAAAGCATAGTTAAAAAGAAAGAAAGAAACAGTCTAGGTGTATACAACACAGATAATCCACAAGCTAGGATATTATGAAATCACAAATGGAAAACCGAAAAGAGAGAGAGAGAGAGAGAGAGAGAGAGAGAGAGAGAGAGTAAAGAACATGTGAAGCGAAGTGAAGAAGAAAGGAGCTACCCTGTGAACTTTGAGGAGCTCGAGGATGCCGAGGACAATGTCGTTGACATAACAGAACCCGGAGGCCTCGGACTTCTTAGCATGGTGGAGTCCGCCGGCCCAATTGATGGCGATGTCGGCGTCCTGGCGGTTGAGCTTGACGGCGGCGCCGATGGAGCCGCCGGCGGAGCCCTGGCAGAAGCTGAACAAGCCGTCGAAGACGGGGCAGTCCTCACCGACGTTGAAGCGCTTGAGGTGGCGGGCGAAGGCGGGCTCGGCGAGGGTGTCGGGGCTGACGGAGGCGAGGAAGTCGACGTAGTCGTCGGAGTGGAAGCGGCGGATGTCGTCGGGGGCGGCGGGGAAGGGGCGGTTGATCTCCATGCGGCGGTGGAGGGAGTAGTGCACGATGAGGTTGTGGGCCATGCGGATGCGGTGGGGCTTCATGGGGTGCCCCTGACCGTAGTAGTAGTCGCCGATGCTGGGCTCGTAGAAGTATGTCACCCTCCTCTTCTTCCCGTCGGGTCCACCCGGCAACGATGCACCACCCTCCTCTTCTATTCCCATAACTCTCTCTCTCTCTCTCTCTCTCTCTCTCTAGGAGTGTCTGTGTTTGATGATGGAAAATGGAAATCGAGATCCAATGCCCTCTGTTATATATGTCTGTGTGTGTGTATGGCTGTTTCTATATTTCTGGGGGCTATATAGCTCGAAGTGTTTTGTGTTGTGTCTTGATTTGGAATACTGAGGGCACGGGCACAAACACCAAGCAGCGAGTTCAACCCGGAGGCGTGAATCTTCATTTTGGCCTATGAAGTCGAATGTGTCACTGATTTTAATTTGTGAAATTTAATGCCTGAAATTATGAAAAATATTCAAGTTAATTTTTAGAATAATATTTGTAGGAATTAATTTGAACCCCCTAAAAGAATTAATTGAAAATAATCTTGTAATTTTAGAAATCAAATTATTAATTTTTTTAATTTTAGAAATTAAAATAAAATACTAATATAATTTTAAAGAGTAAAATGAATATTCATTCGATCAGATTTGGCTTGATTTTGGATAAAATCTCGTTTTGGTATATGATTTTTTATTTAATTCTTAAAATTAAGAAATTAAATAATTTTGCCTTTAAATTTATAAAATATGATTCATATTAACCTTTAGAGTGATTCAATTTATTCCCTACATATGTCTTTGCAATAGCTAATTTAAATTATATTTTATAATTTTAAAAACTAAATTATTAATTTTTTTTAATTTTGATGACTAAATTGAAATACATACAACTTTAAATACTAAAATAAGTCTTTACTCGCTTGATTTTTCTTTCTTATGCCTCGCCAGTACATAGACCTGTGTTTCACACTTACATTATTACTCTTTTTATTTCATATTAATTACCGTTTATACTAAAATTAAGGAAATACTACCTTCAATTTGTTTTATTTGTTATTTTAGCCATATACATAAAAATTAAGAAATTCAAAATCAAAATTTTATTATAAAGTATTCTAAAACAAAAAGTAATGTAAAACAAAAATATTTTTCAAAAAAATAATAATATAAAATGAAGGGAGTAATTTAATCATTAACTTTCACGCATTCGTATAAAGGTTAATAAGTATTCCATTTTGGCTTGGACCAAAAAACCCAGCTACTTTCTAGTTTGAATAAACTTATACTTAACGGGCATTTTATAATTTTATTTTACCCATAATAAAGAAGAGAGAATATAGATGAGAGAAAAAGTTGAAGCAGTCATTATTGCAAATAAAATAAAATTATAAAATTATCCATTCATCTCTTTTTTTAAATCAACTTAATTAGGGGCTTTTTTTTTTTTTTTTGGGATAAACTACGGAGCAAAAACGCTCATATACTTAGAAGTAATTTTATAAAATTATTTTATCCTCGTTAAAAAAAAACAGATCAAGGGAAAATTAATGATAAGGATAAGCAACAATGGCTACTTTGATAGATAAAATATATTAAAATTATTAAGAAAAACATAACAATAATTGTTTAAGGAGAATAATCGATTTATTTTAGTTATGTTATGTACAATAATACCCTTAAAGGTTTTGAAAAGCCCACTGGAAGCCAATAGGAGTGAGTTAATAATAAAGGGTTTGGAAAGTATATATCAAGTTATAGGTTCAAACTTCATTATTATCATGTACAAAAAAAAAAAAAAAAATTATTATACCCCAACTAATTTAACTCAAGTCAAGTTGATCACCTACTATGAGAGCAAAACTCTCTTAACTAATTTTTTTTATTCATAATATTCGAATTTGAGACTTTATCTAAAGGAAATAAATGTTGAACCACTTAAACAAATCAAACGTTGGTCTAGTGAAATTAAGAATAAATTTGTTAATGGCTATTTTATTATTATTATTATTGAATGATCATCTATTAACATTAAGTGGCTAACAAACGAACCCAAAAAATTGCAAAACATTTTATTTAAAAAATTTTTATTGACTACTGATTTTCATTGAGTGATCGTTTGACACTACTGAGTGATTAACAATGTAAATAACGTTCCATTTTATACTTGAAAGCAGTCAAAAAAATTTGAGTGGCTATTCTTTTTTTTTTTAAGAGGTCCTCTGTTCCCACCATGCGAATAATAGTGTAAATAAAGTGTATTTGATACATGAAATTAGATAACAATTTTTAAATAGGTATTTCTTTTTGTTGAAAATAACTATTGGTGAAACTAAGGTTATATGTAAACGTAAATAAAATTAGGAACAACATGAGAAATGGCTATTTTTTTATATTAACTAGTCATCTGTTCATAAAAGATGACGAGCAAATGAACAAAGAGAAATTCGTGCATAGTAATAAAGTATTTAGATAAATTATACTTTATCTAATAATAAAATAATATTTTAGCATTAATTATGATAGAACCTATATATTTATTTAAAATATTATTTTATTATTAGATATAGTACAATCCTCCTAAATACTCCATGATCATGGTAAAATTTTTCATATAAAAAAATTACAAAATACACAATTAAAAAAATTAAAAGAGTGAAAAAAAAAGTTAATAATAACGTGATATATTGAAAATAAAACATAAAAATATTGATATTTTGTCAATTTTCTTATATTTTGATATTTTCTAATATAATTAATATTTTATTATAAATATATTATTATGATGCATAAAAGATGAGGTCTCTGGGCTTTGTTTTGTTGTTTTGGGTTATAATCCCCCTATAGGAATTATAAACAAATTTGTTATTTGGGTGTTAATTTTTATAGAGTAGTTATTTGTTATCATTGAATAATTAACAGTGTAAATAGCATTCTTATCGTTCATATAAATATAGTTTCAAAATTTTAAATTATTTTAAAATTTTGAATTGGGTCTGTCATCGAGTGAAGTATTACTTGAAAGCCTAACTTATTAATCACTAATCAATGAAGTATTACTTGAGGACCTAAGTCTTTAATCATAAATAAATTATGGGATTAGATTTTTATTGTTATTATTTATGATCTTAATTTTATAAAAATATTTTTTTCAATTAAAAATTTGAATATACCAAGGTATCCAATTTTATCAAATATATTTTCATAATAAATATTTTGTAAATATCCAAATATAAAATTTAATGAATGAAATTAGTTTGTAATATGAACAAAATACATGACATAGATATCCTACTCTTAATTGATAAATAGTATTAAAATATTTTTCATCAAAACAGAGGTTCTTGATGAGGATCCAAAATAAATTTTAAGTTCTCAATTACTAATTTTTTAAAATTAAATTATTTAAGTAATGATCAAAATAAAGTCGTGGTCCTTTACGACATTTTCTTCTTTCCTAATCCGGCGGATCATTAGAGCACGATAACGAAATTCTAATAACACGAACTTCCCGTCAAAAAAGAAAAAAAGCACGAAGTTAATTGCCAATTTATAAAATCTAAAATAACCTATCAATAAAAAAATTATAAAATTATTTGAACATTATAATAGTTGGACGTACAAACCAATTTAATCTTGTGCAATAACTGGGTTTGACTGTTTGAGAATTTTGAAATTTCGATCTTCACTTGGATGGTTGGACAACCCGAGGCGGCGGGCTTGGGTGTCTAAGACAAATGTTTATGTGTGGCTCTAACCATGGTTAACCTATATCCAAAAGCTATGCATTTTAGCCTAAAACATAAAAGTTAAATCCAATACATGCTAATATGGAATGGACTGAAGAAGATGCCACCTTGGTAGTCTGGGTTTTCCATATGTGACTGTTGTCTTACCCAATTCCCGTTTTTCTTTGTAAATAAGCGAACTCGTGAAATAGTACCCTGGAGTTCAATAAAAGTGTTTATGTCAAATAAATTACAAGTTGGTAGAGATAATTTTTTTAGTACATAGAGTGAAGAGATATTAAGTAGTAATGTATGTTTCTCTGTACAGTGTACACTGTCACATGTCACGACAATTGTTTCTGGAATCACATGTAAACGTGTTTGTTATGAATCCAATCACACTATCTAGATATAATATTAAAAGATCTTTTTCTTATCAAAAAAATATATGAAAAGATATTCTTCAAACCACTAGGAGTAAGTCAGTGATAAGAGATTTACGTCATTTGTATAAGGTCATAGATTAAAACTTTATTACCATTAATATACCAAAAAAAAATCTTCGTTTATACTTAAGTATCTTTTTTAATTATAAAAAAAATCTTTTTTTGGAAGACAAAAATTATAACTTCTAAAAAAATTATTTTGTACTTTTTCTAGCAAGTTTACTTTTTCTCTAACAAAATTTATTCAAACATATAAAAAAAAAGTAAAAGTACTTTTTTAAAGAAAAATATCTTTTTTTAATCAAAATAATGACTCCTAAACGAAGTCCTAATAATCTTATTTATTCTTTTAGTTTCTCTATTCAAATTTATATTTTTTAAATTTAATTCTAATTAAGAATTAAATAATAAAAAACAAGTTTGATAAGGAAAGATTAAAATATAAATAAAATAAATTTAATTTTTTTTCTATTACAATTCAATTCAAATATTTATACAATTATAATATGGGTCGTTTGGTTAAACATCTATGAAAAAAACAAGTTTTTCAAAAAGCAGAATAAGAAGTAAAAACTAGAAATAGAAGTAAAAAATTATTTTATATTTAAATATAATTATAAAAACACTCTTATCGTAATTAGAATTTGTTAAGTTATAGTCATTCAATAAATAATCAAAAAAAAAAAAAACTTCACCAATGTGAAATTAGTCAAGTGATTTGGCAATTGGTCCCTTAATTAGTGATCTCGAGTTCGAGTCCTGAGAATGGAAAAAATCCCGATTGGGAGATCTCTACCCCTTCAATGAGCCAACCGTCGGATCGGGACGGATTAATCGAATTCTTAATAATAGAGTCTAGATATTGATAGTTCAATCGAGACAAAAAAAAAAAAAAAACTTCAAAATAGAATATGATAATATCCATTATAACACATAATAGTTATTATTTCTTTTGGTACGATATTCTCTGTTTTTTCACCTTCCGCATAGTTATGTATCAAATATATGTTGATATAAGTTTCAGTATATTTTAAAATATATTTCTCTTTACAATAAATTCAACATTACATACTAAAGACGTTATATTTCTTTCCTTGGAGTTTTTGCTTACTAAAAACTTCTTACAGGCTACAACTAAAAGTAACTTAAAATAAAAAAGTTGGAAAATTCTAAAACAGTAAAATAGATGCCTTGGCTGATGAAAACACGTAATGATATGAAAGGGTTGATTAAGGTGGTAAGTAATTTTAATCTTTTAAGAAGAAGCTGCAAATTCGAATTTTAAGAAGACAATTTTTATAGGAACATTGTATAACTCTTGTGTCTTATGCAACTGAAAGAGAATTAGTCCTACAAACAGTTTAAAATAAATTAAACCTATAAAAATGTCTTATGATAAAAAATAAGGGTAGCACTAGTTAAGGTTTTAAAAATGGTAAGTTTTTATGAAAGAAATAAAATTTTTAAGTTTTTAATAGATTCCATGCATTAAAAACTTAAAAACTTTCCATTTTTGAAATATTAACCAATACTTTTGGTAAAATCCAAAAAATAATAACATGATAATAAAATTAATAATGATAATACAAAACCTGCTCTGATTTTCGAAGGGTGTGGTCAGAATGTTTCAGTGGTGGGACCGAGGGACAAGATTGCGGAAGAAGCAAACCAGCTTCTTGGGCCGGGTCTACAAGACCATCATGTGCGCGGTGCCATTGCGAGTCCCTATGAACTGGGCCTTGAAGAACCAGCATGTAGTGGCCCTGAGTTACCACTAGGGTTTGAAGAATGGATTGGGGTGGCTGGGCTCCTCGACATGGTTAATAGGCATTGCAGATCCTTGGAAAAATTTGAATATGCAAATACTTTAGAGGAGGGGATTGAAGAGGAGCAAAGTATTGGAGAATCTCATGGCTCCTTCTCTAATTTCATAGAGAAGATTCCACAAACCCCTTTGTTGGAATCATTTTCAATTCTGGAAAGAGATGTTTAATGAAGATATGATTTTGGAGGACAAAGACTTAGTGGAAGCTCGTGTTTCTTGGGACGTTGGAAAGGTGTGGGATAAAAGGTTAGTAATAATAAAGCCATGATTGATGCTCTAGCCAAAGTTAAAGAGTGTCAAGATTTCATGCTGCCTAGAAAAAGGGGTCGGCCCAGGAAGAAAAAAGACCGAAAGTAGATTTCTGTGGTTCTTGTTCGTGGATCGGTTGGCCTATGGTGAAAGTGAAGTAGTGTTGGTTTTGCTATTGTCTTGGTCTTAGTGGTATTGCGGTGTGTTGTTATCTGCTTTGGTGGATGTCTTGGCATCCCTCTCATTGTTGCATGTTGGTGGTTCTCTTAGCTGTGCGTAGTTTTGACTTTGTTGAAGTTGTTGGTTGGTGGTCTTTTGTCCTTGTTTGTCGGGATGGCCCTGTTTTGTTGTGGGTTGCTTGTTTGGTTAGGGTGGTCATTTGGTTTTCTTTTCCTGTATTCTATGTTTGTTATTGTGCTGTGCTTCTCTTTCTTTTTCTCATTGCTCCTCTTCCTTGTGAAGAGTTGTGAGCGTCTTTGTTATCTATCGAAAAACAAACTAGAATTTTTGTCCAAATTTTATTACTAAAATGACATGATATTATCATTAATCTTTTGATGCATAAGTAAATCCCACCACTATATATCTTTTAACTACCATAATAATTTCTATCAAAAATTCATTTTTACATTCATCTTGATGCCTTGCGTTCCTCCTTAAAAATAGAGTTTTTCTAATTAGTGTTCTAAGAGCATTAATTAATAATTTTAGAGTAAATAACATTTTTGGTCCTAAAATTTTATAATTTAGTCTTGAAAAAAATTTTGATATCAATTTGATCATAATATTTTAAAATTTGACATCAATTTAATCTCACCATTAAATTTTACTAACATTGTTAAATGATCATCCTATATGGAATTTTCATAAATTCTGCAACATCAAAATTAAAAAAATAGAAAAAATAAATAAAAAACTATCCACCTCTTACAAGCTGCTGGCCCTTTCCTCTCCTTCATCGCCATTCTCCCCCCTCCCACCCAGCCACCAGCTGATGGTAGCCACTGTGCTACCCACCTCCGACGACCCACTTAATTGTTCAACTATCTTAGCATGATAAATGTACTCCACATTGAAAGCACCAAAAACATTTTTTAAAAAAAGAGAAAAATAAAGAAATAGTCAAATTTTATACTCAAGTAAAACCAAACAAACAGAACAATAGAAATAGAGGAACCTAATTGATTTGCTCGTTAACTGCAACTTCAAATTCATCAATATACTTTTGGCGAGCTAAGGAGACTTGAGGAACATTGGGCATGGGATCGAGCTCCTTCTTCATCTCTTCGAACAATTCAAAAACCACACTAGTTAGGGTTCAGTTGTTGTTGGTCCCGGCCGCCCTCGGTGCTGCAAACCACCACCACACTTTTTCTAGAGAGTGGTGGACGAAAACTAACGGTAGAACTAAGTACAAGGCATAGCTACCGCTGAAAGGGTAGAGAGAGAGTGCACGAAAAAGAAGAAGAAATATTGGCAACTCGGAGAACCATTGTTCATTTGTTTTCTACCAAACAATGGCGGTGGCTGAGTTGTGGGCAGTGCAGTAGTGACCGTCAGTTGGCAGTTGGGTGGGTGGGAGGAGAATGGTGGTGAGGGAGAGGGCTAGCAGCTTGTGGTGGGTGGGTAGTTTTTTTTTTTGGTTAAATATATTAGTAATCTTTATTAATATAAGTTATTTTGATTTTAATCCCTTAAAAAAACATTTTTGATCCATTCTCTTTTTAATATTATATTTTTAGTCCTTGTCATTTTAAATTTAGTCTAAAAATCTATTTTAAAATATATATTTAACTTTTATAAATATTAAAAATTTTATTTTTATCTTTATAAATATTTTAATAATCTTATTTTGGTCCTTATAAATGTCATTACTTAACAGTATTGATTAATAATATGGACCAAAAATATAATATTTAAAAAAAAAGACTAAAAGCAAAAAGAAAAATTTAGAGGGACTAAAACCAAAATAACTTATATTTATAGGCACTAAAAATATATTTAAATATTTTTTTATTTTGATGATGTGAAGTTTATAAAAAATTCATGTAGGATGATCATTTAATGATGTTAGCAAAATTTAACGATAAGATTAAACTGACGTCAAATTTTAAAATGTCAGCATCAAATTGATATCAAAATTTTTTTCATGATTTAATTAATGTCAAATATAAAATCTTAGGATAAAAAAAATTATTTACTCATAATTCTAAAAGAAAATTCTGCATTGAAAAAATAAATGATTTAAATTATCAATGTATTAAATACAATAAAAATTCAAAAAAAAATTGGTTTCTTAACTGATATTGTGTTTGGATGCCCAAATAGGTATTTAAGAATTGATTTTGGTGATCCAAAATCAATTCTAATATATTTTGATAATGTTTGGTTTAGCAAGATCAAAATTAATTCTTGTCTCTATAATTGATTTTGGAATAAGTGAAATTTTTTTACTTTATATTAGAACTATTTTTAGAGAAATTATTAAACATAAATTACTTTATCTCAAAATTAATTATAACTAAATCAATTTTAATAAAATCAATTCTATCTAAAATTAATTTTACAAAAACAGAACCAAACACTTACAATACTCTAACAACAGTAGTTAGTAAAATCTATAAAAATACACCCACAACAATCGGAAACATTTCCAATGGTCCAAGCATCATTTTGGATCACTAATGATCCATTTTATTTCCCCTCAGCAATATTTAAAATTTTTATTTATGAGGTGGAAAGACCATTTAACCCACACATGACAACAACGTTCTACGAGGCAATGGCAATTGCAATGTAAAACTCCAAGAACTCCTAACCTGTTCGTCCCCCACTGCAACCTAGAATTCCTTTGTTTCGCCACACTTCTCTGCTTTCTTTTGTCTTTGATTTCTTCTTTCCCTCACCACCCTCATCCCCCCAACATTTAACCATACTAGCATAATGCACCATACAACGGTCAAATTTTTTTGTTGGATCGCATGACATTTTTTTTATTTACAAAATCAAAATCATCAACAAAACAATAAAAAGCTAGTCAATTAATGAAGGTAGTAGGCTTGTGGAAAAATCTTCAAAGCTGTGGTTTTGATGACATTCCATGACACCATATGCATGTATCTAGCATACCTAGAAGGCAAGTTCTAAGCTTTTTGGATCAAAGGATGGGAATAGATCTAGAAGTGAGAGATAAATAAGAGGCACGGAGGTTGGAGATAGTGGAGTTGGAAGGGAGCAGAAATTTTAGGGTGATTCACCACACTTAATTGTAATGATAAACTGATGTGTTTTGCTATGCTCCGGTTTAAAAATGGTGCATAATGCACCTGACGATCTAATGGTGAAGATCGATAGTCTATCGATACTCTAAGACCACGTGGATACACCAGAGCTGCCCCCTTTTTTCTTCTTCTTCGGGATCCTTCTTCATTTTTTCTTTTGCTGCTTCTTCGGCGCCACCGCTGACCCAACCCACCCTCCGGTACTGCTGGTGGAGCTTTTCTGCTTCGTTTTTAGATCCAAGGCGACTGAGGGTCCGGCGGCTACGGGGAGGAACGCAGTTCGGGATGACAAGGAAGGAAGAGGATGATGCAGTGGTGATAGTTAAGGGTGAGACAATGGTGGTTTGCGGTGGGTTAAGCTATGGTGATGATGGCGTTCATGGTTGGTGGTGGCGCGAAGGATGGTGATGGTTTTTGGTGGCCCGAGGTGGCTGGGTTTTTCACAGTGATGGCAGTGGGAGGTGAGGTCATGGTGGTTCGGTGTTCACAATGACAGCAGAAGGATGGTGAAGGCAGTTGGTGCCGGGATGGGAGGAGGATAGCCTAATTTGAAAAATTTGGAAAAATATTAAAATACATCATAAGAATTTAGGTGTATAGATGTTTCATCAATTTATATTTAGACAACATCAAGGTACATACTGCACCATTTTTAAAAGGGTGTATTAGGGATAGAGCCAGATAAACCATGACATCTTGACTATTGAATAATGTGGTGCATGGTGCACCATATTTGGCAAGATACACTACAGTACACGCCCCCAGAATTCGCAAGCTAAGCAATAATGTCATTTCACAATGTAACGATTTTTATTTTTTAAATTCATAATGATCTAGCATTTATTATTTATTACATAAGATTTGTTTATTTAATTTACACTGTTGTATTATTTTATTTTTTATCTGGGCGATTGGAACAATTTTGTGTGCGCCCTTTGACTTCACTGCAAATATTGATATATACGCAATAACAAAAAAGTGTACGTACTAATATACGTACTACGTTGGTCTATTCATTAGACAAGTCTGCACGTGTACATTGTGATAGCCGTCTAACCCAGTAGTCCATGCTCTTTTCATTCTCCATCAACAGTTACACATAGCTAAGGGGCTCTGAGACTCCTTTACAACTGTGGTACATTGTATTCGTCATTCCTCCCACTGCTCGAGATGCGGTACAGAAGCTACTAGCTGAGTTTATAGCTCTGCCATTGTTACGATAGTGCGAGCAGGCCACCATATCCTCCTCCTCTTTATTTCCAACCCACCCATCTTCATGAATTCGCCCATCGCCTCCCACCAAAACTCATCGGACCTTGCCACCAGACTCCCTGTCTCGCCTTGTAAAGCCCATAATCACCAATCTCACCATCATCGCCGAGCAGCAGAGGGAGCACACCAAGGGCATCGCCGACGCCATCTGTGGTGGGATTCTCGAGGTTTGTCTCGGCTGCTGAGGAAATTTCTCGCCTTTTCCTTTTTTTGTTTTCGGAAATTTTGTGAAAATACCATTTTGGAATTTGGATCGAAGCCACCAGAATTTGGTTACCCCAATTCCAGCCAATCTCCAATTTCTGATAAGATCTCTTTTTGACAAAATCCCAAGTTTGCTTTTTTGGAAACAGAATCAAGTTGCAACCTTTTGAATCCCATTGGCTATAATTTTTTGTTCAATTGTTCTTTTTTTTTCTTTTTTTGGGCTCAGGTTTTGTGTTCCCTGGTGGACATGGAGATCGATAGAGCAATTAGAGAGTGTGATGATCGAAGGCTTTAGAGCAAGTATAATTACGCCACCTGCAATGGGTCTTTTTCTTGCGATGGATCGATAGATCAATTTTGTGAATGTTTGTTATACTTTCTACTGTCATGGGTCCTTTTTCCTCTCTCAAATTTTTCTAAGCTCAATGGAACTCAATTAAAAATAATTTTTTTATGCTGGTTAATGCATAGTTTCTGTTGGGAATGTTGTAGGTGCTGAGTAATACTTAGAAGAGTACTAGAATGTTGGTTGCATAGTGCAAGGATGAAAAGCTGTGTTATGCCCTTCTTTGTCTAGAATGTTTATGTGTTTTGTTTTTTTTTTTTGTCAATGATTAATTTTAGCTACTTCTACTGTTGGTGGAATGATTCACATGCTTGGTATCCTTTTGATTTGACTACTTCCCTACTTTAATGTGTTCAGTCATTTATTTATGAAATAAAATATTCCCTTGCTGGAGCTGCCAATTTGCTAAAGTTCATGTGCTTTATTATATCCACTTGCTCTTCATTTATCAGAAATAATAGCATTTTCAAGTTCCAACAATTGTAATTTTCTTCATGTGTTATTATTCTTATCTCTTAAACCATCCATTCCATGTGGCAGTTAAAATAGTTTGATTTTTTAGGTTATCAGACCTGCTGCGGGAGAAAATTCTTCTGCTTATAACAAGTATAAAGGATTTTGGATGGAAATAGATCTAACTATGGTACTTAGATTTCTTTGACAGTCATTTAGTAGCTCCATCTATTAATTGAACTTTTTTACCCATTTTTTGTCCTTCATTAATATTGTCAAATAATTGTTGTTAATTTAAAGCAAAATGTTGCCTAGCTACCATCTTCGGGTCCCTTTGGTTTATAGTTTGGGGGGTCAAAATGCCTTTTATTCGCATGAGAATAAAAATATAAAATAACTAATGTATTTGGGTGTGTAAAGACTTTTTCTTAAACTTACTTTTGGAACTTCAGAAGTTCTTTTGGGAGAAGTATCCTTGAAATTATTTTTCATTATAGAAAAAAGACCTTTTAAGAAGGAATCTTGTTATTACTCTCACATCAACAACCAAAAGTAATTTTACTTTATCCTATCTAAATAAAAATTATTCTCTTACACTTATTTTTGACATACTCAAACTAAACACAGATTAATTTTTTTAAAAGTAATTTTTCTAAAAGTTAAACCAAATATACCCTTCATCTTCATTAACAAAGTATCATTTCATTGCTATGCCTAAGAAGATGACCTTTAGAGACATGGCATTTAATGCCATGGAAAGTGACCATAAGTGATTACCATGCGACAAGAAGTTGTTCTTTGGTAAATATTGGTTATTCTCTTTGTATGCAGATATTTTAGGTTATGCAGCTTATTTATTTGTAATTACTTATTAATGGATTGTGTATATTTCTTTGATGCAGAATTTGTCTACTCATTTTTGTGCTACTGGTATTCCTACCAAAAGGAAAACATGTAGCATTGAATGTGAGGATGGATTGACTATACCCTGTAGGATAAGTTGGCATGACATAAGAGATTATGAAGGTTACTTAACTAGGGGATAGCTTCATTTTAGAAGAATTAAAAACTTGAAAAAAGGCACTAGACTATATTTTGTTGTGTTTAGGGATAATGAAAGTATTATTTATCTGAAATTTCTATATAGTTATTTACTAATGACTTTAATCTAGGAGTTTATATTAAAATGTTAAGAAAAGTTACCTTTGCCAGCTCAAAGAAAAAAAAAAGTTACCTTTGGCTTTTCTTTAATGCCAAAATATTATCAATGTTTTCAACTTCTTCTTTTGCTTGCTTTACTCTTAATTAATTTGCTAATATTTCTTTTCTCTTTTCTAATTTATTGGGTGAAATAGCTTTTATCTATTTCTTAAATTTTAGATATAACTATGCAGTAAATACAAAGTTAAAAATATTTAGGGGTTTCTATTTAAAGTGTTAATGGGATTTATGGTTATGACTTTAGAGTGTGTTTGGTTTTGGTATTGGTCATAATATCTGTGCTTAGTTCACACATCCTCCTAATTTTGCCTGTTGGTGCTATGTGGAAGTTAACTCTGAATATGCTTGTGAGAATATTGAGCTAAATTTTGCTTCAAGTATCAAAGTAAAATGAAGAAGGCTGCACTCCAGGAAGAATTGGTGCATCAATACTGAAAGGGGAGCCAAGTTCTGCTTAAATTGGGGTATTGAGTGCTATTTTGCAATTGCTGGGCTGAATTGTGGAGTTGTATGAGTTGTGGCGAAAGGATTTTGTTCCTGTGTTATTCAATGTTTGGTGGCATTAGCATCATTTTCAACCTTTTTCGACTCCAATTGTCTATTTTTGGGTACTCCTTTACTCCACATCTTTAAAGCAATAAAAAAGAATTGAAAAAAAAAAATTGTGAAATATTGTGTGTGATTGTTTTTTCATTGTGCACTTAAATTATAACAATTGAATCTTTTGCTGAATGTCCTATGTTTTTTGAGTCTTTAGTTGTTTGTTGGCTTTGCCTTAGGAGATATTGTTTGCATGTTTACTTCCTCAGCTAGCTATATGATGTTCAGAGTAATGTCAAAGGCAATAGTTTCCCTTTGAGTTGAATTCCCCTCATGAAAAATTTCATTTAGAGTTCTTGGGTTGAACTCCGGATTCTAATTAATTTTTAAAATATTTAGTTAAAGATAGACTAGACTGATCTTAGAGGTTGACTTTCTTGTGTGTCAAACAATGGATAAGTATCTCTCAATAGATGCTTCATTACTTCTGTGTGTTGAGTTATTTTATGTATTCTATTTAATTTTCAATAGTTTTCTCAGGTGTTAGACAGGCAATAGATCAGATTACCAGCCCAATTATATTTTTCTTACTCTATTCAAAATCTGAGTTCTTGCTTGAGTGATGGCTAATAAAAATTCACAACTTTAAATAAGTAAGTTGTATTAAAAGGATTTGGATCCCACAGTCATTTTATGGTATTTGTCTGCATAATTCTTCTGCATAAAATTTATCAACATTATGTGTCATATCTGATGTGAAATATGTTGTAATGGGAATGTTATTGCAGTCAAGAGTATACATAATTTGAATGGACATGGCATGGGCCGCTACTAAATACATGCTGAAAAGTCTATTCATTCACCCTCCCATTATTTCTACATTCTTCCTGCTTTAGTATTTTTTTATTGTATCCCATGACAGGATGGGAATGAAATACCAGGCTACAATAGGTCAAGGTCAGTGTAGAGTTGTCAAATGTTGAACAACTACCCTGAACCCCTTAATCCCTCAGAGGTGATTTTTGTTTTCCTATCCAATTAAATCTTTTAATTGAAATGCAAATTATGAGTTTTGGCTTATTTACTTTAAAATGTCAAAATAATGGAAGGTGGATGTGTAACTATTTCTTCAGTGGATTTCTAATCTGGCTTTTTCCTTTCAAATGGTTTTTGTTGAAATTGATGCAGTGAACATTTTCCTTTCAAATGTAAAAGAAGCCAATTTGGAAAAATGTGTCTTTTCTTAATCGGATGTGTTAACATCATGGAGAGAAAAGCTTGCGCTTTATTTTTCTTGATGTCTTAGTGACAACACATTGTATAGTTAGGGTTTGACCTTAGAGGGTTAGACTCCTTGTTTGTGTTAATAGCTTATGCTAAAATTCAAGGAAGTTTAGTTTGAGTTCTGCACCTCTAAAATTATAAAATATGTTTTCTCTGAAGGAGTCACTATATGTGTGCTAGCTGTGTGAAGTTTGGTAGTTTACACGAGGTAATGGGTTTTAAGCCCAATTATTTGTTCTAAACCACATGGCAGAAAAAAAAACATTAACTAATTGTTTTAGAAAAAACGTTGTGCATGATTGTTACCTAAGAAGACAATGCCTCCGAGTTTAGTTAGCATGTACATCGGAGTTATTTCGAAGACATTTGGAGGATATATATGCAAATTTAGGTGAGATTGCTATCAATTTGCCACCCGATGTAAAGGTACTTTGCTAGAAAATGATTCTATCCGTGTAAGTCTATTGTTAGATCATTTAGTCATATACTTACCTACAGAAAAATTTTGAAGTTGTAGGCTGCAACGTAAATGCCCAGAAAATGTTTGTCAACATTTCTCCAGGTACTTCACAATCACTTACCCGTAAAAGTGAGGAAAAATATAATAGAATGGCAGTGCTACTTTCTTGAATCTTTGTTTGTATCGATTATACGATGAGTGGAATTTCATGTTCAAATACAAGTTACCAATATGGCTAAATGTTGCAATATTGATTTTCTCTATCTGCTCAAGCAAGTCCTTACGTTTGTCAGTCCCTGTATGACTATAAGTTCTAATCTGTATTAATTGATCTATGTTTCTTTTATTCTTCAAAAATTAGGAAGAAATTTGATCAAGATACTTATGGATCCATTTTTTTAAGTCGAAGTAATTAATTTTTTGATTTAATCCAAACCTGTAACTCAAGTCAAATGGTTTTCTCTATCAATAATCCAAGGGCTTTCTCTTAGCCATGTTTTTCAAACAAACTACATGGCAGTAACTTGCTTAGTGTGGGGTGCATGTTAATTTGTCTTGGTGCTCATTAATGGTTTATTTTTTTCATTCTCAGGTAGAAAGCCCTAAGCGAAAAACTAATGCAATTGATGATGCAAGAAGAGCTAGAGTACATGAGCAATGGTTTGGTGATACCAGCACCGGAACCCGATGTAGAGATCCAAACAAACTTAGATGTATATCAGATGTTTTGGTTATGTTTGTCTGTTCCCTCAATACTTGGCCTCATTAAGTTATGCTGTTCTTACACCTTCAACAAATTGAAGTTCATGGCCACGCTTCCATCACTATCTTAGGTCTAAGCTTCCTCTTTATCCTATAAACTTGGACTAACCTTCATGATACCTTGCCATTTTCATAATTTGGAGATAAATGTAATCAATTATAATGTTGTCTGCAGGTTTGAGCCGATTCCCAGAAAGCAATGTCTAGTGGGCTGACTTTGTAACAGTAGGGCAGAGGGAATTGAAGAACCTGAACTAATGCTTTATTATCTTCAAGTAGTTTTTCATATTTGGATTTTCTGGATGATCACAACCTGTGGCGTATTTTGCATTGCTTTCATTAGCATTAAGCAATTATATGCTAATTTTATTCGAGCCAATTTTGACTTTGGAACATTATATGTTGGGGAAAATTTTCTTGCTCTTAATTTGTGCTGATTATGTTAGCATTATGACGTAGTAAGCTTACGAAGAGCTGCGTTGAGGTATATGAATTGCCCACGAATACAGATTTGGCTTCAGTATATGTTGTATGGTAATGAATTATTTGTTGATTTAAGAGTACTTCAACGTGGAACTTGGAAATACCTGTTACTCACATAGTCATGCCCATATTTGTAGAGTAGAAATGATTGAGATTTGAGGCTAGAGAGTTGAAAATTGAGTACTTGCAAGATTGTGGATAAGTTGTTATTGTCCAGTGACTTTAAAAGAGTATAATTAGCATTGTATAGTATCAGGGTATGTCTTCAGTTTTATAATTAGTAAAATTGATATTTATTTATTTATTGAAGAATGATATGCTACTAACAAACATTAGCAATTGACAGCTCAAACAAAAAACTTTTCTTTATTTCCTTTCAACCCACTCAAACACTATATACTATTGTCGAACTGCTGCAGTTATATGTTATTTTTCTAATTATAACAACGAGCACATATCTCACATGCTTTTTTGAGGCATTCTTTCTGTTAAAATTGAAACGTTTTATCGAGTAAGTGCTAATAAGAATATTGTATAAGTTATATAAAAAAATATAAAGTAGTGCAAACAACAAAAAGTGACAGAATATCATAAATTAATCAGTGTTAACAAATCCTGGGCGTAGCATGAGTTTTACCGTTGTTCATTTATTATTTTGAAAGTCTAATAAATATAAGTATATAATTGAGTTGTAGTTTAAAATTTTTTTATATTAATAATATATTAAAATTAATATGTTTTTATAGAAGCTATTGTTTTTTTATTACCAAAATAAAATAAAAGAATTATTATATATTTAAATATCCTATTTCAACATTATTTATCAATTTGTCCTATATTTTATATATTAGGAAAATTGGTCTAGCTCAGGGTGATTTTCATGTTATTAGTTTCCTAAAAAAAATTAAAAAATTAAAAGAATGACGATGAATACTTGAATTTAAAAAGAAAAAAAGTATTTAACTAGAAAAGAAAAGAGACAAAATATTTGATTAAAATGATGATGAATATTTTTGAGGGTTTGGAGTATTACGAACCAATCATCGAAAGGATTTGATTACAGTCACTAAGTTAACCACTCTTGTCAATAAAGGCCATGCGCCCAAAGATTGCACCATTGAGGTTGAAGTGGGTTCAATCGGAGGGGCATTTGGGACACTCGTCCATGATTATGACCGTCATGGCTCGCTTCGAACATATGGATGAGTCTAAGCACTTGACCTGGTAGCACGCATCGCACCCTTTCCTATTCATAAACAAAGTCGAACCCATGAACCCTACTCGCACCCTCAACAGCATGATGTCCACCAATGTGCCGTACTCACATACCCCACCTTCTTTCCACAATTATGCACGCACGCGTGCGCATACACACACACAATAAGTCATAATTACCAAAAAAATCTTACTAATAAGTAACAATATAATAACCACTCATTAACAAATTAACACAACTATAATATTTAAATTTTAAACACACACACACACTTTTATCATCACGAATAAAAGGCCATAGTCATACTAAAATGATAAAGTGATTTTGAAAGTATTTTCATAAACCCATTATATTAATTTCACAAAAGCGAGAATTTGAAAAGTATTATATATGTGTTATTAAGTGCTACCTTTTTTCTTAAAGAGAATACTAAGTGTTACTGTATGTGTTTTTTATGTATTTATTTATATGAATATTCTAATTAGTACAATTAAGGGTATGTTTGGGATGGAAAAAAATTAGGATGAAAAATTTCATGGAATAGCTTAATAGTAAAAATAATGTGACACAAATGTAAAAGTGGGATAGCTTAATATTCATCATCATTTTAATTATTTCATCTTTTTTCTTTTCCAGTTAAGTAGTTTTTTTTTTTTCAATTCAAATATTCATTATCATTTTTTTTTTGTAAACTAGTAACATGTAAATTGGCCTAGCCTAGGTTGATTTTCCTAACATACGAAAAATTAGACAAATTGGCAAATAATGTTGAAATATGATATTTAGGTATATAATAATCTTCTTATTTTATTTTGGTAAAAAAAAAAAACTCTTGTAAGCCTAATTTTTTTTTTTATAAACAAAAATTTAGATTAATGGGGAGACTCATCTCAATTCATAATTAGAATATATTTTTATATTTATTGAACACTTAAAAGAATGTTTATACATGTGATTCATTAAATCAGAAACTAAAAAATCAAACACAAATCATAGAGATATATAAATAAATGTGCGATCAAGATCCATTAAAATTGTGAGACCAATATTTTGAGTATTAATTAAGAGGCCCATCCGATAATTATTTTATCAAGAACTTAAAAATTTATGCTTTCAGTGATATTAGATAATTACTTGCCGCTACATTTAGCCATATTAGACATATAATCTAGAGTAAATATCCTTTTTAATCCTAATATTTTAAAGTTGATATTAATTTAGTCTTAAAACAATTTTTAACATCAATTTAGTCTTAATATTTTGAATTTTGATATCAATTTAGTCTTATACTGATGATTTGATAGAAAATTTGATTTTACGAAAAATTTGTTATGATCAAATTGATGTCAAAGCTTAAAATATTATAATTAAATTGATGTCAAAATTTAAAATGCTAGAATTAAATTGATGTCAAAAATTTTTTAAGATCAAATTAATGTCAACTTCAAAGTGTTAGGACTAAATTGATGTCAAAAAATTTTTCAAAAAAAAATTGATATCAATTTTAATATATTAGGACTTATTTACTCTATAATCAAACTCTCTATATCTATACGTAAAGTAACATGAATTCTTTTAATAATCAATCAATTGCACTAATCATTAATTAATTGACTGGGAAGGTAATATTGTCCAAAGAAATATGCTAGCAATTACAAGATTCACAGCCGTTCGGATTAGCAAGGTGGATAAATAAAATAACCCTAGTTATTTTACTCGATAGTTTGCAGTTTGCACCAATTATGTAAATTAAGTGCTTATTATTTTAGATTTTATTTTTTAAAATTAGAATTAAAATATGTCAATCAAAAATACATTTAACACAAAATAAATTAGTGTAAATATAATTCTAATATTTTGAAATATAATAAAAGACTTATACTTAAAATTTAATAATTATTTGATTGATTTCTTGTTTGTTAATAATAATATTTATATATATTTGTAATTATATATATATATATATATATATGAAATGAAATAATTATTATATTAATTTTAATATTTTAAGTCATTTTTTTATATAAAAGATATCTATAATTAATAGTCTTTAATTTTTAATTTTTCAAAATGGTATTGATCAATTCAATGTTATTCATATTCTCTATTTTATATTTTGATATTTGTCTACACTTACATTAATCTACGGTATCTATATAATCTATAATATAGGTTAAAAAAATTTGTCTAATGAAGAAATAGACTAATTTTATTCTACATAACAATCATAGAAGTTATGAAAGAAATTACCCTCGTTATTCAGGTTAAGATTTTGCAAGGTGCTCTCTAGTCTAGAGTCCATTCAACTACAGTATGGGCATATGATGCATGTGTACGTGTCGGCGAAAACTCGATTGGGTTGTATCACTTAAATATTTCTTTATCAAATATCACTTTTATATATATATATTACAAATTATATGTCACTTTGAATAAATTATTTATTTATATTATTTATTATTTTTATATTTTAATAAAATATTTATTATAATTTTTTTCTATTTTTCTTCACACAATTTGAAATATAATAAATATAATAAAATATTAGTTAAAACTAGTTTTTTTATTTCTATAAGTGTTGTCGGTTTTAATTTTAGTCTTTACACTAAAATTTTTTGGGTTTAGGCCCCTATACAATAAAAAAAATTTTGATTTAGGTCCCTATAGTAATATCGAATTAGTATCTGCTATTAAAAAATTAATAGACAGTACTAATTTTTCCTGACTTGACTAACATAAACTTATATGAGATATGGTGAAATTCGGTTATGTAGCTTAAGAAGATATCATTTCGATACTGTTTCAATTTCTTTTCTATCTTTTTAAAAAAGATTGTTTCAAGTCTAAAAAATGCTTAAAAGAGATTGTTTCAAAAACTAGATTAACAACACACCATATCTATATCAGATCATATTAGCCAAGTCAGCAAAAAATTAATATCATCTAGTAATTTTTTAATAATATGAACTAACTCTTTAATAAAGTACCAGCGTAGAGACTTAAACAAAAAAAAAATTATATGCAGATTAAAACCAAAATTTGATATAAGTACAAGAAACAAAAACTAGTTTTAATTTAAAATATTAATATAACTAATTACTAAATAAGAATATTTCAATAAATATTTTTATAATCAATCTTAAATTTTGAATTGGAGGGAGTAATTCCTTATAATTAAAAGATAAATGGGGTTGTATATAGTCAACAAAGCAAAACCATGTGGACCGGAATTGTATAATAAAGATGCCAACTAGGACGCTTTATAATGCTGTCGAATCAGAAATTTGGTTTTGAAATGGGGACATAGCGAACTTTAATCATGGATTCATGGGGCCAGGGGGGCTTATCTCCTTAGCCGTTTGATTAATTTTGATTAGACAATGGAAAGCTATTTTCTTCTCAAGGCACCCTAATTACAACTTTTGACTTGTTTGCTAGTGGGTTGAGTACACTCGGAGGGACCAAGGAATCTTCAAACTCTCTTCATCTTAATCAAAGGGTTGAAACTTGTTAATAAACCCAATTTGAAGTTAACTAAGGCAATAATGTGACAAGATAGATCATATACCATCCAACTCGATGGACTTGAAAGATTATGACGTCAGTTCTCATATGGCTTCAAAGTGTACACGTATACATCAATTCATAACAATCGCATAATGGTAAATGTACTTTCGAACTTAATACCTTGTATAATAAATGACTCAATTATACAGTTACCTTCGGTGCCAAATTTGTTTTCATATATAAAAATACAAAAGTAGACTGTTTTTTTTTTCGATTGAATAAATTAGACTGTGAATTGAAAATTGTTTATATCTCAACCCACGTGTCAAACGTTAGCTTATGCTCGCATTCTGTAGCAAATTTATGTGCAAAAAGAAAATCTATTAAAGCAATATAGATTAATTTCTTTTTTTTTTCTCCGATAGAAACAATGGCAGTGCCTTGAATCTAACAATAAATTTCATTATTGTGCTTTGAATCTGACAATAAATTTCATTCTGTTCCAAATTTATGTGTAAAAACGAAGTCTATAAAGTGATATAGATTAATTTCGTTTTTTCTTTTCTGATAAAAATAATGGCAGTGCTTTGAATCTAACAATAAATTTCATTATTGTGCATAGAAAAGAAACTAGTATTGAGAATATATCCCATATAAGCATAATATATACAAAAACTTCAAACTGGTAATATATTCCCTTATGAAATTAGGAATTTTTTTTCATATTTAATAAAAAAAATTTATTCATGCTTATATTCAAAATTTAGTATAAGTTTTATTTTTAAAGAAAAAATGCAAGGATATAGAATTACAAACTACCTAACTATGATTTAGGTCATAAGAGCATAGCTTGCATATTGCTTAAAAGGCGTTATTTTTTATTTATTTTCCTTTTTATACTACATATTCTAATTTAGTTATTTCTTATTTGTTTTATTTTTGAAAGTTAATATTGTGAAACTAACTGTTAACGACAACTCGCTTCCATGATTTTGTCAATTTTAAGAAACTTATTTAAGGTTAATTGAACAATAAAAAAATAAATTTAATTCATGTATAGCCAAATGTAACTTTTAATATTATTATTTAATCACATGTTATTATATCAATAATTGATTGTAACTTATAGTTGAGTTCATAGTCTACTAATTTTCTCCTATACATCACATTGAGTCTGAGATATGCTGTGTTTGACTTCCATTTCCATTCTCCCTTCCCAGCATTTGTTAAAAAAAAAATGTTGTAACTGTAAAAAATTACTATAAGAATCATATAATTTTAATAATGCTATTCATATTGATTGATAATATACATCAAAACTGAATCCGAAAATATATAAAAGTGGAATTTCATATTTTTATATTTTGAAACACTTTAAGTATCGTTTGGCAACTTATATTTTGTGTCAAAAATACGTTGTCATACGTCACTATAGGGGCCTTTTTCTATTTGAGAGAACTTATGCGTCCATAATGGTCATTTTAGTAATTGTGTTGGCGACAAGAAATATTCTATTCTAGTCCATCTTTCTCTCTTTGCTAATCAGTTGTATTTTAAACGAAATGTTTTTTTGTACTACTAGGGTAAGTAGACGACACCTTGGACACCCAGAGATAGAAAGGAGAAAAAAAAATTGTAAAAGAAAGTGAAAAGGGTGAAATAATTGATGGAGAGAGAAAAAGCTGAAAGAAGGTATTGGGGTGTTAAGATTTTGGGTATATACAAATAACATGACCCTTATTTTAATGCATACAGGCGAAAGTTTAAAGGTCAGGCGAAGGTCCTAATCATTTGGGGGGAAGGATGAAGGGAAAGAAATGGTTTTCCAACGCTTTACTTTCACTATCATTTTGTGATCATCATCACTTGAAAAGGGAGCTTTATAGTTGGTCTCCGATAGGGACTGTTTGAAAATGACAATGCCTATATAGAAAGTATTAAATATGGTAATGGGTGTCCATAGGAGCAGGGAAATATCTCATTCTTATCCTTATTAAGAAATTTGTCCCCCATCCTTGTTTTTGTCTTCGTCATGGGTTCTCATTCCCCATTTTTTATGGAGATTCAAATTCTTGTGGATATTCATGGATTTATGTAAAAAACTTAAAAAGTTCAAAAAATATAAAAATTATATATAAAAAAATCTTAAACTTGAATAAAGTATTCATAAATATCCATAATTCATTATAATATTAGTAACATAATATAGTCTAAATTAAAAATAAAAATACATAATGTAAATCCAAGTTATTGTCAATTTTATTTTGATCAAAGTTAGTCAATTATTACAAATTTGATTTTTGGTTAAAAATTTAGTATACCATATGGTGACTATATTTAGAATCAACCTGCTTTCATTGTAGATTATTGTCATATATATATATATATATATACGAAGATTTAGTAGGTCTCAATAGGACGGAAACCTTATTTCCCACCTCGTCCCATTTGATAAATGGGGACTTCGTCACCATTTCCGTAGAGATCAAATCAGTCCTCATCCGGAGTAATCCCTGTAGATGCCCACTTTTATCGGGCCTTTTTGGCATCCCTAGAAGTACTAGTAGCTTCCAATCCCTTTCCCTTTCACACTTTTGTTTCGAGTATTATAAACTTACCGTTATATTATTTGAATATAGTTATTCAGACATTTAAATTGATATTTAGTAATTATAATTTAGAGTAATTTCTCAAAGTGATCCCTTTCGATTTTCATATCAAACAAATTAGTCCTTAATAAAAATAAATGGATAAATTAATTTTGAATCTTTTAAAATATAAGATAATTTAGTCCCTCCATTAAGTTTTTCAATTAAATACTATAATGTGGTTTGTTAAGCAATTGATTTAGCATCATTATCTCTCACTCTATTATTTTAATCACTCTCATTTATTAAAATGAAATCATTTTACCAAATTTCTTTTATTTGCATATTATATCATAACATAATATTCAATATATTAGCTTAGGAATTTACCAAAAACAAATTTGTTTTAATAAATGAGAGTGATTATGATAATAGGGTAAGAGTTAATGGTGCTTAATGAGTCACGTCATAATATTTAGTGAAGAGACTTGGTTGAGAAAATAAATAATATGATATTTTAAAATATTAGGAACCAATTTATCAGTTTATTTTTATTAGGGACTAATTGGTTCAACATTTTAAAATGTTAGAAATCAATTTTTTTATTTATTTTCATTAGGGCTAATTTGTCCAATATAAAAATCGATAGGACTACTTTGGAAGTTTATTATGTAATTTAAATAAATATAAATTTTAATTATGTAAATATTTAATTGACATATTAGTTTTATTAACATTGTAGATCTATTTTTTGTCATTTAAATTGCAATTATCGTGTGTCACTTTGAATGTTTATATATTACGTGTAAAAAAAAATTTCTCATAAACTTATGATTCTGTATGACACATATATATTATGCCCGAGAGAGAAAAAACACTAAAAATGAAGGATTTTTTTATATAGACTGTAAAGTGAATATATCTGAAATTAACTGACATCACATGAACTCATTTTTAATAGAATGAGTTAAACTCAAACAATCTCATTTTATAATACTATCTCTGTCTATAAATAACTGTTTAATCTTAAATACACGCATAAATTAAGAAAATAATTAAAAATATTAATATTATAGAAATTAGAAAAATATAGATATATTTTATAAAATTATCCTTACTTAATCCTCTCTTTTGTTTAATTATCTATTTTCATTTACTCTCTTTTCTCAATTTAATAAGGATATAATTAAAAAAATAATTAATATTATCTAAATATCTTGAAAAAATAGTTATTTATAGATATATAAAATTTCAAAAATAGATAATTATTACAAGACGGAAGTAATATATTAGGAAATCATGAAAGGAAAGCTTAATTGTTTATCTACAAATGATTTTTCCTTTATAGATACTCTCTCCGTTTCAAAATATATGTCCAAAATCAAAAAAATATACAGATTAAGGAAAAAAATAATTTTGGTAGTGACATAAAATTGTATAAATAGATGAAATTATCTATATTTAAAGAAATATAATTCTATTAATATAATTAATACTATAATTATTCTCTTTACATAAATAATAATAGATTGATTTAGTATATTTTTAACTCTGATTACGATGATAGTAAGTAATAATTAAATTAAGGATATAATTGAAAAAATTAATATTATTTTAATATTAAAAATTAAAAATAGATAAATATTTTAAAATGTTAAAGTATTAAAATTGGATAAGTATTTTATAATGGAGGGAGTAAAAATTTTGAGCAAAGTAATCAACAAGCGCAGAAGTTCATGCATATGACCTACACAACGTCGCACCGTCAAGTAGGACAAAGAAGATGTCACATGCATGTCTCTTGATTTTATTGTGAAAATTGAGGCTGGAAATTGTTGATAGATACATCGATTATACTGCTCTTGGCAGCGTCGTCATTTGCGCATTTATAAGCACTAAAGCAACTATATATAGCACTGCTAGAAGCAATCGAAATTAATTTGGCATAGTCAACCACTCAAAAGAAAGAAGTGTTATTGTACTTGGCATTTGTTTTTTTATTGCTCACCTTCGAAAATTGACAGGGAGAAAATAATTGGTGTGTAAGTGATAAAGGATTTTTGTTTTCTTTTTTGGCACAAGTGATGAGGGAAAGTTTGCCTCGTCGTATTTTCATCTACTTTTAGGTGGATTTTATCTTGATCCAGAGAAATTTGGACCATGTGATGGTCATTATTTTAAAATTAGAAAATTAAATCCATGCGCTAGTTATCAAGATTATTAGATATAATTAGAGTCGGTTGAATTAAAATGCTCTTACATGTTAATATTTATTTTTATCCATTTCTTACGATATATTCTTTTTGACATGTATTTCATATGTTATCTCCAACTTAAAGAAAGAATATGAAATATCATTAGTTAGGCTTATGTATAAGAATTATCACTATACATTCATTTCACCAATTTTTACTACCTCTATTAACGAAATTTTACCCAATCATACATCAAATGTACCAACAAATTCAAAGTAAAGGCAAATCATTGCATATGGCCAATTTAAAATTGTGTCTCTCGCACCAAATTTAATAATGTATCCCTATGTTAATTTAACTATGGCTAAATATAGATATAATATTATCTTTCTCTTATAATTTTTTATTTTTTTGAAAAATCACAATGAACTTTTTCCTCCATTTGTATTTTCTTATTAATTATTTTTGTGGTAATATTTTTTTTTTTGGTTAAGTTGTGGTAATATTTTATCAATTTGTAATCATGTAAGATAAAATCGTGCCACTTTAATCCAACAAATCTAATTTCTAAAAGCAACATAGATTATGCTCACAAAATTAATCTTTTAATTCTAAAAAAGTGACCTTGGTCCAAACTTCCGTCCCCCAACGTAAAATCTGCCCTACTTTTAACACTGAAAGACAAGGCAAGACGTGGACGAAGAATAGCGGAGGAAGTCTTTGGCGAGGTACATCGTGTTGCTGTTGGCAAACGAGGACTTGATTGGCAGCACCTGCAGAAAATAGAAAATGTTATCTCAACCTATAATGAATCAATTGATTATTGATAATTTATGTATAAGTAAAAACTTTACATAGATAATTGAAAAATTAAGTGATAAAATTATCATTTATTAATATATTAATCTAATTTTTCACTTATATAAATGAATCTCCTACTTACTTATTTATATATAAATTATTAGTGGTCAATTAACACACACACACACACACACACACACACACACATATATATATATATATATATATATATATATATATATATACATATATATATATATATATATATACAAATAATAGGACTCCGGAAAATAGCACTATTACTAAAGTTAGGGTCGCCTATGGGAGATAGGAAGAAATATATATGGCACAAGGAAAAGGACTGCACAAGTATCAAGCTGTTTTTCCACCCAAAAAAAAAGTATCAAGCTGTTTTTTTCTTTTTTTTTTTTTTGTTGAAAAGTATCAAGCTTCCATAAATGAGCATTTGCATGTTTCTCTATATTTTTAGCTGTATACTTGATGAGTTTAATTAAATCTTTTTTTTTTCTTTTAGAATATGATAATATCGTGTTCACAGAAATAAGAGAAAATATTGCATTACCATCATAATTAACACGTTGGCTTATTTGATATAGGTAATAAAGAAAATAAGGGGAGGTTGGGGGAGTTGATATTAAAATAACTAGTAACTCTTCAAATAATTATCAATTATGATGGAGTACTTTACGTAAACCACCTAGAGAGGAAGTACATTTAAACCAATTATTAATATTTTAATTAGAATTCAATGCACAAGTTGATTTATTTGTTCCCTAGCTTGGAGCATTGGGCACGCATTTCATATACCATAAAAATCTCGTGTTTCAATCCCGTTGGAATGGGATGGATAGGATTCATATTTAAAATGAAAATGAAATTACTCCAATCTTGTGTTGCGAAAATTACGATCAATTAAAAGAATCATTAGTATGGCCGTATGGGAGAAGGATGCGGACGAAAGGCAATGTTCTTAAATATGTTGATGTCTCTTCCATTAATTATCTCACCAAACTTTTTTTGTGAACTTTAAATGCCGGATAATTAACAATTTTAAAGAAATCAACTCCTATTTATATCATGACAAAATTTGTAATTAAAAAACTGTTCACATTACCTTGTCAGATTTCAATCCTGTGTAGCACCAATGTCAAGGCTACGAATATGATGTTTTGTTCCCGTACGGACAATTTAATCTTCACGTGTGATCTAAGATTTTTTTCATTGCCCAAATTTAATAGAAAAATATTATTTGTATGTATATTTTTTAAATTTTTATATTGACATAATTATATTTATTATTAAATAGAATATGAGTCTTATTTAATTTAGGTCTTATATCTCATTTAATAATAGATGAGAGTGCATTAGCATAAAAATTGAAAAAATATGTGTACAAATAACATAATTCAAACCAATATATTCCACTCATACATTATTGACAATTAATTGAACTATGGTAATATGGATATCGGGCAATCTCGCTTTAAATATTGTCGTTAAATCAAATAATAAAGTAACAATATTTGCTTAAAAAAATAGTCACAAATTTAATTAGAATTTAATTTAAGTTAATTGTTAGAATGATGTAACTTAATTATTAATCTTTTTAATGAATAAAATGGCCTTATTATTTTACTTATTCCAGTAATCATTATAATTTTTGTAAAAAAAATTTGATTATATTTTTTTGATGAAATAATATTATTATTTTATATAAAAAGATTTAATTTTAATGTACTGTTAATATAAAAAGATTTTACACAGACATTCAATCATTTATTAATATATCAATTAAAGTTTTTGATTCAACCATCAGCTACTATAAAAATCTTACAAATATAAATATGTGATTGGATGATAATATAAAAATCTTTTATACTTATAATATATCAAAATTAATCTCTCTCTCTCTCTCTCTCTCTCTCTATATATATATATATATATATATATATATATATTGTCTTTTTATGTGATTTTTTTATATGTAATACTTTATACATATTGTTTCTTTTTTTGAGGTGTTATACATACTGTTAAGTAAGTGATTAAGTAAATTTTTTTTAAAACATTGGTGGCATGAAATTTAAACTTAAAATTTTATCCAAATTATTCAATCCCCTCATCATTAAGTGTGCATTTGTTTAGATTTAAAAAAAAATGATTATGAAACTTAAATTTTATATATAATTAAAAAAAGAGTTAATTACGATTTATTCCCTATATTATAGACTATGTGCATATTATCTCCTATATTTTAAAAATGTGCAACTTAACACTCTGTATTTTCACAATATACACTTTGACCCCAAATAAATACATTATATTCCTCTAAATTTTTGGGTTATGTGCGAATTAATCCCCTGAACTTTTCAAAATGTATAACCTAACATCTTATATTTTTTTTATAATTGATAAAAAAATCAACAAAAAGGACCAAAGTACATATTGTAAAAATATAAGATGTCAGATTATACATTTTTAAAATATAAGGAGTAAAATATACATAATCTATATTATAGAGAAATAAACTGCAATTAACCCATAAAAAATTAAAAGTTAATTTTTTTATAACCTATATTTTTCAATTTCTACAAAAAGAATTAAAACTAATTTTTTAATAAAAAATAATTTCTTATCTAAAATATTATAAGCAAACACATCCTAAATTACTTGCAGGGGCTTGATTACGTAATGGATTGATCTTGATACAAATTCAAGAAGTAACACACTTTTGATTAAAGTATGATGTTGTGGAAGAGAGGGACACGTAAGAGGCTATGATAGGGTAATCAACTGACTGTGTACACTGATGAAGAGACAGACAAAACAGCGAAGGCCATCAGGCCAATAACTGCCAAGCTAGGTGCTCTGTTGATGTGATTGAATGTGTTGCGCTGGCACCCTCCCTCTCACTGCGTACTGTACAAGGTTAATATACTTAAAAGTTCACAATAATTTAATTTAATTAAATTAACATTACACTAATCAAAATATTGCACGCATATAAAAACATTATAATCAAAATATTAATTCCAAATTGTTCCTACTATTTCATGCTAATATACGTAGCATTGATCTTATTTTTTTCTTTTTGATGTGAACGTAATATTGATTTCTAAAAGAGTTAGACAAAAGAAAATATTAATTATTCTTAAATAAATAATAAAATATAATAAATTGTCTAAAATCAAACTAAATTAATTTAAATATAATAAATTTCGATGTGTGTGTATGTTTTACATTTCCAATAAAAAAGGATAAAAAAAAAAACTTATCCTTTTATAAAAATCAAAACGTGCTCTAAATCTTACTAAAAATTTTCAATGACACTTATAAATAATTTATAAATGAAACAATCCCAATGAAAATCAAGCTGAGGTTGACTAGACATTCATTGCTCTTCATATTAGGAGTGTTCGCAGTAGGTTTTAGTTCGATTTTGAACAAAAAATCAATTGAAGAAAATTAATTGATTGATGTAAAACACCAAATTGGTTCTTTATCTAGGGGCAAACTAAATCAAATCAAACGAAATTAAATTTGGTTCAATTTGGTCAATTTTTGATTTTCTTATACCCCTTTTTTGACCCCTATTTCTTGTATAAAAATAACTCATAAATTGATTATAATTTAACCTTATTTTCTATTTTGAAAATGCACATACAAAAATCTCAGAACAGGCTTATATAAACGAGCCAAATAGAAATGGACATAAAATAATCAATTTCATATAAACAAATCAAAACAAAATCTCACAAACTTACAAACCCCATGAGTCAACAACCAACTTGAATCAAAGCAACAAAAATAAAAGCAAAAATGAAAAAAAAAAAGCAGAAACTAGAAATAAAAATACAAATAAACCTTTCTTTTATCCTAAAATCAAAACCAAAAATCATCCTAACTATTGAAGGGAAAAAATATCACAACAAAAAAAAAGCCTCAAACCCTTCCAACCCCAAAGACTTAGGTTCAGCTATGTAGTCGCAAAGAGAAAGACTGAAGACAGAGGCATAGGGATAGTGGTGCAAGTCAAGTTTTCACGATGGTCGCTAGTAGAGGACAGTGCGATCTGCGATGAGGGTTGTGAGTTGTGCCAGCGATGGGAGACTAGGGGTCGTGACTCCTTGACTTGTAAGCACAATTGAGTGGTGTGAATGTGAGGGGGGAGAAGTAATATGATGGGGGGAGGGAGACATAATGAGGCCAACGCGAATACGAGCGAGGAGAGGTAGCACCGGCGTGTGTAGTGGTTGTGGGGTGGACGTCTACTACTCTCCTCTATGAGTTATGCAGTGCTGAGAGTCTAAGAGAGGTGTGTGAGAGAGCGTGAATGGTGAAGTGAAAGGGAATAGAAACTAAGGCTTCAAGTGTGTATAAGTGTAAGGGCATTTTTGAGAGTATAGATTAGTAGTAGGGGTACATTTAAAAATATGCTGGTAAATATGCGGTTCAGTTCGGTCAGTTTTTAATTTTTGAAACCGAACACTAAACTAAACTGATCAAGCCCAAAAGAAAAAAAATCAATTTTTTCGGTTTGAAATCGGTTTTCAGTTTGACTTTGCGGTAAATTTCGGTTTGGTTTAGTAATGAACACTCGTACTTTGTATCCTAAAATCAAATCAAATTTATTTTCAGTTATAGTAAACATTTTCAATCAATTATAAGATCACAACCCACCAAATTTCTTTATATATAAAATTATCAAAAATTTTCAAAATACAAAACTACTTAAATAATTCACATCAAATAAACTACTTAAATAACTATTGTAAAATTATCTGATAATTATCTTATAGTTTCATTTTTATATGTAATTATAATTATCTTAATTATACTAAATGTACAAAGAGGGGAAGAGGACAGGTGGGGGCGTGTATATATTAAAATTTCAATGTCATTATCTATTAAATAGATGTAAGTTGAAACTTTTATATTAATTAAAAACTATGCAAAATATTGTCAATTTAGCTATTGATCACAGCAGTATTAATTATCAAGTTAGTCTTGTACATACTAAATATGCAGGGAGTTCAATATATTTATATAACTTGAAGAAAAAATACGTTCAAAATATAGTGTTGATTTGCCATATAAAAAAAATAGTGTTCATTTGTAAATTCAAAATGTAAATATTTTTAAAAGTATGGCATTTTATTAAATAGTAAGTGATTAAATTTATTCTATAATTTTAATTATATAAATTAAGGCTGTGTTTGGTTTGAGTGAAATAAGAAGGAGGGAAAGGGTGGGGAAGAAAATGGGAAGGAAAGCATCCCATTTTCTTTGTTTGGATGAAAAGAAAAATTGGGAAGAAGTGTTGAAATAGTGGCAAATCAAAGGTGGAGCCCACATGAACAATGGAAAAAAAATGAATTTAATTTAAATACACTAATAGTATAAAATAATTTTACACTGTCAATCAATAGAAATGGTGGAAAGTGCCAACTCATCCAAATAACTATCCATTATAATGAGGGACCTACCATGAATTCTCACTTTTCTTTATTTCTATTGGTTGACAGTATAAAACTATTTTACACCATCAGTGCATACCAATTAAACTCAAAACAAAATTTCCCCCAATATTGGGCGGAAAATCGTGGGGGGCTGCTTTTTGACATTTCCCATCTTGCCCCGTGATTTGCAAGAGAGAGGCAGAAGTTATGATGCTGATAGGAGAGGGTTTAGGGTATGCAACACCACTGAAGGTGTTGTGTGGACCCTCCCCTCTTTCATTTTTTCTTTCAAAATCAATGTTTCTAAAATTTTTATTTAAATAATTTTAATTTTTTATCATTATATTATTAAAAATAAATATAGAAAAACACCCAAAGCATAAGTTTTATAAATTTTAAAATCTTTCAATTACTAGTATTTTATGTTAAATAGGGTATTAAATAATAGCTGAATAATATTTTTGGTATTATTTAATTGATAAAATATATTTTTAAGTAATATTAGTTTGATTTAATTTCAAATATATTTTAAATAATTTATTTTTATTAATATTAGTTTAATTTAATAGGTTCATATTATTTTAATTGTTAAATTAAAAATAAAAAAATTTTATTTGATATTAATTAATATAGTTGAAATATTTTTATGACAATATAAGGGTAAAATTATCATTTGATAACATTATCTTTTTCTTTCCTTTCATTTTTTCTACACAAATAAATAAGAAAAAATTATTTTCCTTTCCTCTCATTTTTCTTTTATCCAAATATATCTATGAAAAATACAAATTCACTCTATTTCTTTTCACTTAACTTCTTTCTTCTCAATTTCCTTTCTTGCAATTTATTTCCTCTCTCCAAACACACCCTAAATCTAGGTGAATACAATATAAGTTAAAGATTGTAATATTTTAAACTAATAGGTGACAGAATATTTTAATGAAAATTTAAAATATTGTGTGTGTATGAAACAATAAGACAAGTTATTTAATGAGAAATATGAAAAAAAAACTTTAGTTTATTATTATCAATTGCTGATAAATTTAGGCTTCTTTTCTTTTATATGACATTTTAGTGAAAGAATTGCTAAAATATGGTTTTTCTAAAGTCAATTATAAAATGTGGGATTTTTTCAAATTTCGCGAGAATGCATGGCGAATTATGATGGAGTTGTTCAAGATTCTACTTGCACCGGGGCAGATTTTGACACAGAAACTCCGGTACTCTACTTACTATGTGGCGGATTCTGTTGTTGCGATTCCCTTTTTCTTGTTTCTTTTTTTTTAAAAAAAATTTTGCTTTTTATTAAGTGAAAGTGGAAATTAATATAAAAACGAGTGTATTTACGTATAATGTATGGAAAAGCTATATAATTTAAAGGTAAGAGGGTTTATTTAACTAGAATATTAGATTAATTTAAATATATAACTATTATCTATACTTATTTTATATAATATAGGGTACATTTGTTTTAATTTTTTAAAAAAATAATTTTAAAGATTCAATTTTATATATAGCTAAAAAAGTTAAAAATTAATTTTTTTCATAAGGTATACTTTTCAACTTTTACAAAAAAATTAAAAAATTAATTTTTTAAAATTCTGATTATTTTTAAAATATTATTCAAATATATCAAAATTGATTTTTTTAATAAAAAATAACTTTTTACCCAAAAAATTCCAAATAAATACACCCATAATTTTGACCATATAAAATAGATAAATTTGATAAATAGTATTTTTTTCATAATTATAAAGCTATATAAATCTTAAAATCAAACATTTTATTATTAGTTTATAAAAGATATTGTACTCAACAGAAACTTTACCGAAAAAACAATCTTATTATAAAGGTAGGTTCATTGAGACATAATTGATGAGTCTAATATACCGTGAGTTAAAACGATAAATTTGTTAAGAATTGTTCATATTATAAGTGGATTATAAAAATTAGTTAGCAAAAATTTAAATTACTAATTAAAAAACTGTTGATACAACTTTATAGTGTACTATAAACTTTAGTTTAAATAATTTTAAATTTAATTCTAATTAATAATTTTAATATATATTAATTATTATTTATATATTTTATAGATTTATATCACCCTGTAATATATATATTTAATATTATCTTAAAACATAATTTTTATATTTATATCATAATAAAATATATAATGTAATATTTTTATATAAATAATATCATAAATAAATATATAATATAGATAAACAATATAAATATATAAAAGTATATAAAAATAAGTGAGAATAATTTTTCAATCAACTCGCCACGGTTTTGTTCACAATTCGCCGTGGTGTCTGTAGATTTTCAATCAGTCAAAGCATCTTTTTTGGTGGATGCAGCTCTGCAGGTAAGTGCGATTTTTTATTTTTTCAAAAAGGGAATTCGTGAGATACTGGGATGAATTGTGAAAATATACCCATAATTTGGTAAATATTTATAAAATTTCAAATTGTAGTATATATCTCAGTTAAATATCATATAAAATTTCATTTCCGCAATAAATTTATATATTTATCTAAAAATTGTGATATTAAATATAACTAACTTATATTTTTTATTTTACTGTTCACTTTTAACTCCTGTAACATTTATTTTTTAAATTTGTGTCTATCTACAATTTAATATTTTTGGAGAAATAATACAGTAATTCTTCAATAAAAATTATAATGTGATTTATGTTTTAAATTATTTAATCTGAAATTAATTGGAAATTTCAATTCACTATATTTTAAAAACCATACTGATTTTTTTTTAAATTTCATAACTTGCTTTTTTATTACTTCATATTAAATTGCATTACTATTTTTTTAAAAATAACAATAATAAAAAGTATTATAAAGTTAATAATTATTAGGAAAAAATAATTTATAAGATTAGTAGTTTTAATAGAAAATTTATTAATTTATTTATTGAATTACACACTATCATTAACTGAAACAAAAATTGTTTCTTTATCTATTTTAACAAAATTTTTAGACGGGTTCGATACTAGTCATCCCACCAAAGTTAGAACACGGCCCCCATACTCATAAAACATTTATAAGGAGCTTACAAAAAATGCTTATCAATAGAATTCTTATATTGACAGTAGAAATTGAATTTGGATTCTTATGAGATTCGAATCCATTTCTTACTAACTATATTAACCATCATTGGCAATTGTTTTTTACCTAATTACAATAATAAAAGTACTAAACTTTACATGAAAGGGCCATTTCCCTAACATAATATCTAAATCTGAAAAGTGGTCAATTGAAGTTACATTTAAAGTTTTTGGTATTATCTTTGCCGTTAGTATCTTAAACCAATCAGGTGTTTCAAAATTGAGTTTATAATGATAGATGAATATATTATATATATAACACTGTATCAATTCATATCTAAGGTGTGGATCTAATTCAAACAAGGTTCATATTTCATCTAATAATACTGAGTTACTACAATATCCTACGTATAACGAATTCAACAAACATTTCTCTTATATATTATAGGTGTCGATCATGATCTGATCTAGATGATGGTTGATTACGTCTATGAAAGTACATCCAATCATCAAGACTCACTTGAGAGAGTTAATTTTTCGACCATGGTGAATAGAATGCTATTATATTATGGTGAATTCTGTGATGCACTTCACTTTCATCACATACCTTCTAGAATTAACGGTTGGATGTGAGAGTGTATCTTATGCAACTACTCATACTCCTCACATCCAACCATTAATTCTAGAAGTTGTGTGATACACCTCATTTCACAGAATTCGCCATTACATTACATATGGGCGAGTGCGACAACCATCACACAGTCTAGTTTCAAGGTCTCCCTCCTTAAAATGGACTTAAAATTTTTCAGAAAGGATTTTTAAGAATTGATTTTTATTTTGGGACACGCTATTATAATACGTACATATATGAAAATATCCGAATTTAATGTTTAGTTAAATTTTAATTAGATAAACTTAAAAGTACTTATTTATATGATTTACTTACATTTCACATGCTCAATTATCCTCGTATGAATATAAAATTTATAAAATATTTGTTATGTTATCATCTCCTCATAAGTATATACTAAATACATATAATTCTTGAATTTTTATGTTTTAATTATTAACATTTTCGAATTAGGCATGTCATGCCCTAAAAAATTAAAGAATTAGTGAAATAGCCAAATGCACTATATGAATAAGAATTTACCCACCAAAAAAAAAAAGAATTTACATTTCGAAATATAAACTATAATTAATATTACAATCGTTTGCTGCTGAAAAAAAATGCGTTCGTTTAATCAATTGGGGAAATATGTACCCAAAAAAAAAAATCAATTGGGGAAAATTGTATATTATTTCTATATATAAAAAAGGAATCTTCCAAAAAAAAAAGAACAAGAAATTTCTTGCTCGCCATGTGCGTTGTGGGGAGGCCAAGAAAAATATAACTTCAGTTACTTACAATATTTCTTTTTCAATAAGGGTTTTACGTGTGTAATAGCTTATTGATTACAGCTTTGCTAAATAGTAGGAAGTGATTTGGGCGAATACATTAACTAAATGTGGTTTACTTTTTCCGTATTTTCTTTTAGGCCTGACGTCCTGAAAATCATTATTTCTAATATAGCACTGAATTTTGAAATATATAAATATTTTCTTTATCTGATTTGAGAGTTAAAAGAGAGATTTTGTTTAGATAAATAAGGTACAAAAATTTGAACATAAGGTTCTATACAAGTTAACGGAGTAGATTTATTTTCTATTTTTTTAATCTGTATTTATTGATAATTATAAAAAAATGATTTATTATTTTTTATTAATTTTCTTTAAAATATATGAAAAATAAGGAATATAAATAATGTGATATATTTTTGTATTAAAATAATATCAACCAAAAAGATTTAAACAAATCAAACATATCTTAAGTTTTTAACATTATATTAACCTTATGCAAGATTAAGAAAATCGAATTGGGTATCTAATAAGTCAAGATAAGGGTTCAAAAATTCAGAGGTTTAACTGATTCAATCAGGAGTTCGATTGGAATATGATAAAATATATGTATTTAATTATTTATGAATATATATATATATATATATATTAAAATGTAAAATTTTAATTATTTATATATATAAATATCTATATAATTAATTAAAATACAAAAAATTATAACATAGTTACTACAAAATATATATAATTAATTAATTTATTATTTTTTAAAGAAAAATGAAAAACAATATTTTACAAAAAAAAATCAACCAAACCGATAAATTACATTAGTTAATACCGATTCACCAATTTTCATCGATTCAATCATATTTGATAGCGATTTTTAAAGACAATAGTTTAAATAACAAGACTAAACCAAATATTAAGCCGAATCTTAGTCCAACCAGCTAGTTTGATCTAATTTTCTCTTCTATGCTCTTTTGGCTTAACATGTGAATTTATTTTTGTAAAGAGTTTATATACGGTGTATACACAAATTCAAACAGTTTTTTAAAAAAAAAAATAAGTAAAAGCAGACATGCACATCTCCGAACATTGTACTGCAAAATACTACCCTATTTCCTATATATATTTAATAAAATCTATGCAAAACAATCAGCCGTTCTTTTCCGTGAGTTCACATTTCTCGTTTCAAATATCTAGAACATGACTTAATTATTAGTAAAGTATATTGGTCAATGTGATCCTGATTCCATATAGCTTGTGATGGAAAACACTTAACTTCCTTACAATTAAATAATAGTGAGTTTTGTATCACATGTACCGCATTCATTCACCAACTATGTCATGTTTACGTGAAACACATTATTGTGCGTATGATTAAATAAATACAATATATCATTTAATACGATTTTTTATTAGACATTGCTACGTGGTTGAATTTCAATGTTGCGTTGTCTGGATAAATTGGATTAAGTCAGATCGGATGCGGGATGCTGTAAATAAAATATTTTTATAAATTATAGTTTAGTATTATAATTAATTTTATTTATCAAACCACTTAGGATCAATTAATTAAAAATTATAACTTGGTTGATTTAGCTCTTCATGATTTGTTTTTTTTTCCCCAAAGGACTCAATGATATTTGTATATTTTATACTATTATATGTTAATTATTTTTATAAAGTCATTCATCCAATTATTATTTTCTTTAATATGCTAAACCACTAGTAATATCAGATATCTATGAATTTTAATTAAGTTATTTTGAGTCAGATCAACTTATTATAGGGATAAAATTTTTTTAATATTAATTTTTTTATCCATAAACTTTAAATTCAAAACTTTACTTAAGAAGAATAAATATCGAATCATTTGAACTAACCAATTATTGGCATTTGATTATTGAATTTAAACAATTGAATCATTTTGTTTAGTTTTAACTATATTGTTAATTAAATGGATAGTGTTATTTATACATTAAAAACATACCATAACAGAGAATACCATAAAAAAGTAGAAAAATGCTTTTCTTTTCTTTTCTTTTTTTATTTGGTAAGGTAGAAAAAAAAAAAAAAGCCTTGACTCTACTTGCTACCAAATACTTTGTATTTCTCTTCATACTGTTAATTCCTAATATCCACTTTTAATATATAAATATCATTTCTATTGTTAAATATAAAATTCTAAAGTCAACAATGGGGGGACTTGAGTTTTCCATATTTCTACTTCCTCTTTGCATCTCGTGACTTGACTGTGAATAACTTTTGGATATTACCATGCAATGTTCGTTGGAAGATTTTGCTATTGTATTTTCACAATGAGTAGATTATTCACATTATATATTATATAATTCGGCAATAATAAATTGATGACTGTAAAGAAATGTAAGTCTTAGCACAAAAGCGAGATTTGTCTTTCAATAAGCAGGAAAAATTTTTGAGTTTCTTCTAATAATCCACTTTCAAGTCGGTCGTCTATAAGTTTTTCAATATATACAAGCTTAATTAGAGAATTTAAGATAATTTAACTTGTTAATAACTCTTAATAAATAAAAATGTCACAGTGCGAAGATAATCAGATTATTTGATCAATTAATTATTAAACCAATACTGTTCAGGAAAAAAATGAAAAAAAATTATTATTTGTAGTATCTACAATTAAATTTGAAACGTTAGAATTCCTCAACCCTAATTTGATATAATTTTTGTAATTTTTTTCTCCAAATCCCTGTGCTTATCTTCCCTTTCCTAAGGAAATAAAGAAAGGGACACCATATATAAGAAAACAGCCACAGCATGATCTGATACAGAAACTTACATGAAACACTCCACAGTAAACTAGTTAAGCGTCTAACTTCGGACATTTTGACATCGACATCAATCTATTGTTATCCGTGTCAATTGTCTAGGCTAATTTTCAAAGGAAAAAATGTTCAATTCCTTGCTTCGGGTTTGATACCATGTATAGCGACAAAAATCTTCCCTGGAAGACAATGAACCTTTTATATATATGAAAAATATTGAATAATGATCAACAACTTGTATTATAAGCTAAGATAATTAATAAAACACATATTAACTAATAATTTGTCCGTGGCAGTATTGTCATACATGGACTATTATTGCTTCAGGAAGAACTTATCTATTAATATAATTCCCACGAGTGGCCAAACTCGTTGATGAGGGGCAGTTGCTATGGTCATTGCGGAAAATATAAAAATGACAAGACAGAAAATAATTAGGGACCAAAATGAGGGGAAGATAGGTGGGGGTTGTAACTTGTAAATGCATAGGTTTACTGGTTTTTTTTGGGCTCTCAAATTAGTAATAAGTACGATTTGAGTCTATTTTAAATTTAGTCGATATGTCGTTGGAGCCCACAGGTCCTACCATGTGCCACTGTCGGCTGATTTTATAGTATTCTTAACATTCACAGAAAACTCTAAACAGCAATGGCCAACAAATATAAAGAATTAAAAAATTATAAACAGAAGAGATTTTTGTTTTTATTATTCTCTTCATTTTAATATATCGGTTAATTTGATTAAAATGATATATTTAAAGATTAATATATTTAAATATATTATTCTAATCAAATTAACATATATAATAAAATGAAGGGAGTATTATTTAAATATCCGAACACAAATGCATTGCACTGCATAAAAGGTAGCCGGCAAGCGAAGCCCATCTCACTCTTTTTGGTCGGATTACTATTATGAGATTTTTTTTTTTAAAAAAATGAAATGTAGCTCTGAGTCATTATTAATGTAATTTTCTTTTAACATGATGTCACATATTTGAAAGGTCAAAATTATATTCAATTGAAAAAAAATCCTTATGAGAAAAATTAAATTACTTAATAGGTTTTTTAATAGATAACATTTTATCTAATCATCTATAGACTCACTCCAAACTCAAATGGCAAAATAAATTTAAGTTTCTAAAACCTTTATATATCTTTTTGATGTTATGTTAAGAATTATTTACATAATTGTTAACAAGGGTTAGATGTAGTATTAAACGAATTGCAGCTCTAAAAAAAGGATTAAGATTTAAACCCTAAAAAAAAGATAATTATTGGAAAAATGACCTTAATTATAACAGTACCTAAAAATTTAACCTTACATCAATACTTGTAAAAATATCCTAAAGAAAAAAAAAATTATATAATTTCAAATTAAAGGTGATAATCAAATAAAATACTCCTAAAATAGCTGTATATCCTTTATATATCTTCTTTAATCTTTGTCTGGTAGATATATTTCCTTTAATTTTAAAATAATACGAAGTAATTGACACGCGTATTACTTCTGTTTTCTTTCATATAGTTTAGGATGACATGTAGGGATGAGATCATATTGTCCAAGGCTAAAACCAAAAGACCAATAGGTCAAGATATATATGATTATTATTTACTCTATCAGAGCTAACAAGAATTGACGAAGTTGGTAAATAATAAATTTATATCTTACAATAATATAAGTTTGATTTTATTGCTAATATGAAGATTTTATTAATAGGTGGTTGTATTCATCTCTCATAAATACTCTCTAAATTTGAGAGTCATATCTTAATTTTAGTGTGGTAATCATCATTGAATTACCTAAATTTTTGTTAATAAAAAAATTATTTACTATACGAGATTATATTTCAGACGGAATAAAAAAGAAAGCAGAGTTAGCAGTTATTACTTAATTGACAATTAAAATAAAACAGGAAACACTTGACTCTTTAGTGTGTTCTCTGCCATGTAGTACACGTTTATAAAAAGTTGTTCACCTTTATTTATTCATTTATGTATAATGTGTTTAATTTTCTAGAAATAGTGATATCTTAAAAACCAATCCATTTCAATGCAAAAGCAGCACCGGATTTGCGTAAAACCCACTTGATTGCTTCACCTTCCTCAGGTTTCTCTATCTCCTCCTCCTTTTTATTCTCTCTCTCTCTCTCTCTCTCTCTCTCTCTTAACTTGAATCCTAAGTATGATTTATGATTTATCCATCCTCTCTTTAAATGAACACAATTAGTTCTTTAGTTACTCCCTCTCCACCCCACAGCCATAACAATATTTCCACCTCTAATGACATAATCACTCATCAGGTAATATTTCAGGCTATATAGAGCCAGTGACCACTCCCAGAGTTTCCGAGCCTTTCTCCAACAAAAAACAAGTAACATTGGCATATTCCCACTGTCCTATCCTCGCACAAATGGGTCGCCATTCCTGCTGTGTAAAGCAAAAACTGAGGAAAGGTTTATGGTCCCCTGATGAAGATGAGAAGCTGTTCAATCACATAACCACGTTTGGTGTTGGATGCTGGAGTTCAGTTCCAAAATTAGCTGGTAATTAACTAACATGTTCCATGAAACAAAGTTCTCATCTGCTTCCTTCTTTTTCTTCTTCTTCTTCTTCTTTTTGTCTTCTCTTTCATTACTTTGAATGAAGACAAAAAAGGGTATATAATTATAAGAGTCTTAACTAGCTAGCTTCATGAACTGCAGGACTGCAAAGATGTGGAAAGAGTTGCAGATTGAGATGGATAAACTATCTGAGGCCTGATTTAAAGAGAGGGATGTTCTCTCAGCAGGAGGAGGATCTTATAATCAGTCTTCATGAAGTCCTCGGAAATAGGTAACATAAATTCAAGGATCATCAACATGACAAAGCAAATTTTCTTTTCTTTTCCTTTTTATTTTTGGTTGCACAACAGATAGAATATGAGTATTTTACTTCAGAGTTTTGAAGTGATTTTCTTTTCAATATCAGGTGGGCTCAGATTGCGGCGCAGTTACCAGGGAGAACAGATAACGAGATCAAGAACTTCTGGAATTCATGTTTGAAGAAGAAGCTGTTGAAGCAAGGGATTGACCCAACTACACACAAGCCCCTAGCTGATCAAGCTCATGCAAAGGAAGAGAAGAAAAGCACAGAGAATTTCCCTACTCAAATACCATTCTCTCCAGGGCCTCCAGCAGCTACAACATCGACCTTAGCCTCCTCACAGGGGTCATCAGCACTTCTAATAAGCGATTCGAGTTACTATGATGGAGGGATAACAGAAGCTTCTAGAGAGATTTTCATGACCAAGCCAGCATCAACATTGGACCCTCTATCCTTCTTTGATTTCCAAATGGGTGTTCCTCAGCCCAATTATCATCATTCACCAATAAGTCACTGTCACACAACCCTTAAACTACCATTTGATCATAACCAGTTTGGAACCAACTCAAGCTATGGATTCTCGTCAATGCCAAGCCTAACCAATTCGGATCACGGGCACGTGTCGGTGACAGAGTTCTCAGACAACAACTCAGCCTCCAAAATCAGCTCCTTGTTCATGAATAATACAACTGATCAGGTGAAGGAAAGTTCCAGCAATAGCTCAAACATGAGCAATATTTATTCAGGAGAAGGATGCCAAATGATGGAGAATAATGCAGGGTTCTCTTGGGACGGTGACAACAAATTGGACCCTTTGTTTCAGTTCCAAGTGAATGCCATAAAATCTGAGGATTTCAAGACAAGTTCATGGGAACAAGGGCAGCTCCAGCAGACTCACAGTTCAATAGATTTCACTTGCTATCCGTTAACGTCACTGTCAGAAGATCTAACTGGAGCAAATTTTGATGTATTCCAGCATATATGAACTGTAAATTCTTCTTCTTTTATTTTAATTTTTTGAGATTTTTCTTTCGTTGCAACAAGGTAGCAAAGATAGGAAGATGTTGATAGTACAGGAAATTTCTAGCGAAAGATTTGAGATGAAACTTTCCCCCTCCCCGCATTTTTTTTTCCTTTTTCCTGTTGATGTATCTGTTTTCATCAGCCAAAGTTTGAATAAATATATATTCGTGGCGATTAATGAGTGAAGCTAATTTGGTTCTGCGGCCCTAATCTTTTCTATCTTGTCCAACTAATCAATTATTACGCGCAGTTAATAATGCCTATTTGTTTTGTCCTTTTCCGTTTTTTTTCCTCTTTTTTATTTTCTTAAAAAATTAAGGTCCTTATCGTGCTTCCTTTTGCTGTCCTCTAGAGCAGCTGGTCAAAGACTCAAATATGATCAAAAAGACAAAAGCCCATACACTGCAGCAAATGCTTACGAATTCTCTATTCCTTTTCTTTTTCCACGATCCTTCGTTTATTATATATATATATATTATTATGAAAATATTTGTTGACATAAGATGCATAAACATGGTATGAGAAACAGTATATTAATGTGAGTATAGATGAAACATGTAAATAGATATGTAGTGTATATTAATGTGAGTATAGATGAAATATGTAAATAGATATGTAGTATATTTATGGAAGAGAGTTATTGTATTTGATATTAAATTTTGGGGTAAAAATAAAACAATTCACATTATATATTATATATTATATTCACACACGGTGACACACGCTCGTGTGTTTCTGAATGTACGTCATGTATATATGATATGAATGGTGGGCTTTGGTAGAGATATAATTGGCGCTGGCATATTTTGAATAAGAAGATTATCCTGGCCCTATCCTATAATGAGGGATGCTGTTTGTGCTGGCATTTGATCCAGCGGCTCGCTCCAGCCACCACCATGCATTTGTGAATCCTTCCAAAAGGCTAAAATTGGCTGCCCAAAGTCTGCATTATTGGAGAGAGAGAGAGAGACCGTATATTATAGCTTTATTAATAAATATCCAACGCTGGGGTCTTCTCCTTCTGTGTAATGTACATACGGTTCAAAAAAGTTGTCCAAATTTACATCTGCTTTAAAATCATCCTTAATACATCGTGGTCATCACCGCAACAAGTTCATGCTTATAAGTTGTGACCACAACTTGCATGTAGATTGTATATATTTTATAAGTATATATAGTTTTAGCTCTTCTGGGCTTGTCAGTTTCAAGAAATTATTCTATCAAACAGAGCGGACGTTATGCATAATTTATTGCAACTTGATGTTTGCTCATTTGTTCCATTTTGGTGCCTATGTATAAACATATACATGTTGATATTTTTAATTCTGCAAAAGGTAGACAATTAAAGATAACGGGAAAAGAGAGGACACACAACGACACCTCTTGCTATAGTACCTGTTACTACTACATATATAAGCCAGTGGTGTGTCATAAATCAGAATAAAGCTGCTCTCAATTTGCACGCAAAGCCATCTAAAAAGTCAATTGGTCCCATAGACTTCGAAGATTACCCATGGTGACACTGATGATCAGATGATAAATCACATATGAATTTAATTGTTCAGTCGTGTATAAAGCCTATTTGTTTTAAATTCTTCCTAACGAAAAAGTAAGAATTTGACTTCTCAAAATACTTTTATAAAAGTAACTCTTTATTTACTTCTATTAAAAGTATTTTGGAAAACTAAATTCTTCCCTTTTTTTCTTTTAGGAAGAATTTGATTTAAACCAAACGAATACTATTATACTTTTTGGCAAACTATGATTTTGGAGTTTCAAACGAAAAATTCAAACATGTGCCTATATATTTTTTTTTCAGCCAATTGTACTGGCTTGGCTAGCACATAAAAGAGTGCAGAAATCCGGCCCGGAAGACTCAAATGGTCCAATACTAGTTTGCCACTTTTCCTTGCACCAAATCAAGACGGTGAAAGTAACAACTTCAATTAGAACAGCTGTGCAATGAGGCATAACGATATCATAAAAGCAAGAGAGGGACAGCGCATAATGCCATCATAAATTAATTAACTTGGAAGTGTTTAGGCTAATCCGATGCTGCTAATGTATGGCTCTTTGGGCAACAATCAATCTAAAGCTTGAAATTATGACAGACATTGACAAGAATAATGGTGAATTAAACCACAGCTAGCTAGCGTGTACATAAATTATCCGCAGATTTACGAAAGGTCCTGCCGCCAAAGTCATGAAGAAATTACCTAGGAGTTTCTGACTGCGGAGGCAGTTCTAAGTGTCTCTGGTCAAAATCAGAGGCAATAACATTGCTACTGTGAAAAGCAGGATCAATGTTATGATTTAATTGGCCTCTCTAAAACCTTTATCATATAGTATGTAAAAGTAAAACCTTTTGTTTCTCTTTGTTTTGCTGAATTCAAAACGTTAGCCAATACGAGACAACCAGTCCATGCCGATAATATAAGAAATATATGTGCCGACGCAGCTGCTCGCTAGCTTGCTGAGGAGTTTGAGTACCATTTGAATTCGTCATATTATAAAAGTTAAGAAGTGTAGTTAACAAAGACAATGTGGGAAAAGAGAGAAGAGAAATATTAAAGATGGTTCAAGTGAAATACTAAGTCGTGTTGTAGCCTTTTTTGGGTCAACTAACGGTGCATCCGACAAGTGTTATTGGAATGCTGTTGCTGAATAATAGCCTTTGAACTAAACAAATTCCACCTATATGATTAAGGGACACCGACAAGATGCTGTCTCACGCTTAAAGGGAAACAAATGACCAAAAAATTTGATATGCCAACTTGTTATGGTGTTAGTCAAATATATATATACACACACACACACACATCATAGAGTATTAAATAACTATTTAAATTTTCACGTGCTCTCACTCTTTAAATAGTAAAAGCCGTAATGTAGTACTTCTAACTTTGAAACTGAGTACATAATTAATATTAATTACTGGTGCAAGAAGAGTGTATAATCTTGCATTGCACTTATTGAGCTCGTGGAATATTTATGTGACATAAAGATGAGCTCAATTTACACGCTGAGGTTGAAATGATAGCTAACAATTGATTTTTTATGCAATTGGTACCAAAGCAAATGACTCAAGAAATTGAAAGAAAAATGAAGTTAGGTAGAACCCAATGATGCACGGTGTTTGGGCGTTTAAATTGAATGCGTAAGAGAAGCGTTGAACTTAACCTGAGGGCTATTGCTTCTAGAGGAAATGGATGGACCACGGCCATGAAAATGCAAAACAATGTCAAAGACACACTGAGTCCGGCATTGGGAATGATGAATTTTAAGCCAAAGACCGTAAGAATATAATTGCAACCACTAGTAAGAATCAATAATAATACCTTGTAATAAGTTGTGATAAAAGAAACATACTCCCCAGCATCATTGCAAAATATCTAATAACGATTATGTTTGACATTTTGTGACTCTTTAATCTGGTAAAAATTGCAACACAGGACACTTTTACCGAATGAATTCGGCTTTATGGCTTAAAAGCGATTATGACCTTAACACCACAAAGGAAACAAACTGCTTTTTCCATTTCTTTTTATTTTTATTTTGGGGCTAACGAGAAAGCCATCAAACTTAAAAGTACATAAAGCGTTCCTTAATTCGAACGTCATAATAATAGCTATCATCAAAGATAAGCTACCAGTTGACATCTATGGCAATGTGTTTTTCACTGATTGCGCTTTTCTCACTCAAACCACGAAACTTCTAACTACGTATTCATTGAGTGTATTCAATTGCATGTACGTGTATTAAGGAAGGGCTTTCTAGTTTCACCCCACTTCCTAATGAATTACTTGGTTTAACAAAGTGAAAGTTGAATTCCCTTCTTAGTTACTCTCAACAAAGGTCTCGTAATGAAAGGTTTGGAGTAGTCTGTAAGAAGCGACAAGTTCAAACCTCCTTGTAGTCATTGTGAATTCAGCACTCAATGGCATCATTTCAAGTGTTTGTTTTAGTTTAGGGGACGAAAATTCTCTGTCCCTTGTATCTATTCAACCAATGAAATTTTATCAAGTAAGGCAAAATGCGGTAACTAGTTACTGGAACGTCTCTCCATATTTTTGTACCACTCTACAATTTTTCATACGTGCTAAATTTTTATTAGCTGGACAGAGAAAGGAACAGAGATATGAGAGACAGAAAAGTTTCATCCTGTTCTAGGATACGGGCGTTATTTGACATGAGATATTACTAGAATGTTTGGATTATAGTTTGGACACAAACTAGATTTGGGGTTATGAAAATTAAATTTTATCTACATAAAATATATTTGACGAAATTATGGTTAGGTTGTATTTGAACACGCTTATAAGTTTCAAATTAAGATTTGAGCAAAAATAAATAAATAAAAAATTACAATGAACCAAATCAAAATTTGCAAATTATGATCTTTAGTCTATGCACAATGAAAGTCATGCAGACAATATAGCACTTTCATGAGAATGATTTTGTTAAAAAAGAAAATGATTTATGAAGCTAATAATGATCAAGAGAGAGAGATTTACTTTTTAGTTAATAAAGTATTTAACTACTAAAATATACATCATCATTGAAATTAATTAGAAAAGATAAAAAGAACATTTTAACCTAGTTAAAATAATGAAGTTTGTACTAGAAAACAAGTAACACAAGTTACTTGCCTTCACCTGAATTAGTAAAAGTTAACCTTCCCTCATTCAAATATTAGCCATAGGCAAGGGCAGCTCCATTTTTCCCGAGTTGCAAGACCATTTACGTATACGCTTAGAGATACAGTGATGGGCAATCATAATTTGGTGATGTTATATATGTAATCGAACTTAAAATTTGGAATCACATGCTTACTACAGGAAAATGAATGTGCAGTACTTAGGAAACGTCATGGCATCCTATTTTGTGAATACAGGCGAAAAGACCTGTGCAACAAACTCTTATTAAGCATATTGCAGCAAACGGGAATTAAGGGTGATCTACCCTATCATCATCAATTCATCAATCGTCTTCGATCTGATAACTATCTTACAACCAACAACATAATCCAAATCCAGCGATGACATTAAATAACAATTAACAGATTTAGGTCTAACGAAGTTATCACACTATTCCACACGCTTAGTATCACCGCAGCCTTATGAACTACACAATGCAAATAACAACTTTCTAAAGAGTATCTCCAGGATGGAAATAACGCACCTACCATAGAAAAACAGAAACGCATGCTGCCATGTTGAAAATGAAAACTTGGCCAACTATAAGTTGCTCAATTTTTTTTTCAATTACATATAATGCAAAAGCCCAAAAAAAAAAAATCTAGCAAGAAATGTACCCTAACTGAAATAATATCACAATAAACCTCGTCTACCCAGAACGCCAGCGGCAAGCATTGGAGACACTTTTTAATCCATGATAACTTTGCACAAGCTTCAACCATTGCATTATATGTAGATTTATTTACATAGTTAATAATACCAAGGAATTCTTTAGGTTTGATTACCAGGATAACTTCTGAATCAATATTGCTAGTAAGCTCATGTCTATAGAAGTCTGCATTAACTGCTACTCTTTACTTCTCAAACATTGGACAGCCTCTTGATGAATGCCACAAGATATCCTCAGGTACTATGATCACCACTACTGTTGTACAACCTCACATAGTGGACTGGAATCTGGATCTAAGAGTTCTCCTACCTTGTGGCTTACTTCTTTCAACTGCAATAACTATCTCATGTTTACCTCTTTCTGACTTCAAGTATGCTTCCTCCAAACCATACAAGATATACAAGCTCACTGTTTATAACAACATATTTTTGTCCAAATATTTACCTAGTCTATACAGAGCACGGCTGCAAATTTTGGAGACACTTTTTAATCCAGGACAGCTTTGAACAAACTTCAGCTATTGCATTATATGAAGGTTTATACAGTTAATAATACCAGGGAACTCAGCAGATATGGCAACTAGGATACAATTTGAATCAAAATTTCTAGTAAGCTTGTGCCTAGAGATCCTCTATAGCAATGATCGCTGCTCCCATACTTCTCAAACATTGGATTGCTTCTTGAAGAACATCTCAAGAGATCCTTAGGGCAACTTATATCATTACTATTATAGCACAAGCTCGTGTTATGCTTCCTCCAAACAATACTAAATATTCATAGCCCCCCCCCCTTTTTTTTCCTCCAGTAACTAAATAACAGGAGAACTAATTTTAAATCTCGTCTTCTTTTCTTTTTTCTTCCAAATTTGATAACAGAATCAGTTATACCCAAAGAAAGCATGGCTTCAGCTTAGTCATATCATCTCTGCAGGAATTTAGATCTCTAGAAAGGTACCCTGAGCAAGTGGAACATTAAGTGATAAAATTTAATCAGTAAAAGTGAAAATGCAATTGGAAAAAATTGAGAAGAACATAGCTATCCTCACAAAGAATAAGAATTTGCTGCCGGTGTATGCAGATAAAAGACATTAGATCACTTTTACAAAGCCATTGGTGCTAGATAAAACGTCCTAGTAAATATATAAGTATAATAAAATCAATGTGGATCACTAGGTGTAGTAGGCATGTAGCCTTAAAGAGAGCCATAGTATGATATAAACATGCAGGAAGAGTGTAAGTCCAGAAGGAGAATGCACAGCAAACTGTTGTCATATATAAATATAAACATAATAATGTTTATTTTATTTATTTTGCATTAAAAGGATTGGCTATATCATACTTTAATCTACATAACTAGCTTAGCAAATAATTAGTAGCAACCATGGCCTTGAATATGTATATATAGTGAATAACAACACAAACACAGAACAGAAGTCAAAAAAGCAGAAATCAAATTACTACAGTGTTACTCATCGGTTATCAGGAGTAAAAGAGAAAGGTTGAGATATCACAAGATGGAAAAGTTGGTAATGCTATCAAATCTATTGAAACTTAAGTTCTATTGTGTGAAGCATTGCCAATGCAAATTGGTAAATTTATTTACTCGTCTTGTTAAGATAACAAGCCTTTTGTATGGTATGCAATACTTAGTATGATCAGTCAGTTATCATTTATTGCCAAAAATAACAATATTAAATTGAATTTTTGGTATTTTCACAATTTAATAAATTAGTATTAAAAACAATACACTCTTACATTGCCGTCTGAAACACTTGCAAGGATCAACAATTTTGATTATACAATCAGTGGCGCTTATAGCCCCAAGGGCTGTCTGTGCGGAGCTCCTGGCTGATAAAGAGTGAGGTGGTGTATGGCTTTTGCGAACAGCTCCTTCAAATCAGGATGCTGAGCTAAAACAGGACGTGCATGCGTCTCTAGAGTGCTCAAGGCACGCTCTTGCTCAAGAACCTTACTATTGCCCACATTCAAGGCAAGGTAACAAAGCAATACTAGACCATGCATTTGTGCTCGATCGTTGTTCTGCAGCAGACTCCTTAGCTTAGGAATTCCATCAAGCTCAAGTATTGCCTTAGAGTGGTCGACACAGTTGTAGTTGTCCGGGCACGCAAACTTTCCCAGGGCAATCGCGGCTTCAATTGCAACATCCACATCCTTGTTACCAAGTTGGGCAACCAAAGGACCAAGAACATGGGGAACCTTTCCAGGGAAGTTCCTGTCCAAGGAACCAATCGACTTAATAGCAGGAACCTGCAATGCCGGATCATTCTCTTCCCGAACCACCCTCAGAAGCTGATCCAAAACTGCTTTTGCTGCTGGAGCAGTAGGCTTGAAAGCAGCTCTCCTAAGATCAGCATTGCACTCGGCCACCGCAGTGATCTCCATGATAGCCATGAGACAATTGAGCTGCAAATCTCCACTCTCGGACTCAATAATCTTAGCCAGACAAAGCAAGCCTTTAGTCTCTGTGATCTTCCTGCTAGTCGAAAGACACCCTTTGGAGAGCTTCCAAAGTGCCCTAGCACAACTCACCTTGATCTCATTCCTCACCTCAGGGCTCTCCACCTCCCTCTCCCTTTCCCTCCTATACTGCCCCCCTCTGCTACTCCCATCCAAACTCCCCGAAGAAGACTCCCCTACCGACGACGAGGAATTCAAATTCAGTACCACCGCATGAAGGCTGGCGCGACCCGCCATTGGGTCAGCGAGTACCGTATCCATGGACAACAACGACACAAGGGGCCTAGTCACATTAGCCCTCACGAAATCCTCCTGAGCAAGAGGGTCCTGGTCAGCCATGGTGGCAACCAAATTCGCCACCGAAACACGAACCCTCATAGGGGAATCCCCAAGAACCTGCACAATGGTGGGAATCCCAAGTGACTCAACAATGAACCTCACAACCCTCTTCTGGTTCGTGGCAACACTAACAAGAGCATTTGCAGCAGCAATCTGAGCTTCAGGTGAAGCACTCTCCTTCAGAAGCTTCAGCAATGGCGACACCCCACCTTCCTCCAATATGATAAGCTTGTTTCGATCATTGTCCCTCGCAAGGGAACCAAGTTCCATTGCAGCATCAGCACGGTCCTTGAGGGTACCCAATTGAAGGGTATATGTATATGTCCATACCCAAGCGAGGATAGGGTCGTTGCTTGCAATAGGTGGGAGGGAAAGATTGGAGCCCTTCGAATCGAAGATGCTGAGGAGCCACTGCATGTCGCCGTTGGAAGATTCGAGAAGGTTCCAGACCTTCCTGAAGTCGGCGGTTGTGGTGATGGAGAAGACCTGGCGGAGGACGCCGCCGTGGCGCTTGCAGCGGCGGACGAGAGCGAGGGTGCGCTCGAGGTTCTTGGAGACCTCGGCGACGATGCGGCGGATGGGGCGCTCGTTGAGGGGCTGGGCGGCGGAGGATGCGGCGCGCACGGCGGAGCGGAGGTTGTCGCAGAGCAGCTGGACCTTCTTGGCGAGTTCCGAGCAGTCCACCTTGGACGACTCAGCCTCCTGGGCGAGTTTTATGACTCGGTCGCCCAGCATGATGGGCCCCGACAGCTCCTCCTGCAGGCTCTTCTCCTCTTCCGGGTTAGGGTTCGGGTTACCCATCCCAACAACAACCTTAACCACACCGAAAACTCAACTCAATTCAACCCCCTCTGTGTGTGTGTGTGTGTGTTTTCCTTATCTGCTAGCAAGCAGAGAGAGAAATTGAGAAAATTAATAGATATAAATTTATGAACTAGTTATTTATTTTTTGGTTTTTTTGAAATTGGAGTGGGAGGAAAAGGAGAAGGAAGGTCGCGGTGGTGTTAGAGTGTACTACATACTTGTGTGATTGGTTTCAGTGGCTGCTGCGGCTCCTTCGGGGAATGAGAGTAGTAAAGTCGCTGATATTTAATAATAAATTCACAAAAACAAGGATTTGTTAATTAATTGATATAGATGATTAAATATCTCTAACCCGAACACTGACATGCATTCATTCTTCATGCCCCGTCAACGAAGGACGGGTGCAGGTTTTTTTTTTTAATTATTATTTTAATTAATGCGACTTCTTTTGTGGGTTGAAATGAACAATGGAAATTACGGTCCCCAGAGGAGGAAAACAATAGGCGAATGAGGTGGATTACATAGTGGAAGGATCTAGATGAGATGAGATGATAGACCTCTGAAATTATTAGAGTTAAATTGAATAGTAGATGGTTAGGTTGGCCGCTACCTGCGAATGCAAAGTTATAAAGTATCCATATTTTGGGACACGATTCCCATGAATCAACGAAGGGAATGGGATTTGGGATCACCTAAATCTAAAATGAACCCCATTTTCCACAGAAAAGCAAAAAAGAAAAAATAAAGCAAAATCACTAGTTGCTTTTCTGGCCATGGGAATCTGACGAGGGGGAGAAGACCTCGTTTACTAGAAAGGCCAGTCAAAGGGTGCCACGTCTCACAATAACTGGCGTGTTACGTTTTCAGTGGCGTGGCATACCTGTTAACATGTCACTGGCAATCAATGAATTTTCGATGAATGGGCCACAAAATTGTGATGGCTTTTCGATCAGGACAACGCTACTAACTCAGTCTAACGCTGAATTTGGGAGAAAAATGAGTTAAGGCTCGGAGTAAAACTTATTCCAAAGTCCGAGTCTTTCTCCTTATCTCATTTTTTCCAAACTACGATTTATCGGTCATCAAGGACTTCGTCCATGGTTATATTCTTTATGAAATGGAATCCTCTATCACTTTTTTATTTTAGTAATTCAGTCAACATTAGGGGTTACCATTATTATTATTATTATTATTATTATTCAAGAATTCATTCTCAAACTATATTAATAATTAAATACTTTCATTTTTCAAAAAAATTATTTCCATTGCTAAATGTATTACTAAGGTCTAAGCTATTCTCATTGGCAAAAGCCACGCTGCTTTATTTATTAATAAAAGTTCAAAGATTCCCTCGTTCACATCCAATAAAATTAGCTCAAAAGAAAAGGTGATGGATGAAATTACTTTGAAATAATAATTCTGCCAGGTGGCCATAAACAAACAAGGAAAACCCAACTACCGTCATTTACCAATACTATAGAACTACAGCAAATTGACTAACAGATCAATACTAATCATAATTGAATCCATAACTATCTCACGCACAAACACAAATCAAATCACTAAGACTTAAAAAACAACTACTTTGATTAAAGATCCTAGATTAGAATATACAACCTACACTACTAAAAATAAAAGTTTCTTTCAGAGTGGATGACAGAATGGCACTTGTACTTCTCTCGCCAGCATCACGGGCCTCTATTACTTTTAGGAGGGACAAGTGTCTAAAGTTTTGCCACGAGTGCACGATGAATTTGCTTGGAAGGCCCAGTCTCCTTGATGTCATTATCTTTAGAATCCAATTCACAAGGATTCGGCGGGACATCTATTGCAGGGGAGCAATTGAAGAAACCATGAGGCTGCACCCGCCAACACCAGACCATAGGTTAGACAGATGCAAAGCTTTCAGACGCAGTCTAACACATAAACATGAAAAAAATTAAAAAATACAGGTTCGTATCATCTTAAGATACAGTTGCCATGAGTAATAACATTACCAAATCAACAATTTAATAATTCCGGACATTCTAGTGCTTTTTATGGCTTTTAGTGTCAACAGATTTATGATAACGTTGGAAAGTAGTAACATGAGCATCATATTAAGCAACTTGAAATGATAAGCAAAAGAATAGACTATAGTCCAAAAAATGCTCAGAAAAAATGCATGAAATCAATTAATCCGGCATTTACCATGAGCATAAAACCAATGCGCTCTACTGGCATAACAGGCCAGTCTTCTAAACGAGGGACATGCGTGATTCCAAATACATACCTGAAGTTTACAAAGTTAGTGTCGAGAGAGAAAATGTGCAACACTTTCATTAGCAAAACAGTAAGTGGATTGAAACAAGAGATTGAGAGGCTTGTTTAGCCTGTACGTTCTATACAATTTATGAAAAATAAACCACTGAAGAGAGGGAGGGATAGAGGACCAAAGAACTATATCAGTTTCTTCCAAAGATCGGTTCTGCTTAACCCATGCTGCTAGTCCTTCACCAACACGTGGATTTTGATTAGGGAATTCTCCCCCAGGGAACATTTCATCACGTGAGTACGAGGTTACCCAAAGATTATGCTTCAAGAAAGCAGCTCTTCTTAAAAACTTGGCCTCAGAGCCTGCTAATGGTAAGCAGCTTGAGCCAGGTACTAGCTTATAGCCTGTTAGCTGTCCGGTTCTATTGGCTGTTCTCGTGTTCCTTACCTAAAAGCATTATTAAAATAGTAACCAATGCCATGTAAAAAAATTAAGTGAAAAACTATCTTCTAAGACACATTAAAAAGTCTATGGAGAAAGTAATACTTGTTTTCATTTTCTGTATTTTCTATTTTTAGGATTTTATGAAAAAAAGACAATTCTGTTTCCTATTTTTACTATTCTTTCATAAAATTCTAAAAACAAAAAATGCAGAAAATGAAAACAGAACCAAAATACCCAAAGCGCAAAATTGTTAGTCGCTAAAAAGGAAACCATTAAGTCAGCAATATCTCACAATAGCAACTAAGAAGAATTCAATAATTTGAAAGCATGAAATTTTTAACATGAATAGGAAGAACTTCGCCCTAGAAACCGAGAAAGCCTTACAATCCAATGTCGGGCCGTCAATGGATTGCAGTCACGCATGGCTTCCAATTCAGATTTGAGCAGAGTCTCTTCAGCATAGAATGCATTATTGTGAACATTGTTCTCCCCAGGATTCTCAACTTTGACATTGATCTCCACAACCTACCAAACATCTTGAGGACAGTGTAAGCTTGAAAAAGAATTAAGAAGTGGTAGCCAAGCTATATAGTATATTAGTTCTGATTACAAGAACAATTGTGAACAAAACATTGAAAGAGCTGCCACACTCATTTATTTCAATTAAAACATAGCAGCTGATCAAGATAGACAAATTTTAAGAAAATTGGAAACAGAACAATCAAGTAAAAGACACCATTTTTGGAAAAATCATTGATCCTGATCTAGATGCACTTGGTTCAGATAAAGGAACCCATCAAAGTGGCGGCAATGATCAAGAATTAAGTTTCTAAGTGAATCTAGATTGACATTATATAGTTCTATAATTTTATTCATTTGTAACCATTCAATTATGATTTTCATGGTCATCCGCTCCAAATTTCAATTAAAATTGCAAACAAGCAAGCTATTAACGCTCATGCTGCTCAATGTTTAGAGAGGGTTCTCTATCTTTCCTTCCTGTTAAGCTCACTTGTGAGGCAAAAGGTTGACTTCTGAAGATCTGAGACAGAGTATGCAGAAGGGTTTCAGCATTGTAATGGAAAGTAGCCTTGTGTTTACTATTTCCATCTTGCAAAAAAAAGAAGGGGGGGGGGGTAATAAAGTGGCACTTCAACCCCAATTCTGGTGTTTAAAATGTTGATGAGTTCACTGTTAAATTGCAAAGTGGCTTCATGCGCTTTCTTGCTTGAGACTCGGAATAAAAAAATAATGAAGAATTCTACTAGGGTGAGATTTTGGATGGTAAGCCAGAAAAGATGCCTCCAAGACCATTATGACAATTAAGATCGACATTGTGATTGATAGTGATAGCAATGGAAGCAATATATATTGAAATGGCATAACCATGTATAGTGTGACCAGAAAATTTTGTATTTCTAGTGAAATCACCTGATTCAAAGCGTCACCAGGCTTAGAATCCACAGCCATGTCCATGCGAGCAACAAAAAAGTGTTGATGAACTGGAGCATATAGACCTGGTGCAATCATGGTTCCATATTTTCGAAACTCTCCAGGGAGCAAGGCTCCTAAGCTTAGAATTCCAGTTAGCTTAACTTCAGCTTCAATTTTGCCATCCTGGAACAACACGCGCCATCATTTTCCGGAGAGTCAATTAACAGTTACCATGAATATTGCAAAAAATACAGAAAAAGGATGATAATATGCAGTTCATAAAATGCAAAACAAGGAAATATTAATAAAATAATGCTGAACTAGCGTAAAAGGAAGACCAGCTATCAGGGCATAAAAGATGTGGTCATACTGTACAAATGTATGGTGACAGCCTCATAATAATTTAAAGGAAAAGAGTGGATATTTGAGAAATTATGCAATAAGGAAAACCAGATCAATTTACGATGTCATCAACGTTAAGCATATTTGCTTATTGCAAAGATGTGATGTTCGACTTACCTGATAAAAGTGCCAAAAAAATCCATATTCATAGTTAGCCACAGTACACATAAAAGATGCTGAAAGTCTTCTAGACCTTCGGACTTCTGCAAAGCCAGTTCTCCAGTCTTGATGCTTCCAGAGAATCCCATGATCCTCTTCATGCAAACATACACAATTCTCTATTGTCTCAACTCCCCCAGTGAAATTTGTGAAGTGAGCATCAAAATATTTGATGTATCCCAAACAATCACATCCCTGTAAGAATAATTGACTTTAGACCAATTGAAATTCAATCAGAAAGAGAAATGACAAACAAAATACATATCCAAGAGGACAACTATGCGATTCTTAAACCTTCTTGAGAGAATGGGCATTTTTTCCCAATCCATCTTCCCCAGCATCAAAAGCATTCTTCCTGTAATGTGGTTCATTGGGATCTCCATAGGGCACAACCATCTCCACAAAACTCAGCCTATGAGCTACAGGCCTTCGCCCTCTGCTACCATCAACGTATGCAACAGAATAGATAACCAAACCTTCTCTGGGTGTGAATCCAAGACGAAAATTCCACTGTGACACAAGCATAGAACAAAGTGACTAGTTATAGGACTAGTTGAAAATTTGAAAAATAGACAACCAGTTACTCAGCTTACTCTCTCGACTATGTGAAGATAAATCAAAAAGCAATATAACATCTACCTTCTGCCATTCAACATAATACCCATTGACACGAAAGCTCGGACCTTCAGGCTGAACAATTTGCAAGGGTTTTACATCACTTCTATCAGTTCCACCTCTTGTTTCACCAGGAGTATAGTTCCTCAAGGGATCAACCGGAGGCAGAGGAACTAGTTTTTGGTCTTCAAACTCAATCACCACCATGTTTTGCATATCAACAAGCACATAAATGCCCTCAACCGGGCGTGCATAGCCATTTTCCATAGGGCAGTCACTCTCAGCTCGACAAAATATTAGTGGTTTAGCAAGTCTTCTGCTGGGATTATCAGCTTCACTGTAATTACCAACACACCTGCAACAGAATAATTAAGAACAAAGTTTAAATAGAGGAAATCCGATGCACAACAAAAGAATATCAACTTATCCTAACAAGAGCTCTATTTACAATGGACATCCGACTAAAATTACCAGGCATCAACCATAACAAGGTCCATGTCCTCAATACCCCTTTTCTTCATAGCCTCTTTAAATGGAGGAAAATCTTTTACAACGGCTTCACATTCTGCATATTCCACAGCATCCTGAAGATGGATGGAACATTATGGAATTGAAAATTGCAGTGTATTATAACTGCTGCGGTTTGACAAAATTGGGCATAAGGAATGTGCATATATAACTAACTTAACGCCTTTTGAAAGCTGTACTCATCTCATTATCTTTAGGAGAAAAACTTAAGTGACGGCGATATGCAGTTTTCTCTACTAAACTTGTAAGCTTGAAAAACCAATACATAAATTATAAACATGTAAATTCCAAGGTTTTAATCTGATCTTTTATTCAATACTCTACATGGAAGTCTCATTCATAAACAAATGAAAAATGGATTCACAAGTAAATGCTGCACACTGGTAAGAAATGGATTCAAAAGTGATGAGTTAATAAGAACATACCATTGGAGGCTGAACATCTGGAACAACGTGTGATGAAATTACTTTTCCACGGTGATGACCTCCTCGAGTTACTGCACGTACTTCTGATAATTCAACAATCCATATACTAGTCTCATTTGTCTTCTTATTGTAAACAACAAGTCTAGCGGATCTTGGAGGGAGTTTGCTGGGAATTACAGGCCCTCCTTTAGTTTTAGGAAGTAGTGATGGTTGGAAAGGTGGAAAGAAATAGGCATCTGCCAGTGCTACAACATGTTTATCTGGCTCCAGCAAAACTATTTCAATAAAGCGCATACTGTCCCTAAGCTGTGATAAATAAAGACAGTTGGGGAAAATAGAATTGTTATTAACAACAGCTTCAAAATACATAGAATCAATCTTAATTGTGAAATAACCTGTGTGAAAAACATAACCCAAACATGCAAATATATCATCTCTACAAACAATTCATAGTGTAGTTAACCTCGGGAGTGGCTCCAGCTGCCCTCACGGTTGCCACTGCCACAGAGATTTCAGCAGCAGATAAAGGGTCCAAAGGATGGCTTGATTGAGTCCTTGGCATTGTAGTGACTCCTGTTCAACATTGCAACAAATGTAATATAGGAGAACACAAAGTTTGCTACTATAAAAACAAGTGAAAGTCAGAACGAGATTTAAGAACTTGCAAAAAAAACTCTCAAAGGAACGCATCAGTGATCTAGTTGGCAAAGCATATCAGCATCAATTGCTTCTGAAGTTCTGATACAAAATCCAATATGCTATGTCCTGAAGTAAATAAGCATCTTTTCAAACGAATTCGTTGAGCAATTAAGAACCAGTAAGGCTGTTTTCCTTTTCTTTTAAACAAATTAAAAACTAATTGGCAAAACGTAATTGCTCATCATAGAGCATAGAGCACAGAGCAAAGAGAGAACAATAAGATTTATCACTTCGATTTTCTTTCTAAAAGTGCAATGGAAACAAGGAGGATAACACTATTGCAGATATTTTGCTTAAACAGGAATAGACTTGAAAAACAGATTAACGCTATTGTGTCCATTATCTCTATGAAGCAATGCATACGTACTTAGACACATGCATGCACACAAACATTTACCAATTATATACAACAACATAACCTGGGAATTAACCGAGGCAAATCCTTAAGCTCTGCATATCATCAATTCAAATAATGGCTCTTACAATCATTTTTTTGTCCATTGTTGCAATTGAATAAATTGTGTGGAGTACTGGAGTATGAACAACACGAATACAAAAGCAAAAAGAAGGGGAAAAAGAAAAAAAGAAGAAGATGATCTAGACATTCTTATAAGAATCTGGCATATACGTTAAAAAAAAAGGGTACCTTTAGGAGGAGGGGTATTAGTGTTAGGTTGAGTGATGGCCATGGCAACCTTCTTCGAAGGCTGATCATCGTGATTCCAGTCTGCTGCGGCATTGACGGCAGCGGCGAGACGTGAAGGAGAGGGCGCCGCCTTTTGCGGAGCTGAGGCCATTGCAAAGGGTTAGCGAGCTCGCCGAATCCACCGCTATATGTCTCAACACTCTCTATTGACATACAGCAAATCACTCTTTTCTTCTCTTCCACCACCTCTCCTCTCTCTCTCTCTCTCTCTCTCTCTCTGTGTCTATGTGAGAATGATGAGTCTTATTTTATGGATGGGAATGGTGTTGGTTTGAAGAAGGTGAAGTGTGATTTGGAAGCACAGCACAACAATGTATATATACGGAGGAATAGATATAGATAGGTACAAGAACTGTGGTAATGTGAGTGTGTATGTGTGTGTGTGAGAGAGAGAGAGAGAGAGAGAGAGAGAGGGACTTGTTATATATGATGGCTTATGTTATGGTAACACAAACTGAATCTAAAACTGAAAACCACGTGCTGACTCCCTACACTCTATAGTACTTGTGTTTATCATTTCTGTCCCGTTTTCTTCCTTCTTTGGTGGCTTTTTTAATTTGGATAGGAGATAAAGAAAGAGGACGGGGATGGTACCATAATCATGTACTAGTGGCCCATGGTGTTAGTGTTACTTTGAGGTTTATCGAAAAAAAGTTGATGGAAATGAAGGTGGCTTATCAGTGGGGTCCAATACGATATGTCCGTGGGGGATGATAGGAGCGTCTGCTTGTGCTAATGGCAATGGACATTTTCAAACAAGAGAAATGATTGTTTTGTATCCTTTGAAATAATAGATATTTATAGGCATAATTTATTTTTAGAATTAAAAGAATTAAAAAAATAATATAACAATGATAAAATTATAAAGATCTATTTTTTTGTGAATGCGTAAATGTTTATTGGTGTGTCTAAAATTGGATATATAAATAATACAGCTCTTCAAATAATATTATTCATATATATAAAATGGGTATAAAAGTATAGAAAATTTTATATAAATATTTAATTATATATTATTATTTTTATAAAAATATTTAATTTAATTATTTATTATTTTAAAAATTTTATAAATAAAAATATATAATTATAATAATATAAAACTTTTTATACTACTATCAATATATTAAAATTAATCTCAAATATAAACTTATAAGAGGGATAAAAAATTTTGGTCTCATCAATCGGCATGGCACGTTGTGTCAATCTCTTTTTTACATATCCATTTTTAATGTTTTAACATTAGTCATTTAACTTTAGAAAAGGCCGAAGGGACATTGATTTGCGCTGCCTAATAGTAAAATAGCAGTAGGCTAGTCGCTAACAGATTGAATATGACTCATTGCGGTAAAAATCATGGAGAGGGAATTGATGAATGTCAATGACGAGGAGAGGGCTGGATATTTCAATATAAACACATACAAGAACAGAATAAAAGAATATTCTTTACAAATGTCTATGCAGAAATTGTAAATATATGTAGAAAACAAAATAATCCACCAAAACGTGTGACAAAAATTGAGCAAAGCAGTTTCACGACACCAACATCATGCCATAAATGTATTAACATTTTTTGTTCATGGAAAACTAAGTTTTATTAAGGAAAAAAACTGATAAAGAAAGCAGATATTTCAATATCTTCAACCCTGTACTGTGGCTGTAGTGTGATTGTCCAGTTGTCCATCTAAGCAAGAAAAACTAATATTCGTTTCTTATTATTTTTATTCATTCTTGAATTTGGAGTGACGAAGTCTAGAATTTGAGTGGAGTGTTGCACTAATGGAATAAAATTAGTAATGATACCTGCATATTATGTGACTAAATAATGTTTTCTTTTAGTGTAACTTCTTAAAATAATTCAACTTACATTCACAATTTATATAATTGATATAAGCTTGTCTTTTATTACTGAATAAATCATTAAATAAGGAGCCAGACTGGCCATTTTTATTCATTTTATAGTGCCAAGGAGGTCTTAATCTATCATTCGGATGTGCTCATGAAGGTACTTGGTGGATGGAACAATCCAACAGAAAAACAATATAGCAGTGTATCACTATCACTATTCTTTTCACAAACAGCATAACGTCTGATATCATGATTCTGAATATTCGAGTTCCACCATGCCTGGTGGCTATAACAAATGAAACCACTTGACTTGACCCGCCCTCAGTTATCTCAGACCGGACACGCAAGCACGTGCTTTTCTGCCATCATAGGTGGCACTCTCGTATCAGGAATGGATTTTCTTATATAAAGATTTTACGTGATCTTCTTGTATATAAATTATAATTGATCAAATTTCACATAGGCTGGTATAATTATGGACTTACAATAGAATTTAATCAATAATAAAAATTTATATATTATAAAATTATGTGAAATTTTTATATAAAAAAATCTATTCTTCATCAAATATCATAGGTGGCACTCTCCGCCATTGTACATACGCTCACAAAGAAAATTACAGAGGTAACCAAGCCATTTAATTTAGCTTTGAACCAATCAGTGCTATTTAATGGACATGGACAGGAAAGAATACTTGACTTCTATTTTCATTGTAGATGTTCTGAGAACTCGCAGCCTATTAAGTTAATGTTAAGCAGTGCGCAACTTGGTTGGCCAATTAATTTGTCTTGTCTCCAACAACTACACTGATGCAAAGCTCAGCAGGAAGTCAATATGTTATGCTATTTCAATTCTACTAGTTAGTGGTTAAATTAAGTACTTGATTATTGTTTTGTTGGAATTCTAAGCATGAATCTTGTAATCTTGTCCCCACCCATCAATAATTAATCGCAATGAGAGTATTAAAAATGCATAGTGGTGGAACCATGTCGACAGCACCCCGTTAACTTCCCTTGAATCAAAGCTGAGTCACCTTCCCCACCTACCAGCACTATGCAATTATGAAGTATTTTGTGTTATGAACCATTAGAAAACACCTGTTTTGTTTTCTATCATAGTCAGCTAGTTTCGCTCTGCTCTGGTATCCTCTGTTACTTGATTACTATTGTTTCTTACTCTGTCATCTTATGCTAAGTAGGGTGTTTTGGAGGCATCTCTAGAGGCACTAGAGATGACTGCTCAACAGAGGAGCTAGAGGTGCTAGAGACGGGAGACTCCGGGGAGGTGCTAGAGACGGGATGCTCTAGAGATGCAAGGCCAGGGAAATGCCAGAGATGGGGTTCTCCATATAGGCAAATGAGACATCAAAGACAACAGTTAAAATGGACCAAGCCTAACTTCAAAGGCCATAGACCAATAATTGAGGACTAATTAAAAGGTGACACCTCAACTCTAATTATTTAAAATAGAAAAAAATAATTATACCCTCTAGTATTGCATATAAATAGGAGGTAATAGTATTCATTTCATAAGTATATATTTATTTTTTATTTTAAAGAGAAGTTAGAGGGAGAAAATAATATTTTAATCAAAGAGATGTATTATTCAATAAAAAGACGAATTTAAGTGGTTATTCTTACTCCGTTCTTCTTATTATATTGTTTAATCTTTGTTAATTTATTTTTCTTATCTCTTTGGTATTTATACAACCTGACCTCAGAAATATAGGGAAATTGATCTAATATAATTGAAGGGATCACAATTCTTAAAACACCGCAACATGCTCGCAGAATATGGTATGTGTATATGTTCATATACACAATTGTAGATCCACCGACTACACGTATGCATGAGTCGGGGATCAATATGGCACGAATCTGAAACTCATATTGACTTAAACTGTGTAGTCTATATTGAAAAATGACCAAATATGAAGCTCTTCACATTAGTTGTGCTTCCACTAAGAGAAGGAATTGTAGCTTACAACTGAAGAAAAATTACTTAGATACTCCCAGAATAAGAACAGTCATATTCTGTTTTATTTACCATTTCATATTTCGCCTATTTCATTAGAACAAGATAAGATTTTCTTTTACTTAAGAATTTCTCCCGAAAACACATATAGGGACAAGTACTAAAGACTTAGGTGTGGCATTCTTATTCTAATCCAAAACAAGAGGCATGCAATCTATAAAAATATTACCTATACAGTACTGTTTTGCAAGCTTCAGTGAGTACATGGCAAGCATTGTATAGCATTGCGCGGAGGAGTTTTACTCAATCAATTTTGAATTTAAAACTCTTTAATGGTTTCATAATTAGATTATGGCCAAACAAGAAATACACAATCCTAAGGTCTGACAAGTTGAATAAACATAATAACAAGACTCATAACTACGACCAAGTAAACAACATCTTGATCGTAAATCTTCTTGTATTGTATTATTTAGTTCCATCGATGAGTCACGAGCAAAAGAGACAGGACTTCTAAACATTGAGATCTATATTCATTTTGCACCCAAAATCTCCTCAAAGCCAGGAGTTTGCTAACATTGTTCAAATTGATAAAAGCGTTAGCAACTACCAGCTATCCGTTGCATCAAGCAAGACAGTTTGGATTAAGTTCATTGTCCAACAAGTACAAAGATATAGAAAAATATATTATTTCGATGAAATTTTGTAAATCACGTCACATAATGAACTGCTTAGTAGTTTACGCATAACTAACTAATTTTGAGTTTTTGAATCTTATAATAATCCTAAACAGTGGGCTTTGGATAATCGTGATTTAAACATTTTGATTATCTAATGTCTTGAATAAAATAGAATTCAAATATAAAATATAGGTTTTAAAATAAGAATGATTATAAAGGTGAAGTAAATAGGAATAGTTGAAAAGAATTCCATTACTCACTCAGTACCATTCCGATCTTGAGTTCAACATCCATCATTGGTTGCATATTGGTTCCCCATTCTGTAATGTGGAGTCAAGTTTTCTTCTTATGAAATTTGATAATTCATCTTGTCTAGAAACTCCAACAAGTCGAAATAGAACGACTCTTTCTTTAAATAAGAAATGAGCGCTCATTCCTCCTATTCCGCAAACAAACTCACCCAAAAAGGCGCAATGAATGAATGAGTCTTGGCTTACGGCGGGCTAGGCACGTAGGGAAGCATTTGACTTTTTAAGGCTTACACCAATGCCCAGTGCAGCACATTGATTTCAGGCACAGCATAACAAGCAACAAGTTCAACATGCACTAACCGATTGAGTCAGAGTGGAACATTTTCGAAAACAGAACCTCAAATGAAACCGAAGAACCATGAGCAGGGGAGACAGCCGAAGAGTGTGGGAGGGCAGTAAATAGGTCAGCAGCCGTCAAGTAAATTCATTCTTCGCAGTTTCAACAGTGAAAAAAGGACTTCAAATGAATATCATATCTAAACGTGCGTTCAAGTATTTGTATTGTTTTTCATTTCTTTTCCCATAAGCATTGCTCCCCGCAGCACTAATTCCTACTCTTTTAATTATAAATATTAACCTTTGTCACCACAAACACAGGATGGAGAAAAGAATCTCAACGCCAGCTGCCTCATTTCAAATCAGAATTATGAATTCACAGAAGTCGAAACATTAGGCGGTAGAAGTGCCATCTTCCCCACTACATGTTTTTGTTTTACTTCAGCGATAGGGATGGATGTGAAAACACAGATAAATGCGCCAGATGCATGAGCATTCATCCAACAAGCATTAGTTTCATCATCTGCATTATAAACTTGCATCGCAAGGTAGAAGGCCTATAACTAGAAAACTCATTTCAAATGGGGCCATTAAGTAGCCATAATGAGGAAGCAACAATAAACAAAGAGATTCCTTTAGAGATGTTGATGTTTACTTCATCATATATACTTCCATTTCATATGGAGCCAATAAACCAAAGCTAATGTTGATTTTCAGAAACTAGCCAAGAAGTTAAGCCTCACTCTCAAATCAATTTTCACATTGCTATCCACCACAAACTTGTCAATAACCTGAGACCCCAGATGCATACAAACCACAATCAAACGAGCATGACTATGACCTCAAAGGTAGAATTTATGCATGAACCCATATTCCTATGCACACAGAGACAATTCTTAAAAACGAATACGCGTCATCCATTTAATTTGCTCTCCACTTTAAATTTAATCATAAACTGATAATCCAAAACATCCATCACAAAAATGAGATTAAAGTACGAGCTACAGATTAGAATAACAATATCCAATATCTCAACGGTTCAAGACAAAACAAAATTAAAAACCCTAAATTTATTTAAAAATCCAATAATACCCTTTAAATCAAGCGGTGAGGACAACCGCTCCACCATTCTCCTTGATCTTCTTCTCGGCAATCTTCGACACAAGCTTGGCCTTCACCACCACAGGCTGGTTCGGAGGCAAAACCCCCTTGCCCAAAACCTTAAAATACCCAAACTGTGTAACATCAATCAACGGTGCCTTGCTATCCTTGGAAGCCTTGTCCTTGATCTCTTGGGGAACCAAAGACCAGAGCTTGTCAATGTTGACGATGGGGCAGTGGAAATTGTTGCGGAGCTTGTGGAAGTAGCGCATTCCGACCTTGCCGAAGTAACCGGGGTGGTACTTGTCGAAGAGGATGCGGTGGTGGTGCATGCCGCCGGCGTTACCGCGGCCTCCGGGGTGCTTGCGGTGCTTGCCGATGCGGCCGTGGCCGGCGCTCACGTGGCCTCTCTTCTTCCTGTTCTTCTTGAACCTTGTCGTCATTTTTTTCCCCTCCTGTTTGTGCTCTTCCCTGTGTCTCAGTGTTGAAGGAGCGGCCAAGGGAACGACATTAGGGTTTAGGGATTTATACGCGGAGCCGTTGCTGTTGATTTTACTAACTTGACCCCTCTTATTTGATTTATCTATACCTACATATGTCTTCTTGTTTTTTTTTTTTTTTTTAAAGAAAATTACAGCAACTCTCTTGAGATTTTTTTAAAAAAATATTAAATTCTAAACTTATAAAAAAATAAATACGCAACTTCATTATGAATATATATATATATATATATTGACAATTAAAATAAAAGTAATAAGTTTTTATGGAGGCAATAAAAGTAATATTATTATATGTTAAATAAATATATTTTAATAATAATTTAATAAAATATTAATTTTATCATAAAATTGGTAAATAATTTTTATTTAAATTTTTTTAATATATATCCCTATGTGTTAAATCCCTTAAGAAACAAATTAATTATTGTTATTGTATTTAATATATGAATTATGTTTAAATAAATTGCAATAATTGTGTTTTTTGTGGACAAAAATAAAACAAGTCATTGGGTGTTTTTTGTGGATTTAATCGTCACGGGGAAACTGTAAAATTTGGAGATGCCCTTTTGTATGATAAACTCAGGGAATATTTTATATGGTTGTTTGAATCTTTTTTTACAGCTTATCAACAAAAAAAAAAAAAAAACGGTATTATTTTTACTGATCAAGACCTTGTTATGACAAAAAATTTAGCAAAGGTAAAGCCAGGCACTTACCATCGACTGTGTGTTTGGCATGTCATGCCAAATAGATGAGGCATTTAGGAAACACAATGAAGAACAATTCTTGTATTTTGAAAGATTTTACAGCTTGCACATATAATTGGGAAGGTGAATTAGAATTTCAAGAGGCTTTGGATGCATATCTTTGTAGAGATATAAAGTTGAGAATTATTCTTGGTTGAAAAGTATTTATAGAGTGAAGGAAACATGGTCTCATTGCTATGTGAAAAAGGTTGATACCATTTCAATTTAGTGAAAGTTTTAATAGTAACTTAAGCGAGTTGTAGATTCTAAGTAGTATTAAGAGTTCGAAGCTGAGTATACTAAGAAAAGGCTACCTGCCGTAAGATCAAACACACCACTGTTGAAACAGGCTGGACATCTTTATACTCTGCTTGTGTGATTTATTTCAGAATGAGTTTGATTAGAGTTCTCTTGCTTATATTATTTCTTGCAATGAAAATGATCAAATGCATGTGATGGTTTCAGTAAAAAAAAAATGTTTTTAAATTTCCTAAATACTCAATTTTAAGTTCGGATCATTCATTTGGAAAAAGAAAAGGAAAAAAAAAAACACCTTAACTACTGAATTATAAAACTTTAATTTTTGTATTTTAAAAAATTATAAATTAATCTCTTGAATTTTTTTAAATATATATTTTAATCAAAATAAATATATTATACCCCTTAAACTTTGAATTATATATAAATTAATCTCTTAAATTTTCTTAAATTTTTTTAAATATATGTTATTTTCCTTAACAATTGATAAAAAAATTAATAAAATAATCCATTTACATATTAAAAAAGGTTTAGAAAATCAATTTTCAGCTTTTAAAATATAAAAATTAAAGCACATAACTTATAATTTAGAGAGTAAAGTGATTTTTTTCTCAAAAAAAATTGAAAAACTCGCTTAAGTAAAATTGTAACTTGAACATGAGTCCATCTATAATGCACCTTGCTTTATTATGATGCTTCACACACTTGATAGATTAATGACCAAGACTATTTAGTGTATACATATACCAACCAAATATGATGCACTATAGTAAACCCATATTTATTCTCTTCCCCAATCCCAGAAGCACTTCCCAGCCATTGCAACTTGCCCCCGCTCCCGTCGCCGGTTATCCCCAACCGTAGACGGCGGCGGCGTTGCAGGGTGCAACAGGCGCATCAACATCACACACCGCCTCCCATGAGTTCCTTGCCACCACCCCCAATGCCCTTTGCTGTCTTCTTCCCCCGAGTACATCGCGATCAGAGCTTGTAGGGCGCGCATGAAGGAATCGACGAAGCAAAGCACGAGCGAGAGGGAGAAGGTGAGAAATCAGGTGAATGAGACTCAAGGAAGGAGAAGACGACTTCGTTGAATCTAGTGGCTGCCGCCACTACCATGGGTCGTTGTCAATCGACCTTGTCGCACGATCTCACTCGAACCACGAAGACAATCAAGGCAAGGCGAGGATGCAGGTGCGGGAGTGGGGCATGATATTGGCAGTAGCGCCGATGGGGGAGGAGGTGGGCAGTGGCAATGGAATGGTGAAGGTGGGCGGTAGCATCGACTGAATCAGTGGAGAGAAGGAAGAAGGAAGAGAGTGGGGGATACATGTGGTGCATCACAACTGAGTGGTATGTGCATACACTATTAAGATCGAAACCATTGATCATCAAGGTGAGTCAAGCACTATTTATAAAGCTGATGCATTGTAGACAATCCCCTTGAACATTACATGCCAAAAGAAAAAGGAAAAAAAAAAAAAAACTTGAACATAATAACCATATACTCAGCATAAAAATATCCTAGTTAAATAAAAGATTAAATATTATGACGACGACATTTATTATTTCCACCAAGTTATTTATTATTTCCCCATAAATAATTGTTTAGTCTCCAATGATATCATACAACTTTTTTGAAAAGATTGATTTATGAGAAATTAATTCTGAAGTTTTCCATATAGACTAAAATTTATCACATTACATTTTGATTTCAATTGTTGCAACATCAATATGCATTCTATTTTAAAAAAAAAACACACACACACACAACTAATAAACACTTTTGAGTGAAAATTATAGAGAACTTACCATGATACTTGCAATTTTTCTTTACAAATGATATGACGTATGCTTTGGAGATTTAAAAATATAAATGCAGCGATTAATAATAGAAAATGAATCTAAGATTCCGTCGACTTTTTCTTTGGGTACATCCGTAGTCTTCTTTTTTTCTATTTTACATATGATTCTGTAGATCTAAAATATTATGCCGGCACATTTTGATGCGTAATATCTGGTGGTTGTCCATAAATAACTGTACCCATCCCACCCCTCCCCAAAACCTAAATAAATAGTACTCCAGAAAAGGATCTTTCCCACATCAAAAATAATGTCCATAGATCACCTCATGACACAAAAAAAAGTATAACTATTAAATATCAGAAAATGGATCTTCTCAATTAAAAATTTCACATAACAAAATTAGATATTAATTTTTACCATTAATTAAATATTTTTGTAAATCCCATATTTGATCTCACATTTTTGATTAACAGTGAAAATCAACATAATCTTGTCTTATGAAATTTTCAATTGAAAGAACTCACAAATCCTAATATCATATATTAATAAATAAAAATTTCAATTACTTTATTATTGGTAGCTGAATTTAGGATGACCCGGAGAATCCAGTGTCAAAAACCAAATATTTCAATTATCTTCCTAATAAATATGCTAATATAATTGCAGGCACCAATGATCGAAGCAAAAGTAACAATCTTTACTAAGACAGCCAAAATCCCTAATCACTAACATATAACTCCCCACAAGCACCCTAAACTAGAATTTACTAATAAGGTATCTGAAATTCCCATGATTTGACACGCGATTCCCCCAGTGTTACTTCAGTGTAGAAGCAAATGATATGTCAATATCATAGTAGTTTCCATGTGCCTTGATGAATGTATATGCAAATCACGCTTAGCTTCACCCATGACTGTATTCATCTGTTTCAACTGCCTGAACTGGTAGTCTAATACAACTATCGATAACCCAATGCTATCGGTGAAATAGTACCAGAACTTCCAAACAACGGTAGAAGCGCTAGCGAGCAAACTATAAATTAGTAGGCCCTGTAGACCATTCCAACTAGTTTGATACATGGATCAATCATTTACAACGAATACGTTGTTCACTTCAGTCATTGTAAGATTAATTGTTTTTCTTCCTAAAAGCTAGCAATTAATTTGTTGTTTCAAATGCAATGCGGGAAAATACCTGCTGTAAATCCCCCCAAAAGTAATTATGTGATGACAATTCTTTTAATAAATAAAAGTTGTAGAAATTGCTCAAGGCAGCATCAACTACATACCCTGCCAAGGCCTCTTTAAACCTAGAGGAATGGCATTGGATCCTGATATTGAACTCCGATTGGCATAGCCTCCTCGTCCTCTTGTGCGAAAGCTTCCTCCGGATCCTACAAGAAGATGAGAACGAATTGTGGATCATCCCAATGAAAACTTCAGAAATCAGTGTCAAAAATGAAATTTAGTTACCAAATTGAACAGAACCAGCTGACCGAGCCAATGCAGACAGTGCAGGACTCACAATCTGACCAGCATCTTGTAAAATCTTGATCAGATCCCTAGCAAACTTAGCATTGGCATGTGTGAAAAAGGTGAATGCAGTTCCTTTAGCCCCTGCACGACCAGTTCGACCAATTCTATGCACATAATCTTCCAGGCTTGAAGGAAAATCATAATTGATCACACATTTTATGTCTTTCACATCTACAAGCAACAAAGTAAACATCAGCAAGGAAAGAGTGGAATGCTTCAAACATGGAGAAAACTGCAAAAATCCTTATCCCTGCCCCATAAGATTTAAGAGATCAAACTCAAGTCAACACATTCATCACATAAATGTGCCCACCTTAATCTTGCAGGGATAAGGAGCAGCTTCACCATCACTGCCGTCTACCACATCCAATTATCTACTAAGCATGTATTAGTCAACCGGGCTGCAGAGAGTAACCAGCTCCATAACTGTGGATGGGGGATCAATCAATTCAACTATGTTCTTAAAAAGCATACAACAGTGGTATGACTTGCATCACTTCAGGCAACACTAGCAAATAATTGATAACTAATCTTGTTATGCCAATCATGTAAATTGCAACACATTAACCCATCCTATTAAACTAACAGGATAACACAACACGATGTACCACCTCAGAAGCTATAAATAAACACCCAAGCCATATCAATGGAACTCAGCCTCAGGCATCCATGTAACTTGACATCACTAAAAAAGATAGTTAACAGCACGAGGCAGTCCACGTACTGCAGTAAAACAATTTCACCTCTGCATGCAACTAATTAATCCCCTGGTCAAGTTACAGGCAGTCCCAACACACTGACAATATGGCCCCCCGCATGAACCCAAACCACAAATTATATCAAGGGGAACTGGACAGCAGCCGGCCGACTCACCTATGGTTAAAGTTTTAGACCTATTCCAAAATTCCTAAGATTCTTAATTCACAGTGATCCTACCAAGACCTCGTGCAGCAACATCAGTGGCAGTCATTATTGGACTTCTGCCACTCTTAAATTCAGCCAAGACCCAGTCCCTTTCAGCCTGATTTTTATCACCATGGATGGATAGTGCTGGCCATCCATCCATTCTCAATTGTCTTGTAACTTGATCACATCCCTTTTTTGTCTCCATAAATATTAGAATTCGGCTCCCATCCATCACTTCTTTCAGCAGTCTGATCAATCTGCATTTGCAAAGGTAAAGCATCAATTTGGCATGCGAAAACAATAGTCACTGTCTTTTACCAGTGAGGATACAAACCTATTATATTTCTCCACATCTGTTACAACTTCAACAACTTGATTTATAGATTGGTTTGCTTTCAGTTCTGGTGACCCAATAATTACCTACATGATCATGATATCCCAAAAGAAAACATATTCATCAATATTTACCTAAATGACGTTTAATTTCAATTCATAGCAGAAGGATAGCAGATATAGATATCCATAAAGATAGCAATCATATGATTCAGAAATGCTATTGCGGTAACCTTATATGGGTTGCGCAGAAACTGCCTTGCCAGAGTTTCAACCTCCCTTGGCCATGTGGCACTCCAGTATAATGTCTGTCTATCTGGTCGAATCTGTTATTTCAAATCACCAATGTAACTGATGAATTATAACTAAAGCCAAATTTGATAACAACGAATTCATAAGACGGTAGCAAACTTATGTATATATCCTGATATGATCGATTCTAGCATGATCACATTAATTGAAATAACTAAATTGAGTTTTTAAACATAACCATTGTGAAAATTACATAAAAATAAGCAATGATAAATATAGATAATTGGCCCCTATTTGTCCTGCATCAACAACACTTGGTCCAATAGGCACCATGGGTACACTTCATAGGGAAGGTAGAAATTGGGAAGGGGAGAAGAAAACGAAGTGGCATGGAAAGCTATGGTTATGGAAAATGGGTGGAGAATAAAGGGTGGAAAATCATTCTGAGCTTACTTTTATGCAATGGAAAGGCCAAAAGTTCTGGCGTGCAGTCAACATGAGTTGCAGTCAATTTAAAAAGTTCCACATATTTATTGTACCATGATACATAATTGTTATTCCAGCATTCCACCTGCCCATTTTTTCTTAAACCCAAGCCCTACGCGTCTCAATTGCCGATGGAGACAGTCAAAATTAAAATTATATGATAGGAGTTTTATTAAATGTTATAAATCTTACTGCATCAGTTTAACAACACATCAATGCAGTTAGACCTTTACTGTGTTTTTTGAACTAATGTTGATTTTTATTTACTATATTTTTTATAGCGCCCCCCCCCCTCCCCCCCCAAAAAAAAAAAACAAAAACCTTTGTGGAGGGGGAGCAAATCTGGTAACTATAGGCAAACTCTTAGATTCCAGTTTTTTTTTTTTTTGGTCACTACTTCCAAGTTACCAGTTAGTTAAGCACAGTACCTGGCCTAAAATTTTCCGTATCTGAGGTTCAAAACCCATGTCCAACATCCGATCAGCTTCATCCAAGACAAGGTAAGTAACTCTCTGCAAGTTTGTGTGCTGAGCTTCCAACATATCTATTAGGCGACCAGGTGTAGCAATAACAATCTCAACACCTGCCAAACACCGAAAAGTTAATCAATCATGTTCATTTTATTCCACAATTTTGATCAATACAGAATAGGCGATTCCTAAACACGAAAAGCAAAAAAAAAAAAAAAAAAAAGGTACCCCTTTTAAGGTCACGAATTTGAGGCCCCTTTGGTGCACCGCCATAGATGCATGTACATCTAATATTTGCCCGTGACCCAAATTTCAGAGCTTCTTCTTGAATTTGAACAGCTAACTCTCTAGTTGGTGCTAAAACTAAGACAATGGGACCTTCCCCATGTACTGAAAAAGCAGCAAACACATCCATTATAACATAGAAATAACCAGACATGTACAATGGAAACTTTGTCTTTTGACAGATTAAACAGGGAATCCAACACATACCCAACCTAGGTTGTGCACTGACATGCACTAGAGCAGGAAGCAGATATGCCAAAGTTTTGCCGGAGCCAGTCTCAGCAATGCCAATCAAATCTCTACCCTTGAGACCCATGGGCCAACCCTGAGCCTGAATTGGAGTCGGCTCAACAAAACCCAATTTGGCAATCACCTCAAGGCAGTAATCTTGCATCTCATATCACACAATCAAACACATGACACACAAGTAAAACAAAAATCACCAAATAGCACGAGTAGAATACCATAAACGAGTTAAAATACCAGGAAAATTGGCCTCATGAAACATTCGAATGGGTTTCGGCACATCATGGCCTTGCACCGTGATCTCTCTACTGGCACGGTAATGCATGACTTCATGATCAGACATGGCCCTCACCGCAGGGCACTCAACGTAAAAATTCTTCTCAAAAGGGACCAAATTCCGAAAATCCTGCTTCGGGAGAGAAACCTTGTCCAAATCATCCTTAGATGATCCACCCCCATGCCTACCTCGTCCTCGGCCACCACCGCCAAATCCACCGTGACTTCTGCCTCCCCTAAAACCGGTTCCACCACCTCTACCGGTGCCACCGCGACCTCTTCCACCACCACCACCACCGTGACGACCTATGTCGTCTTTTCTGTCACCGGCATGGCCGTTACCCAGTCTACCACCACCAAAACCAGCGCCACGGCCTACACTGAAACCACCAGGAGGGGGAATAAAGGGAGGAACCGGGGCAACAGGTGCGGATCCAAAGGCATTCGGAGCTCCTCTTCCAGCTCCGGCAACTGCATAAGGAACCGAAGGGGCACCGTACGGAACCGGACCGCCGCGGCCGACAACGGGAGGCGCCATCGGCGGCATAGATCCGAGTGTATCGCTGCAACGAGAAGACGATGATAAAAGCGCGTGCGTTTTCATTGTGAAGTAAAGAGGAACCAGAAATAGAGAGGAAAAGAAACTAGAAGCGATGATGGGGGGAAGATACCTGCGACGGTGGCGATAAGAAGCGGCGTCGGAGTATCTGTTGTCGTAGGGGTTCATCTTCGGAGACGCTAGGGTTCGCACTTCTCGTTAGGGTTTCAGATTTGGAGGCAATTTTTTTTCTTTTTTTTTTGTTTTTTTTGGGGGGGGGGGGGGGGGGCATGAATTTGGGGTGCAAGCAAGCAAGCAAATGACCAAATGGCAAGGGGCAACTTGGTTTGCCCTACAGGTCAGACAGAGAACGCTACTTGAGTCACTTTATTTGACACGACACGTTGGAGTAATGATCATTTCTCCGTGTCTTCGTATCTATCTGTGACTGTGACGCGGCGGAGAGAGGTTGCTGCGCCGTGAATCTCACCACCGCCACCGCCACCGCCGAATGCCAGTTTCCCACCCACTAATATATATTATATTTATAGCGTTCCACTTCAAGGAGGATTTTGATTTGATTTTTTGGAGTACTAACTGTCCTCTCAAATTTTTGTCCTTTTGCCAATTTTATGCTCATGCTTGCATTTCCAATTGATTTTTTCATTTTTCTTTTTTTCCTTTTGACTTTGATGATCCTTTCTTTCTTGGCTTCCGGGTAGATTGACTGGATTTTCACGCCTTATATTTGTAATCTGGGTGACAATAGAAATTGAAGAGGCGAAGTGGCATGAATTGATATGGAAAAGGTAAAAATAAAAAATTACTGAGGGGTAATTTTGAGGTTTGGCCTTTTTGCTTGGGCTTGGTAGTATACGTTACCGAACATAGAAGCTAAAGCAAACGGACTGTGTCAGACAAAATCCATATTCACGTAATAAAAAAAAAGCAGAATAAAATTCATGACCAAAAAAGACGGGGAAAAAAAAAGGAAAATAAGTGTTAAAAAAAAGGACTGCGATGTACCCAAAAATAATAAATATATAATAAATAAAAAGAACTGTTATTCTTTTGCGAGCATGTTTGATCGTGGTATTTTGAGTAAAATAATTTTTAAATAAAATAAGTATTTTTCACATTTTGTAATATATTTAGACGAAATTTTTTTAGAGAAGGTAAAAATATAACAAGAAAACATAAGTTGTACTTTTTTAGAGGTTGCAGTTTTTAGCTTACAAAAATATTTTGATAATAAAAAATTGCTTAAAAATATAGAAAATATTTTTAAATATTATATTTGAACATAAATTAGATTTTATTTTCTAAAAACTTGTTTTCAAACATCATAAAAAATTAAGAAGTTCATCCAAATCAGCCTTAAATTGATCAGTTGTAGTTGCAAATAATTAATGTGACTTATATTTAAATGATTTTTAATGTAATTACTTGAGTAGTTTTTCAGTTCAATGAATGATCGCGTTTTGAATTATCCTTTTTTGTAAATCATTAATTATACTTTTTGTTTTACAAATTGTTAGTTACAAACTTAAAAAGATGCTAAAATACAATAAGTAAAATAAAGTTACAGGGTGGCGTACATTATTTTTAATCCCATGTAACATATTTATCTACATTTAGAATGAGAAAATTTTGGTGGGACTACTAAATACTTTTCCTTGATTTATACATTTTGGGATGAAGTTTGACAGTTGAAAAATGATAATATATCTTTCCATCAAAACAAAAATGGAAAATGATAATATATCTATTTTTTTATTACTCATTTGCTCTCTTTTTTTGATTAATTAATTAATTACTCATTTTCTCTCTATTCAAGTATGGGCTAATTTAAGTAAAATTTTTTAAACTCAAGTAAAGTTGTTTATACAATGCTAACATTATTGATTCGATTATACAATACATCATTTTGTAAATAACATGTCCTATTTTTTGGTCAGTAATAACATATCTATTTTAAACAGAATTTTCCGTATATCCATTTCACTGGAAATTGACAAAAATTTTATTCCCAGAAATTAAAAATATGATTTTTATTTTTTTGGTCTAAGAAATTAAAAATATGATGGACATGGATATATGTATCCCACGTTTGCTTTAGATCTCCATCAGTTCACGAGTTCTATGCTTCCTCATGACCCAAAGCTGTAACATAATTTCAGAAGGTAGCTTCATTTAGCAAATCAGCACGCTTCATGTACAATTTAAAAGTACTTGCCCCTCAAGATCAGGGCTCGCTTTTATTAGTGTGAGAAGTGTACTAGTTATCCTTGACATCTCTCGCGCACCCTGTAATCAAGGGAGGGAGAGTGATAGAGTGAGTGATTATATAATTAACCGAAACACTCAAAAAGATAGAAGCAATAAACGACAAACAAACATGATTTCAAACTAAATAGGTTCCTCAATGGACATGAAGAGGATTTTATTCATACTTTGTTGATACTGGATAGCAAATGAAGGTAAATAGGGTAAATATAAAATTGTTTTTTGCATACATTTTCGTGTAAGTCAATAAATTTGTTCTACTAGTTCATATACATTTTCATACAACTTTAATGGAAAAATGGTATTAAAAAGAGAGAGAGGGGGGGGGGGACTTCAGAAATGCTGTAGTGAGGAAAGTAACTATAGTTTTACCATCTTCACAATATTTAATTCAATTAGTTATCATTAGAGTATCAAATATACAATGGTTTGAAATCCTTACTTTCAATCTTTCTAGTTTCATCCCAACCCATTGGTACACTTATTCCAAGCACAAAGATACGGGTGTAAACAGGTTGGCTCAGATCAAGTTTAAGAGAAAACAAATCCGAACTGATCAATTTTAATTAGTCTGATTTAATTTGAATTCATAAAACTTTTTGACCAAATCCAATCCAATCAAATTTGTGTTGATTCAGTTCGAATGATTGAATTACCTATTTAAATTTTTATTTTCAAGTTTCTACCAAAAAAAATATGATAAAATATAATCACAAGGTATCAAAATTTTCATATAAGCAAATTTCAGATTCTATTATAATATTAACACAATTAAAAGAAACACAAACATCAAATAATTATCATTTTAATGTGTTATTTTGTTAAGAAAAAAAAAAGAATATAAAAGGTTTTGGTTGAGGCGGATATCAGGTTGCAAAATCTCAGATCCGATGACCGTACCAAATCCTGGTCGGTTCTAATTAAATCATACCTGATGACCCAAATCAAATCCAAACCAATTTAATCAATTCGGTTCAAATTAATTTAGTTTATTGAATTAACCCGATCCACTTACACCTCTAAACGCAGGCCTCTTAAATTCCTAAATTGCTTTGTTTGTGACTTGTAAGTACTCAAGTGCAAAAGAAGGCACATAATTAGCTAATCTTTAGCAATAGTTGCAAGTTCATTCATGTGGTCGATGAAATCTTTACCTTGATTACCTTCTTGGCATAACACTAACACAGAAGTACCTACTGAGCTTACCATTCTATTGTATTATTCATCTTATTAAAGAGACTTCAGACTAGGTCAGTAGTTAAGTAGACTTGCCTGAAAAGCATACGCATGGAAGGAAGTTGCTTTTTGAGCGACCTTTGCTTTGTGATACTACGCCGTTGGATGCCAAGCCATCCATCCAAGGGCTAGGCACATACTCCTCACCATTATAAACCAAGGTAACTTCACAGGACATTGGTGCATTTTTCTTTACAAATTCTCCTTTGCTCAATTTGTTATTGCGCCTATTCATATACATAATTAAGATAACTAGTTAGTGAACAAAGATAATTTGATAAATAGTCCTTAACCTTTAGCAGAGAGCAAGTACCATTTCCTTATACCATTGAAACATTGTCTTAATGTCGTATCAAGGTTACTTTGTTCTTATAAAATATTCGTGATCAGTTGGTTTTCTGACAAATTATTGTTGCATTACCTTGTAAGTGTCAAGCAGCACAACCCCATCTCAAGATAAAATTTTACACCCTCTGTTATCAAATTTGTGAATGAAATCCAAGGAGTGGTAGCGTACCTTGAGCAGGGTAGCTTTTTGATTCCGATGACAATGTTGGTTATGTTAAGTATAGAAATGAGATCCAGAATGGCTTTTCCTGTGTCATTGCTCTCCAAAAGCAAAGTTTCTGCAGTTACCTGATAGAGGAAAGGAGAACAAGGGCATAAATTGGTAGGGAAAAATATCGTTTAAATTTTGGCTTATGTTTTGTGATCTAGAGATATAATAAGAGTTAAAGTAGTCAAACCAGTACCTTGGTTTCAGTACTCAGCTGGATGTACTTCTGCAAAAGATCCTTCCTTTTGTTGTTCTCTAGATTCATATAAAGTCTCACTTGTTGCGGAGTCAATTGGCTTCTTTCAAACTTTCCAACTGTTACATATCATTATCAACAAGCACATGTCATTTGAAATTTGAAATTCAACTACTGAGATATATTCTTGATATATAGACAATGCACAATTTTGATATTCGCATTGTATAATCCGTACAGGGGACCATTCAATATAATGGTAATGCCAGAAATAGTCCCCATCACGACACATCACAAAATAAGTTCAGTTAGCTTCGCAGTACCTCCAGTAGTAACAATATACAAGCAAAAAGGATATACAATTTCTGAGGTGTATAATAATCTACTATTGCAATGGCTTATTGAAGAGCTAAAGAGTAACGTGTACAAATGATCATATTCACTATTTACACTTAAGATGTAGGTGTCAAGCCAACAGAAAAAATTCTAAAAGAAAAAGTTCCCAGCCAAATCTGTTTTCTGTAGTTCAGGACTAATAGCTTGTTTGGTTTTCCATTTGTAAATCTCAACCTTGGTTTTGGAAAACCATGATTTTGAAATTCCAAACAGAAAACCAAATATGCTATAATCTACTAAACTCCAATGGAAAACCCTTTCATAGAAAGAGATTGAAAAAAAGAATAGTGTTGTTTTGAGGATTCTTTTATAAAATCCTGAAAACGGGAAATATATTTGAACCAAGGTGGCATCTTTGTTATCAAAATTGCAAAAAAGGAAATGAAAACAGAAAATAGAAACCACAAACCAAAGAGTTCGTAGTTTTTTCTTGTTACCTGGCGTAGGAATCATTGTGATTGGAGGAGAGACATGGATAAGAAAAATCCTGGAACCGGGAGAAACAGCATGATCAAGAGCCCATTGCACCACATCCAAGTCATCCTTGCCAACAGCCACATAAAGGTCATCAGCTCTTCTATCTCTGTCGCTTGTTATGCTCTTGCCATCTTCAACTATTTCCACAATCTCTGTTGACAGTACTTGTATGGAATAATGGTCATAGTCACCGTTTTCTTCGCCACCGGCCTCGGTGATTTCGTGAACTCCATTTCTGGTACTAGTTACACCTTTGTTTTCTTCAGTACTCTCAGAAATTCTAGTACTGGACAAACCTTTAACAGCTTCAAATGACTCAGGAATTTCGGGGGTCGCTATTTCTAGGGAGTTATGGCCGTAGTAATCTCTGCCAGCACCAAAATAGATGCCATTAACTCCGTTTCTGTCACCTCTCTTGAGATCCCCTAGTGGTTGTGCAGTTTCTGACCAACATAGTGATTTAGAATAATAATCCTTTGCTTCTGGTGGGGTATGATCCTCATCTGCCATATCTCTGCCTCTTTGTCCCTCCTTCTCTCAAATTACAGACGAGGGCAGGAGTAGAATAAGAATTAATTTGTTGATTTAAAATTGGCATTTTATGAAAAGAGTTCGTTGCCATCAAAGCCTCAAAACAAGTAAACAAAGGAAATTCTCTTTTGTCAATATTAGCAGCTCATTGGATATGTCATTCTATGCCGAACTCTTCTGGCCATCCTTATTCCTTTGTTTTTGGTAGCAATAGAATCTTTTGGCTATTTATTAGTATGTGCCACTTCTCGCATCTTGCTTAGTACAATCAGCATTGACTCATTTAGGATTAGGACCTTAGAATCTTTGGCTATGGACTCTAATTTGATGTCCTCATAGTTAATAAAAGCATAGTCTCTAAGACCTTAATGGTATCAATGGGATTTAGGCCTCACAGTTTTTAAAGTTATTTGGTCACAATTCACAAGAGTTCTTGGTTTAATCCCAACTTTTCAAGAAGTTTGGTATGCTTTACCCTTAACTATGAGGATCTATGCAGAAAAAAGCATGAAAGAAAATTCAATCAGCAAGCAGAGATTCCCAACATTTTTTTAAAATGAATAAACCAAACAGGGAATTGTTTATATAGCTATTAGGATTGATTTAGTGGTAAGAGATTTGGATAATTTACATGAGTACTTAGGTTCAAATCTTATTACTGTTAATATACCAAAAAGAAGAAATTCTCAAGCGCATTAAGATGTCATGTTTCACACTTTGAAGATATATTATAATGACCCTGTTTTGTTAGCTATTATCATTCTAACATAACTCTCTTCAGATTTGGATTTCACATTTTTTTTTGTTTTTTTGTTTTTTTAAATCATTCATGTATGAAATTAATTGAATCCCAATTAGTATACATTTGTTTTCGATCTTTTTTTTTTGACAAAAGCAATCTTTAATATTTTAAAAAAAGTCACTTTTTATATAAATTACTTATTTCAACGTTTATTTAAAAATGAAAAACAATTTTTTTTTCAACTTTTAAATAAAAGTTAAAATGAATAATTTCTATAGGGTCAAAATAAACTGAATCAAATATACCCTTAATCTATCTCACAAATGGTGAGTCTATTATGGAGTAAAATTTTTATAGTAGCATTTTTTTATTATAAAATACAAACTCAAGACCTTAATTTAAAAAAAAAAAAAGTATTTAACTATTTAAACTAACCAAATCTTAGTGACCCCCATCTAAATTGGATGTACTTGAAAATGCTTTTACCTTCTGCATTGACAAGCAAGGAATTGAAGCATTATAACTAATTTTTTATTTCGTAAGTTCAACACACGAGTTGCGAAGTAATGTTAAATTTAAAAAAAAATAATAATCTTGTGTATCAATTTTAGAAGCATTTAAGAATACTATGTGAGTGGAGTGGAAACTAAATTAAAAGATATTAAAAAGAAAATCCGAGGTGTTGAAAATAACAGTGTTTTATAATTGATATCCATTAGATGTGATCAAATACATGCCTCTAATTTTACAGCTCTTTGATGCCTAATCATCACATTTTGTAAAGTATCCAAGTATTAGTGGACAACAAAGCCCTGAAGTTAGTGGGATGAGATGTATCTCGTAAACATCATCGTGTTTTATACAACAGATAGCGTACATGGCCACATTTTTTTTATCTCCTTGATTTGTTTTTGAAACAATTTTTCTTTCTTCTTCTTAGACACTAGCAGATGACAAAAAATCTAAATTGATATAAATGCAATTTCCTTTTTTGATAAATAAAGCCTTGCTCTCTCCTTCACTGTTTCATCACGAAATTTAAATTGATATTCACAATAAGTCAGCAAGTTAAATAACAAAGACTGACTATCTCACTCGTAGTATAGCCAGGCTGTGTAGGTGGCCATAGTCTTCCAAATTACAACCATGTGCTGTATCTCTGCCACATATTTGGTATTGATCATGGATGTTTTGATTGCAGATTGACGAATAGGGCATGTCCACAATAATCTGTCTTCTTCATTTTGAGGACTAGACATATGTTAAAAAGGTTCAGAACGAAACAAGCCTAAACATAAGTAGAATGAATAGATTCTGATGACTGTGGGGCATGCCTTTGGGGATTCACTTGATATGGTAAATTTTCCATCAATCAGGCCTATCTAGGATTGTTGCTAGTAAATTGCTACCCTAGTCTAGAGGCAAAGGGTTCACGTCATGGACCAGAAATTCCACTCTCTGATGGAGGAACCATATACGGGAGCAAAAAGGTTGATTATAACCTAAAGTGAGTACCTTCCACTTTATAACAGTGAGTAGCACGATTAGATGATATAAGATAATGATCTGCCATCATGTCTACTTAGTGCATAATCACACCATCGCTCAAACGTCAAGTGCTAATTGGTATTCATGAACTCTTTTAATCTGAAAATGATGAAAATGGAGAATCCAGTTGTGGACATAATCCGTTCAAATACTGAATTTCTCATTCCAAATAATGTTGATGGCATTGGTTTACTATATAACTACAGAAAATGCTCTATAAGTGATAGGCACTCAAGATAAGTGGTGGGGCTAAATTTAATCTTCTTACCTCCTCAATGGTAACCAATCTTCCTCTTAAGATTCCTTTATATGTGGATCTTACTCATACTAACAGAAGTATTAGGAAAACATAGCCCAGCGGCTGTGGTAGTCCAGTCAACCATGGCAAGCGCCACCTTACTTGCTATTCTAAAACTGCTGATGCTTTTAATATGTGCAGGTTGGGTTACTCTTTGGCTCCTGAAGCCAACCCAAATATGGACAAGAAAATGGAAAGATGCAGAAGAAAGCGCCAATAATACAATTTTCAGATACTATGGTACACACTGGAACCTCCACTTTATTGGGTCATACTATTTAGAAACCCTTCTCATTTCTCTTGCATGAATCTGTTTCTATAGAACAACTCATAATTCACAAAATTCCAAGAATTTCATTAAGTCCAATGGTAATTAGAAGTAGAACGACGGGTGACACCGTAGAAGATCTATTGCAGGTCTTAACTTTGCTGTGTATACATTCCCAATAATTGCTGTTGGTATAATTGGACTTCTTTTCTTGGATCTGAAAGCTGGATATCAAAGAAACAGGTAATATCAAGTGCCACTCAATAACTTTAGCGGAAGTTTCACTTCAAAAATTACTTTCTTGATGTTATGTCCTACAGAAGTGCAAGGAGTCCATCAATTATCTTCTCAAATCCACTGGTGGTAAACAGTTTTCTGGGAATCTTATCCAGTATAGAAATACTGGTAGTTTTCCTATTTATCCTCTTCCTAGCATGGACTTATTACTCTCGCATTTCCAATGACTTCAACAAGTTGATGCCAGACAAATCACTCAAGTTGAACTTGTAAGTGCGCTTAAAACTCTTATTTGAGATGGTACAAAGCTGTTAATTCACCAAATGCGTAACTTCATCATTTCAGATGGCAACTCAAGTATCTCAGAGTAGCAACCAGGTTCGGCTTGCTCGCCGAAGCCTGCCTGGCTTTGCTTCTTCTTCCTATCTTAAGGGGATTGGCTCTATTTCGCATACTCGGCATTCAATTTGAAGCTTCAGTTAGATATCACACTTGGCTTGGAACTGCAATGATATTTTTTGCTGCAATACATGGAGCAAGCACTTTGTTTGTCTGGGGGGTCAGTCACCATATACAGCAAGAGGTGAAGTCTAAATCATGTTCCTTATTATCCAAATTGTTCGATTTCCATTGAAAATAACTTCTGGTAATAACAAGTGATTAGTTCTCTCCTTTTCTGTTTCACATTTTTCAAACAGTTTTGGAAGTGGCAAAGCACAGGACGCATATACCTTGCCGGGGAGATTACACTTACTACCGGGGTAGTTATCTGGGTCACTTCGCTTCCCCAAATTAGAAGGATGAAGTTTGAAATCTTCTACTACACCCATCATCTCTATGCAATCTTTCTAGTATTTTTCTTGTTTCATGGTGGGGACAGGCACTTCTATACGGTCTTCGGAGGAATATTCCTTTTTAGCCTTGACAAACTGCTCCGTGTCATACAATCAAGTCCAAAAACTTGCATGGTTTCAGCTAGAATTTTCCCGAGTAAAGCTGTGGAGCTAATTCTGCCCAAAGATCCACGTATTTAGTTACTTTACAGCAATCTGATATTGACCCTTAGAATTGAAAAGATCAAAAAGAAATTGCAACTTAAACAGCTTGTTTTCAATGATTTGCAGGGCTGAAATATATGCCTACAAGTATTATATTTTTGAAGATACCAGCCATATCACATCTTCAATGGCATTCTTTCAGCATAATATCCAGTTCCAGGGCTGATGAGAACACCATGTCTGTGATAATTAAATGTGAAGGGTGGTGGACCAATTCTCTTCATGACCTCATACAGGCTGAACTAGACAAAGGTGCTGATAAGAAGAGGGGTATACCTGTTGCAATAGAAGGGCCGTATGGGCCTGCTTCATTAGACTTTTTAAAGTAAGCAAAAACATGATACCTAGTACTTCTAATTAATTGAACTGTCTACCATAATTTCGCGGTTTTTTCATGGTCTAACCATCGTAAAAACAGAAAAAATTATTATATTATAGGAATAATGAACAAATTCTCTGCAGATATGACAGTTTACTTCTGGTTGCTGGAGGAAGTGGAATAACCCCATTTCTGAGCATCTTGGCAGAAGTCAATTCATCTACCGGCAAAAATAGATTTCCCTCGAGAATTCAACTTGTATACGTCATTAAGAAGGCACAAGGCTTTTGCCTATTGCATCCAATCTCACACCTGTTACTCAACCAATCAACTGAAAAATGCCATTTGAATCTAAAATTGTTTGTCACCCAAGAAACACAAGCAGGGGTGGGAATTAGAGAGCTACTAAATGAATTCTCAAAAATAAGAACCCTGCAACTGAACACAGTGTGTTCAAATTATGCGGTATACGGGGCCGAAAGTCCAACTTATATGGCTGCCATTGCTGGAATTTGCTCCATCATTTTCCTTATTTTTCTAATCTGTTTCAACCATATTATAATTCCATCTGGAATGCATTCCAAATCGTCCAAAGAAAAGACTCCCTCTTGGGTTGTGGATCTGCTTCTGATAGCTGCTTTTGTCCTAGCTTTAACATGCAGCAGCTTGATGGCAATTCTATTGAGATGGAGAAGGCTGAAGAAAGGGATTCAACCAATCTCCCAGAAAGAAATCAAACCCCTTGATGTAAGTTCAGCTGAAACTCGGAATGCTCTTGAGGATCATGAAGTCCATTTTGGGGGAAGGCCTAACTTTAAAGGTAGTGTGATCACATTGTTTCTAATTTCTAATATATTATATATGACAAAGCAGTTGATACATAAGTAGCTTTGGAATTGAACAGATATATTTGACAAGTTCTGTGATGAAACTTGTGGATCTAATATTGGAGTTTTGGTATGTGGACCTGAGAGCATGAAGGAATCACTGGCGGCCGCATGCCAGAAGGAATCCAAGTGTTTCAAGTTAGATGGTGGAAAGAGAACAGAACCCTGCTTCACTTTCCACTCTCTCAACTTCACGCTCTAGTAGTCAAAAGTCTTGGCTGCCCAAGTGCTAATACAAGTCTGTCTTTGTCCAGTGGTTCGGTGTACACCTGTGCCTTCCATTCCAAAGCAGTCTCATTCACACTGCGGTTTATCAAGCCATCGATTTCAGTGAGCTTTCTGATTGCCCCACGTGTGTATACCATTAGATATGTGAATGTTATAATCAAAACACCCTACGCTAATTTGCCAATAATGTAGTTTTTATCTTGTCCATTACAGATGTTCACATCTGAACTTATCAAATTATCATCTAAAAAGACTGTAATCAAAATATCCTCCCTCTTTATCCTTGAATGTGGTTTTCGAGTTTATCATTTACAAATCTCTCTTATTTTAGAGAATAATGATATACACAAAAGATTTTTAGTAATCTATCCTCGCATGTCTGCAGGAGTGACGCTTGTGCAATGTGCACATTTGTGCCATCATTCTTATATTCCATTTCAAACTGATTCCAGATATGCAGAACAAAAAATCAGTCATCTAAAAAAGGGTAACGATGCTTCATAGTAAGAGCCGGTCATGCTTTCAGACGCAAGCGGCAAATTTCCTAAACAAAGGCAGTGTATCTAATACTAACAGGCTGGAATCTAACATTGCTAAATAAATTATTGTTGACCAAAATTATAAACTATTTTGCTTTACACAGCAGTCACAATGTCCACTACGGTGGAGTAACACGACTTATATGCGAAGAAACAATCCAACTTGGAAACTCCGTTGGCTTTTTTAATCTTCAACGAATAGATAATTGAAAGCAAATCAAATACAGGGATGATCCTTCACAACCAAACCACAATCTAGCAAAATTCAATAACAAAATGCTCAGATTAATTTTTTTTTTTTTTTTTAAAGTTAATAAGAACAAAAAAAAAAAAACAAAGTCAAATTCTGTGCAGTCAAACCGGAAGGTTGGCCTGTAAAGCAGCCTCCTCCTCTTCCACTCCATCGCCTCTACCGTCCTCACCGCCGCCGCCGCCGCCGCCATGTCCACGCGCCAAATCAGACAACACCTTCCCCGGCGCCTCCGCAACATCCTCGCCCACAAGTACCGCCACCACCTCCTTCATGGTAGGCCTCCTCTGGGGCTCGGGGTGGCAACAAGCCAACCCAAGCTTCAGCACCATCTCCATGTCCCCAACCTCGTACTCCCCCTTAATCCTCGGATCCGCGGCCTCCCACACGCGCCCCCTCGAGTACAGCTCCCTCACCCAATCGATCAGCACCACCAACTCCTCCGCCGCGGACGTCTCAATCGGCCTCCTCCCGCACGCCACCTCCAAAAGCACAACCCCAAAGCTGTAAACATCGCTCGCCGAAGTCGGCACCGCAACGGTCGCCAGCTCCGGCGCGAGGTACCCCAACGTGCCCACCACGCGCGTGGTGTTGGGAACCTCCCCCTGCTGGTACAGCTTCGCCAAACCAAAGTCCCCTAACCTCCCCCTCATGTCGGAATCCAACAAGATGTTGCTAGACTTGATATCCCTGTGAATAACCACCTGGTCCCAACCGTGGTGGAGGTAGTTAAGCCCCTCTGCCACGTCGACAAGCACCCTCCGCCTCCGCTCCCATTCTAGAAGCTTCGGAGGGTTATCGAAGACCCACTTGTTGAGGCTTCCGTTAGGCATGAAGTCGTAAACAAGCATGAGCTCGTTGCCCTTTCTGCACCATCCACGCATTTGGACTAAGTTCTTGTGTTGTAGTCTTCCCATGCTGGAAATCTCTGCCATGAACTCGCGTAATCCTTGCTTTGAATCGTGGTTGACGCATTTCACGGCGACCTCTGTTTTGTTCTGTAGTGTTCCTCTGTAGACTCTTCCGAAGCCTCCGGAACCTAGGAGATTTTCTTTGCGGAATTCACCTGTTGCCAAGCATAGTTCCTCGTAGGAGAATCTGTGGGGCCAGTACTCGAGCTCCCATTCCTCGATCTCGTCCTCTTGCTCCTTCATCTTCTTGTTTCGCCACCATAGGTAAAAACCGGAACCGCAGATTGCTGCGAAAGCAACGCAACCGACGACGATTCCTGCAACTGCGCCGCCGGAGAGGGAGGAAGACGATGATGCAGGCTCGAACACCGGCAAATTCGTGGTGTTTATCTCCCTCGCGGCTCCTGTGTTACTGAAGCTCCATGCGAGAACCCTCTGCGCTTCGACCCAATTGGTCTTCGAAGCAGAGAACCCAACATACATCTCGGAAGACAAGTAGTTCGCCATGTCGGGATCTTTATACGAGAGAGTGGGCTTTGATGGACGGGGAATTCCGATCGGAGCGACGGTGACATTGATCTCGAGATTCCGGCCGTCGAAATCGATCCAGGCGCGGACGTTCTGGCCGGTGCGCATGCGAACGGGGACGAAGCCGCCGGTGGAGTTGAAGTACCCTGCGGCGTGCGTCTTCTTGGATTCAATGTTATTGAGGTCGATGCCCACGTGGTTGTCGTCGGGGTCGTTGAACTCGGGGTTCTGGCCGGTGTCGAACTCGACGGCAAGCAGGGGGAAGGGCGAAGGGGAGGTGGCGTTGGTGAAGAGGCCGAAGTACTGGCTAGCGAGCGCCCCGGGAGGGGAGGTGGTGTTGCAGAGCACGAAGGCCAGGCCGAACCCGGGGCTCGTCGGGATCTGCGGCAAGATGGAGAAGACGAAGGTTGTTGAGAATGAAGAAACGTTCGCGGCGTTTGAGGAAGAAAAGGGTTTTGTCATGGTGATCTTTTGAGGATGGAAGGCTCGACCGAAGGAGTATTGGTTGGAGTCGTTGGTCATGCGTATGACGGAGAAGTCGACGATGGCGTCGCTGATAAGGGTCACGTTGGTGCCATTGGCGGCGCCGGTGAAGCTGTTGAAGAGGAAGTCCACGGCGGATATGGGGTTGGGAGGGAGGAGGAGCAAGAGGAGAAGGAGAAGTAACTGCAGCGTGCCCATGCCAGAGGGGATTTGGGGTTGCCGGAAAGTTCACCGGCGGCGGCGGGGGGGATAAGGTGTGGAATTAGGGGTACATGGGAGTTGAGTTGTCAAACGCGGCATGATTAAGGCAAATGGTTTGGTTTGAGCAGGTTTTTGGTTGAACTTTGAATATTCATGTGAGAAAATTAGTAATCACTGGAATGTGCGAGCACTAGCAGTACGACTACGACATAACATAAACTACTGCGTGCAACTGCTAAGTGTTTCTTTGCTGTTTCTGAAATCCACTTGCGATTTAACTAAATTCATGTCGACTTTTTGGTTTATGATAGGTTCGAATTAAAGGTTACTGTGTGCTTTCGAGATGGATGATGTTATAAACATTCGTTACATAGATAATCTAGCGTCCGTTTGGATTCAAGTTTATAACGATCATAAGGTATTTAGGAGAAGAAAAATAATTTTATATAATAAATAACAGTATTTAGTTTAATTTTTTATAAAAAAAAAATTTTAAAAAAAAATATTTTTAAGATTAATTTTTATTCTAAAAAAATACTTTCTAAAAAGAAATCTTACTATTATTTTCATATTAATAACTAAAAATAATTTTATTTTATTTTATTCAAATAAAATTTATTCTTTTAAATAGTCTTTTTACATATTTAAATTAAATAAAAATTATATTTTTTAAAATAATTCTTTTAAAAACCTTTTTTCATAAACCAAACGGATATGTTTGCATGAAGCCTTCAAATATACCATTATACTTTGTAAGCATTAATTTTGTCCCTTGCTGTTGATTTGATAACAAATAAACAACTTTTATACTTACTTTTTTCTCCGGCGTCGGTATGGTTATGGAATTATTTTTTTTTTCTTTCCCCTAACATTTCACGTTTGAAATTCATGTTTGGAATACGTCATTGAACTGATTTTTTTTTTTTAATGTACCTCCAGTTGTTTTAATCTATATACTGTATGTTTTTAAAATACTGTAATTGTATACAAAGAATGTTTTATATTTTATTTTTTTCCTTATTTTCTCTAATTTTTCTCCCTCATCTAAACAAAAGTAGAGTATGAGTAAAAGCCATAAGAAAGTATTTGGTACGAAATAATTTATCTATATTATTAGTGATGATATAATTTTAAGTTATCTAAATCCATCATATTATCTTATTTAGTTGAGTTATATTACTAATAATTTATATTTTTAAAACAATCTATATGATATTTAAAGTAGTAATATAGATTATTCATATGGAGATGTTTATATGGATTATCATATGAATGGTAATTCTCTTATTATTATTATTATTATTATTATTAATAAAAATATTATTAATATTAATAATAATAAATAGTAATAATCATAATCATAATTAATTATTATTATACAATTGAGTCAAAAAAATATTATTATACAATAATTAATACTATTAATATAGTATTGATTATTATCATAATAACTAATAATTAATAATTATCATTAATAATATTTTTATTTCTAATTATTTTGAATAAATTAATTAATATTTATAATAATAATAATAATAATAATAATAATTTAATAATTATTAATGCTAATAATCATTAATAATAACTAATAATTATTAATAATAATAATTTTTATTAATTAATAAATTATATTTATTATTATTAAAATATATATATTACCTAATAATTTTTTTTATATATACTAAACAATATAATATAAATTACTAGTTATGTTATTAATAATTTAAAATATGGCAATATTTTTGATTGATAATAATCTTGTTGGATAATATGTCAATCGCAATCTAAATTTCTACTTTCCACGACCATCCTTTTTTCCCATCTTTTAATCGGGATATGAAATTGTATATTGTATTTTTATGAAAAATTTGATTATTTATTGCTTTTAAAAAGTAATTAGGAAATTGTGATGTTTTTATTTTTTATTATTTATTCTCTCTCCTCTCTCCTCTCTCCTTTTCTCTCATGTTGTCTCTCTCTCTCTCACTCTCACACACACTCTCACATATTATTAAAATAAATTTTTTTATTTTTTAATTTATAATTTTATTAAAATCACAGTTCATAACTGCAATTTTTATTAAAATAATATTTTTTTAATTTTTAATTTTGTTAAAATTGCAATAGATTGTTGCAATTTTTATTAAATTAATATTTTTTAAAATCACAATAATCTGTTGCATTTTTATTAAAATAATATTTTATTTTATTTTAACAATTATTTTATTGAAATCGCAATAATGTATTGCGATTTGTAATAAAATAATATTTTTTATTTTTTTATTTTAATTTTATTTTATTAAAACCGTATTACATGATTGCAATTTCTATTAAATAAATTTTTTTTATTTTTTGACGGTGTGAAATCATAATTAAATACTGCGATTTGTTTGATACCTACCATATTTCTCTAAATATAAAAATAATACAATATTATTGTAATAATTATACATAAATACAATATGTAAATAACTAAGCCTCTTTTAACCTTCCAATATTCTTTTTCACATGCCTATTTCTATTCGCTCGTTGCACCGACCATTTTTATCTACAGCTAATTTTCAGAGAAACCATATCCAGGCATCCTCCTAGAGATTGATGTACCAGTCATGTTTATTGATGGTGGCGGAGGAATTCATCAGCTGACTTGGTAGAAAGGATGCCGTCGCCGGTCAGGTCTCTGTGGACCGCACACATTCCAGCTACCTCTATGGATTGCAAAGACACATTTTTTGTGGTCGATATTAGATTTCAGCGGCACTATAGTCCTACACCTATGTACATTTCTTAATGCTTATATATATTATCCTTCTAAATTATAAATTATATATATTTTAATTTTTAAATTATAAAAATATATAAATTAATCTCTTAAAATTTTGTGAATATATATTTCAAATAAAATAAATATATTATACTTCTTAAATTTTAAGTCATATATAAATAAATTTTTTGAATTTTTTAATTATATAATTTGATATCTTAAATTTTCTTAAATATATAATATTTTTATTAATAATTAATAAAAAATTAATAAAATGATCAATTTATATATTTAAAAAAATTTATAAGATCGATTTGTATATTTATAAAATTTAAGAATTAAATATATATAAACTATAATTTCAAGAGATGAAATACAATTTTTTCAATTTTTTCTTTATTTTATACTACCTATATGACATATTTCAACTCCATTTTAAGAGAGTGGCTCAGTTATTTAGATATTATATTTATAAATGGTTATTACAAAAATATTGTATTTTTTATGTATTTAAAGAAATATCGTAGTTTTTTAAAGAAATCGTAATAATTAATTATGATTTTAGGCCATTAAAAAATTATTATTTAATAGAAATTATAATTATGTGTTGCAATTTCAATAAATTTAAATTAAATATATATATATATTATTTTAATAGAAATCGTAATCTATCATTGCGATTTTAATAAAAAAATATTTAAATAAAATAAAAAAATAGAAATTGCAACACCTTGTTGCGATTTCAATAAAATAAAAATTAAAACAAAATAAAAATATTATTTTGCTCGAAATTGCAACTCATTGTTGCGATTTTAATAAAATAAGAAAAACTAAAGAATATTATTTTAATAAAAATTGTAAGCAAAAGTTGTGATTATTTTTTTTATATATTTACTGTACATATATATGCCTATGTATATACTGTGTATGTTTTGGTTTTCTTTTTTGTGTTTGTGCATGAGAGTATGAGAGAGGGGAAGAGAGAGAACACCAGAAACGGAGAGAGAAACGAAAAGGAAATCAATAAGAAAAGAGAAAAGAAAGAGAAAAGAGGAGAGATGAGATAGAAAAGAAAGAAGAAGAAAGAATAATAAAAAATAAAACACCATAATCTCCTAATTATTTTTTAAAAGAGTTTAATTGGTATGTCTTGTGAGTAAAATTGTTTCTGCATCACAACCAATAGAAATAGGGGAAAATGAGAATTCATGGTGGATCCCTCATTATAATGGGTGATTATTTGAATGAGTTGGCACTTTCATTTATTGGTTGTGATGTAAACTATTTTACACTGTCAGTGTATTTAAATTAAATTTTTTTTAAAAACAATAAATTATCAAATTTTTTATAAACATATAATAAACAATCTTAAAAACTTATGCGCGTGTAAATAATTAATTTTATAAATATAAAGCATCACCGTGCTTTCCATTAGTTATAAGGATTTAATATTTAATTGTCCTGAAATTAAAAGAAGGAAAAATAACAAATTCTCGATAACCGATGGATGTATAGTCAAATTCTCACCGTCTGTCTTGCACCGTTGTTTAGTCCCTGATCTTTGTTTATTTAATTAATCACATGGTATGTGTATCAGAAATAAAAATCATCTTTAATAAAAAAAAATGTTAAACAATCAAAATTTTTGTCAGAATTTTATTGTTAAATTGATATGACATTGTTACTTATTTTTAGATAAATAAGTAGAGCCTATTTTTTCATAATATCTAACCATTATTAAAATTTTCTGTATAAAAATTTTATTATATTTTTTTGACAGCATAATATTGCTCATAATAAAATAAGTTTCAGATTAAACCTGTTCTTCACGTTCATTCTACTTTTTGGGGGATTCGTGTTTTTACTCTTTTTTTTTCTTTTATTTGCCTTACTTTTTCCTCCCTAGGATAACTTTATTGCTTTAGGTCAGATTTTGTGGTAGTCCTGCTAAGTTGGAAGCCACCATGGCTCTTGAATCCTGATTACTTAATGAACAGTAGAGAGTGAATTTAGCTGAAGTTGTGTATTAATACAAGATTTATAATACAAGATTTATTATTTGGATGCGTCGATCACCGTCTAATCATATCCCACTATATTAATAAATATAGCTCAATCTCATATCTATCATTTAAATAATTATCAAAATAAAATAATATAATTAATTAATTATATAAAAATATTATATATCAATATATCCAAATTAAATTTATATTATCTACATTGTATTAATTGCAAAACAACCTGCAAAATGTGTGGGCTGTTCCTACCATGCCACGCTCACCACTAATGCTGCCATTCAGTCTCTTCTAAGGATAGCAATAGGTCTCCATAGGGCGGGGATATGCCCTCTGTCCTAGTTTAGGATTCTCCCCTGTCCTTGTCTCCGTCTCCATCCCCGTCGCGGGTCTCCGCTCTCTGTTCCCGTGGGGACTCGTTTCCTCATGCATATCTATGGATTTCTATAAGAAACACTCAAAAAAAATCTTAAAAAAGAAAAAAAATCTAAATTTTTTTTTAAAATTTACATAAAATACCCATAATTATGTATATTTCATACTATTATCTAACACAATTTAAATTACAAATAAAATACATAATTACAAATTTATTATAAGATAATAGAAATATCCAAATCACAAAATAAAAATATTCATATTACAAAAACTTAAATATTCAAATTCCAAGTAAAAATTTTAACAAACTACTTCACATTTGGGTTAAAAAGAAAGAAGTCACAGTCACACTTTTATAGAGAAGTAGAACGACAATAAAGAAAGTGAAGTAAGTCTAAAGTATTTTTATATGATTATATATATAGAAAGATATTTGAATAATTTTATATTTATGCAGAAATTTTATAGACCCCTATGGGACGAGAACCTTATCTCTCATTCCTATCTCTATTAGCTAAATGGGGATATCCCCCATCCCAATAGGAACCAAACTCGTTCTTGTCCCCATCCCCATTATGGGTAATCCTCATACGTGTCTAAATGGGCATTTTGCCATCCCTATACTCTCTTCTCCATCGGCCAATCTTTGCCTTCGCCCATATCCACTCTCTTTTTGGCCTCACTTCCATCACTTGTGTCCGCTTCCTCCACCACCCTCTTCTACATCCCCAAAATCATTGGGGTTAAAAAAAATAAAATAAAATATTATTTTTTAAAAAATATATAAAAATAACTCCACATAATTTTAATATTTAAAATATTTTTTTAAAATTTTATATTTAATATCCATTTAATCTTAAAAAAAATTTTGATATCAATTTAATTATAATATTTTAAAATATAATATCAATTTAATCCACTATTAAATGTCACTAATAGCTGAGCATAAACTCCCCATCATCGAAATTAAAAAAAAAATTAGAAAGTAAAAGAAAAAAAAATCCCCACCCCCACAAAATTTTTCATCGAGCCCGTTCCTCAACTTTGCTGGGGGGAGCAAGCAGTTTGGTGCTCGCTCCACCATTGGGTTGCCAGAGAAAGGAAGCTTGACGTCGCCGCTCATCCTACTGTCGTGATACGACGACCTTCAACAAATTATGGAAGGAGCGATTTGGGAATTAGGGATTTGAAGCTCAAAGAAAGGGAAGAGCGCAATGTTCGGGGTTGGCGTTTTGTGGCTTATGGATCTTGGTGGGAGGTGCCCGTTGCCGGAGAAGATGAAATCGTGTGATGGTGGTTGGTGGCACTCTCGTTGCCGGGACGGGTGAAATGGCGTACTGCTCGGCGTCGGAAAGTTTATGAAAGTGGTTCTGCTTGTTCCCTAATTTTGCCAAGACATCATTTACTCATTTGAAAAGTTCCCTTTGCAAGTTCATCAGTCCCGCTACGTCTCGATTTTTGCCAAAAGACATTAAGATAAGATAACTGGCTTGGTTTCCTTCTCAAGTACATAAGGCAACTGATGGAAGTTTACATTGTGAAGTGGCTTCATGCCTTCTATCAGATGCCTTGTTGGGTGGCTTGGAGGCGGATGGTGATGAGAGAGAGGTAATGGTTCGATTAAAAATTTTGTGGGAATGGGAAGTTTGTTTTTCCTTTTTTATTTTCTATTTTTTTTTTTTATTTTGTTGATGAGGAGTTTATACTCATTAACGACTGTTAGTAATATTTAATAAAAAAAAATAAATTGATATCAAATTTTAAAATATCATAATTAAATTAATATCAAAATTTTTTTAAAGTTAAATTAATATCAAATATAAAATTTTAAAATTAAAAAATTTATTTATTCTAATATTTATTCATTTATTTAAAAACCATTCTGGCCCTCAATTTTTTTTTTAATCCGCTTTTTGGTCCACTGGTGGTCGGACAACCACACACTGTTCTTGGTCATTGCTCCCCAAAATCACCAATTTTTTTTGGGTCATTACCGCAAGATCACCCTATACAAAGATAAGTAGCTCGTCATTTGGGCCTTAACGTGAAACGGCATTAGTGTTTTTCTTGGTCTTAAATGGTGTTACCTTCCATAGGCTTTTCGAAATACATATCATTAACGAGCGAGTTGGTTTTGGGCTTTGAGTTTTTGAGTCGTAGAGGCCTACTCTATGAGCCCATTATATTACTTTGAGAAATGTGCCGAGCAAGAGCGAGATGCTTGTTGACCCGAAAAATAAAAAAACAAAAGAAGAGCGAGATGCTTTATGTAATCATGTTTGCTTTTTCATCAAGAACATTAAAAGGTATCACATCCACTAACATATTTCGTATAAAACGAAAGGCTAATGACCAAAAATTAAAATAAAAGATTTATCGAGCAAAAAAACAAAAAAAAAAACACGAAAGACTCAAAAGTAAAAAAAAAAAAACCACGAAAGACTCAGACAAGGCCCAGATTCCATTAATAAAGATCAAAATACTTTGTTTACAAGGTTTAAATTAAGAGTAAGGATATAATTTTTTTGTTTAATAAATATTTTATATTATTATTTTAAACCGTAAGCATTCAGTAAAAAATTAGTTTCTTTTTTTTTTTAAGCGAAAAGAGTAAGGTTAGGAATTATTCGTGCAGTATATTTTTGGGGGAGGGGTGAGATATTCTAAGCTTAAATAAGACATGCACGAGATAATCATTAAGTGGTAAACTCAATCGTAGATAAAAAATTAGTTTCTTAGATCCTAAAAGACATTAATATATATTTCTTTAAGTAATTAGATAATTATTGAGAGAACTAATTAAAAATATATGTAATTAATTATTCATAAACTATTTTTCAGTTATGAACCATTTCTTTTAACACATAAATTGTGATTTTTGTGAGTATGGCCGCGATTCTGCTGAATTCTTTGACGTATGCTCTCGTGTAGGAAATGTTTCACGTACTTCTAAAAATTGTGCGAGCAATGCTCAATATGTATGAAAAATTTTATTTGTACATTTATGTTTAGGCTCCTTTAAGAATATCATGTAAGTCGAAGACTGAAAATAAATGAAAACAATTTAAAATGAAAAGGCTTTAAAGTGTTTTTTATACTAGTCGAGTAGAAATATCTTCTAATATGTTTATAAGAGGATCAGGATGTATTAAATAATAACCCTCTTCTGCATACAACTGAATCTCTAACTGTACATTTTAAATTTTGAGCTAGGATTCACTAGTACTTCCACTCAAGGAAAGTTATTAGATTTGATCTCGTAGTTAAGATCAAGTATGGAGTAATATTACACTTCTCGTTAATTTAACTAAAATTTAATGTCCAAATTTCCACATATAATTCCCAATAATTTTAGAAACTTTGCTGACCATGGCTCCTCAAATAATTTTTGGGAGCACTATATAACACGCGAATACCCGGTATGCTGAACTTGCTTGTTGCCGTATAATGCCATTTAATTTTGTCCTTTCCATCGAGGGAGTGGATAACAGATGAACTTGAGGGGATGATGCTGCTGGTGCTGGCTCCTGCGATGGAGGGTAACAGAAGTATCCCATCTTAGTTAAAACATACGCGTGGCTCATGTGTGGCATGTCTTCAGTTCTCCACGTAGCCCCATGCTCAGTATATAGAAAGGTATATTATATGTGCATACAATATTATAAAACTTTGATACCAGTCTATTTAATTACTTCAAGCAAAATTTTTTCTAGTTACTTTTTTTTTATCTTTGACCAACTATTTCTTATGAGGCTAACCTTTTGAATATTATTGCAATTAAAAGGTCCTCTCATTGTTTGACTTTTATACGGTTGTAAGTATTAAAATAAATTTTAAATTATCAATAGGATTTAATTTAATGGAAGAGATTAATTTTGTACAATATAACAAACAGCAGTTCGAATTCTAATTATAAGAGATATTTATATTTAATATCTAATTATATTTTAAGTAGAATTACCTTCAATAAAAGATATTTATAAAAAAAGGGGTAAAATTTAAATCTTAAAATATTTATTTAGTTAATTTTTTCTGTTTCACGTAAAGTAGAAAATATAACATCAATGTAGGTGAAAAATCGCCAATACAGTAATGGGATGCTATATATTTTATCCTTCAGAATTGGCAAATGCGGGGCATAGCTTTGCGAGAAAGAAGCGTGTGAGGTGCGTTCTGACACCTGACACAGCAGCATATGGAACCAGGGCTGTTTCGTACAAAACCATATTAAACTACACGCGTCGCAAGTGGAGCAGAACAGGACAAAAGCAGCATCGTATCCAATGGTGCATCCTGTATTCAAGGTGTGCTGACTGGTGATGGCACTATGGCTTTGGCAGAGACTGATACGGCAGAGGAGGCTGGGCCAAGTTGTGCTGATTAATCGATGCTAGTAACATAGCAACACTGTTTGATTAGTTAACTTATCATAACCAACCTTGGATCATGGCTACAAGCTAACTGCGTGGAGTTTCGGGAAGTGAAGAAAGGAAGGGGATGTAGGGAACATGAAACATGGTATAGTCTAACATAGCCCTTTTGATGTGTTAGGTGTTTCAACTTTATTTGAACCGAAATCTGGACGACAAAGTAGTGGTTTACTGTCTCCTACTCGCCTTGCAAGCCAACAGGATGTTACAACACTTCTGATTCCAAATGTTATCTGTATATATTTATGAATTATGCATAAAGTTAAAAAAGAATTGGAAAAAAAAAAAAGGGTACGAATACGAATATGATACCTCCCAATTCATGTAAGGTCTACTGGAATCCTTTATTCAAAGAAAGTGTTTTATCAATACATATGGTTCTCCACATTTACTAATTTCTCAAGGCTAATTTGATAAACAATACTTGCCTATGTCTAGAAAAGATTATTATAGATGTGATCAAGTACACTTGATGTCTCTCTTATTTGATTTCAGAAAGTAAGCATATATATAAACGGATGCTTTGATGATCGTCTTACAAAATGTATGAATATATGATACGATTATCTTCACGCGTCTTCATTCACCGAAAACACACTAGTGTTCGGTGACTAATCCAGCAAGCTTAAAGTACAAGTTTAATATATGATAGGCCACAAAGAAAACACTTCCTATTAATTCAGATTACCTCTTTAATAAGGCGAATCAAATAATACGGTGCTTTTTCATTAACGGTTATATATAAGATATCGAATTTTAAGCAGTATTGAACATATACTTTTAGCATATGGACACTTTCACAACCACAGTGCCAGCAGAATATTGCCTAACATGAAATATACAATTATGAAGAATCCGCTATGAGTCCTAGGTTGCATGGCATTTACGGTTACAATTGAATGGTGATTGTTTTTTCAGATCCGAGAATTAAGAGGCAAGAATGGAAAGAGGGCTGAAAGACTGAAATAAACAAACATAAAAAGTTCAGCGCATGAATTGTCGTTTCTTGGTTAACTAAGTATATAATGGGAAAGAAAACCTCTACACTGAACCAATAATGACCAAAAAGTTGACATAATCTAGCAGTTACGGCAGCGTTGGGGGAACAACAAAACAAGTACCTAAATGAAAAAGGAGGTAATCGGATTCCATGTGAAAATAATTCAGATTGAAAACTGGAAGCATTTTATTCGTTCGCACGCTTTCTTCAGGTGCAAGATGGTATCAAATTAGATAACCATTTGGAGACGTAAACCGCACCATAGATGGCGACAGCCTGCTAAATATCAGTATTAACATATGTTATGTTATTCTCTTTGATTCTTCGTTACGAAATTTAAGATCGGTTGATTTATTCCAAAGAGATATTCAAGTAATGACAAAAAAAAAAAGAGAGATATTCGAGTTACTGAATTATTGGGTCACAGTAATTCGACCAGTAAATTATTAATCGAATTGTAAAAAATACGATAAATATATTATATATGTTTGATAAAAATGAAAGATATGAAAATGATATAACATCTATTGAAACATTGATTTCATTTTAAACTGATACAATTCACAATAAAATAATTAATTCTTAAAATGCATTTATTTTTAAAATTTTAATTTAAATACACTAACAGTGTAAAATAATTTTACACTATCAACCAATAAAAATGGTGGAAAGTGCCAACTCATCCAAATAACTACCCATTATAGTGAGGGACCCACCATGAATTCTCACTTTTCCCTTATTTCTATTGGTTGACAGTGTGAAATTATTTTACACTGTCAGTGCATACCAATTAAACTCTATTTTTAAAAGAGGTTAATTAATTTCTGATATCTGGTAAAACCAAATTAACAACATGACCAATCTAATAACTGGCTCAAAGTAAATAAGATATTAGTTCACCCGTTTATCATGGTGGTTCAAGTTGAGTTTGGTGTACATGCCCCCCCCCCCCCAACCTTCTCTATAATAAATGATAATAACCATTAAATTAAAGCACATCTTGCTCCCCCCCAAAAAAAAAATGAAAATAAAATAAAAGCACATCCAATTCCATTGTAGGAAAGCAAAAAAGAATTAAAAAAGAGAGATATAACCATGTGCATATTTATATTCTTTATAAGTTATTTTTATTTTTTAACATAATTTAAGCAATGCTAAAAATATGTATATAATTTAATCTAATATATATATATAATGTAAGTACTTTATTCTTACACCAATTATTAGCCATTGATTTCATTTTAATCGAACAGTTAAAATATAACATAATTTAATAAAGAAAGATAATAATATATTATAGTTTTAATGAAGAGAGAGAAGCATTATATTTGATAATTAATTAAGAAAGAGAATTAGATTATATAAGTTAATAATTATAACAGAAGGTTTTAGTGAAATAAAAATTATATAAGTTAAAAAACATAATATTTTTTTACTAATATGTAAATATTTTTGAGTTTAATTGATATGCACTGACAGTGTAAAATAGTTTTATGCTATCAACTAATAGAAATAAGGGAAAGTGAGAAATCATGGTGGGTTTCTCATTATAATAGGTGGTTATTTGTATGAGTTGGCACTTTTTACTATTTTTATTGGCCGATAGTGTAAAACTATTTACATTGTCAGTGTATTTAATTTAAATTCAATATTTTTTACAACTTGATATTATGCTTATTAATTGAAAACGTAAATAATTTTTAACGTAAATGGCATAAAAATTACATTTTTCAATTATTTGTTAAAAACATAGATATCTTTTATTTGAAATTATCTACGTTCTTAATAAATATTTATATTCAATATTTTTCACATTAAAATATATAATAAAAATCCAAAAAAATGTCTTTTATTTTTATTAATTTTTCAATAATTATAAAAAATCTATTTTCTTATCATTTTGATTTTATTTCACTAAAAATTTCTGTTATAATTTTTAATTTATATATAATCATTAAGTGTAATATTTCTATCTCTTCATTAAAATTATAATCCACTATTCTCTTTTTTTATTAAATTATATTATTTTAATCATTAGATTAAAATAAAATCAACAGCTAGATATTGGTGTTAGAATAATGTACTTATATTGGTGTCATTGAATCCTATCTCATATATATATATATATATATATAATTCACACACTAATATAAGTATAGTGAATATCAAAATATACATATATCAAAGTAGAAAAAAATTTATATATATTTAGAGATGAGAAGAATTGGATTTGATATTAAGTTGTAATATTTTAATTAAGGTTGTGAAGTTTGAATCAAATTTAAGTTAAAGATATTTTTTTTGATACAAGATCCAAAGAATATAATTTATATTAGTTTAGATTTAATCGATTTAGTTTAGATTTTGAATATGTTTCATCCAAGCAATTATTTATTGGTTTAAATTGGATTGTTTTAATTAGTTTTTTACTAAAAAAATGAAATTTGAAATATTATAAACTAAAAAAAGTCAAAAAATAAAAATAGATCATTTAACATGCGTAAAATAATATTTAAATAAAAATAATGCATAAATAAAAATTCATGTGGCAACTTAAAATTATCATAAAATAAAACTATACATTTAATAATAAAAAATTATATTGAATAGTGTAATTTGATTTGAGTTAAATTTAGTATCAATTTTAAAAATGAAAATCAAAATTTCATCAAACCCAATTGATTTTTAACAGATAAATCTACTCCAAAATTTTTCAGTTATTTTTGAAAAATATTTTAATCAAGTTAAGAGTTTTGATTAAATTAGGCTGAATTTGAAGATCCTAATTCCAATAACATCCCTAGTATATATGTATATAATCAAATCTAAATCTGTTGACGTGTAAAGGAAGGATTCTACCCCAATACAACGCAGGGGATAGCGTGTAATTTGGGTGTGCGTCTTTCCTTAACACGAGGCAGCCACCCGCTTCCTATAAATACCCCTCAAGCTCCCGATCTGAAGTTTTCAAGTTCCAACACTTCTCTAACACGCAAACCCTGCCTTCCCTCCTTCCTTCCTTCCTTCCGCGTCTCATTTCCCAAACTGTTAACTAAACAGTCATGGAACCCAAAAACAGACACACTAACACTATTAAGTTCCTCTATAGCTACGGCGGCAAGATCCTCCCTCGCCCCACCGACGGCAAGCTCCGCTACGCCGGCGGCCACACCAGAGTCCTCGCCGTCGATCCTTCCATCTCTTTCTCAGGTTCTCTCCTAATTTAATTCTCCCTTCGAAATGACCACATAGTCCTGGATTGGTTCGCTTATTGGAGGACTTTTCTGTGTTTTTGCGTTTTACAGAGTTGATGGTGAAGCTTGGCGAGTTGTGCGGTTCGCCGGTAACGTTGAGGTGTCCGTTGCCGAACGGAGACTTGGAGACCTTGGTTTCTATCACCAGCGACGAAGACTTGGCCAACATAATCGAGGAATACGACAGAACCTCGTCGTCGTTGGCTCATCCGTTGAAGATCAGAGCCATTCTCTCGCCGCCGAAGTGTCTCAAGACACCGTCTCCTCCTCTGTCGTCTTCGTCCAGCCCCGCTCACTCTCCGTCGTCCGGATCGCCTCGCTCCTCCGCCGAATCGCCGCCGTATGCCGCGGCGCAGCGGTTCCTCCGCCGGAATTGCTCGCCGGTCGGGTATCCCGTTGGTTTCCGTAACGGCAGCTGTTGGTGTAGGGGGAAACTCGACGGAAGCCCTAGACTCCGTTATGCGGGCCTCACTCCAATTATTACTGCCACTGATGCAACTAGCTATTGGTGCACTGGATACTGATGATGCACTAATACACTGAAAGTAAAAACTAGTTGATAAAAAGTTGATGATGAAGAAATATATCAAAGGATTTACTGAAAGTAAAAACAAGAAGGAAAGGAAAAGAAAGATTGGTGGCCTGTGGAATACGATTAACTGTTCGATTTGATAAAATCTTGGATAAAATTTTGAATTGAGAGTGAGATTGAAATTGCTGTGGCTAGCTGCGGCCGGGACTCACCGTTTTAATTTACAGTTCCGTTTAACCGCCGCTTATTACGACAATTCTGTGAGGTTTCGTCTAGGTTCCAGAATATTCCCAGATATTTTTCCGTATTTGTACAACATGTTTATAATGTTCAGAAACGAAATTTTGGAGCTCAGGGATGTCTCGTCCTTGTTTAGTTTTGTACACGAATTTCTTATGCAAGGAAATTATTTTTTGTTTCTTGACGTAATTAGCTACATATTATCTGGTGTATGTCAATAATGGGGGCTCTAGACAGAACTACATTGCCACTGGGTCAGTGACTAATGACGACTTAATTGACAGGTTTCTTGGTCAAATTATTCTTATTCTCGTTGATTTGTATTATTGTCCTTGCAATTTTTTGTGGCTTATATTCTTCTACTTTGCAGGTCAATGAGTGGGGACGATGGCCTTGTAACGTAATAATATGGGTGGGACTTGTAAAGCAAAACAAAACATTTGAACCCTCTTACACTAGAGGGCGGCTTGCCCAACAGCTTCAAGCATCATGGTTTGAGCAACTGGAATATTATATTTCAATATCCTTTTTAGTTTTAATGTTTTGAATTTTTTTTTCCTTTTACAAGGGTAGGGGAGAGGGAATGAAAGTTGAATACAGAATCTTCCAGATTTAAGGAGACATACAAGAAATAACTACTAATTTGTAAGATTAACTTTTTAATATTTTGAAATTGATATTTAGTTTGATTCCAATAAAAAAATTTTATATCAATTTAATTTTGACACTTAAAATTTTGATATCAATTACAAAATTTCGTAAATTATCATTAATTTCCCTTATGATTTATCCTAATTGACATACTAGGATTTTGCTATGTTATTTATTTATTTATTTAATGGCTTATAAGATGAGATAATTTTCATCTTATCAACTTGAAAATAATAAAAATATTAGAAAATAAATAATATAATTTTATCATTTAAATATTTCTAAATATTAATGCAAATAAACCTCGATCCCCATTCACTTGACATCCAAATTGGAAGAAACGAAGTTGGAAAGCCAAACATGTTATTGAAGATGAAAAGTTATTGATTATTTGATAGAATAATGAAATTGATATCAAAATTCAATGTGTTAGAAGTAAATTAATGTCAAAAAAATTTTCAAAACCAAACTAATATTAAATTCAAAATATTAGGATTAATAAAAAGGAAATTTACTTTATATTTTATGTAGTATTAAATTTTCTTAAAACATCGAGATATTAATTTCCTTTTTTTTGGCACAAAGATATTAATTTCCTTAGTTACTTGAAAAAGGTAAACTTTTATTAGGTAATTGTTAATTGATATTTTAAGTAGAAATGGGTATTTTCATGACTTCTGGGTCTGATTGATTTTTATTTTCATTTCATATTTTTAGTTTTAACTACAAAAATGCGACAATGTTTTCAATACATTTCCTATTTTTTGTTTCATTTTCTGTTTTTATTACTTTTTTCACAAAATTTTAAAAAATGAAAACAAAAAAAATTGAAAATATGATATTTTTATAATTAAAACTAAAAAAAGGAAATGAAAATGGAAATCAGATAGGCTCTTAATTATTTGTCCTTCATCAATCTTTGATTTTCGTTATGGAGTAATACTTACTCTTATCTCTGTTTCTCGACACCTCATAGATTTCCAAGGAGATCTCCAAATATGTTAAAAAAAAAAATAGGAAAGTAACAAAAAAGAAGGGCAATTGTCGTTAACTTATGCAAATGTTCAAGTATTATTTTTGATGGAATTTTCATCAGTTTTTCATGAGTTTGTAGTTGTGGATGCAATGTAATAGTTCTTCGGACTTCAGAAATATGGTTAAATGTATTTTAGGAGTATCCAGATTTTATTTGCATAGTGCTGGAATTGAATGGAAAAATTTGGAATATCATGCATATAAACTTTGGTTAATTTTGAAATTAAAAAATGTGATTAAATGAATTTTTAAATTGACTAAATTTTATATATGTGATCTTGGAATAAAATATTTTTTTGGTATCATATTAATAAAATTTAATTATATTTAAAATATATTTAACCATATTTTTAAAATTTGGCTAAATTAAAGAATTATTATAATATATTACAAATAATTTGGTATATTGATATACCTCATAATATTTGCTGTGAATCACAAGGTGTATAGTATCTCTTAATTTATAAGATATACTCTAAATCCTAAACCCAAATGTGTGGTGCACCACAAAACACCCTGTAAGTTTGAGATAAGTGGAGAAGAGAGATGAGAAAAAAAAAAAACAAAAAACAAAAAATCCAAGCATGGAGGAAAGATTCATCCCTACGTTTGAACTTTTGGGTGAGATATTGATATACTAAAAATAGGAGATAACAAAGGTGCCGTCTTGCAATGTACTTTGCAATATAAGGTATTTAGTGTATTTTGTAATTGTAATGCATCAGATGGTCGAGATTTGTGAGGTATATCGATATATTAATTACATATAATCCATTGTAGTAATATATTAATTTTTAAAAATTTAAAAATATAATTAAATATATTTTAAAAATTAATTTTTATATATTAATAGTATAAAATTATATTAATAATATAAAATAATTTTATATTATCAATACAATATTACATTTATAGATAATATAAAATTATATTAATAGAATAAAATTATACTGTTAAAATTTTTATGATTTTTAAAAATTAATTTTATATTATCAATATAAAATTATATTAATAGAATAAAATTATATTGATAAATTTTTTTATTATACTGATAATATAAAATTATTTTATATTGTCAATATAATTTTATATTATTAGTGTATGATAATTAATTCTTAAAATATATTTCATCAAATTTTTAAATTTTTTTAAAATTAGATATTATTATAGTATATTATAGATAATTGATGTATTAATATACCTTATAATCCCACCATCAGTTTGTAAGATGTACCATGCTCCTTGAACAACGCAAACCACTCTAGATGGCGCGGATAATAAAAGGCTGTTGACCAAGTAAGAAGGACAAGAGTCGTTGTGTGCAAGACTATGACGACGAAGTTATGCCATGCTGGGTGACACTTGTTGGATACAACGGCATCTGTCTACAAGTGCATGTTGTAGAAGCTACTGCACAATTTCCCAAGCAATTTGAAGTTTTGGACTCTTGACCGCAGTGCAGAGGAGGCAGAGGTTGTTGTTTATGTACACGTAGAGACAAATGACTCATTTTTTGAAAACTTAAATTTCATATATAATAAAAAAAAAGTTAAAAATTAATTTTTTTCAGAAGTTTTTTTTTTAATTTTTTTAAAAAAGTTGAAAATTAATTTTTTAAAAAATCTAATTATTTTTAAAAATTTATCTAAATATATGAAAACTAATTTTTTTAATAAAAAATAAATTTTTATTAAAAAAATACAAATAAATACACAATTAATTGCTTCGCTCTACCAAGATCTACAATCCGGAACGCTTGATCTAATTCACTTTGGCAGTATTCAGTATTGTTAGAGATTCAAATTTTTATTTACTGTGTTGTTGGAAGTTTTTCAATTATAGAAAAAATAGAGGGAGGGAAATAGGAAGGAAGAAAAGAGAAGAAAAGAAGAAATTGTATACATATTTTTTTAATTTCTATATTTAAGTAAGAAAATGAGTTTTTTCTTCAGTTTTTAAAGATTTATAGTTAACAAACAGAATATGAATATTTCTTTAATTTAATTTATATTTCTTCACTTGGATTATCATGTCGCCAAATATGAATGGTTGGCACTAACTTTTGGTAATTGATTGGCTCAAGTTTGTTATTCTTAAAAAGAAATTCTTAGATGTTCTTATAAAAAAGATAAAAATTTTGCTGTGCATTATTTATTATTTGATACATTAACTATTATATTAAAAATATAAAAAAATGGAAGACAATAATATCCCACAAAATAGATGTATTAAATCATGAATAATATAGAGTAAAATTTTTCTTTTGCTGATTGAGCATTTAAGAATTTCTTTCTTCTAAAATAAAGGTCTTGATATTATTGAAAATAACTACCTATAGAAGAGCTTTATCTTATTATATGCTGATTTGAATGGAGCAAGATTAGTTATGCCATCTAAATGTACTTTGAAATTTGAATATTGATAGATCATACCAAAAAATAAAATAAAATCATGTTGGCACATAATATCCTACTAATTATTCAACAAAATTCTTTTGTACTTTTGAAATAAGTGTTTATTAAAACATAAGAATAATGATTAAGTATAAAATAGATAATATTCAAACATAAAAAGCCACATCTAAATAAAAATTAAATTTATTTTTTTAAAATACTATAAAATAGTTTTGAGGAGTTCTTTGTGTTTTTTTTTTTTTTTTGTCAACATAGTTTCAAGAAGTTCAATCAAGCAACTTTTTTATTTCTTTTTTTTATCTTTGGGGGTGGGGGCATGGCTTGTTTGAAATTTTTTTTATTTTTTAGTTTTTTAAAATAATTTTTAAAAGTTGTTTTTAATTTTTTAAAACTGTTTTTAAAAGTAAATAGTTATACACCGCATTTTGTTTCAGCCATATACGAAGAGTGTGCAAAAATAAAAGAATAATATATTTACAAAAGTTGCCACTATATTTTGATAGTTTTCTCAAAACAAAAAACCAAAAATATCTTTCAACTGTTTTCTATCTTCTACTTTTAAAACACAAAAATTGTTTTTCTGATTTTAAAACCAACATAAAAAAAAAAATGCTTTTCAAACAAGTTGTTTTATTCTTTTGTTTTTAAAAATCAAAAATAATTTTTAAAAATACTTTTCAAACAGGCCCTTAGGGTCTCACAACCTTATATGGGAGCCGAGCACGGCTTCCTATGATTGTCCGTTTGCAAATTTATTAGAGGTAATGCTTCCGATTGCAACAAGTTTTTTTATCTGAATTATATTTTTCAGTATTTCTTGAGCTTATAGATCGGGCTACACGCCCATAGACGAAAACTATAAAAAAAAAAAAAAAAAATCTGGAGGATCGACCAACTAAAGAAACAGTACTCGTGTTCTGTATCATGCTCTTCATCTAATCAAAATGACTACTTTCTCTTCTTACAAAGATCAAAAGTAATAAAAAAAAAAGAAAAAGAAAAAGGGAAGGCTGTAAGACACAAAAGAGATAGCTAACAAAATTCCTTATGAGTGTGTTTTGGAATGAGAAAAAATGTGAATTGATTTAATTTATAAATCAAATTTTGTATTTGTATGTCTCAAAAATAAGAAATAATTTTATTTGTCAAATATTATGGATTTAATTATTTTGTATTTGAAATTCTATTAAAATTAAAAAAAATGATAAGAATTGATTTAATTTTAAAGTTTAAGTATAAATTAAATTAATTCTATTTTTAATTATTTTAAACACTATCTAATATATTTTAAATATAAGAATTGATTTCTATATCAATCAAATCTTATTTTATATAATTATTTCAAAGATAAGATTTAACTTATAAATCAAATCAAATTAAATCAATTCAAATCAAATCCTAATTTTAATCATTCCAAACACTATCTATTTGTCATGCATTATCTCATCCCAATCACTCAAGCTACTGTGAGACATCAGTTGATGCTACTTGAAGAGTTGAAGATATATCATAAATAATTAAACATTGATTAATCATAAGGAAGGGCATATAAAATGGACCACAAAATAACAAAGGAAGTATGACGTCAAAGTGGAGTTAGGACAAAGGTTTGGTCCAGGCATCTGCACTCATAGTGAGATTCTTACAAACAAAAAGCAGAGTTGGCATTGATGCGCAGCTTCTCCAACCATTTTCTTGTTCAAATTCTTCACCCTCAGGTTCCCCTGCATTGTCAACTTCATCATCATCAGCATCATTTTCGTTAGTGGTTTTCCCTATCAAAACGAAGTTTTTGTTCATCTTTCCTGATTCCATTTTACTGCTGTGACTGAGGCCAACATTGATACAGATGAGTTTAAGGCAGGGAAAAATAAAAAAGATAGAGGTTAGGGGAGCACTACTCGGTAATTTGAAGCCTATTCCAACATTCAGAACATTTACATACATGTATAGAAATATATATATGCTCCTCTACTTTAGTTCATGGATTATCCATCCATCCATTCGTTAATAATACTAAAAAGAGTCATTGTGTGATTACTGCACATATCTGGTAGGTAGCTCAAAATGATCACACCTATGCAGTGTGTACGAGATTAACTAATGTTGAAATCGAATCTGAATCTCGAAATTAATAGCTCTTCTTTGAGGTTTTATCCCTAGCTGATGACCCAAGATTTTGATCTTGTAGATATGAGTTACTTTGCTTCTACTATTCCTTGTAATGTCAGTCTGACATAAATGAATGTGTATTGGTGTTATTTGAACATAATTTTTTTTTTTTGGTAAGCCCTCATTTGGATATATGATAATTATGTATAAATAACTTAGAATTTCAGTCACATCAATGGTGAATGTATAAAAATTCAAAAAAATATGCATTAATAACCAGAAAATTTTGTATCTTATTGATAAATTCGGTATTATCTTGCTACATCAAATCACTTCCACTAGAATTATAATTGAAAATTTCAATTATTTATACATATATCTCTATATATCTAAAATGCTATCTAAATATAGAAAAGACAAAAAAAAAAAAACTATAATTTCGTTTCTAAAACATGAAGGGTGTAACAAATTTGCCCCTAAATTTACTTATGTGAGAACAAGTAAATCTCTTTTGGGAGGCTATTTTGTTAAATTTAGGAAATAAATTTTTACTCTATTTATTACAGATAAAGTTTTACTCTAAATGTTATAACATCGATAAATTCAGGGGCAAGTTTGTTATGTTCCAAATGTTTTAGAGAAAAAATTGTATTTTTCTAAAAGAAAAAAAAAACCTCATTAATGAAAGGATAAGAGATAAAGACAGTTGAAATTGGTGAAATCACGAATCATTAACAAATAGAAATTTATGTATTCTGATAACAAAGCATAATCCTATCAGTTCTGTAAATATCTTTGTCTCATTCAATATGGTTTTAGCAACTGTCTGAACTTAGCAAACGCCGTGTAAAACCAGTCCTTCCATCTGGAGCACTAGACAGAGGTTCCCAATCATGTCATGTATTCATTTTTGGATTATCTTTGAAAGCCTTCACAATTATCAGCTAAATTGCCTAGGCGATGCACGAAGTTAAGCCAAATCAACCAAATAATAAATCTATGAAAGGCTTCATCCACCTGATCGAGATGTTGATGCTATATATATATGCAATTAGCAACCATCAAGTAGAGATTATCCTTTACTACAGGTGATGCCACAGGCCACAGGCCACAGGCAGTGCTATCTAAAACTACACCTATCTACGGGTAATATTGTTGGTTTTGAATGAATTTAATATCCGAAACAATATTATAAATCAAACATAGCTAGATAAAAGCGCAATGCCCAAAAAAAATCAGCGGCTCACACACAAGTTATCATTTTGAACAGGGAATAGTATTAAATCCAACGTGAGGAGGTCCTGGGGCTGTGGGCACTGAGACGGTATCATTGCAATTGTCCTCCTTCACGACGGGCACTGCATCATGTACGCCGATAACTCGAACAGCTTCATTCTCCCTAGCTCGCTTCCTTCCTCCTCTGATTGATTCTGATTATACTACACTCAACACTCTACTATGTTATGCCCCTACATATTTTTTATTTTACAAATAAATAATACACATCATCCCTAAAATAAACTAACATCATTATTTCAACAATATATAGTGAAAAGATTAATTTACACCAATATACGTAAAACTCACTTTTTATATCACTGAATAATTTTTATTATTATTACAAAATTAACCATTGGATTAAAAGTTTATATGTTATATTTCATGTATATAAAATTTCATATTAATTTAATTTAATATACTTTTTATATATATGATCTAAATCATTGTAATAAATAATTCTTAAATGTAAGTAAAAAAGAACTATTTGATCACATCCTAATGATGCTTAATTTTTTTTAATAAATTTGATACAAATAATCAACATAATATATAATTGTAATTTAAGGGTTAAATTGATAAGAATTGTATTCTATAAAAAGTTATTAAAGGTGTAAATATATCAACTCTTACATCGATGTTAACGAATATCTCCTCCAATATATGATATAGCTTCATTTAAACGAAATGTGTTAAAAAAGAATGACAACATGTCAAGATGCTAAGCTTCATCCAAAATATGTTGTGAATCAATTGATTTTTTTTAGTTGGTCCAATCAAACCAGAATCATCTTAATTAGCTTAGCTCTGGTCGATTTAATTAATTTTTATTCAATAACTTTATTAAGAGTTTTGTTCCATTATCCTAAAATATCTTCATAATAATCATCTGAATAATACTTAGTACTTATTTGGGTGTCATTATTTTAATAAAAAAAGATCTTCAAAAATAAAGTATTTTTGGTGTTTTTTTATATGTTTGGGCAAAATATTTTAGTAAAAGCAGAATTACTAGAAAAAATACAAATTTTTTTTTGGAGAAGCTATAATTTCCATTGTCTAGAAAGAGATTTTTTTATAATATAAAAAATATGTTTAAGGATAAATTTTTTTTAATATTATATCAAATTATAAATTAATTTTATATCTAAATATAAAATAACTTTTTTATTTTCCACAAATTTTTTAAAAAAAGATAATTTAAAAAAATCTTTTTAGAGAAGCTCATTTAAACGAGCCCTCAATAAAGAAAGTATTAAATAAAAAAAAACAAATATATTTAATATTTTCCTTATCTAACAATTAAGGTGACATTTTAGAAGGATTTAGATTTTTTTTTTTTAATTAACTCAAACGTAACTATATAATTCCCTCAATAATAAACTTATTTAAGAAATTTGATAAAAAAAATTAACAATAAATATAATCCATACACATAGCTTAATAAACTTCATTAAAAGCTACAATGAACTAAAACCTAATCATAAATAAGTAAGTGATTACGGAAAGAAATATTTAGAAGAATTTACATAAGTTCATTTTAGTTAAGAACTGATTCACTTTTGTTTTTCTTGCAAAAATTAAAAAAAAAATTAAACTAAACCGATTGATCCATAAAAAAAAAAAAAAGTAAAAAAAAAAAATGGGGGTCCCCAGTTGAGCCACTCCTGGTGCTTAAGAGCAACGCTATTTAATCCACTCCACGTTCTCCCATAATAACAAACAATTAGTTAGAAACTAACTAACTATAACTAACCAACCAAAACCGCGCTCCTCAATCTCAATCTCAATCTCAATCTCAATCGCAAACCTCAACGAAGCATTCTACATCACATCACATTACACACATACGTCTCGCTTAGCAAATCTCTGAACCTCGCTCTCATCCATTTCCCATTTCATTTTCTCGCCATGGATCCCAACCCAGGAACCTTCCCCATCCTCTCCTACGTCATGTCCCGCCTCCCTTCCTTCGGCCCCAGAACCACCACCACCACCACCACCACCCATCCCCATCCCCATTCCCAATTCGATGTCGAACAACCCGAACCTTCCTCTTCCTCCTCCCACCACTCCTCCATCGTAGGGCAGATGCCCCAGCTGGCGGACCCCGCCCTCCTGGCCTCCATGACGCGCGCCATCTCGGACGTCTCGCAGGCCCGATCGGTTCTGAAGCTCATCGGAGACCGCCCGACCCACGAGGAGATCGACAACGCGAAGGCCAAGCTGGCCGACATCGACGCCCACCTCTCCCGCCAGCTGGAGGAGATCGTGGACCTCCCCATGCCCCCCGAGACCTCCCCCGACACGTGGCGCAATCACCTCGCCCACAGGGAGAAGGAGTGCAGGGACTCCGCCGAGCGCGAGCGGCGCGTGTACAAATCCCTCATACAGCTCGACGAGATGCACGATGCCTACGAGAAGCTCCTCAGCGACGCCGAGAAGAGGCTCGTCAAGATTTACGAGAGAGGGGGAGAGGAAGATGAGGGTGGCGGTGGTGGGAACGAGGAGGTGAATGAAGAGGTTAAGGGGATACTGGAGGAGGCTAATGTGAAAGGGGTGGAGAGAGTGGACCTCTCCGGCCAGCACCTCAGGTTCCTGCCGGAGGCGTTTGGACGCATTCAGAGCTTGGTGGTGCTCCATGTTTCCGCCAACCAGCTTTCGGTAACCACACTTGCATGCATGCTTCTTCTTCTTATTATTATTATTTATTTATTTATTTATTTTTCGATTTTTGTATTTCGTTGTTATGTGTGGCGATTGTTGGTTCTATTTGTGGTAGCCACACCAGTTACGATTGAGGAAAGTCTGTTACTTTGGCTCTGTTTTTTATCTGTCTTGATGATGCAATGGAAACCAATGGGATTGGATGGAGGCTTTGAGTCCTTCATCTTTGACCTTTAAAAAAGTAGATAGAACAGTAGTTTTGAAAACAACTGCTAAATTACAATGAGGACAAGAGAAGCTATTAATTGCTTTTGGAGCAAGAAAAAAAGTTGCTATGTTGTATTTATAGTTTAACATTCTTGTTTTGCAGATCATTACTGCTTTCCACTTTTATTACATTTTGAATGCAGTAATGGTATTAATTCTGAACGGAGTAGAGCACAATCCTTTTTTTTTTTTTTTTGGAAGCATATAAGACTTTCGCTTAATCATGGTATTCAATTTTTGTGAACAATGTTTTGATTTTCATAAGTTTGTTTCCTAAATTATGAACATGAAATAACTGGTATATTTGAACCCAGAAATTCTAATATCCACTATGGAGGAAGAGTGCTTCTTCCTCTACAATGAATTCTGGCCTTACAAAATTTTATGTGGGACTCATTTATTGTACTATTTACAAAAATTTTGTTGTGAAAAAATAATATGGAGGAAGAATTTTGTACTCAATGGTGGATAGTAGAATTTCTCATTTGAACCCCAAAAAGCTGAATTCTTAGTGAATCTCTAAGGTGGTGAAATCAGGCCACTCTCTAAGTAGCAGTATCCATTCTTTTATTTGTAATATTTTTCTTCTGGTTTTTGGTGTGGCCAACCCGGAAGTTTAATGATTGCATTCCATCAGACTTTCAGCCATAGAAAATAATTACGTAATTACTTATTTACATTCTTTTGGTCAAGAAAGTTTTCCCATCTTTATCAAATACATGAGGTCGTTGAAGTGTGTCATCATGCAAAAAAGTGTAAGTAATGGTGCTGATCTCCACTCTGCATCTACCTGTGACAGAAATAATTAGTTATGTCTGTTCTTATTTTGTTTTGGATGCATAGGCTTCTCTGTGCTCCATGATATGTTAAAATCATATTGCAAGTACTGATTCACTTAGTATATACTTCATAGCCTTTCTTATAATTTGTCATATATATACTATAATCCTTTGCTGCAAAATAGGTGATTCCTGACTCAATAGCTGGATTGCAAAATCTTGAGGAGCTTAATATGTCGTCAAATGTTTTGGAGTCACTGCCAGATTCAATTGGCTTCTTACAAAAGCTGAAATTCCTTAATGTGTCTGGAAACAAGCTGAGCGCCCTTCCTGATTCCATCAGTCAGTGCAGGTATGCGCGAGAAGGAGATATTCTAAGTTTAAATTCATAACCATCATTCTTATATTGTTGTCAGTGTCGTCAATTTGGGTAATAACTGTGACTTGAGATCATATAAAATTTATCTAGGACACTAACATCCACTTATTGTAAGAAAATGGTTTTGTTGCAATATTGCAGTGGAGAACGTAAAATGTACGTTTTGAAAGCTATATTTAGATTAGTGAAAGTGGGGTAAATTATTACACATGCAAATCAGCAAAAACAAGACTGTTTCTGATTTAATGAAAGAAGTCTTGAGTATCAATATCATTTCAGAAATTATTATTTAATTTCTGCATCTTGCAACCTTTCAAAGATATACTTTAAAAGTGACCAAATATTTGTAAAACATCTCACTAACAATTTAAAACCCTGTTCTGCTTCTGCATATGCATCCAAACTATGAATGCTTTAACTATCGTTGATCGAACCATTTTCCCATTGAATGATCAGGTCATTAGTGGAGCTAGATGTGAGCTTTAACGGTCTCTCATATTTGCCAACAAACATTGGATATGAATTACAGAACTTAGAGAAGCTCTCCATTCAACTGAACAAGATTCGATCTCTCCCTTCATCTATCTGTGAGATAAAGTCCTTGCGCTATGTGGATGCTCACTTCAATGAGCTACATGGGCTTCCGATGGCAATTGGGAAATTGACTAATCTTGAAGTTCTCAACCTAAGCAGTAACTTCAGCGACCTTAAAGAACTTCCAGAGACATTTGGTGATCTGAGCAGCCTCAGGGAACTGGACCTCAGCAACAATCAGATTCATGCACTCCCTGATACATTTGGTAGCCTTGATAATTTGACCAAGCTTAACTTGGAGCAGAACCCTCTTGAATTGCCACCAATGGAGATTGTGAATCAAGGGGTCCAAGCCATAAAGACTTTCATGGCCAAGAGGTGGATTGATATGTTGGCAGAGGAAGAAAGGAAAAGCAAGCAGGAATTGGAAGAACAAGCACAGAGTGGATGGTTAACACGAAGCACTTCCTGGTTGAAGAATGTTTCTGGGAATGTAACTGAGTATATTGGAACGGCCGTTATGTCCCCCAGATCTCCCAGAGATGCTTATCTCGATCAGCAGCTATAAGCCTATGAGCTGGTCCATGAAATTTTGAGGACTTTGGTTGACACTTATGTTAGACGAAAGAGCATATTATAGATACTATTAGTATTGCTATCTGCTGTTAATCAGCTATTCCCTGCTCCTCCTCCTTTGGCTGCTAGTGCATCCTTTCTACCTAGCGGAAGGTGGAAGCTAATGCAATTTTTGTTTTGCTTAAATCGTTGAATAAATAAGTATGAGTTTTGCATACAGGTGCTATGTAAAGGAGACCAAAGTTACTATTTTATATATATTCTCTTACCATTTAGCTTTTCTTGTACAATTTAATCCAGATCAGCCCAAAACTAAAAAAATTAATGCTAGGCTTAGACATTTTGATACAAGTCTTGCATCTGTATAGTTATGACCATCTGATTGTAACTGGGGTATCTTATTGTCTGCACACACATTGATTTATCAACTTGATTGGAAGTGGATTACTACCAAAATAATTCATCAATGGACAAAGATTGCAGCATGTGAAGAGTTCCAATTTTAAAGGAATTCTACAGCAGGACTAATTATGGGATTAGGTCATGGAGAACGATACCTCTTTAACTTTTTTTTGGTTAATTTTCTTTTTCTCTTTCCGTAATATTGAGCATAAGTTAATTAGTGCGCTAATGCGAGAAGAGTCCCAGTTTATATATAACTGTCTTTGCTTATTGAGTAAATACACCAGCTCTATGAATTATTATATTAAATTTAACTTAATTTATGAAAAAAAATGATGGCCAATGATATATTATGCAACTAGATAAGTTTTTTTTTTTTTTTTTATTTACTAGATAAATAATGTTAACTAATATCCAAATAATTGACGAGCATAAGAAACTATATCCCACGTAATGAAAATCCAAGGAAATATGAATATCCCACATGATTAGGGAAATAATGAAACTCTATCCCTCATGATGAGGAAACTACGTCAAAGTATCCCAAGTAATCATGGAACAACTAATGAAAGAATATCTTGTGTTATCTTACAGAATCGAAAAACTATAAAACAACATCCACACATATTTATGAAAGTAGGTAATAATATCCAACGTAATCAGCAACACTATTCTATTTCTCCCAATTTGTTCCTTATTGCTGCACTAACAGCGGGCGTTAAGCAAATTAGGGTCAGAAATAATAATTGCAAGGTCAATCATATTGCTTGTTTTATAGGGACCCTTTAGTCCGTCAATTCCAGAATTTTTCCCCCTCCTTTCTCAGAGTTTCCTTTATCACGTAACGCGGTTGTAGTCTTGATACTGTTGAAGTGGAAGAATTTCAAGCTGTGACAAAGAGAAATATTCGCTAGAGATTGGAGCCACTTTGGGTATCTTACCTTTTTTACCTTTTTCTGTCTCTATATAACTCCACTCGCGTCCCATACAGGCACAAACATTATATCACTAAACCACTTACTACCCACCTCTCCTTGACTCCATGTGCGGCACATGTCTACCACAATATAATACATAGTTCACCAACCATATAGCATAATAACGTAGCACTAGCACTCAGTCATAGACTAATTCATCTATAAACCACATTATTCTGATTATTGGCCCCTTCCTCGCTTTCTTATTCCCTCCATTAATTCGATCATCCATCGCTTAGGATCCTTATTTTTCCTGCGAGCCTGCAAAGTATGACCAAGACTACCACAATTGTAACGTTGTTGGTCACCCTGACTGTGTCCTATGTTGTCCATGTTTTACTTGATCGCAAAGCTGAAGGGTTCTATGTGGCAGCGGCGCTACTTCTTGTTGGTATGGCTGTCGCCATGGCCATGGCATCGGTGATGGTATTGGCTTTCCGAGCCACCATGGTGACATGGATCACGGTGTTGGTGCTGCTGGCCCTCACAGGCAACCGTCGCAGGGTTTTGGTTCAACGACGTAGGAGAATCACCCTTGATGTGGCATGGTACTCGGTCAGCGTTATATTCAGATCGCAGAAAGGCCTCTTTGCTCTGGCCTGTGCCGCCCTCGTCAGCTTGCTGGCCACTATTGATGAAAGAAGTAAACGTAACCTATATGATCAATGACGTAACTATTTCCGTTGAAGTTCAGATTCTTCGCAGTTTTCTCCAAGTACAGTACAAATTCATTGTAGTCCTTAGCTTCAAAGATGATCTCAGAAATTATACGGGGGTAGAAAACCATCTATCATAGCATTGTCTTGGAATATAGTTTTCTAGTAGTAGCAAGCGAATTTTTCCTCGCTTTAAAAATACCATGTAATTGGCATCTTTTGAAATTTGAAGGGAAAAAAATTTGTCCACAGATGTTTTGTATCTTGTTACTAATTTTTGTTCAGTAATTTTATTTTATTGTTGGTCCTGCACTTTGTTCCTTGTCTGGAACCATCATTTTTTTTTTGTCTGGAATCAGTTGAGTTCATATAAGCCTTTGGGTACTTTTTGAAGGATCCATCGTAGTGTGGATAGCAAGCATGAATTATTCGTCTAATCTGTACTTATACATTTTATAATCTTGATCGATTTCCATGCGTGCGCAAAATTACGTTGCTGTCGATACAAAATATCAACATGCAGGAGTTGTAGATAAAAGAAGAAGATTTCTTTATAAACATCTCTACCTCGATCAAATTTCAGTCTTATAGTGGAATTTTTTCGCTGAATTTTAGATTCGCTGTATCTCTCATGATAACCAATGTTCTAAACAATGTTCTGAAAATCGAAGGAAAACACCCAGTTGAATCAATTAGACAAAAACTATTCATGTTTCGGACTCGAGCATTTTCTCATTCAGCCTTAATTTTTGCAGAACATCGGAATCGATTTTCTCCTGGTTAATGAAGAATTAAGGTCTGAATGCTACTTAAAATTCGAATTCAAATCAGTACCTCGGATTTCAATATAAAAACAAGGTTTGAGTTTCATCCCAAACTTTTAACTAACACTGGCAATATGAGCAAAGGCGGAAAGTTACAATGTTTTGTTGTCCCATGGTTTGAATTTAGAAGATGAATAACTAATTTGCTAAACAAGTACCTAAAACAGAGATCAGGTTCCTAAGAAATGGGTGCAGAGAAGATGATTCGATCAGACTTGATGTTCCTCCTAACGTACCATTAACAATGGTCAAGCAACTGGATTGAACTCTACTGTAAGTTGTGTCTACCTAACTCGAGAATTTCCTGTAGGATGAGATTTTTCAGTAGTGCCGTTCATGAGGATTCCGGTGCTAGCAAGTCATCGATGTAAACTTTGTCTCAACAACTTTATTATTTAGTGTACTTTGCCATGCCTATAGAAAATTACACCCGGAAGGCAGTCCTAATATATTAGTACGGTGCTACTAGGCCTTGGCGGCGTGATGTATATACATAACCAAAAATATGGGCAATTAGGTCTCTGTTTATTTAGCAAGCTGAATGTCCTTAAAACAAACTGTATAAACTATTGCTAAATGCTATGGTGAATTTGTATAACCATGGATTTGGTGGATTTTGTAACGTGGATGGGGAGGATTGTGACATGTATCTTTAAAAGGATGCACATTAGAAAAGTATAATATATATTAGAAGACTTTCAACTAATGAAACTCGGAACTTGTATCAAATCGAAACTCGGAACTTGGAATTCAATGCAAACTTAGAACTTGTATCAAGTCCAACCCCAACTTCATTATCTTCTGAACTTACATCACAGTGGAACTTAAAATTCGCATTGTGTCCAGCCTCAGCTTTTTCGTCTTGAGAGGTTTCTATGTACCATGCGCAAGCACCCACTTTAACACACGCATCTAATTTCCATTGGCTAATCGACAAAAATCCACAAAATTCAAGGTTTTACTTATCCACCAAAAAATTAGCCTAAACTATTTTCATATGCAAAAGGAGAGTTGGATAAAGTAGTAATGGAAATAGAAGTTTTGCACAAAAAGCATAACCTAATTCCACACACGAAATTGTATGCCTAGAGGCCAGAATCCTTGCCACCTTGTTGTGCTTATGAAAACATGAAAAAAAAAAAAAAGAGATGACAAAATCTTAGAGTATATTTCGAATAGGAAAAAATAGGAAATAATTTCATTTATAAGTCAAATTATATTTGAATGTTTTAAAAATAAAAAATAATTTCATTTGTCAAATTCCATGAATTTAATTGCTTTGTATTTAAAATTCTATTAAAATTAAGCCACTAGAATTGATTTAGTGGTGAGAGATTTGGGTACATTACATGAAGTTATAGGTTTAAACCTCATTGCTAACAATGTAACAAAAAAAAAATCTCATCAAAATTTAAAGGATTTGCTAAGAATTTATTTGATTTTAAAGTTTAAATATAAATTAAATCAAATCAATTCTTTTTTTTTTATCCCTCCAAACTCTATCTAATATATTTTAAGCATGAAAATTAATTTCTAAATCAATTCAAATCCTATTATGTATAATCATTCCAAATATAAGATTTAACTTATAAATCAAATCAAATCAAATCTAATCCAATCTTAATTTTCATCATTCCAAACATTACCTATATAAGGTAGTATTTCCAATGGCATGCTGCAGGTGCCTAAAATCAACCAAAGTGAAAATACAGCCAAAAAAAAAAAAAAATAGAACATAATTAAATCCTTACCTTATTTCTTAGAACATTTAGCAACAAAATAATCTCTAAGTCATACCCTTATTTTAATGGTCGTTGATCATAACTACTAATTTCATAACATTTAGTTACAAAATGACCTATGAGCAAGTACTATATCATTGCTGCTAGCCATTGCTTTTCATTTCATAGTAGATTGGAACTCCTACATTACTAGTGTCTTTAATTAAATTTGTTACTCATAGAGTCTCCATAATATATTTGTAGAAGTACTTTTATTTGTAAAATTATAATTTAAGGAGCAAGAGACTCAGAATAATAATAAGAGTCAGAGGATAAAATTGTAAAAGAAATAAAAAATAATGATCTTGAAATTTATGAAGCATAATTCTCTTTCTCTTTTATTTTTGAAAGAAGTAACTCCACATCTCCTTTTAGAAAAAAAAACAGAAAAACTAAATATTTTTTGCTTCTACATTTTTTAAGAAGCACAAATAAACACTACTAAAACTATTAGAAATACTTTTTTAAAAAAATAAAAGGTATTTTTGGCATGCTAGAAGCACAACCAAACACACCCATTATCTCTAAATCATGCCATTATTTTAATGGTCGTGATTATAACTACTAAATTCATAACATTTAGCTACAAAATGACCTATGAGCAAGTACTATATCATGGCTGTTAGTCATTGCTTTTCATTTCATAACACAGTGAATATATAGCCATTCAACTTTACTATGGCAAGGATTGTAGCAACGCTGGAGGTTGATATGTTACTTGGGAATATGATTTTACTCAGAATCAGATCTTATTAATTGTGTCAAATTATGTAACTCACCTACATCTAGTGAACTACTGAAATTAGTCAGATTTTATGTAGTTGTATTCGGTAAGGCGCTTATTCCTTTTTGGCATATATAATAGTCACTGTTATCCACATTTTTTGTTGTATATAAATCAGGTAGCGATAAGTTCTAGTCTGGGTATCCCTTTTTATATTCTGGGTTTGTAACTAATCTCTACAATAATGTCTACGTTTATATTTGTACTATATGTTGTAATTTGTTTTTCCTTCCGAGAGTATCGACTAGGATATCATTGTTGTGGTTTTTGTCATTTAAAATCAATAAATAAAGCCGTTAAAAAATTAAATAGTAACTCCCGCAAGACGAAAAGAAAAATTTTGGCTTACAAACTAAACTTTTTAAAATCACTTTTAACTATCTTAACTCTACATTTTTACGTTAAAGCTTTATTTTCCTATTAAATGTTTTTTTTAATTATTTTAATCATTTATTAATTTTACTTTAGCCTCGTTAATCCTTAAAAATTTAATTATTCCTTTTTCTTAAACTTTAGTCTTAATACCCAAAGATACGTATATGTTTACACATATGCACTTGCAGTGTCATTCTAGTTCATCCTAATTGTTAAAATATCAATTCTACTCAAATTTTCATCTTTTCTATAATTTCCTAGAAGTAGAAATTCAGTTTGCCATATTTTCTTATTCTTACCGTAATAGTGTTACAGCTCTGGGATTCTTAGTTATACTCAAAGTTCCCCCTTAATTATCCTTTCTTTTTTTCCTATAATTTGTCGTAAGCTTCCCCAATCAGTTCCTTTATCCTTCTTAATATATTAGAACTTCACTCGAATATTTTTCATAATATGTCAGATAATTGGAAACCTAGCATAATTTGATTTTTCTCAGTTGGTTAATTACACATTCTTTAACTCTTTCACTCAATTGACGTCATTCCCCATTACAATAAGGTTAAAACACTCTAAAAACTCAATTGCCATGTTTTAAAACTAAGACTTTTAAACTCCAAAAACTATTAATGTAACACTCTACTGGTTAATTATTAGTTTGCTATTTATTGGAGTTCAATAATAATCTTGAAGTGCGATAGCCACGCGATCACTTAAAGTGGGATAACCGTGCGATCATTGATAATGATACAAAGTCTTGTGGTTGTTGATTGTATCCTGGAGTATGATAGTCATGCAATCATCTGTGATGGATGGAGCTCCACCTTAAAGTAGGATAATCGAGCGATCACTTGCAACGTATCGGGCACTCCGTAGAGCCAAATGATCGTGCAATCAGTGTTGATGATTTGACTAAAGGACACCCTAACTACTAAATTTCTGATAGATCTATTATGTTATAGAGACATTATGAGCAACAAATCGAGTTAAAGACAACTACTATGTATGAATTTCAGTTGATGATAAAAAATAATTATAGGTGATCATGATAAAATTAGCGTTGGCTCAAGGGCCATTTCTAATGTTACATGTTATGAAATGTAATTGCTGCCAGATTTGAAGTAACTGACACTTACGAAAAAGCAAGCATGATTGTGACGGTATTTTCCTGCTAAACAATGTTTCTCTTATTTCTCTGATTTTTGCCTTGAATGATTTTAGACAATTGTAACAGACCCGTAAAAATACCATCCCTAACAAAATAATGTCTCACCCGGTTTTCCTAATACTTTCAAAAACACATGCAGACGGCACGAGCTGTGGTGACAGGAGACGTTGAGGCCATTTGGGCCTATACTAATCCCATAGGGAATCATATTCTGATCTCCCTGCAGCATGTTTATACTCACTACTATTTCTTCCAGCGGATACAACAGTCATTATGTACATACGTCGTTAATTTGCTAATTTTGGAGGCTTTGCTAATGTCCCTATTTTCAGTTCTCTCTCTATTTTCAGTTCACTTTTTTTTTGGTCGTTTGGGGGGGGGGGGGGGGGGATTTTTAGGGACTGGGGCTCTGCCCCATGGCTCGAAGCCGCGTCCCTCTGGATGTAGTTCTTGGAGGCTGGCAAATATGCCACTTCGTCCACAGCCTCAACCACTATTTTCAGTTCACTTGTGTCATCTTTTTTGGCTGAGATCCATTAAACCACGTTTTTGGCAGTGCTTGATGGGATTGGTATGAAGCCCAAGATGAAATGGACTTGGGCTGTTGCCGCTCGGGACTTTGGAATAGAGGGAATAAAATAAGTACGAGCTAATGCTGATCTTGGGCAGAGTGAAGGAAGTTTTATTGGCAGAGTCAATGAGTCAGTTGCTGCCATTGATAAAGAAACTAACCCTGGTCATATGGTGTGGCAAGGGGATGTTTATTCTCATTGATACAGATAGATATGCATATTAGAACAATTTATGTTGCAGAATATTCACGTGACCTTAAGTCTAGGAGTAGTTACAGAAGATAAATCAGTACTAACCAGCCACTAGTAAGGAGTAAGATATCACAAGATAGAATCTCATGATTTATCTGAGTGTTTTTATAGTTTTGGTTGAAATTGTGTTGATTGTGATTTGAATTGAATTCAAATTCGTTGAATCTGATTATGTTGTAGACTCCTTAACAATGAAAACAATAGATAGGAAGAAAATTGAGAAGCTAACCAAGTAGGAGTTGCCAAATTCAGGCAGGCTGGTCCAAGGCACAATGTGGATGGTGGTTCAGTTCTACTTTCTGATGCAGCTGGCTCTGGAGTTTCACTCGTAATGCCTCAAAATGTCTTTTCTTCGTGGATTTGCTGAATATTTTGGGAATACTTTCCATCATTCAGGCTGTGCAGGGTGCTTTTAAGCTTCTTGGTACATCCGGCACCTTATTTTGGAATCAGACTATGTGCTGTGAAGCTAGGTGAAATGCTAAGTGCATTCTTAAAATGTTATCAAGCATAATTGCAGATAATATACAATGAAGTTATGCAAGATATGTCAAGTAAATTTAATTAATATAAAGTAAAATATGAACTTGATTAACATAAACTAAATTTAAGTAATATAAGTAAACTCATAAAGTATCGAATCATCAATTCTAAAATGTTAATTTCTCGTGGGACCAATTAAATTATTAAAATTATTTATTTTTATTTTACCCAAAAAAAAAATTATCATAGTCCATAAATTTGTCATTCTCAGTCATGTATCCAGTGTTCAATATGTCCAGCATTCAATGATTTTCTCCTTGCAAAGGTTCAATATATGTCCAGTGTTCAATGATTTTCTCCTTGCAAAGGTCATGATAAATGTCCTTCAACTTATCTCCTCGAGAGCTCCATATTCAAGGTCCCCAGTATCAATAATTCAATACTCACAGTCCATGGCTTCAAGAGTTCAATAACGCAAGGTCCACACAGGTCCAAGATAATAATTTTTAATCTAGTTTAAGAATTGAATAAATTTTAAAACTTTGATATTGGTCCCATAAGAAATTTTCATCTAAATTTTGACAATTCCATACAACATCTCGCACTGCAAAAATAGATCTATAAAAACCAATTAAATAAAATTGTTAATAATACTAATTCACAATTAAATGATTTTAAGTAATGTAAATATCATAATAAGAATTTCTCAATTTGCTATAAAAATAAATAAATAAATAAAACAACTAATGAATCAACAACACTTTAAAGCAACAAACAAATATCCAATCATATATAATTTTATAATAGCTTAAACTTGATCAAATATACAAATTTCTGTTTGTTACCTCTTGATCGTTGTAAACATGAAGAGGGAGAGTGTGCTGGCTATACCCTTCCTCTGCTTTGTTTCTTTTTCCTTCGGCTTATCTTCTTCCATGGCCCTGTTTCTCTGCCTTATCTGCTCCCTTATTTTACTCGTCTTTCTTTTCTTCCTCTCCTCTCTATTACTGTATTCTCTCCTTTTCTACGTTTTTCCTTTGAGCACGTCCCCCTTTCTCTGCCTTATTTGCCCCCTTATTGTCCTGAGACTTCTTTTCTCCTTCTCACTCTCTCTCTCTCTCTCTCTCTCTCTCTCCCCCCCCCCCCTCTTCTCTCTTTCTGTTTCTTCCTTTGAGCACATCCGTTGTTTAGTTGGGTAATAAAATAAGATGTAGGCCCCGTCACAAGAAAAAGAAAAGGGTTGTAGGCGATGACGTCACGTCGGACACTTGTGGCTAAAACTAGATATACGTGTCTGACTTGGTTTGGTTTATAAAAAATACAAGTGAATGGTTTTTGTTTGGCAAACAAAAGAAATTGAGGTCGTTTTACACTTGATTTTTGAAAGTCGGATATTTTTAACTCCGTTTGGTTTAATTTTTTGTCAGAAAATATTTTAAAATTTGGTGTTTAAAAAAAATATTTTAGGAGAATTATTTTTTTAAAAAATATTTTTTATTTAATTTAAATATATTAAAAATAAATTTAGTAGAATAAATTTTATTTAAATAAAATAAAATAAAATTATTTTTAGTTATTAATATGAGAATAATAATAAAATTTGTTTTCAAAATTTTTTTTTTAGAATGAAAAATAATATCAAAGACATTTCTTTTTATTTCAAAAGGCTTTCTAAAAAGTAAGAAGTTAAACCAAATATTACTATTTACTATATAAAATCATTTTCTTACTAGAAGGCCTTCTAATGGATGCAAACTGTAATCCAAACATGCACTTAAATGTATTCCTGTATTTTAAAGTTAACTTATATTTTGTAAAAGTTAAAAAAATTAATATAATTTTATTTTTTATAATAATAAAAGTAAAAGTTATTTTTTAAATATTTATATTTATTATAATTATTTTATATTTTAAAAATAATTTTTATATTATTTTACTAAATAATATTGTCATAATTTTTAAGAATAATTTTTAAAAAATCTAAAAAACTCAATAGTTGAGGAAAAATTACATCATTATCAAGCCAAACCTTTGTTTATTATAATAAACCTTTTTTAGCTTAATAAATAAGTACAGATTTAATTTTGATATATATACCTAAAATAAGTTATATAGTTTTTTTTTTTCATTTTAGTCTAAATACAATTATTGATATCCAGGTACTATTATAAAAAATGTGACTAATCCAACTCAACTAGATAGAAGTCTTTAAATGGGATAAGAGTCTCTTGGTAAGGATTTTTTTCATTCCCATAGCTCAAATTTAAAATTTCTAGCTAAGGGGTCAAAACACTTATTACCCTAACCAACTTCACATTTATATTTTTACAATTATCTAATTATATACCAAAAAATAAAATATAATTATTTAATTATATATTATCACATAAAAGTATTTAAATCTTGATATAACTATTTTAAAAGTCACATAGATAATAAAATTTAATTAGTAAATAATATTTTACATTCATAATATATTAAGTTTAATATCATATACTTTTACAAGTCTCATATTTGGGTAAAAGTTAACAACCTTCACTCTTTCATTTAGACTAAAATGTTCATTGCATTATTTCCAAAACAAGTTAAACGTGATGTCCATTTTGGCAATTAAACATATTATTAATTGAAAAACAAGTTTTACTCTCTTCTAATAATTGCTCATTTCACAAATATTTTTCTAATACTTTTTTTTTTTTGGTAGTTTTTCTAACTTTTTTTGAAAAAAAAAAATCAGCAGTGCAATTTATATTTTTTAATATTTTTTTTATAAAATTGTCAACACGTTTTAATTTTTTTTATTAGCAATACAATTTGTTTTTTATTTCAAAACATTTTTATTTTGTTATTAATTTTCAAAAAAAATATAACAATTCAATTCTATAAACATCATATTCTATGAAACTAATTGTATTGCTATTTAAAAAAATGAATTGTATTACTATTAAAAATATATAATTCTTATTAAAAAAATATAAATTATACTATTGATATTTTAAAAAAAAGTTTGAAAAATATTTAAAAATATAAGTTCTTTTATAAGTGTTTTTTGAGCTTAAAAGTTTTCTCTGTCTTGAATTGGGACATCATTTCTTCACTCTAAATTTTTATATATATATAAAAAGAAAAATATTTGTGAAATTAGCGATTATTAGAAGAGAGAAAAAATTGTTTTGTAATTAATAACATATTTAATTACCAAAATAGACATTACACTTAACTTGTTTTAGAAATGATGCAATGGATATTTTAGTCTAAATGAAAGAGTGAAGCTTGCTAACTTTCATATATATATATATATATATATATATATATATATATATATATATATATATATATATATATATATATATATATATATATATGACTGAATAATTTTGTTCGAATATTGTAGATCACTTAAATGTGAATGGTTTTTTCAATTGAGATTTAAACAGTGGTAAATCAAGTAGTGATAGACTAATTCCCCTTGTTGTTAGACTAAATTTCAGTTGGTATATATTTAATTTATTAAAATTTAATATTAAATTTTATTTCAAAATATTCTATTTTAATTTTATAATTTATATTAGTAGTAAATTTATAATTTGACATTACACATTTTAAATTTATTATCAATAATTTGTTAACTTTTTAAATTGATTGAAAAATTTAATTATCTAATTTATTTTTTAAAATAATCAATATGATAAAACTATTTTGATTTATAAAAATAATTTAAGATAAAAAATATAAAATTGCTCTATGTTAAAGATTGTCTAAGAAAGTTAGTATTTTATGGAATCTTTGATCATAAATACTTCACAGGGACTTTCTTAAATTTCTCATATAAGATTCAACATATATAAATTAATTTTCTCAAATAATGTCCTATAAAAAAAATTATTTAAAGTGATAACTAATTTTAGATTTTAAGATAAAGATGCGAGCTTTATTTTGTATGAACCACAGGTGTTTTGGTTTCACTAAATTTCCACTAATTTATTGAATTGGATTGGTTTATTGTAGGATAAAATTCTTTTAACAGTTATTATTTTATCTACAAAATTCAAACTTAAAACATTAATTAAGACAGAAAAAATATATATTAAATGACTTGAACTGTAAGTGTTACAATAAATAAAGATATGAGTTTAAATCTTAAAAAATAATTCTTGTAAAATGATTGTATAAGGTTATGTTTCAAAGTCAAAATGATAATTACCCTTATGAAGAATTTAAATATCGACCTATAAAAATATTTAATAATTTTATTGAATTTTTAATAATTTAATAATTGTCAATATAAATAATTTATATTACCATTTAATTGTGTATTATTTAATTATTAAAAATATTTCATATATTTAATTTATAGATTTAATTGGTATAGTCAATATGAAAAAGTTGTATATAAACATTCAATCATGTATTATTATATCAGTAAAAATATTTGATTCAACCACCCATTACTTTAAAAGTCTTATAAACATAATCATTTGATTAAAACGTATACTTTAAACAAATTTTATACTATCAATGTATAATAATTAAATTTATATTTTATTATTGTAACAATTAATTTAAAAATATATAATTAATTGATAATGTAAAATATTACATCAATAATATATTAAAATTAAACTTAAAATTAAATTTGTAAAATCAAAATCATTTTTAATAGTACTATATATAAATCATTTTTTTCCCTCGCTAGTGTCCTAATTCCTTTGTATCTCGTGGATGATATTAGAAAGACATGATATTAGTCATATGTTTATATGATAACATGATGGGATAATATGAGAATTATGTTGATGCTGCGCAAAATATACTTATGCATAGCTTGGAGTTGGAAAATGGCTGGAAAACTATCCTATTATGGTAAACAATTTTAAATTTAAGAATTGTATGCACAAAGTGCCCTATTATGTTACAGAAAGAGGAGAATGTCAATTACTTGTGCATGCTAATGTGAAATTATTTAAAATCATCTTAAAAATATTAACCAAAATTAGCCATTGATATGTATATTTACTTCAGCAAAATAACTCTCAACGTTATTTAATACTTCTAATTTAGTTTTAAAAATTAATTATTACATTATGTAATCTCCAAATTTATATTAATTAATAATTTTTAAGTGTTAAATTGGGGTAGAAAAGAATTAAATTATACAAGTTTTATAATTTTTGTAATTAATTTGTATAGTAATCAGATTAGAACTAAATTATAACGTAAAATATGATGCAAGCGATAAGTTTCTAATTTATAATTCTGTTCTCAAAAATGCATCTGTACGATTCTCTCTCAATTACCCATGTCGGTTGATACCTGGTACACAAGCTGTGGACCACGAAGGTGAACCCTTATGTTTAGATTTAGATGACACGAGCGGGCTAAATTATTATCATCCTATGGTAGATGATAATAACCATGATTCACATTAATAAGGAAATTATTTAAAATCATCTTAAAAATATTAACCAAAATTAGGCATTGATATGTATATTTACATCAGCAAAATAACCCTCTGTTATTTAATACTTCTAATTTAGTTTTAAAAATTAATTATTACATTAAGTAATCTACAAATTTATATTAAATTCATTATTTTTAAGTGTTAAACTTGGATCGAAAAGAATTAAATCATACAAGTTTTATAAATTTTGTAACTAATTTGTATAGTAATCAGATTAGAACTAAATTATAACTTAAAATATCATGCAAGCGATAAGTTTCTAATTTATTTATAATTCCGTCTCAAAAATGCATCTATGTAATTCTTTCTCGATCACCTATGTCGGTTGATACTTGGTAAACAAGTTCTGGACCACGAAGATGAACCCTCATGTTTAGATGACATGTGCGGGGTAAATTATTATCATCCTATGTTAGATGATAATAAACATTATTCAGGTCAATAAGAATTACTGTTTAAAGAAAAAAAGAACCGAAGAAGTAGATAATCACAAACGATGACATCACCATGGGGATACTATCTGTCGCCAGGTGTCACGGTTAACTTTGCGAAGAAGTTGTTTCAATTTTAGGAAAAAAAAAAATTAAAAAGTCAAAAAGGAAAATTTCTTGCTAGCAAAGGCACACCTCAGTATATATGTTACTCTCCGCTTCGCTGAGAGCGAGCAAAGCGCCTTGCGGGTACGCTTAACCTCTGCAATTCTCTCTCTGGTTTCCCTCTTAGCACACAATCGTCCTTACCGATTAGGGTTAGGGCTTCACCGTTTTCTTTCGTTGCTAGCCGCTGAGCTTAGGTTCCGTTCATCCTTCTTGGAGTGATGGAGTCTACTCGAGTGATCAAGGTTTCCATTCTAAGTTCCCCTTTTTCCCTTCCTTTTTTTTGGGTCTGTGTGTGATTATTCGGTCGGGAATCATTTTTTCCCTTTTATTTCCCATCATCTGTTGTGTGTGATGGCACTGTGTTTAGTCATTTATGAATTGCGTGGAGGTAACGAAGTTAATCGTTTATTGTTCGTGACGTTTGTGTTAATTGATTAAATTGTTTTGGGTTCGTGGTCGATGTCGATACAGTCCTGTTGTGTGAGAGTTGACATGCATATCTTTCTGATTGACTGATTCTGGCTTTAATTTGATTTTTTTTTTTATTTTTATGATCGGAGCTTCGGATTATAATTTTCTATGTACCCACTTAGTATTTTGAGAGTTCTCAAGAGACGAAGGGAACTGAAATCCTAACTCCTGTTTTAAGTTTTTGGTATGAGTAATTGGGTTTTTGCCCGGACAACAATTTTAGTTCTTCGGCATGGGCTTAAGGAAAATTAATTTTTTTCTAAGCATATGCTCGATCAGTTCATGTTTGATTTTCTTCTTCCTTTGTTGAGGTTTTTTTTTTTTTTTTTTTTTTTTCCCCCCTTAACGGTTTAATTTTTATGAAATTTTTCCCTTGTATAAAGATTGCTGTGGCTAGTAGATGATATTTTAAGTAGTACTTGGGTCATTTTACTGCGTTTCTATGTTAGTTTTCTGATGTTATACGTTGGACTAATCATTTCATTACATTACATCTGATTTCATCAACAATGATTGTGCAAGACTTCGCTGATAAATAATTTCGCATGTGTTTTTTGACGTATATCATAGCTGGTCTTCGTTTTGGTCGAGTCTTAATGAGTAATTTTCTATAATCATTCTATTTTTTTATTCCTTGCATCACTTTTGGCTGTACAGGTCAAATATGGAGATAACCTCCGGCGCTTCACTGCTCGTGTGAACGAGAATAATCACTTGGATCTTGATATGGTTGGGTTGAAGGCCAAGATACTTTCTCTCTTCAATTTCACTGCTGATGCAAATTTGGTGCTGAAGTATGTTGATGAAGATGGCGACTTGGTGACCCTTGTGGATGATGATGATTTGCATGATATGATGAGGCAGCGCCTGAAATTCTTGAGAATTGATGTGCATATCAGCAATGACGGTGGTGGTAAGTCAAATGCCAGCTCCAGTGGAAGTACCACCCCCTTAAGATCTCCTGGTGCCCCTTACCCGGGTGTAGAAGTTGTTTTGGATCCTGATACTTTGAAGTCTGTGCCAGAGCCCCTACGTGAGTCTCTTTCTAAGTTTACGACTGAGTTGCTTTCTTATAGTCCGGTGGCTGCGTGTATTGTTGATGGCATTTTCAAAATGGGATTTCCTGTTCTAAGTCCTCATGGCCAGGCTTATGCTGCAGCTGGTCCAGGTTCAAAAAATGGTGTTCCTGAAGGATCTTCCTCTTCTGAAGCAAGAGATCCAAGGTCTACACGTGTGTTCTCAACTTCCAATGTCAGTCGATCCTTGGAGGCTGAAAATGTAACTAAAGATGGGCATGTTATTTTTGCTTCTCTTGATGAGAAGTCTTTGCCAGAGCCACTGCGTGAGGCTCTTCATAAGTTAGCAAAAGCAAGGCCTACGTGGGGGAACTCAACTTCCGATGCTGGTCAACAGGTGAAAGCTGACAATGCAACTAAAGGTGAGCCTGTTGTTATCACTTCCACTGATGTGAATTCTATGCCAGAGCCACAGCGTGAGGTTCTTCGTAAGTTTAATAAGTTGACAAAATCAAGGTCTACGTCTGGCCGGTCTGGGGACTCAGCTTCCAACCCCAGTCAACAGGCGCAGGCTGAAAGTGTACCTAGAGCTGTGCCTGTTGTCGTTGCTCCTGATGCTTTGAAGTCTGTGCCAGAGCCCCTACGTGAGGCTGTTTCTAAGTTAACGACTGGCTTGCTTTCTTCAAGCCCAGAGGTTGCTAAGATTGTTGATTCCGCTTCCAAAATGGCACTTTCTATGCTAAATTCTCGTGGCCAGGCTCCTGCCGCAGCTGGTCCAAGTTCAGAAAATGGTTTTCCTGAAGAAGCTTGCTCTTCTGCAGCAAGAGGTCCAAGGTCTACATGTGGGGACTCAACTTCCAATGCCAGTCAACGGGTGGAGGCTGAAAATGATACTAGAGCTGTACCTTTTGTTATTGCTCCTGATGCTTTGAAGTCTGTGCCAGGGCAGCTGCGTGAGGCTGTTTCTAAGTTTTCAATTGATTTGCTTTCTTCAAGCCCAGTGGTCGGTAATCTTGCTGATTCCGTTTCCAAAGTGAGAATTCCAAGTCCTTATTTCCAGGCTCATGTTGCAGCTGGTCTAAGCTCGCAAAATGATTTTCCAAAAGAATCTGCCTCTTCTGAACCAAGAGGCCCACAGCCTACATGTTTGGACTCAAATTTCGATGCTGGTCAACAGGTGGAGGCTGGAAATGTAACTAGAGGTGTAGTGGCTGGAGTTGCCCCTGTTGATCTCAATAACCTTCCTAGTGATCCTTATTCATCTCAGTCCACAAATGTGAGTACTGCACCACTTTCACCATTAGTCCCTGAAAGTGATGGCAAGAAGTGTACTGATGATAGTTTTGCTTCTAAGGGTGGAAGTAGTGGGATGTTTCCAAATTCTGCAGTTCCTACTTACATCCCAACCCAGATGACTGCAACGAGTGCTGGTGCTTCCAATGCACATCCGTTTCCAATGACTATTCCTTTTGATTTTGGGCCACCAGTTACTCGTACCTCTGGGCGACAATTTGTTCGTCTACCTGGAAGGAGCTCTAATCACACTGAGGCGAGGGGTATGTTCCACAAGGGGGTCCGCTGTGATGGCTGTGGTGTATTTCCGATAACTGGACCTCGATTCAAATCCAAAGTGTAAGTATCTTATGTTGTTCTGATATTGTGAAATAGTTTTCAGGATTGTTCCCAAGAATTTTGTTGTCTTTTCTGCAGGAAAGAAAATTATGATCTCTGCAGCATCTGCTTCAATGAAATGGGTAACGAGAGTGATTATATCAGAATGGACCGCCCTGTGTCTCGTGCCCCCCAGTCCTTCACGGGTGTATATGAACATGTATTAACATTTGTAACATTTTCTGCACACTGTTATCAGTTCTTCTTCTCCCTTTGTTACTTTACACATTTACGCCTATTTCTTTTATGGTCCAGCCATCTCGGTACGTGCCACATGCTTTTAAAGCGGATGCTATGCTGAAGGTGTTGAAGCAGCAGAAGGATGCTATGTCGAAACAGAAGGATGCTATGTCGAAGCATGCAAAGCCTAAGCTAGATAGTCGGTTCATTTTGGATGTCAATGTGATAGATGGTACAATGATGGCTCCATCTACTGCATTTACAAAAATCTGGCGGATGCGCAACAATGGCACTCTAGTCTGGCCCAAGGGAACTCAACTTGTTTGGATTGCAGGAGACCAGTTTAGCGACACACATTCAGTGTACTTAGAGGTTTGCTAAATACCCATATTGCAGTTTAATCATTTTTTTTAAAACGTTCTGTTTTGTATGCTTTAGCATGCCAGTCTTTTGAGTGCTCTCTTTGATTAAACAATCCAGGTTCCTGAGGGCGGTGTACCTGTGGACAAGGAACTTGACATTGCAGTTGACTTTAGAGCACCTCCGTTACCTGGTCGATACGTATCATATTGGAGGATGGCAGCTCCATCTGGACAACTATTTGGCCAACGTGTTTGGGTCCTTATTCAGGTGAAATGATGATGTTGTAGGCTTTATTATGTCTTTATATTTTTCCATTTTGTAGTGATTTCATCCTTTATGCATTTTCTACTGAGAGACGTTAGGTGTAAGGTGTTAATTTCTAATGATTCGATATCTTTGCTATCTTGCATTATTGTACTTGCAGGTTGATGCTTCTCTGAAGGACTCGTTTTATGATGGTTCTCAAGACCTGATGTTGAATGTTGCTCTTGATGCCAGTGGCTCTGGCTCTGGCTCTGGAGGGCCCCAGATTATAGATATCAACGCTCAGCCAATTGAGGATGATGTTTTTCTTCAACACCTCAATCCTGATGCTCCCACTGAACCTGTGAATCAAATGGCTGATAAACAACCAAGGCAGGAGCTGGGAAACGAACTCCCTATTTATGAGGCTACATTTGTTGGCCCTGCTGCCCCAGCCCCAGCCCCTGCAACTTCTGCGGCACCTTCGTCTGTTTCTTATCCCATTATTGATTTATCTGAAACAGCCCCAGCTGTTCCACCTGATCAGCAATCCTCGGCTGTGGATACACAATCATCATCTCTTGGGAAAGGGGGATATAATCCTGTAGAAGAGACTCTCCTTAAAGAGCTTGAGGAGATGGGTTTTAAGCAGGTTGATTTGAACAAAGAGATCTTGAGGGTGAATGAGTACGATCTGGAGCAGTCAGTAGATGATCTCTGTGGTGTTTTTGAGTGGGACCCCATCCTTGAAGAGTTACATGAGATGGTAAGCTGTGTTTCTGGGCTTTTTTAATGTTGCTTATTATATTATATTGATTTAATTTTTATCGTCAAATGTCTTTGCTTTTATGTTGTTGGACCGGCTGTAGTTTTGATTAGTGATATGGTGCGAATGTAGGGTTTCCGTGACAACGTGATGAATAAGAGGTTGCTGAAGAAAAACAATGGAAGCATCAAACGTGTTGTCATGGATCTAATCAATGGAGAGGGAGAATAGGCTGATTTGAAATATCTTTTATAAGTGCAAACGTGGTCGGTGTTTGGGATGCTATATATTCGCTAGGCACTCTTTAATTATCTAGTTTGCTTACTTCGAGTTGTATTGTGGTGCTATCGACCGTTTAAGCTTGGTTATGTTGGAATTATAATATGTCTATGACTGTTGACTTCGCTTTGATACGTATAGATAAGCATATTACTACATCGTTTTGGTTATTTTCGGTTAGGCCTTATTTTGATTTGGGACAAGCTTTTTCCTGATAATGCCATTGGTCGGGTAGTGGTCGAGGCATCATGATCGGCCATGATTACGATACGTGTGGGGTAGGCCCCGATTGACTAAGCTTCCTGTAGCCTCTTCTAACTCCGTTATATGATGGAGTACTAAATGCTCAGCGTGTAAGGATGTTTACTGCAGGCTAGGTTCACTGTGTCCGCCTTTCTCTCGATTTCTTTGTCTTAACATTGTGAGAAGTTTAACTTATTGTGGAATTAAATTCACATAGGAAGCAGATTTAGTTTAGGATTAGGAAACAACTAGTTGGCTGGGGCTTTTTTTTTAATTTTTTCCAGGGATTGTTTTTTGTTTTTTTTTTGGTTGGGGGGGGGGGGGTTTGGTGTATTGCAGTGTTTAGGTTAGAGCCAACTTCAGTTTCTCCGTTTGAAAATTGTTTAGACCTTTAGAACGTGTAAGTAAAAGCTTTTCTGTTATTGCTTTTAACCAAATATGATCTTAGACTTTCAAATAAACATTCAAAAACACCTTAGAATGTGTTCTGGTCGAGCTCTAGTCTATGTTTGGAGAAATATTTAGGTAATTTAGGAGCATTATGTAGCTAATTTGTGGGTGTTATCTTTAATATTGTGATATTATTGGCTGTTAGTAAAGTTATGTATTATTTTAGGATCATTCAAATATTTCTCCTATGTTGCCTTGTGTATTCTTTAGAGGCATGTTTTGCAATGGACCTAACAAAATAGGGTATGTAATGCATTCTATGCACAAAATTGGGTGCATCATGTCTTCTTCTCCCGTTATCTCTTCCATTGTTTTTGATTTTCTTCCATCGTTCAACCTGGCCAAGCATTGTGATCTGCCTAGCATTATTGCTTTTGTCGCCCAGCTTTGCTAGCTTCAACCTTCCTCTTAAGTCATCATGTCATGCCACGGCATTGGTTCTCGGTGTCGCGCTCTAGTTTCGAGCTCTACAACCTCGAAAATGGTGGCTAGCAAGTGAGGTTGGAGCAAGGATCTAGCTCCACCACCTTGACAACGAGCCTAGCTTCTAGCAACCTTAGGGAGAAGCAACAATAGCAAAAAAGAAGAATGGCAAAGTGTTTTGCCCACATTACATAAATACAGGCAAAATACAGGTGCAACTATACCAACAGGATGTATCACACACCTTATTTTGTAAGGTGCATGACTGAGTTCATTTTTTTTAGATTGTGCTTATGTACTAGGATATAATCATGTTAGTCTGTTCGTACTTGCCGTTTCAAGGTTAACCATTTTGGGTATATCCATAGATAGTAGTCTAGTTTCACCTTGACATTGAGGTTAAATTTTTCATATATACACTTCATATGAAGTTTATAAATGAATCACTCGCTCATATTTCTATTGGTTGTAGATGTGGTCTGATTTTGTCATGGAGATTTCATCAACATGTAAGTAAGGTAGTGGCTTATTCGTTCCTAAAAATATTTATCTTGTAGAAAAGCACTAAACACTAAATATCCTTCCACACATCAAAAAATGCAATCACAAAAGGACTTTTGAAAAAGAAAATAGACAATATTGAATTTAATGATATCTGCTCTAGCTTTCAGAGCAAATCAATCCTCTAATGATGTGTTTTGTTTAGTACATACTGTTAGCAAGCATAAAACCTTTACAATGTCCAACTTGAATAGAAAAGTGATGGACTTTTAATACTTTATAGGCAATGCTCATTCAAGCGATCGAGAGCATGACGCACAATTGTAATATTTACATTATCAATGAAAACAAAATCTTGCCTAAATGCATGGATAATAATGAAGCATGGGTATGTAGTTTTTGCAAAAGTACCCATACCGAATACAGGTATACTTGAGTATGCTTGGGTATCCATTATTTCTTTTTTTTAAAAAAAAAAATTGGGTTCGACTCGAGTATGGTTGGATTCGGCTAGGTACAACTTGGGTACGAGAGTTAATCAAAACTATGTCATTTTGGGAGGGTCTTTTTTTTTTCCCTTTTTCCTTACTTTCCTTTCCTAGTTTGCACTTTTCTTTTTAGAGCCCTACCCCCCTTCTTTCTTTCATTCGCACACTTCTCCCTCCCTCACCCACTAGCCACCACCATCATCACTCAACTGCTCCATCGGCAACGCTCTTCACGGCACAGCGGCAGCAACAGCGAGGAAAATGCAAAGTGGCACCTGTGAAACCATGTGAAAGACAACACAGCTCCCCTCTGGCAAACATGTGGCTTCCTCTCTAGTCTCCGGTGGGGGCGACGGCCTAACAGGCGACTTCCCTCCCCTGCTTCTCTCTTGTGACAGTGAGGTAGCCATATTCAACTTCTATTTTAGGTTGTTTTTGTTTTGTTTTTGAATCATTCTTGTAATGTTTTCTTTTAGTTTTTGGTTGATGGAGATAGTTCAATTTTAGGCTGAATCATTTTTTAATCATTCTTGAACTGATTTTGTTTTGCTTCTCTCTCTAGATAATGTATTGATGGAGATTGCTAATGGAACATATTGAATATTTTCTTTTCTTATTGTGTTATGCTTGAGTGTGTATCGATATAGCTTATTTTATGTTAAAATTGGTGTATTTTTTAATTTATCATAAGAAATTTTATTTTTTATTTTGTGAAATATATATATATATATATATATATATATATATATATATATATATATATATATATATATATATATATATATATATATATATATAGCTGTACTTGTACTTTAGTGTTTACAAAATTTTTGTACCCATTATTTGTATTCATACCCGGTACGGGTACTATACCTATATCCGTGCAACATAGATGGATAATAATTTTATCTATTCTTAACTAAAGACGCCACTTAAATTCAAACAAATCGATCTAATATATGCAATTAAGCAGATTCAAGTGCACAAACAAGCTTTTTGCTAAACCACAATATTTCAGGGGATCCAACCCAATGCTGTTCCTTGTGTATTCCGCTTTTGGGGCATATGTTCTCGTGACACACGAGCAATGATGTCCACATATCAGCGTACTCTTTTGCAATATGCCGACTGTTGTTTGCAAGCATCAATCATCGTTCCTTTCCATTAGTCAGATAAATAAAAGAACAAATCACTAAAGCTACTAAGATTCGCTCACTATCACAAGAAACAAACCACCAAAGACAAAAAGAGCCAAATAGAATTCCTCGAATTGTGACGGCTTTTTCTTTTTCTCGAATTGATAGATGATAATTGTCATATTCCCAAGAGGCACCCAAGTTCTTCCGAAATAGATTTCCATCATATATCCTCTCAGTTCCCTCTTAAGGTCGTATATAAAGGCCAGGGCCGTTACACCGCAAGAACATGGAAATATCCAACTCTAATAATACATTTTTTTTCTTGGAAAACGTACTTGGTCGGTATTAAAGTGTACCGAACGAGAGCTTGCAATTGGAACTGTAAAGCTAAAACAGTCTTTAAAGGCTGTTTGCGTTATCTGAAAAATGTTATCCTTAAAGGTCGCTTATGTTAATCCCCCAAGCATATGTTCTGGACACTCACATCTGGCCGCCATTTTTTTTTTTTCAATTTTGGAGTCTAAAGAAGAGGAGAATATGTTACAAATTTGTATGAAGGTTTATCGAAAAAGAATGTGAACTCAGAACCTTTTAGTTGACGCTGGCTGATATTACTAGTTGGGGGAAAAAGAAAAATCCTAAATCAGCACCCATCTTAGTATTTGTTTTTGTCGAACAATCAACAAAAGTAGCTCACATTACTTGAAATAGCAAACATTTTTTTCTGCATCATATAAGAGGAGGATAGTGGCCATATGAAATAGAGGCTCTGAAGCCTGATGGATAGTACATGATATTGAACTATATATGACTAATGTCTATGTAGTGAATCATTCCGAGTTCATTCAAGAAGTGATAGCTTAGTTTTAAGAGCGTCAATGTCAGAAGTGATATAAAAACAAGCCGAGCTTATTTGAATGTGACCTGAACCATGTCAAGCTTATGCAATTAAGTATAAGTTTGACCTAAGAATGTCCATAACAGAGGTGATGTAATTACGGGTAAGCTCGGCCAAACTTATTTGAATATGTCTCACCTTGCTAGTTGTTTTAATTCTCCACAAAATCGAAACTCCACCAAGGATCCCAAGAATCTCGAGAGAGAAATGTTGGAGTGTCTTCTATCTGTTGAGAAAAATGTAAAGACTTCTTCTTATTAGTAATGGGTCACTAAGAACCAGGTAATCAATTCTAATCAGTTTAAAATTGATTCACTAGATTTTTCATTTTTGACTTGAGTGTTGGAGCGTTTTTGCAAGTCTCCACTGAAGATGTTCCATCATTGGCAAAGCCATGATCGACCACCCAGTTCTTCAAATAAAACATTTGGCCCTCTGTGGGGTTAGTAAATAGGTCCTCTTTCATAATGGTAGGAACCATAAAACGAAAGACTAATATCGCTAATCACAAAGTATTCAAAGACAATTACCATGTCAAACAATTGATACCCTTCTTTAGACCATATTTGTTTGAGGAGTGTTATTTGTACCACTCTTTATTGTAGACATCCAGACTCCCAGAGACAAGATTAGAAAAAAAAATTGTAAAAGAAAAAGGAAAAGTGAAAAAGTAAGAAGAGAGAGGAGAGAGATAGATACAAGGTGTCAAAGTATGTCAATTGGTAGTATGTACAAAAAAACATTTCTCTATTTGTTTTCACTAAAAAGCGAAAAGATCACTGACCTTCATGTAACCAATGGTGGGGCTTCAAGATAAAACTCAACGACCTAGATTCATTTGCAGAAATTACCTTCATTTCGCATTTAATGCATGATGTGACATGAGCCAATAAATACGCAACATGTGCCTTGGCTTGATCATGTATAATTGTTGCCAAGTATACCAAAGCGCAAGGCATGTAAACAATCAAAAGTTCGGAATATCTTAAGCCTAGCTTCCAATCCTTATATTATAACTAAGTTTAGGGGTTATGTACTGGACCATAGCTAAGCTTATTCAAGAAGTAATAGCTCAGTCTCAAGAGTGCCAATAACAGAAGTGATATAATCAAGCCTAGCCTAGCTTATCTAAGGCCTGGTTGAGCTCATCCAGAATGCCCATAACAGTGATGATATAATTAGGCTTGATTGAGTTTACAAAGGCTCACCAAACTTGTTTGAATATGTCTCACCTTATTAGCTAGTTGAGATTCTCCACAAAATTCGAACTTCACAGGGATTTAAAAAATTTGATGATTTCACCCTATAAACAGGAGATCACCTTAGAGCTAGATAATTAATTTCAATCAAATTTAAAATCGATTAATTGAGTTTTTCACTTTTGACTTGATCATCGGAATGCCTTTGCAAGCCCCCACTAAAGCTCTTCTACTTCTATCGCTATTTGCTAACAAAGCCATGACCGAACTTCTAATTCTTCATGTACGAATAGTCTCAAACTCTGAGTTCAAAATTGCTAAAATCTTTTAAAATGGTGTATTATTCTCACTTGTGCTTTCTCAATTCATGTGTTGGGTGGTGTCCACTGTCCACTGGACAGAAGTTCTTTTGTGACAGTGAGGCGCCTATTACTGCAAATTAGGAATCATCACGCTCTCTCAGAACGTCGTCCGAATTCTATGCTATTAGATGGATGGCATCAAGATAGATACTGTCACAAGAATACGCGAGAAGAATTTTAAAAGGATGTGTGAACCGACATCCAAATTAAAAAGCTATAACAAAGGGAATTTCTCCATCCCTAGACAACTTTCTTCTTGTGCGCCCAAAATAATTGTGCCTCTATTCTGCACCTATTTTCAATTATTCACAAGTCAATTATTACCATATATCAGAACTATGATGGACTCCCTTTTACAAAAGTATCATAGTCACAGATAAATTCTCGACTCCATTTTTTTTTTTTCTGGTACATGTTAACTCCAATTTTCAACTCTGCCTACTCCCACCCTTGCTAATTTGGCTTGCCTCAAGGACATCAACGTAGAGGAATGGAATCTAAATTACAGGCTTAATCTACTGTTGGAATTGACAAAAATCAAGGAATTAGATTCAATCTTATCAACATGGAGAATAAAAGAAAGCATGCATTTCTGTTAATGTGCCTATAAATTTCAACTTGTGCTAGCAGAGTTACTTGTGAGCCAAAAAAAAATTCAAAGAAAGAGCAATGCAGCGCTCCCAGGACTACCACGCCCACATTTCACAAGTGCACAGGTCGCCCAGTATCCTCACCGCCGTCCCTCGCTACCCCACTGCTCACCTTGCCTTCAGCAAGAAGGTTGTTCATGAGGAAGACGAGGGACGCCACTACGGCCACCCACACGATGGTGAGAGGGTTGAAGTGATACAGTATGAACAAACCACCAATCCTGAGAATGGGGTTGGTGAAGTCGTCTACCAAGAGAACTTGGATGTTGAATCCGATCAGTACTACCCCGGGAGGAGGCGTGGCTTTGAATTGCAAAAGTGGAAGACCTTTAGGCCTTAAGAACCTTATCACCATGTGGTGTGTGTAGTTTGCTTTACCCAGGCTACCTAATACATCATAATCAAATAGTATGATAGTGTGAAATAAATGGCTGCTTGGCCAGCCATTGTGTTTGCTTATTACAACCTGGGACTGATTTTATTTATGCTGTACTTTTCCATGTATCAATTATTAACGAATGCATAAATTATATATTATATGTGCCAGTAATATATTTTAATCAGCATGTCATGGTTTATAGTGTATATCAATTTTACCTTTTGTGAGTATCGACATCCTCATGCATCCTTCAAACATAACATAATAATCAAACGCATGCTATTGGACAGGGAAATTAAAAAATAAAGAAAACTGTTAGTAAGCCAGAATTTCAGGTTGAATATTGAACAAATTGAGAGTGGACTAATCTGACTATTTCTAATAAAAGAAGATGAAACTCATGTATCGTTTTCCTGTGGAAATTTGGTGGCATTAAATCGCCTGGAAGATAAATGACTGAACAGATTCCTGAGGCTATTCTTACTCTCCGGCTTACGCCTTCGCTGGGTTCGAATGGAACCATCTAAGTCATCAAAAGGGTTATCCAAAGCTAACCCAGTCTCTATCCTTCTGGACACTGTCACAAGCTCGTAGGAGTCCCAAAGTGACTGCTGAAAATCCCAGTAAGGGACAGAACTCGTGTCCCTAGTTGATGACTTGCTCATTGCTTCTAGCTTAAACCTTGAAGGCTTGCCTTTGAAGTTTCTTCGGTGTGCCTCAAACTCGCTCATTGGCCTAGAACTTCTGGAGTGGCTGTACCAGGCTTGTGCCACGGCTTTCAATATTTCCAAGTCTTGTTGGTGCTGTTTTTCATGCTCTTGCTTCTTCCTCATGGCTCCCCTTATGACCCTCAGAAAGCTTTGTCTTCATGGGGCCATGGCCATGTTACTTTCCAGGGAATCACAGCCTCACAAATGACATAAGGAAAGGGATAAGCTGAGGCTGACAAAAATTCTTCTTTTCTGGTTAACAGGGAATGCCCCCTTTTTTTTTTGGTGGGTTTGTTTTTGTCTTGTTATCCTAATTTTTGTGACTCTGAGAAGAGTGGCCATTTAGCAAGTGTCATTGTTTAGGCTTGGAAAATCCAATTTGTATCTCAACCGAAGGTCCAAGGCATAAATACGTTGCAATCAGCCATTAGGCTTGGAATGACTGCCACTGGCAGCATCTGCTCAAGCCCACTAATTAAGGTGCTATTTACTTCATGTGCGCCTATTCAAATATTCTATTTTCTTGTCAGATTGTTTAGAGTTTCAGTGAATTCGAGATATAGGTAATTTAGATTTAAAAAAATATTATTTTATCCCTCTTTATTTTGTCATCAACCATTAAATAAGAGATAAATGATTTTTTTTCATTTTTTAATTTATCTCTAGGATTGAATTCTGAATTACTTGATTCTAAAAGCTAAAAAATATGTTGTCATGAATAATATCTACCAAAAACCTAAGTTATTAAGTGAAAGAATATAAATGATGTTTATTATTATATCTGTAATTCTTTATCTTGTCTCAATAAAAATACGGTTATTTAAAACAAACGGTAATGTCAACTAACATGGAAGAAACAAAAATCAACAGAGAAGTATGATTTTTCTTTCTTGCTTAATTGATAGTTTATTGAAATAAGGTCGGGCTGGAGTGAAAAATATTATTAATGTCTCTGATTTAAAAGTTATTAAAAAAATGAATAAAGTAAATCAATAAAGCCATAAGAAAATATTTTTCATGACAAGAAATTTTTCCTAAAATTACAGGATCATTCATTACGTATATGCAAGTAAATAAGAGTGTGTAACTCGAGAAGAGTTGAACCAAGTTCCCGTTCCAGCAGCTCAGTGAACTTATTTCTAGGAATTTTTAAGCAAATTGTTCACGTTCTAAATTGAAACGTTATGCGAGTTAAACACAAGAAAGACATTGAAAAAAATAATCGAATAACAGGGGTTAGATAACAAACAATAACAGGAAACAGAAGAAACTGAAAGAAGAGTTAACCAAAAAAAATAACAAATGAAAGTGAACAAAGAGCTTGCAGTTTTTATACTGGCTTAAAGTTCGAACCCGAAACTAACCTCTAGTTCCCAGTCACCTACTTATTATATAGTTAACGAATTTATCTGAAACTACTGTTAATGGAATAATAACAAATATAATTAAATCAAGAGATATAAAAAAGTTAAGAAATACATGTGGAGTAAATTGGAAAGCCCTGGGAGAGGTCCATGGCTCACTGAAAATGATAAATGATTAATAACAAGTAACAACATTGTTGCTGCAAAGATAGAAGTCAGGCACTTGCAGAAACCCAGTTGAAATTTAAGTGTGAAATTACTAACCAGGATCACTAAAGATATCAAAGCTAACATAATAAACAAAGAACTAATACCAGAAGCCAGAACAATGGCCACCTCACAAATATTTTCTACATTATGAATTGTCAAGCTCGTACATCCCTGTACAAAAACATAAAAGCTGGAATGGGTAAATCTTTCTAAAAATTGCTATCATAATGATAACATCACTGGTCATACATGTAACATCTCTTACAGTTTCAAGTATGAATCTTAAACTGACATCACCTCTTTAATCCAAGGGATTTTCCAACTGCCATTGACCAAATCCACCTAACAGCTTGATCAAAGTTGATAATAGTAATCATTTGAAAACAGATGTGACACATAGTAGGGGGAAAAAATTCTAGGTATCAACTAGCAGCCGTGTGGCTCTTGGCTGAACCAAAAAGTTCAGTGATTTTACTATGCTTACGTATGTGATGAGGACACTTGTACAATAGATCTTTGGCCTCAGAGAGTCTACCTTCTCGGAAGAAGGATTCAAAAACATGAAGGTAAGCTGCCTGGGATGGGTATGTTTTCACACTCAATGCCTTAAGGAACTCTGCAGCATCCTCTACTGTTCCAAACTTTGAAATATAGCTGACAAAGGGTTCAGGGTATGGAGGGTAGTTGTGTGTCTTCATTATACGAAGAAGGTCAAGTGCCTCCTCAAGCTTCCCAACTCCTAACAGCTTTTCGATCAGATTCTTAAATGTAGCTTGCCATGGGGATATACGACATTTACTAACAATCTCCACGAGCAACTTGTAAGCACCTTCTACTCTCTTTTGACTAAGAAAACCGTCAACCAGAACACCCAACAGGTCAGCATCAGCTTCGCAGCCCCTTTCAATCATCTTAGCAAAACAAAGTAATGCCTTATCTACTTCATTGGCATCACAATGCCCTTGGATCAAGATGGTCCAAGTCTTCATATCAGGGATGCATCCACAAGATTCCATCTCCTCCAGCACCTTACAAGCTTCTTCAAGCCTCCTCATCTTACAAAGTCCAAAAACCAGTTGACTGTATGTGATGTTATCAGGCTCATAGCCGGCATTTCTCATAGTCTGAACAATATTTTCAGCTTCATCAAATTTCCCAGCACTTGTCAAAGACCTATGGATTCCATCATATATTGCCTTGGAGAGAGTATTC